>OU612058.1:244589790-245189790 GCA_914767635.1 Melanostoma mellinum | reverse complement strand
AAAGTTTGATGGTAAGCTAATTAGTTTTACTTTTTCATTGTGCAGGCTAATTTTTGCTTTCGGTTTATGGTAATGATAATGAAAAATATGAATGTTCATACCTTTTGGCAACTGGAGTACCTATGTATGTATTGCAAAGTATGTACGTTCAACGCTCAGAGTTAAATGAGAGTTGTTCAAATTTTATTCAAAAACAAATGCGCCCGAAAACAGGCTATAGAAAATATTTCGATTGTTTGTTTTAAAAGTTATAGGGCATAGACCCTAGAATCTCTTTCGCGAGCATCTTTAAGTTCCACCTTCGAAATTTTAGAGAATTTTTAAATAAATAAATAACTTGGGGCTTACGGAGTCTCGGGCGTATCGCATTTCTATCAACTTTACCTTGGTGTGGAATGGAGGGACCCAAAATGTTTTGACTAATCCAAAATGCTTAGCAACGAATCGCTTTTCATGGCAGTGGAATTATAATTACTTTTGGATGGCTTGCCAATTCCTTGCGCATGGTCCAATACTCGAGCAAAAACAACTGGAGGTTGCTGGGATTCGAAGTCACATATAACAGGCACATTTTGGTTACCAATTATCTACACGGGCATGATTTACTTTAGTCCATGCTATGAAATTATTTATTCATTAATAGAAGTGAATAGAAATTGAAGGATACTCGACTTGACGGTTACTGAGAAGCAAAACAATAGAACAAATTATGAGAACATACATTCTTCCCACCTTATTTCAAAACTAATTGTTATGAAACAAAGTAAGCTCGAGTGAGGAGTGAGCACTTCGAACAACTCTAACTAAAATATTCTTATAGTCAGTATAGAACTTATAAGGAAAATATTTTCTAAGGCCAAATTGACAACAGCAGAGAAAAATATGCTGCTGGAAAATTTCCACGATGCAGCCACATCTTCCGTAATAAAAATTCTAAAGGTTTTTACTCTAGAATGTTTGTAAATCTTTCAAATGTTTTAGTATTAAGACATCACAAATAAAAACCGGACATTTTTTTTTTGCATAAACAGATGAAAAGAGAGTGAAAGAAAATAAGCACAGCAAAATGAGCCACGAAATCGAATTGAAGAAGAATGAAGCAGACAACAATACATTTTCGACCATCTGGAAGAAACACAAAAGCAGGTAATTCAAAAACAAAGAACAAATACGTAAATAAGCTAATAAATTAGCAGCAAAATCTTTTGAGAAGTTAGAAAAATATTTTAAAAGTGACAACTGTTGAAAACTTGTCAATTACCAAAATTAGGTAATGCGTTCTTTTTATATTTGAATATAAGGCATCTGTTGACATTCGTTCCTGTATGCAAAAAAGTGTTGAACCGAAAGAATGTTACTTTTTGTAACTTTTTCCAACTCTGGGACTAAAATATCCATTTTAATCTGTCACAATCGTGTAAAATTGTTGCTGTTCAAATTCATTTTCCTTACTTTTTTATTTATTAATCCTTAAAAATTCTCTCAATAGCTATTGATATATTGATATTGATAGGCCAGACTTCTTTTGAGGGATGTTGAATTGTCGGATGTATTTTGCGTTCAAACTTATCCGATTTCTCGTCTAATATATTTCTAGGCGGTCATCTGAGGGTTCACATTATACAACATTGGTGGTTGAAACCAAAGGCTGTCCCACTAAAGAACCCTTTTTTCCATCAAAAACAGGTTTCCTTTATAAATAAATAGGGTGGTGCAACAGAGCGAGGAGCCCCTGGGCCAAGCGCATTTCTCACTACCTTACCTTGGTTGGGAATGGAGGGGTCCTACAATTTTCTGCCGAACGGCTAATTGAGAAAGCGCTTTTCATATGGCAATGAATATTAACGGAGGGCTTGCCAATTCCTCGCGAAAGGCGATACCAGTGGAAAAACATTTTTACCACTGCTGGGATTCGAACCTCGAACCTCTGGGTCAAAAGGTGGATATGCTAACCATCACACCACGTCTTCCTTTCCTTCATTTGGTTTTATATTTCAAGATCTATTTTATTCTTATTTTTGACAGACCAAAAAAGTCTAACATCCAGTCGCTACTAAATGAAATTACTTTTTTGTGATAAAGTCAAACGAACACATTTTCACAAATTTTGCAGAATTGTTAGGAGATCTACGACAGCTGTGAACATTTCATATCATCATCACACTGAACACTTGGTTTAATGGATGTTGGATGATCTGTTGTTACAAGCGTTCACATTGTCAAATTTGAGTTCCAACTTTATTTTCAAATCAATTTTCGTGATCGAATTGAGTAAGTTGAATTAAAAACTTCTATTTAAAGAATGAAGATAAAATAAAGTCTATGTCACTCCTGAATAATGAATTTTCACAGACGAACAGAAACTCTTACGGTGAAAGTATTTTTGAAATCGAATAACATAATCGAAAAATTCCGGTCACGTTACCATTCCCGTTTCCGTTCAAAAGGGAACATGTAGAGGATATAAACTACATGTCATTTCTCAGGTCTTAGTTCATTTATATTCCAAATTTCATTTAAATTGGTTCAGTAGCTTCAAAGATTATTCAACACAATCATTAAATTAAAATACAGGCTATGTTACCTCCAACGCTTTAGACCATCTCTGTTCAAATTTCTATTCAAATCGGCTCAGTAGCCCATTCAGTACAAAAAAAAAACAATCTCTCCTCTTCATAAAGATAAATATCCTACCTGGCTTACCAAATATTTTATTTTTTTATGTTTTGCATGAAATTTCCCTTAAGTTGGACAGACCCTAGTTCACATTATCAGATTTCTCTGTCTTAGTTCAAAATTTTCAAAAATATTTGAGGACTACCTCTCAAAAAGAAGTCATGCTCTTTTTGCAAATACCTAGGTCTCATGTGCGATACACCGGCTTGGAAGTGGAGCTCAGTACCATGTAGCTGGTGTTGGACAGCATGTGCCAAAAAGATCCATTCAGCGTTGCTTAAAAAGAATTGAGAATTGTAATAAAAAGTTTATCATAACCTGAGAAAATTGTCACAGCAAAATTGTCATACATACATATGTCGCCTGTTGCCTGTAAAAGTGAACGTAAAGTAAGCAGCTAGTAAGCTAGCGGAGTTTACACTGACAATTATTTGGACAGACTTCCTTTGATGGATGCTGGATGATCGGACGTAGTTTGCGTTCAGGCTTATCATACTTGTAGTCCAACACTATGACATATTATATTCTTTTGCTCCGTCCAACATCTAAATTTTCAAAAATATTAGAAAACCATCCAATAAGTTGTACAAGCGGTCGTCGGAGGGTTCACACTATCCAACATTAGTCGTTTAAGCCAAAGCCTACAGTGTGAACTCCGCAAATACTTGGAACTGATTGGCAATATAGGTAAATTGTTCTGACACTTTGGAGTTGTCGATAGCACCTATAAAGAATTGTTCAGAAAATGAGTCAAAATACTGACTCATCTTAATCTTTGGTGTATTAACCATGAATCCGTTTGCTGGTAGAGATATTAGTGTAAAAGAAAAATGAGCTGCACAACTAAAACGTTGTTGCTAAGTATAATAATAGATCAGAACGAGCCAGGGGCCCAATCATGGATTTCAGGTGCCGCACTTTTTTACATTCTCAAAACAATTTTTATTTTTCAGCCTAATTACTGCAATTTCAAATGCAGAATTTTGAAAACATAATACTTTTCTTAAAAAAATATCATAACAATTTTCTTTACCATAAAAATTTAATATACTTCCTTGGACAGTAACATGTACCTATGATAAATTCATTAGTCTTTGAATTAATTAAAACAAAAACAAAACAAATGATATCTTCGTCCTTTCTTCTCTATTTCATTTTTTCTTCTTAATTGTATGAAGCTCTCTCACTTTTCAAAATGAATAGTTTTGATCATAATCAACAACTGAGCAATTGCAACCGACTAAATAATCTGTCAAAACTAGCATGCAATGCATTCTGTAGATTTTTAAGGATTTGTGCAAACTTAAGTGTTAATTGTTATTTTGCTTCAAAATGAATAAATCGATAGTGAAAACAAATGAAGTAATGGAAGTTTAAGAACGGAATTGTGTATAAAAACAGTATTTTTACAGACAGATTGTTGAGCTTTGTTGAGACAGTGTTTTGCTCATATACAGCAACTTGAGATGAAGTATTTTGGCATACAGAATTTTGAACTACAGTATTTTAAAATGCAGTATTTTGAAACACAGTATATATCACAGTATAATACATCGTATTTTGGCCTTACAGTATTTTAAAATACAGCATTTCGACCCGCTCCCCAGGCCCATTAGTGGCTGTACCTAGCCTTACTTCAAACTCATTCTACAGTTTAACTAAGTTGCAGAGAGTCCAGATACCAAAGGATATACATATTCTGATTATCGAAAACGTAGTCAAGATCTACGCTGTCAATCTAAGAAACGGAATTTATACAGCCACTGAAACAGCACTGTCCCCAAGCATTTAATGAAAATTTGCCCGTACGTGGGCTTACTTCAAAGAATTTTTAGCAACTTGGCACTTGACGTTTCTAATTAGAAACAATTTTAAGATATTTACCAATCTTCTACTGTTGTACTGAATATGAAGTATTCAATTGTAAAAAAAAAAATGGGCACGACTTGGTCGCACGAACTTGCGATTGTGTTACAAATACGATATCAAAATCTAAAGGCTGAGTTAAAGGTTCTGGTATTAGCTCTTCATAATATATTTTGTGGTGCAGGGTTGCCAACTACACATTAATAATGAAAATTGAATCAAATCACGCAAAATAATGAAAAAATTAAATTAAATACTCCAAAGGTTTCAAGCAAAAATCTAAAAACGCCATTCTTTTGCAATCGTTAATAGATATGAATGATGAAAATTTAATCAAAATCGTTGGAGCAGTTTTTCCAAAAAACAGTTTTTTATTTTGCACTTTTTTTAAAAACTATTTTTCAAAAGTCGAGTATGCAAAGTTCTAGATCTTAACAGGAGTTATTTTGACAAAAAATTTGAAAAAAATCAAAATTATAGTTTCGAAGTTACTTACAAAAATCAAAATTTTTCAAAAAAATTTATAAAAATTTCCAAAACTAAGTTTTTTTTTAAATATTGATATGCAGTCTTTCTTAAACAGCTTATGACTTCTTAAATCCAAAATTTTTTCAAGATCGTGTGAGCCAATAACGAGAAAGTCGGTTTAAAAAAAAAACGGTACTGTGGGAGGTACCGTTTTTAGGCCTTTTCCAAAAATTTTTTTACATCATAAGAAAAACAATCCTAAATTAATCCTTCACACAAAATTTTATCGAAATCGTTGGAGCCGTTTTCGAGAAAAATAAGTATTATCATATCGGTTGTATGGCAGGTACCGTTATCTCAAGACCTAGAGACTCAATTCCAAAAACCCCTATGTAGGATGCTCCGCAGACCTTAACTGCAAATTTTGAAGAAAATCGGTCCAGCGGTTCAGGCTGTAGATCCATATACAGACAGACAGACAGACAGACAGACAGACAGACAGACAGACAGACACACAGACACACAGACACACAGACAGACAGACAGAATTGCAGGACCCACTTTTTTCGTATTCTCTATCATCGTAATGTCATGTTTAATTGTTATCTCAAAATTTTTTTTCTGCACGATTGCAAGACTTGCCTTACAGTACCTATAATCGCAAGTAAAAATACTCGTAACGTTCATCGTGTCGCTTCGGCGTCGGCCCTGGGGCGAGGGCGTTTCGGTTGCTGCTACCATAAACTCAACGGTTTAGCTTTTTCTCACGCTAAGCGACTACATTTTTTGTACGGATGTGTGCATTTTTGTTCTCACCAATCTGCTCATTTTTTATTCTTTTATGATCATTGGAATAATACCCTTAAAAATTATCTTTTATTTCACAACATGTAAGTGTTAAACATATTAACAGTTAATTACTTTCAAGTGCATCTCTCGCATAACTTTTAAATTTGAAAACAAAACAGTACGAAATGAAAAAGGAGAGAAAAGCTTTTTGCGAAAACAAAAACAAGAAACCAAAAGTAAGCCTTTTAAATCTCTTTAAGGACACACCCCAGTCTCCGCAGCAACATCGTTGTTCATCATCATCGCATCATCGTCATGACAATCCTTTGTAAGTGTACATTGTGCTCTCATCATTTACTGCATAAGTTCATTGCAAGGCAATGCATGCACTGCATTAAAATGTAAAGAATCACTTTTACAACATTTCCGCTCGCCCACCCCTGTCACACACACAAACCCCCATTTCGACGTCTTTTTCGTCAACCATATACGTGAGTATAGGAGGTACTGTCACAGTGCATGTATCTAGCTTCAGCAAGTAAATTATTCCGAATGTGAACGGATTTCCTTTATTTCTTCAGGCTGCCTTCAGAAAACAATGACTCATCAGAAACTGCAATATAGACGAAGTAACTAGAATTGTATGTTTGTGTTTCATTGTGTGTGTATGTACATTAAAGTGAAAACAATACAAACTGATGTCATCAGTATCCTGGAGAAGCTAGGAATCTGCTTTATCTCTAATCCCTTTCTTATCCTGTTTACAAGTCAACCCCCATACTAACAGATTTATTCATTGTGATTCTGATGGAGTTCTTTGCTTTCCTTACTCTCTGAACTAGTGAAGAAAATTTCATTCATTGTTCTTGTTTTTTTGGATTGGGAACGACTGACTGTTTGTTGCGCTTGATGATAGACTCTGTAAGTGGTAATTCTGGTCTCATCCTCTTTCATATACAAAAAACATTAGGGAGATCCTTAAATTATGAAACAATTTGTGCTTTGTTAATGTTTCCTCGTACCTTGCCAAGTATCTAGTGCTTTGTTCTTTGAGCTGCATCAGTTTTGTTCTCAATTCTCTATGTTAGTCGAAGTTCACCGGCATGGTTGACACTTTACTGACTAAAATTTCTTTTAACTTGCGCCTCAAACAAACTATAGAGGTCAGATGGAAGCCGTAGATTCCTGAATAAAATCTGGTCGAAAATTTTAAATCGTCAAATCGTTTCCTTAAAAACATTGGACGAAACTATAAGCCGAAAGTAGGTAAAAGACAAGATCCTGTCAGAGATTTGTTTACTATAAACGAAATACAGTGGGGTTTTGATGAACACTTTTTAGAGAAGACCTAAACCAAAACGCTGATAGAATGAAATAACAACTTGAGAAGCAATTTAGCGGGCTAATCGGCGGCGATTTTAATGCAAGGCATACCCGTTGGCACGACACGATGATAAACATAGTAGACAGGTCGATTACAGACTGGTTGGATACGTTTAGCGCTCAAACCTTACTAACAGTTGTATCCCAACGTAGACCAACATTCCCAAGGACGCCATATACACATGATTTCTTCCTTATAACATTAAATTTTGTCTTTCTCATTCCAGGCTTACAAAACTTGACCTGTACCCTCATTCCCAGCGGCACGTACCACGAAGCAGTTCAGGTGAACATAAAATTGCGCCAACCACTGTCATCGAACCGCGGGAACACTTCATAAACTACAAAACACTGGATGCTGAGAAGTTGAAAAAGAAACGTTGAGGAAGTTGATGTTGAACTCTGAAATCGACGTTGCTGTCGAGTTTTTGGAACAAGCGATTTCCACTGCACTTGACTGCTAAAAGCGACCAAATAAGAGCATAGACAGATACCAACACCTCCCTGATTACGTGCAAAACCTGTACAAGCACAGGCAAGTACTACGTAAGAAGCTGCAAAGAATACACCAAAGGGAACTCAACACAACCAATGTCAGCTACCGGACTGTTTAGGGCAAACTTCAACAAGCCAACATAATGTTCCGGAACGCGAACCAGCACTGCAACGGCGTCCACTTCCAGATGTTTTCAAGAAGATATACACAAGATAGTTGGCACAACAAACGCAATACCGGAAGTCATCAAATCCAGCGACGGGGAAGCCAGGTCAGATCAGGAAAAGGCGGAGGCATTCGCTAAACATTTCGAAGGCAACTTCACGCCTACACCAACGGATGACCCTGATTTTCTGAACGAAATTGAGACATCCATCCAACGGACCCTGTAGCCCAACATTGATGCAGCAATTTTGAGCAACAAAAATACGTCGAGTGACTTAATCAACTACACAAACCTGTCCACTCCAGAAGAAATTGCAGAAATAGTTCACAGCTCCAAGCCAAAGAAATCAACAAGCCCAGACGATCTCTCAAATAACGTCCTGAAGAGGCTCCCACAGACGGTGATGATCTTTCTGGCTTTCATCTTAAACAACTGCATTAGCAACAGCTACCTTCCCAGGAAGTGGGAAACGGCCAAGATAATGGCGATCCTGAAGAAAGGCGATCTGAACCTCATCGACAACTACAGGGGCATCTCCCTACTCAAAAATCAAGGTAAGCTCCTGGAGGAGCTTATACTTAGGAAGTTGAAAAAAGTTCTGCAGGGATAATAACATCATCCCAAACATGCAGTTCGGCTTCCGGGACAAGCATTCAAACCTGCATCCGCTGATGAAACTACACAATGACGTCACCGAAGACCTTAACAGCCGTCTTGTCACCGTCGCATGCTTTTTGGATGTCGAAAAAGCATTTGACAGCGTTTGGATGGAAAGAAGCTAGATTTTCTGAACTTTTCAACTCCATTAATTAAAAAATTATTTTTTCTTTTCTCTCCCACAGGAACTTTTTCGTCCAAATTGGAAGCAAAAAGTCAGCCACCAAAAATCATCAGAGCAGGAGTCTCTCAGGGATCAAAACTGGGACCAATCCTCTTCAACATCATGACGTCGGACCAACCAACCCCAATTGACTGAGAAAACATGCTTTACGCCGATGACTCTCTGAGGTATAGCACGTCTATATCACCAACCATAGCTGCCTGGAGAGTAGAAACTCACATCCACACCACAAACTATATTCCTATTATAGTAAGTAAGGTATCCGGATCAACTCAGCTAAGTCAGAGCTCGTCTGCTTCAGAAGGACTGGAGGAAGAGGCCGTTGTACTGATGGTAACTGCAGAGCCACATCCATTACACTACCTGATGGAACCAGACTGGCTGCCCAAAGAAACGCGAAGTACATATCTAGGCATCAATTTCAATGAGGTGCTTAGATTCAACCCGCACTCAAGCACTGTACTTAAGAAGGTTAACTTCACCTTCCACCGACTGTACCCTTTGCTGAGGAGAAAGACTGGACAAAACTACTGATATACAGTACAAGCAGCTGTTGAGATACGTCATCAAATACGGAAGCCCAGTTTTGTTCACCATCTCGAAGACCGCGATATAGGATCTTTTAATTTTCGAAAGGAAGTGTCTGAGACTCTGCACCAATCTCACTTTCATCCACCAGCGTCAGAAACATTACAGTAACCAGCATCTGTACGAGACAGCCAAGATGCCGCCCTTGGACCAATACGTCTTATCGACTGTATTGAAAAAAGCTGCAAATATCAGCAACCACCCTAATCCCCTGGTGAGAACTGAGAAGGATGACCACTGAGGACCGACACCTTGGACGAAGAAGCAATACCAGTCAACGACGAAGCCACCAGCTTCTCCGCAGACCATGGCGGGTCAGCATACTTCCGTGGCTGATGCCACCCACACAACTTCCCAATGAAGAGGGACAACAGCGACAACCGGGACGGAACATCCCGAGATAACTCAAGTCAGCCGACTTATAATCAAGAATTCTCTTTCTTTGCACAGGGTGATTCGCATAAGGTGTGACAAAAAGATAGGGTGTGTAGGTTGGACCTAGACAAGCAAAAAATCGTATGGGAAGGGGGGGGTCCATTTTCCCCCCTTTAGGCGGGAGGGGCAATTTAAGAAAAAAATCACTAAAAATTAAAAAAAAATTATTTAAAAATAACGGTAACACCTACAGAGTCGTGCTATAGCATTTTGAAAAGCCAAAAACTTATATGTACATAAATTTAAATTTATAAATAAGTTGTTCAAATAAATAGTTTTTGAAATATTAATTTTCAAAGTCAAAATTTTGAAAATCGAATAATACGTGACTGAATTATGTAAGTTTGGCATTCGTTCTCACGTTATCGAGCACTTTAATACCACAAATTGCCGTTCCTTTCATCAGCATTTGAACGATTTGAAATCAATAAATGGAAAGCAGGCTGATAATGTGTAATTTAGAGGGAATTCCAGAAGAAAAACGGCACTTCTTCACTCGATAACTGATGTGGAAGTTCTGCCCCTCGGGCTCACTCAGTCTTTATCACTTTGACGAAATTCACCTTTGTTTGTCTGTTGTTCGTCTTCTCAATCAAAATAAACAAACCACACTCAACCCAGAAATTAATCCTTTTTTTAATTTTTGGGTGTGTGTCTCGTTCTTGTACACAGATTACGAATATTATGTACCACTCCATGCCTAATCCAGTGATGCTAGAGATTTATCCTCGTACGACAAATGCATTTACGATATATATTTATGTAGCTTTGTAGGTGTTTTCTCTTATAGAAACCTAACGTTTACAGTGCGACGACATAATTTATATTTATCCTTGCATTAAGGGCTTAACCCAGAACATGACTATCATGCATAAACAGGCAATAGAACAGACATAAATGCACATACATACACTGATTCATATTCAACTCCGCATATTATGTTGGTAGGTGGTACTCATGCTTAGATGAGGAGTAAAGCAAATAAAATGCCAGTTCTGGCACTTTGGTGTGACACAAATGTTGTGGCAAAAGTATAGTTCAGTGTGTCATGTTGGATGTGAAACCTGGAGGCGAAGCTGAGCAAAGATATAACTTTCTGGGAGTTACTGCGTTAGTTTGTAATTGCTACACTGAGACTGGTTACACCTTAAGAGACAGTTACGATTACACGATCTAACATTTGCCTTGTGGTATTGTTATCTTCGAAGTAGACATCTGTTTGACACATTTATATGGACAGGCAGAACTGTTCTGCTTGGCACTGGGCTCACACACGTGCTTTGCAATAATATTGCTTTGAAATTTTGAAGATTCTATAGCTTTCATTGAGATTAACTTTTCAATAACATGCTGGGAGATTGAAGGATCGGGTGTTTCTTTAGTATCATTTTTATGCTTAAATTACGTACTTGAGAACCACTAACGTCGTGAGCCCAAAACAAATTTGACATCTTTGTTCACTTGTCATCCAGCTTGTGAAGCAGTGTGCGCAAAAAAAATAATTGAAAGCCTCATTCACTTATCCTAGTCTAAAGAACCCGTTATGTCCTTATTACAGGATTTCTGGGAATCTGGGACGTTTTAAAGTACAAGGAATCAGGGAGTTTCTGTGGGTCCACTTGCGAATTTGTTTGGTTGTTTGCTAGTTACAGAAAATTTGCTTTTCCACCGCTATCACCTTTCACTGGAAACTCTTGCAAGTCCTTCGAGAGTTGATACTAGATAAACTACCAAGAAAATTCGACCCAGTAGTCGATATTGATGGTCTGGGTGTAATTTGGAACAGAGATGGTGCCTAGGCACACTGTTGAAGACTAACCCAAGGCAAATAATGAAGTTTTTTCTTCTTTGCTGGTTTTTCACTGACTTCTTCGATCATTGGCATTCCTTCTTCTAAAAAGTTGTTATTACTTGGCTCAGGATGTTTCTGTTGGTTGACTACTCTTATCGTTAGCGAAATAGTGTCGTTTTCGATTTCTCTCTTCAGCTTCGGAGTAGAATTTTCGTGCAAGGTTTTCCTCTTGAATACGAAGTTCCTTCACGTGTGTTGTAGAAATGATAAACTAGCTGGTAAAACCTGTAGATGACGATCAATTTGGGAGTATGCATTTGCAAATGCATTTTAGGGCCTTTGTCCAATGCATTTTCATTAGAGAGCTCCTTCTACGCGGTCTTCGAGATGGTGAACCAAACTGAGCTTCCGTAGTTGATGACGGGTCTCAGCAGCTGCTTGTACGTCAGTGGTTTTGTTGGCTAAAGGCTGACTTAGGCCTGTCAGTCGGTCGAAGGCGAAGTTAACCTTTTTAAGTACAGTGCTTGATTGCGGGTTGAATCTAAGCACCTCATTGAAATTGGTTCCATCAGGTAGACGTAGAGTAATAGATGTAGCTCTGCAGTTACCAGCAGAACAACGGCCTCTTCCTCCGGGCCTTCTGAAACAGACGAGCTCTGACTTGTTTGTGTTTGTGAGTTTCCACTCTCCGGGCAGCTATGGTTGGTGATATAGATGTGCTTTATGTCAGAGAGTCATCGGCGTAAAGCAGATTTCACAGTCCCTTGGGGGTAGGTTGGTTCGATGTCATGATGTTGAAGAAGAATGGTCCTAGTTTTGATACCTGATGTTCTTGGTGGCGGACATAGCGCTTCCAATTTGGACGAAAATGTTCCTGTGGAAGAGAAAAGAAAAAATAATTTTTATAATGGAACTGAAAAGTTTAGAAGATTTAGCTTATGGATGAGTGCTTCAATCCAAACGCTGTCAAATGCTTTTTCGATATCCAAAAAGCATGTGACGGTGACACGATAGCTGTTAAGGTCTTCGGATACGTCATTGTGTAGTTTCACCAGTGGATGCAGGTTTGAATGCTTTCCCCGGAAGCCGAACTGCATGTTTGGGATGATTTATCAATGCAGAACTTTTTCAACTTTCTTAGTATTAGTTCCTCCATGAGTTTACTTAGATTGTTGAGTAGTGAAATGGGCCTGTAGTTGTTGATGAGGTTCGGGTCGCCTTTCTTCGGAATCGCCACTATCTTGGCCGTTTTCCACTTCCTGGGAAAGTAGCTGTTGTTAATGCAGTTGTTTAAGATGAAGCCAGAAAGATCATTACCATCTATGGGAGCCTCTTCAGGACGTAATTTGATACATCGTCTGGGAATGTTTATTTCTTGGGCTTGGAGCTGTGCATTATTTTTGCGATTTCTTCCGGAGTGGACAGATTCGGAAAATTGATTGGGTCACTCGACGGGTTGATGTTGCTGAATATTTCTGCATCAGTGTTGGGCCTCAGGGTGTTTTGGATGAATGTCTCAACTTCGTTCAAAATCAGGGTCATTAGAAGGTGCAGGCACTGTTCAATCATGAAGAGTAAACGATATGTTTCTGCAGTTTTCTGCAGCCCCTATTTGCCGAACATAACAAACTGTCTCCTTCTGGTTAAACTACAACAGTTAAGTTTATGAAAAAATGCTTCCATTCCATAGTGCAATGGGAACTCTCTTTCAACGTAACGTAAAGAAAGGTTCTACTGCCTCAAGATCATAACTTTAACCTTGTTTCCACGAAGTCGTGACATAATCGGTAATGAAATGGCGGATAAGCTGGCTTAAATCGGGTTAGCACTCGAATCCAGCTAAACGAATATCGAATACCTCAGTTTTCCATTAGAGTAAGAAAAAACAGAATCAAACATAATTTTCTAAAAACCGCCAATGACAGGTGTTTATCTTTAGAAACATGCCGAGTCTCCACAAACCTTTGTCCAGATATTTCCAAGAAAAAAGAGAATTTTTAATCCAGCTTAGCAGACCCCGGCTTTCTCTATTGATTCGCATTTTTACGGGCAACAACTCGTTGGGTACCCACGTGATGAAAATGGGCACGAACACATCCGACTTATGTTGAGGATTTATAGACGAAGAGGCGGAGGAAGGATCATTATATTCCCTCTGTGAGTAAAGCCCTCGGAGAATACTTCTTCTTCTTCAACGAACTGGGCAGCATCGCTAGCCTCCCACTAAATAAGGATGCTATTTAGTGGGAGGTTAGTGATTAGAAATTTACTCAAAGCTCCAAATGGTTGAATGAAGGTTCCCTAACCCAATAATCCACCACCCCAACCCTCTACCTCTCCTACTACTACTACTACTACTACTCCCTCATCCTCTGTCACCCAGGGAGCACAATGGATCCTTGAGATCCGAGTGAGGTGCCACCATTCAACTCAACCTAACCTACTGCCTCAAGATGGCTAGTTGAAGGTTTTTCCGAAAACAGTGGTGACTCTATTCTGGCTGCAAAAATCTTTAAGCTTTCTCAATGATTGTTAAAGAAAGATGTCGGCATGAAGTTGAAGATCGTTTGCTGGGCACTCTTTTTTGGAACCATCACAACAGTTTCCACAGATTTATACTTATGCGAAAAGTAGTTCTTGTTGATAGCTTGGAAGATTATGACTACTTGTAGGAACCTCTTGTGTCCAGTCCAATTGACTTTTTTGGCTGGCAGATGTTGACTATTTTTGCAATTTTTCCAGAATCAGGTCGGCAGAATAACTTCAGGGCCACCTTCAATGAAATTCGCTGTCTCTAAGTCCAGCAGCGAGGTCTGTTCCTCAAATTTTTCCAAGAAATTTGGATCGTCACAGAGATAGGCCCGAAGTTTCTTTAAATATCTACAATGTAAACTTTAATAATGTTCTCGGGCGTTGACCATTTCTGACCAGGTAGGTTAGGTTCGGTGGAAGTGGCTGTCAGCCAATGAGTAATGCCTACGTACATTGCATGACACACACAAGGTCGCAAGGGCCCATTGTGATACCACAGAGATCAACCCATTAAACTTCCATTACGGGGCTAGCCGGTTAATCACCCGTTAGTCGAAGAAGTAGTGTAGTACCTACATGAGCAAAGAAGGTGTTGAACGGTTTCTTCCTCTTCTTCGTCCATGCAGCTTCTGCAGAAATCATTGGAAAACACACCAAGTCTTTTGGCGTGTCTTCCTATTAGACAGTGTCGTGTAAGAACACCTATGGTAGAACCTAGATACAGGCGGTTCAGGGCTATTAAACTATTCGAGCGTTTTGAGCCTACACACGGCCAAACTTTTTTGGTTGCAAGGCAGTTGTTACTTTCAGTTCATCTAGTGTTTGTTATCCTTAAAGCGTCTTGTCTACGTAGGAGTTTTCATGTAGCGATAAGTAAGGTATACCTATGTTGTTCCATTTTGAGCGGGGAAGTGGTCATGCCCTTTTTGGCTAGTTCTTCTGCCATACACAGTTGCCTGGTATGTCCTTGTGCCCCGCCACCGATGAAAGGTGAGTGTTGAACTGATTTGACATCTCCTTCTGAGACATTTTACAATTTTGGACCGTGATAGATTTTCTAGTGTCAGAGGCAGGAGATTTAAGGGCAGCTTGGCTGTCCAAAAAGATTCGAATATTTGTGGAGGACATGACGTTTTCTTTAAGGCAAGACAGCACCTCTTTAAGCGCCAGAATTTTCACTTGGAGCACACTGCAATGATCGGGTAGGCGGAAGAAAAGATTAAAATTCAGTTTTTCTGAATAGATTCCACTCCCTACACCTTCGCTTTTGAACCATGGGTGTAGAAGTGTATTGCTTCATATTCCAAATGATTGCCATTCTCTCAAGCCTCTCTTGAAGGTATGGTTATTTGAAAATTATTATCAAACACCAACTTGGGGGTAGTGTAGTCGGATCGATTCGGTAGAAATCGATTCGGTAGAAATCTTAAATTATCTCAGCCCAGCTAGGGTTTGTGGGTCCTTGCCTGAAACGGGAATTGCTACATCATCGACACAGGCTATGGTTTTGAAACCTTCGTCCTCTAGGTCGATTAGCAATTTGTTAACGACCAGGTTCCACAGTAGGTGAAATAGAACTCCTCTCTCCAGGTTCCTCTATTAGCCATTCTGCTTGTGTTGTAGTTCCCCATTTCGGAACTAATCATTCTGCTGCTGAGCATTGTTCTTAACATCTTCTTGATGTGTTCTTCTATGTGCAGCCCATCAAGAGCATTAGTGATTGCTGTATTGTTAACATTGATAAATGCACCCTATATATCTAGGAATGCGACGAGAGAGTATTCTTTGTAATGCAGGTATTTTTTAATGGTGCAGTTTCCACTGATTAACCTTTTGTATATGCATGTTGCATCGCTGGAGATCAGACTAGGTTAAGTTTATTGCAATCTCTAATTCTGATTATTGTGCTAGATAAAGTTCCAGACCATAACATTGACGAACTGCCCTTCGCTCTTCACTATAAGTGATAAATCCTCCTTCGTCAACCATCACTATCGTTGATAGCTATCCGCATATGTATCGGCGCCGGCCGGCGTCTATCTTCCGATTATTGCGATCACCTTCTTCTTTTCATCCTTCTTTTACAGCTCCAGGGGCACCACGATATCGAATAGATCGTTCTCTATTCTGACTCTCACCACTGATCCGGCCGACTCGAAGGTGAGATACCCTGCGTGATAAGATTAGAACCATCACAATAAAAGTGGAAGGAATCGATTCGGGGTTGTAAAAAATTGAATTATCTCATGTTCACTAGTCTTTATAGAGCATTTAAGACACTTTGCTCGTTGAGATCCGCAACTTGAAGTATAGTCCATCATATACATGTGCTAATATAGCTAATATATGTCACGTAAGGCAGCCATATGGTTGATTCTGGCAGCTAAGCCTCCATTATTATTGATGAACGCTATTCTGATTCCCTATTTACGTACGTCATCCCACTGTTGCACATTTAAGGCATCTCACCGGAATACAAATTAGCCTAGGTTCGTAAATACCATTACTAAAATGAATACTTATGCTCTTCTCGTAGGATATTACTGTAAATTGAGCAGCAGCATTAAAAAGTGCTTTCCAAAAGAAATCATGGGAATAGTTAGCAACCAAGAAGTACATAAGAGCACCGAATGCTAATCGTTATACAAACGTCCGATCCCCCAAACTAGGTTAATAGTATACTTTCTCCAATAGATCCATCAATTTCTCCCTAAAAGCTATCACATGTTGCAATCAAAACGCACTACATAAACGTATCTATACATTGTAATAGTACAATCCATAAGCCTTCTTCTCTACTACACGATTCAGTGACAAATCAAAGCTTTCAAAAAGTCAAACGAACCATCTAGATACCATTTCGGGCTTCCATTTATTTCACCACACACAGATGCTTATCTAGATATCATTTACCCAAGTTCAAATACATTTGTACACTCATTTCAATATATCATTACAATTTCCCTTCGTCCCTCCTCTTTTTTGTGTCTTTTTTATGCACAACATTGCAATACATTCCTGATTTCTGATATCCAATACCAATTTTGATTGCAATTCCAATTCCGAAACAAGAATGAAAAAAAAAACACCAATTGGGCTGCTGATTGTACAGACAAAAACGAAAACAACAAAAAAAGGAAATTCGATACTAATATGGATTTTACATTTAATTAATCGCTGTTTGATAGTCACCCAACGAGTTGGTTGACTTGGGGCGGTAGTGATTTAACATAGCGCCAGGCCAGGACTACTCTTTTCCAACCTACCTCACTAAATGGATAGCAAAATTTTGAAATGAGTTTTATTCAAATTTCCATTGCAACTCTCTTTAGCAGAAAGATACGAAAGAAAAAAATGGAAGACTGTAATACATTCAACATAACCCTTTAGATGTTATCAACATCAATTTCGAGACCAATAAAAAAAAAAGAAGAGGAGTGGAGGTAGCTACAACAACTCCAATGCTACTGCCAGTGTGTTTTGCTATTAGTATGCAAAACGGTAATCAAAGAACGCATTGAAACTATCCCCTTAGATGGATTGTGTATAAGGAGAGGGAGATGGGAGTTCAAAAAATGGGAGATTGTATTCTTTTTACCCCCGCCCATATCAATAGACTCATTGAAATTGGGAAAATATTGTGGAATCATCGGTCACACAGTGTATTTGGCAGGAAACAACACAATTTTTAAAGATTAAAATTGCATCATATATGTAGGTACCTATATAAAGCTTCTTTCTGGTCGTACACGGATAAATCATAAGTTTAGTGAGTGTCTAAGATTTCGATGCTTATTTTCGGAACGATGTATTTATTAGCTGACTTACTTACTTAGGTGGACGTTACAATTCGGGGTGAACCTGAACCTCAGTCAACATTTTTCGATCACTACATACTTCGATTTTGGGCGAGCTTTCTCCGGTTTTGCTCTTTAAGTCGGGTCTCATACCTCTTAATGGGGCACTTAAGTCGATTAAGGCTATTTTCCTGCTGTTTGAGCCTCGCACTATTGTTGATTTCCGTGTCTTTAGCGCATCCTAGGTGGACGAAGTCCTGTAAGACCGCGAAATTATGACTGTCTACAGTAACGTTTTGTTCAATTAGTCGATGTTCTTTGTCCTTATTTGGTAACAGCGTGCACTTCATTTTACCTTCATGCACTACAAACCCGCCGCTTCAGTTTCAATGATCGCAAAAGCATCTATAGGTTCTTAGGCATTACGTTTTCTTGTTCTGGTATTACTTCAATGTTGTCTGCGTAAGTGAGTAAAGGACTTTTAAAAAAATTACCTATAGTTTTGACGTTTCAGTTTCGCACGATCAGTTAAAGCATGATGCTGAGGATTAAGGATATCAAAAGACAGGTTTTTGAATTGCTAGAAGCCTTTTCTGTCATCAAAGGTCTCGGCGATTTCTTTACCAATATTTATGGTGCAGCGTGAGTTCTCTGAAGTCATCCTACATAGTCGTTCGAGTATTGCAAAAATGCTGGAACTAGATACATCTCTGTAAAGCTCGTCCTTGCAAATACTGTCATACGCGGCCCTGAAATCGGTCAATAGTTTTTTTTTTGCATGATCTGCAGCAACATGAAAATTTGGTTCATTTTGCTTACTTTTCTGGACTAAGGATGAAAACCTATCAATTTGTTGGCAAAGGGTTTCAGATGCTCAAATTTTACGGCAGCCGAAACTTTAGATGCGACCGAAGATAAGAAAACATATTATTCTATAACTGGGATCTGGGAACTATTAGGATCTGACATACGTTAGTAAGGTTCCATTCATCGGGCATTCTTTTTCCGACCATCGGATGATGTATGCTCCTTTCCAAATAATCCTGAACTCCCGGTGTTCTTGAAAATCGTCCCTAGTTGAGTGGGGCATTCTAACAGCGGAATTTATGTTTTCAATGCCATCGATATCTAAAGAAACAGTCTTTCCAGATCATCAGTAGCAATGTGATTCTATGATTATGTTTCTCTGAGATGGTTTTTCACGCTGAATTTTTTTGCTTTTTCCAGGGTTTGAATTGCTAAAGAAGAAAATCGTTGTACTGGTAACAGCCTTTGTTCTCTTTGGCATCAATATTTGTCGCCTGCGTTTTGTTTGACTGCATTTGTACGCCTGCATATTCTTCATAAACTATGGGTTTAGTTTTGGAGGCCGAGTGAAACCCAGAACTTCAGAGGTTTTTCAGTTTTGCGGCAAGTGGTCTGCAATGTTAAATACTTGTGATGTAAAATTCAAGGACAGTTGGGGGGATGGGATTCTCAATTGAAAAAGGCATTGGCTATCTCTTTTACCGCTCTATGATCACCTGCTAGGTGTTTTTTGGATTTAAACAGTACAATCCAGGGCTGCGGATCGGGGGAATAGTTGACTAGATAAATATACTTTTTTTCATATCTTACATACGTACATGCATATAGTGGTGCCAAAGAGTAGGGAGCCCCGTGGCCTTTGGCAGTTGCTCATAAGAAAATGGAGATGGTCTACAATTTTCTACCGGTTCCGAATGGCTAACCGGGAAATCGCTTTTCAGGGTTAGAATTTACTATCAAAGGACTAGCCTATTCCTCTCGAAAGGTGATACCCGTGGGAAAACTTTTTTTGGTTTCTGTAGGGATCCCAACTACGAACCTCCCGCGCAACAGGCAGACATGTTAAGATGTTATTTATACCGATTTTAGCAAAGCATTGGATGCGGTTTACCACAAAATATTGCTTCAAAAATTGAAATCATTTGGTTTCCACTCAAGTCTTCTTCAAGGGATCTGTTCCTTCCTCATAAGAAGCGTTCAAAAAGTCAAAATTGACGAATTCACCTAAAGGCACATAAAATGTACCTCTGGTGTTCCACAGGGTAGTCATCTAGGTCCTCTTCTGTTTATCATATGCATTCTCTTTTACACCACATTTAAAAAAAGCAAATTCGATGCTAGGATTTATTAAAAGGAACTCAACAGACTTTACTAACCCCTACGCCTACACCCTTGTGTCTCTTTATACTTCACTAGTAAGACCCAACCTAGAATATGCACTTATACAGACATCATCTCACCAACAATCTTTTTCAGGTCTCATTCAGAAAGTTCAAAATCGAAAATTCAAGCGATTCCAAACTCCATAGCTAGGCAAAATCTTCTAGGCTTGCAGTCCCTCAAAGCACGTAGAACTAGTCATGACATAGTTTTTATGAGAGATATTTTATGTTATCATATAAAGTGTCCTCCCTTGTTGTCCTTAATTTGAATTTATGCTCCGGAGAGAAGATTGAGGGATAGAAATCTTCTTTTTCAATTAAGGCACAGAACTATCTATGGCATGAGTGAACCAATTTCAAGATAAATTAGAGAGTTCAATGAGATTTGTTGTCATATTGATCTGTTCTTCTCCAGAGATAAATTCCGAAATTAATTGTGTTACTTACTATTAAGAAATTGAAACCATGCTATTATTTCATTTAAAACTAGTTTTAAGACTTTTCTTTTATTTCGTTGTAATATGTAAATATGTAAATAAATATAAAATAAATCTAATATGTAAATAAATAAATAAATACAATAGACCTTCGACTTCCATTCAAGAAGTCAACAGCAGTGGTATTTCAGTTTTGCTTTGGACATAAAACTCTTTGAATATCATACTTTCAGAATATGTAATAAAAAAAATAGATTTTTTAATAATTTTAAAGTGGTCTCCCCCTTTGAGTGGTGACTGTGCGGCACTATCACGTCATGTTCGTCGGAACAACAATAAGCTTTTGTATTCAAAAAAAAGTCTTCCAAAAACCCTTTTACTTTTTTGTGACTTTTTTTTACGAAAAGTGATGCTAGTCAAGGTGAACCTTAGTCGTGTCTTCCAAAGGGTACCAGAACCAAAAGATGAGACATGTCAGAGCTTTAGGAGATCAGTAATCCAAAGTAAAGTACATTGCTACTTGTTATGGTGACCTACAAGACCTGTGTCTTGAGCCACTTTAATACTCAGAATAGATAAACAAATACTAAATTAATCTTCTGCAGAGAGTCTGTAATACCTACTTCCATGAAATGAACCTTATTTTTCACCATACTTTCTAAGAGTGTTACGACATCATTTCCCATGATAATCTTCCAGCTCATTCGACTGAGAACATCTAATGTGTCTGAGATTAGTTGGGAAATACAGACTTCTGCGGGGATCGATGCGAAACATATTTCAGCTATTCACATATTCCTATTAAAAGAAAACAGAATCAAATAACAAAGTGAGTCAAACAACTTTTTTTTGTGGCTCATGAAGCAATTGCAACAAACTTTTAACAACTTCTGCCCACAACTCAAACCTTTTCCTTCATGACAAACTGTTACAAAAGGTATTCCCGAAACGACAGTGGTTTGTACTATACGAACAACCGCACAGAAGATTGCAGACAACTAGCCTAAAACCACACGTTCCGACCGTCAGCCAGCAAACACAGTCTGCCCTCGAATTGTAACTGCCTTTGACATATGAAGACTACCCAACTATCTCCACACAGTATACAAAACCCCAAAACACAATACAATAAGGAAACTAACCGTAGAATGAAAAAGAAACCCCCACACACACACATAAGCATTGAACACAAAAAAGCACCAGAACTCACATATATGTAACAAAAGATCTTATCGAGGTCATGATTTAGGTATCCTGCGAAGTTGGAGGTTTCGAATTCCTCAGTACGAAACGAACCATTGCAGTTTGGAAAACTATCTGCTTACTCCAGAGACCGAACTCTCGTGAACTTCGTTCTGATTCATTTCGCTTGGCTTGTGTCTGGCTATGTTCCGACATCGATTTCACTTGCCAGTTCCAAAGTACTTTATCGATATCTCATCATAGTAACAAACGGCCATCACAATGAACTCGGTGGCTATATCTAGCGCCTTTAGGGAGAAGATGCAAGGGAAGCTCCTTTTTTTACTTATAGATATGTGTATATAGACAATGACAGGCCTGACTCCTACTCTTGGGTACCATTAGTATGAATAAGAAGTAACCAAAGTCTCTTGTTCCTTTCTTAACATGTAATCAATCGAATTCTCGTGATCTTATCATCGAGAAATTGTCGTATAGTCAATTCAATTGGATGTGCAGCAGAATCTGCAAAATGAAGACGAGGAAATGGGGGTCGTCGCAAGTATGTAGGTAGTGCATATTGGGTTCCTTTTGCCATTCACAATCGTGTGTTCTTCAGTGCACACATCGAGGAACAATACAAAATCGTTCGTTATCTCTGCCAGATGAAATGAAAATTTACAATTTCGATTGTATCTCGAAAGAGATGTGGTTGTGCTGCTTTAGATACCAATTCGACTCACTACGATACCAATGGTTCTTCTTTAAATGCAAGGAGCTACTCATGCGTGTATATAATACGAGTACATTTCAGGAGCTCAGTTGTGGAATTTTGTTTTGATTGCTTTTGAATACATATTTAAGGTTTATCTTTCACTTACTTTACTCTAGCCAAGAATGGATGTTCCCTTTGTGTAATGTTACAGAAGCAATGACCTGGTTTTTGAATCTCGATTGGCGTGCCAAGCATAATGATTTAATTGAACGCAAGGATTTAATTAGGCAAAATAGCTGGAAGGATTATCCAGGAAGGGTTCAGTTCAAATGAATGAAAAGCGACACCGAAAATGAAAACCTATAGCAAAAGTTGTAGTGAGGAAGGCAGATGTTTTAATCGAGTGTGCAATGTCTGCTGATATAAAAAGTCACTTCACTGTACTTTCACAGACTCGTCACAGCAATAGATCAAAAAATCAAAGGCTTTCCAATCGGTTTAAAATAAAAGTTTTTGTATTATATCACAGTATGATATTATATAAACGGGAGAATAGCTGGAAAAATGAAAGTAACTTCTTCATTTGCTTTTTTTATGGGATCCAAGACATTATCAGTTTATGGATCAGTCTAAGAACTAGAGACACTGATTCTATATAATAACTTTTTTTTCTTCATAGGTATTCACTTCAACTTTCTTCAGTAGCACTTCGTTTGGCTGGTTTAATTTAAATCAAAATAGTGCAGCAGTCATTGAAGCATCATTGCTCCGAATTTTCTTACAGTATGAGCCGAATTGCATGAAATTTTGGAATTAGGCTCATCTTACCCTTAACTTCAATAGTGAAAATGATTTGAACTCTGCAACCACCCTGGGGGTTGCACCCCCAAATTTTTTCAAAATAATCCGGATATTGATAGAAACCTTAATTTTAAACAAAAATTCATCTATAAAGTTTTTCAAAAAATTCAATACTTTTCAAATTATTGGCAATTGAAAATTTTGCTATTTTTTCACGTTTTTCATAAGGGTTTTGTAGTGCTTGAAATAAGCTTTAAAATAAGCATTATTAATTTAAAAGTCTTTTGCAGAAGTGAGCAATATTGCAAATAAGTGGAGCATCTAATGTTTTTTCTTTCAAATCAATGGGTTTCATAAGTGCCATTTCCACCAAAATTTTCATGCTATCGCAATGCTCATCAGTCTTACCTTGAGCCCAACTTCGGGCGTACAGTCAAGTTTAGAGATTTACATTTTAGTCGCAACCCGAATGTGGAATGCCTTGCCTGACCCAGTTTTTTCCTTACATTACGATTCATAAAAATTCAAAAGTAATGTACATCGCTGTCCAGAGTAGGCTTATACAAAAGATACCCCTTTTTAAAGCAGTCTTAGAGTTCCAGGCTCTATGCGGATAGGTTAAAATTGCTTCAAACAACTGTTCCGTTAAATCTTAACTGATGTTTTCAAACGCAAATCATTCTCAGGCACAAGCATTCGGATCTAAGTAAATTTATATAAAAATTGTTTTTGTTTTTAGTATCGTATCGTATCGTATTGGGGTAAATGGCGAAAAAAAGAGAAAGGGCCAGTCATAGCGATCAGGAAAACGAATCAGGAAAAATTTTCAAATGAAAAAATAACTATGTTTCCGTTAAATTTTATACCAATCGATAGTAAATAACCGAGAGAATCTTTTAAGCTAAGAAAATATTCGATTGAACAAATATTTTCCGTTAAAATCATATTTTTCAACTTTCCTGATGAAATTGAGTCTGGAAAATGGAAGATACAATTTTAACAGAAAATATTAGTTCTATAATACGTTTTTTGGGCACAAAAATAGTTTGTGTGATTTATCATCTATCGGTATAACATTTGTGATTCAATTCTTACGAGAACATAGTTCCATTTGAAAATTTTTCACGATTCGTTTTCCTGATCGCTATAATTGGCACCTAAACGAGAAATTGACTTGAGAGCTAACCCATGAAGTAGGTATCAAGGGGAGGAAGATTAGTAGTACATCGAAAGCTCTTTGAAATTTAGTGAACGAACTTATGACGTATTTACACGAGAGTTTGTTCTACCGAACAACTGACACATAGCAGATGTTTGGTTTTGTCATAGCCGTATAGATCCAAGGGAACCTATTCGATGACAGATTCCGTGTGTTGTCAATGGCTTCCTTACATTGCCAAAAGACTGATAGTGAGTTTTCGATTCAATATGCTTAGACCAAAGAAGCTTGTTTACTAGGTTTACCCAAGATGTTTGACTTCGTTAGGAAAAGATGATATACTTTTTCTATCCGATTCTATGCGTTCCTGAGTAGAATATATTGTAGGCCCTGTTTTGGTTTTGTGCCATTTCTTTTCTGAGATACAGAAGATTGCTACTTACATAATCTTTTAAAGTTTCGAAACTTCGACCAGTCATGCTTCCAACGTTCCAGCTCGGGACTTTTAAATTTAATCTAATCCAAAATGACCTCTCTAACCAAATCATCTTCTTTCATTCCAGTACATCCGTTCTGCATCGCTGTCATCGATCGACAAGAAACCCCCCGTATAGTTTATGAATGCAAAGCAATTCAGTTTCAACCATTTCTCGATGAAAGTATTATTTTGACGCTAACATGAAAATACAATTTTACTTGTTTGTAATTGAAAATTTTTGTTCGTACTTTGAAAGTCATATCAAAATATGGATATCGATGGACCGGATACATTATTAAAGTTCTTTTTTTGATGTTAGCCAATTTCTTACATGAACTTTATTTTTTTAAAAATAGGTCAGAGAGTTGATAGACTTTAGATAGATAGATAGATTGTCTTATTCATTCATTAAAAAAAGTCACATTTACATTTGCGCTTCATTAAATTGAATTACTTAGAGCACGGCATAACTGCCGTCTGCGCGAGTGACTGTTGTCTAATTTTCTGATTTATTAAATGGTTTAATAATTCATAATAAAAGCCCAGTCATTATAGTAAGTTCACCTCGGAATTTGAGATACCCAGCTGTAGATTTGTATGAACTTCTATTTTGACACCCTAAAAGTTGTCTCAAAACCTACATACTGTAGGGTGTCAGCGTCCATTAAAAACCAAAGGTCAATGGTCACAAAAATCCTTTATTGGCATATATCTCCTTTACTATGAGCTTTTGTGTCCATTACAATAGGTTCAACATATAAAAAAAACTGTTGGAGCAAAAGTTGTAGAAAATTTAATCTTCTACATTATTGTAATAGACACAAATAGCAAAAAACCCATAGTAAACGAGATATATGCCAATAAAGGATTTTTGTGACCTTTGACCTTTGGTTTTTTATGGACGCTGAAACCCTACCTAAAATAACATTTATTTGATTTTTATAATCACTTCTAGTTTATCTAAAACGGAATTTTTTCTTTGTTGACATTTAGTTTAGTTAAAACAGAAAAAATAAGTGTGAAACTACAAGAGCTTTTTGATTACAGTTTTAATTCAATGAATGACTCTTAGTTTAGTTAAAACGAAACATAGAATTTTTTTTTTGCTTACTATTTTCGTAATTCTACTTTAGATTCTAAAAAAAGCGCTTTAATTTAAATTTAAAAGTTTCCATACATAATTCTGCTTCTGTAAGACATCGCTTTAGTGGTGAATTTATATACCCGAACCCAGTCTTCTCCATTTAGAATAAGTTTTAAGTCTTGTTCTTAAAGATAATTCTTCTAGTAAAAAATTCTCCTAAGTTCCATCAGCATTGGGCATATTGCAATGAAATGGTAAACGTTCTCCACAACACGCATATTGCAAGGAGAGCAGATACCTTCTAAATCGAGAGTTGTAATAAGCATAAATTTTAAACAGTTCCAATTTTCGGAAACGTATTACAATGGTGGCAGGAGGGGAGGGGGGAGGGTTAATATGAAAACTTGGGTTTTTCATTCCCTAACATAATAGACGGAACTCAAAGAATAAAACAACTTAAATGGAGCTGGGCCGGACACATTTCGAGAATCCAAGACAACAGATGGACAAAAATTTTAACAAAGTGGACCCCACCAGACGAAATTAGACCTAGAGGTAGACCAAAGAAGAGATGGGAAGACGATCTTAAACAATTCAACAACAACTGGTATAATGACGGAAAGAACAGAAATCTATGGGCAGCAATGGGGGAGGCTTACGCCAGATCAACATAAATCTAACTATTATTAACTTGGAAAACATTACTTAACTTAACTTTGAATATATGTAAAAACTTTAAAAAAAAAAATAAAAAAAAAAATTATATTAATTTGAATAATGTAAACAAAACCATTAACTATATGTATATGTACAAACTAATTTTGTTCTTTAATTGGCAAATAAAGCTTTTAATAATAATAATAATAAATAATAACTAGTACTAAATAACATTTCAAAGGCAACATTTCTTAGCTCCCTTTTAGCTTACTTAAATTCTTGTGTAGCTTACGTGTTCATAAAAAAAATTACTTAAATCTTATTGAGTTAGAAAACTCTTATTGAGAGTTTTAGCATTTTTTGTTGTCTTTTCTGCGATGTATTTTATCGAAGAGTATATCGCCCTTGATCTTAACTTCACCATTGGTTGATGTGTTTGATTGTTGAACATTTCATTAATCTTTAATTTATTACTTTCCATTAAAAACCTAGGTAGGTACCTACTGGTATTTGTTTTTAAAATGCTGCCGTTGCAAATTTGGCAGACGGTTATGTCACATTCATTTAGCAAAAGAAAGTTGCTCCTGACGTATTTTTAGTGCAGGGCTAGTAGTTATGCTGATTTCAACATGTTTCCATCTATTACAGGTAGGTATTCCCCTTCCTGGGCAGAGGCGATCAATAGCACGGAGAGGGACAGCACTTTAAGATAAGTAATTCGACTTTTATTCTTTAATTTTCTGCTCATCATGTCCTTTGCCCTCGAACCCGCATATACACTTTCCTATTCGAAAGTTTTTTTTAGTATTAAGAACGATGTATCCTACAAAACAAACTAAAAAGTGAAGACCATTGAGGATTCTTTCGCTTTCATTTTCCCTAAAGGATACACAAACTGAACTAACGGTCGGAAATGGTTTACAAAAAACTATTCGACCATTTTACTTTTAGTCTGCCTCGATAGTGTCTTTTTATTTCGTCTTCAAAACAAACACACAAAAAACTAAATACAGACGACCACCAGACAACCGCGAAGTGTAGTCACCTAAAACCAATCGATTGAGTTCAATTTTTTTTAACAGCTTCCTGTCTGTAAGCTACCACCAAACCAAACCACTCCACAAGACAGTTTGACAAAAAAAGAGAAAAAAAGCCGCACGGCTAGACATTTTGGTAATCCTGTCATGTTTTAGGGATAATGCTCGTTCTGTTTTGTTTCTTTTTTTATTTCGTGTGTTTTTATTCAGCCATTTTCGCCGAAAACTATATAAACAGAGCACACATGCGAGACGCGAGGACATCCTAAATGATTATGTGCACAAGGATCAGCGGTGTACATGAATGGCAATCGCTAATCGCAGTGGATCCACTGCGATGTTGTTGCTCGGTTGTAAAATGTCTGAAGCTGGCCATTCAAATTGGATTTTGGTGCTCGTTTAGCAAGCAATGGCCAGAGCACCAGCAATTGGCTTAGTAATCGATGCGTTAATTGGAATTGAAGTTGAGTGTGCAACTAAGCGGATGTTCAAATTGGCTTTCAGATATTTTTTGACAATGGTCGGGCGGTACCTACCTAATGAGTGGATATCCTTTTTTGTTGGTTTCTATGTGCACTCGGGTACATATAAAGAGTTTTAAAAATTTAGGATTGCAAGCGGAGTTAATTTGAAATGTTTTTTTTCGGATTATCTCGGACTAGGTTTTTGACTGTCAAAGCAATTAGATGCCACTGTCATGGTCCTGTTTACACATTTGGGACAAATACTCTCAAATTCAATTTAGAGTCGATGTTGTGGCAACAAAGTTAATTCAATGATTACAAATATTGTTTCACATTGACCGGTAGGGAAACAATTCTTTCAATTAACGCTGTAGAAAGGTCAACGAAACCATCAAGTGTAAATTCCTTATCTCGTGACTTGTTCCCTAGATCCTTATTCCATTCATTAGTAGTCTCACGCAAGCAGTATAAATATACCTACTCCAAATCAATTTTCATTAGAACGCCCATTGTGCCCGAATACAATTAAAAGACCCAACCATCGTGACAAATGCAAGTCGCTGTTAAAACTCCTGTTCAACATTCATTTTACCCTTTGGCGTGTTCTCAATAAATCACAACAAAAACAACTTTTTCCAAACGATGCAATGATCCAATGGTCAGGTCCCTTTCATCTCTTGTTAGAGGCACTGCGCATGAGTGCATTGATTTCGATTGTGTAGGAACTCTGGCACACTGAAAGAATGGAACTTTATCCGTCGGTGCGACGGTGACGGTGGCGGTGGCGTCGATGATCTACATGGTTCATGGCATATCGTGGTAGTGCACACAAGAAGTACTTGCGTGGCATGGCCCCATTCAGCCCCATAGGTGGTTAATCGCCAATTAAAGGTAACACGATGAAAATTTGTAAATTCCATGACCCAGCCGCACAAAACTGCCGCCATTTGTCATCGGTTTGGTGAGCACTCCAGTGTGTGCTCTGTGCGCACGTGATTTAGGAGACACGAAGTTGGGTTCCATTCTTTTGGAGTTTTTTGGGTGATCATTGGTTACAAGTACAAGTGCAACATGCTGGTTTCGCTCCACGGGAACCTTTATAGAGCGTCTCTTCGTAAATGTTGGAAAAATCGGTGTCTAACGTTCTTATGGCATACATTTGGTATTGTTTGGGAATGTGGTTGAGTGATCTTTTGAAGCATTCAAATAAAGTTCAGGTGACTTGATTAAGAGGTGTAGGCAAGACATTATTTGGCTAAATTGGTTTTCATCAAGTGGGGACTACGGTTATCAGTAAAAGAGAAATATAAGCAGATATCTGCTGTAAGTTGTTACCCTTGGCATGGAGAGCCACCATATAATTTTTTAATTGGGGTAAATAATCCACTAACAAAAAGTTACTTAAAGCTTACGATAGCAAAAAACTAACAAGCTATAAGAAATAAGGAGTATGAAGCCAGAAATTTGAAACAAATCCTTTAGGTTAATGAATTTTTATCCAAGTACACTAATTGGCAAAACATCAATTTTTGTGGCCATTTATGAAACAAAAGGAAATAACGCTCTCTGCTTAATGAACTGCAAAAAAAGTTCATGATCCAGCTTATAAGAAATTGCGATTTTTTAAGAGCTGAGCTTTTAAGATTACCTTCATTGGTTGGTAATGGCGTCCAAACGACAGCTGTTAAAATAAAACAGTACGTTGAGGCCTTCAAGCGGAAGAAGTGAAACTACCACCGAAGATCACATTTCACTACAGTTGAATCGTCTGGCTGAATGACGTGGAAATGATACAACAGTTATATCAACGAATTGCTAGCAGTACCGAAAAGAATGCAATCGATAATCCGCGTTAAACGTTTATCGCCTTGTTGGAAGTCGCATAAGAAGTTTCACTTCAATAAAAGCTTTCAATATTCTCTGACATTTTATCGTGGAAAGACTGACACACGAGCAACGATTGCAAATTGTTGAATTTTATTATAAAAATATTTTGCAAAATCACCAAATTTCGCACCAAATTTACATTGTTGGACATTAAACCAACGACTCGGATGCCTACCCACAGTGCGTTCCGAAGAGAATATTGCATTTGTATAGCGTCCAGTATTAATTAGAATCGTCAAAAAGTCAAATGTCTATTCATCACCTTTCTCAGCAATTGGGCATGTCTTACACAACCATAGTTATAGTTTACCAACAGCTTATCTCTCGTAATTGCCCTGTGAGTTAGCCGTCAAGATCATGCAATTCAACGAGTCTTTTGTTTCTTGTGGGGCTATGTAAAACCGTTAGTCTATGTGGACAAGTCGAACAGGATTGAAGCCCTACAGGAATACAGCTCGAAATGCTCGAAAAAGTGACGCGATATTGGACGATCCGACTGGACCATTTGAAACGGAACCGCGGACCTCATTTGCATGAAGCTATTCTTAAAACGTAAAACTTAATTCATCAATTCCAATAAATTTTGATTATACATAATGATGCAAATTTGAGTGTTTCATATGATTTTTAAAAAAATCAGGGAAATGCAAAAATTATCGGCGAGTTGGCAGTGGGTTCAATGAATTTGATGTTTTACTTTTTTGATTATGGTTGAAATAGCATAAGTTTCTTTCTTTTTCTTTCTTTCTTTATGAAACAAAAAAGTGACAATAAAAAGAGCAGACAAATAAATTCATTAGATTTTGAGTGGGAGAAAATGAGATAGGTACGAAGCATTTCTGCTTCTTACCCACTCCACTCATGTGTAAAAATAGTTAACCTAGTCCAGGGATGGTTCCTGTTAAAGTTTGGTCCCCATACTCCCACGTGAACTTGGTTGGAAACGAGAAATTAGAAACTACTGGATCGATTTCAAAAATTCTTTCAACATCAGGATGCTACATTATCCCTCAGTAGCATAGGCTCTATTCCATCCCTAAAACAATTAATCACTTTCCGTTATTTTACATTCGTTACATTATCTAAAGCCAATTTTTTGTAGGTTTCACTTTTACCACGTTTGAATTGTCATAACAGTTTTATTTTGATTGGTTTATTCTCTTAAGTTGCTTGTTTGTTTAAGGTCGGTTCTATGTGGAATATAATTGAGATTGTGATTGAATGGGAGGATATGAATAGTATGGGAATGGGTTGGTGACTGGCTTGTTGGGGTTGAGAACTCTCACTGAACTATTTGGGTCCCTAAATGAATTTTTGGATGCTGTTTAGTGGGGGGCTATACATGTCGCCCAGCTCATGAAAGAAGTATGACGATTCTTGCTATGCCTCTTCGTCCTGGTATCCTCTGCATAATTTAGATGTGCTGATGCTGATGCCCACTGTCATCAAATGGGTAATGGGTACCCTATGAGTTGTAACCCCAGAAATTCCGATCTACAGAAAGAGTCAAGCCTGGCGCTTTTATGACCGGTGTTTAGAAAGTTTGGTTGGATTCTGTTTTTTCTTGCTCTAGTGGACTGAAAACTGAGCCGTTCATTTCGCTGGACTGGAGCAAATGAGGTAAATGAACAATTGGCCAGATTCCACAGGTTAAGCATAATTAGATGCTGTATTCAGTAGTTGGAATATTCATTTGAAGAACTAGGTACCTTTTTACAGTTTCAATTTCTTCTAAAAAAAGAAAATTCTAAATGACTGTGCTGAAATTTGACCGCACATGGCGACATCTTTTTGAGGGCTACTGTGTCTTTGCATTTTTGCTTTTCTTGAAATTTAAAATATGAGTTCGGTGTCAGCAACACTTCGCATATACTTATCTAATATCACGAAGTATTTTAAAACACTAGATGTTTGATCCTTAAGCTTCTTTAGTTTAGTTTAGTTTAGTTTAATGACTCCTTTTATTACACAAATAAATTATAATTTGATAAAATATAAATAGATTATAAATTATGGTATAAAAAGTATTCTTAAGTCTTAATGGTATGGCCTTTGGCCGTCTACAAGACTGACATTACTTAGAATTCTCAATTAAAAAAATCGCAAAGCTTCTTTATAGATAGTGATGTTTTCCATGTTTTACGGCGATCAGATAGAGAGTTGGGGAGTTTACAATTATTGGCTATTATAAAGTGTGTAAGAATACAAGATCAATTAAAAAATACCATCTTGGAAAAATAGAGCAGCTGGTATTTTTTGTTCAAAGGACAAATACACAGAACCTTGCTGAAAAGGCTATTTCATGCACCGCAACTTTCAGAAAGGATCACAAAGTACGAAAAAGAAACGCAAGCCATAACACTTCTGGTACACACAAATTTAACGAAATCTGCATTTGGATGGTCTGAGACATGGAACATAGCATAGCTGAGATGCATTCTGGGGGCAACGCAGTGAACCTCAAGAGCAGATCAAAGTGTTGGCCGGATAAGTTTGAAAACTGTAATCTTTTCGAGGCCACAATGCTCGTGACGCCAGAAAAAAAGAAGGAAAAGAAAAGGAGACTTGCGTGCATGCCCCATCAACAAATAGAGCAAACAGATAAAGTTTATCTCGTTTGATAAAAATTGTATTTGACAAAAATCATCAAGTGACTTACAAAAACTTAGGATATCTTCGTCAACATAGTCCTCGTTTATCTTCCCCACATTTCCGTTCAAACGAATTGAATTTTAAACGAATTAACATTACAAACTGCAGCGTTGGTTACAAATACTGTCTATCGGCTCATTTCCGTTTAATTCTACGTTTTGGGAAACTTTTGAATTGCTTGTGCATAAGTTACTTAAAAAAGCTGTATTTTTCCAAGCTTGCATCCAATTAGCATAGAATATGTATGCACTGGAAATATTCCACAGCGTTTCTTGTATCAATAATAATAATTGAAGAGACATCCAACGGTCACTAGACTTTGAAATGTCAACACGCCCGGCGCCAAATAGCTCCTATAATGATGTCGATTCCATTTTGTTTTGCTATGCACTATAAAGGTTTGAAAAAAAATCTCTTTTCAATCCAAAACACCCTTGAAATCTTAATCTAGCTACGCCCCTGGCCCAAACAAACTAAACTTAACCTGTTTCACTGTTTTCCTCAGCCTTTCAGAAATGTTTTTTTTTTTTTGCAAAAATCGCACAATTTGCTTATTATCTTTATCAATCAATATTCCGACTGCACCTTTTTTATTTCAACGAGCAGCGTCTAAAACTAAGTCAATAGTGCGTGGTTTTCGACAGCATTTTCTTCCACTTAACACATACGTGGAGAACATCACTTAACCGTGGCTTTGGCTTATGACCCGAGGAGTGTCTTATCCTCACATAACCACCACGTCCATGGTATTGCTGGTCATATTGGAAGCTAAAACATTTGCTCAAACCGTTTGACTTCTACTTGAAAGTAAATCAGGCGCTAATTTCTAAAAGCAATACCGGCATCTTAATGGCTGACTTCGCGTCAAAGTCACGTACGACTTTAAAAAGCCATAGGCGCCTGATGCTTGCTTTGGCTGGAGTATTTTTTTCTTCTCTTTTTTCTTTGACAAGTGATAACAGAGAGACGCTAAGAGATCTCGGTAGGTATATGAAACGTGCTGCGCTATTGTGGTGGGCTGAGATTGGGGATTTATCTTTTTGCATTAAAAAATTAAAAATTCTCCAAATTGAGATGGCAACGAAGGGACATTGGAAAAGTTATGGAATTACATCTACTCGAAATTACATGAACAGAAATTATTATTATGTGCTTTTTTACCGTAAAAGTCTGGTAAAAAGGAAAAGACCACAGCCAGCGGCGCCAGCCAATACTTTGCTGGACTCGATTTAATTGTTCTTAATTATTGCAGCACGTTAAAGGATATAAGTTGAGTAGGCAGTAGGAGCAGCAAGCAAGCTGCTTGTTGTTTTCATGAACAAATACATACATAATAGTTTTTCGTCTGGACACTTTCCTCGAATGCGGATTTCGGTCTCGATGAAGGCTTTTATACTTTTGGGAGGGTGGATGCATAATTAACAATTCCATTCGTGGATTTCTTTTACAATTAATTTTATGCCTCTCCACGGAGTAAGGGTTGTCATTTTAATTCAAATTTGCTGCCACTGGAGAGGGGAGTGTGGTGGATATTTTATGGCTTCGGAGAGTGCTCTGTAAACTGTAATGTAGTCACGTTCGGAAACGTATCACGAAAAGCAGTTAAAGTATGCCTTACGAAACTTTATTGGTGTTAACACCATGTACCACTGCTATGTATATTTGAAGTAGATTCAAAGGCAATGATTAATCTATGAGTTGGGTAGGCAAACCCCTTATTGATTGGACTTTTCTCCAGGAAGAAACTTAGGCCCTTTGATATCATTTTACGACATCTAACTGTTTAGCAACGCACCTTTCGAAAGAACCTCATTGCGGAGAACATAATACCTCTTTAATGATGGGTTTGGACTCTTTCTTGCATGAATTTCCAAGTTCCGTTTGTAGAACGGATGCATTAAACATATGCTTCCATTTCATCATGTCGACCCACTTAATTCAAACAAAAAATATTTGCAAACAATGATATACCTAACGACGACGTAGCAGTATCAGTCAGATCCTTATATCTACCCTCGTACCTTGACATAGGAACTCGATTTAGCCAAGCGTCTAAAAAAAAATCCATCACGTTAGATCCTCTGCTCTGAGCCTTGCTGTGGAGTATCTAAACCTAGGCATCATATATCACACGACTATATATTTTCCATGGCATTTCATCGAACTCAATTCCACTGTTCCTCTTCTTGTAGCCTTTGTGAGCACCCTTCCCTACAAACACACACACAAAAAAATCTAATTTTACTTTCAAATGTTCGCCACTAAATCATTCGCGCTCACGTCATCCAACCGCGATCCGTGTGTTTGCCTCGTGCGCTCTCAAAAAATGACGAATAGCAATTTCGATGTCACACAGGTAACCGAAAAGCCACCACAACAACAACAATATCAACGAATGGAATAAAATTTCGACTAGAGCCACCACGAGCACGACACAACACACAACATGAGGCGTCAAAGTGCTAAGGACATAAAATAAAGTATACAAAAAAACGGATCCTCATCAAAATATTGTCCCTAGACTCAAAGGCAGTACCTACCTAATTTTATAGGGCTCCCCTCGGTCGCTCTATAAGAAGAAGTCATCTGTGTGGTTTTGTTTCTGCGGGACGCGCCATCTGTCGCAAAAGTGGCTCTTCTCCCGCACACAGAAGAAAAACAGATAAAAAAGGAGTTACAACCAACACCAAATTTCCCCTTAGCTAACACTTCTTGAAGGAAGCAGGAAACTTATTTGAAACACACTGGCGGTGGCCAAGGACAGATATGGAGACACACAGCGAAAGATACCACCTCGTTGGCAGCAGTGTCGTCGCTAAATCATGCAGTACCACTCGCGCGCCCATTTCATCAGAATTGATGTCACTTTTATGCAAATCTTCACTTTTGCTGCTCACTGAGGCGAACGATGTTCAACCACGCGATGAATGTCAAAAGGGAGCATAGGCCAGAAAAAAAGTAAAAAGAAGTTAAGGAAGAATATACCTACGGGATCGATTCCTAGGGCGATGAAGATTTCAAGTATAAAAAATTATCCAATTTGAAAGGAAATTGAATAGGGAATCGTTGGAGACTGGATGGCATTTGGTGCGCTGCTGCTTTGGCTTGTTTTTTGTACTCTGTGGTTGGAACAAGTGTTCACTTGGGAGGCATCACAGAATGTTGTGACATCTTCTAGGCCTATGTGTTTATGTTTTAAAAGGAAAAAAGAATTTTTTTTAAGCGATGAAAATAACATTTCTTATCTCCAAACATGCCAAATAAACCCCCGGAAGTGTAAAAGGGTTTCTGTGCATTTATACATATTTGGTTTTTTGTATGAAGAAGAGTTCTGAGACACTTTCCTCAAGGACTACTTGATCAACGCAACGTTATCACTACTATCAAGCTAAAGTATTTTCATGAGGGATGATTGCATTGAATTGGGAATCATGGGAACAGCTGAATCAAGCAATAAGTAGTGCAAAAATTATGTATACTTTACAGAGATAATTAGTTAATTTTTCTAAACAAAGAATTTTCAGAATAGTGCATGGCAAAAATATACATGCATATCATTATCACCATACACCTGTTCAAGAACTGCTTTCGAATGATTTTGTGATGAGAATCGAGTTTTGTAACTGGTTGCTAGAGAGAAGCTTGAATGACAACCGCTTTATAAACAGACTTCTTTGGCCAGACGAATCCCAGTTCGCAAGAGTTGTTATTACCAGTTTCCATAACCTCCATACATGTGTTTCAACAATCCACATTCAAGACGGCAAAAGTGGTGCAGATTTTTTGTAAGCTCTAGCTTAGATTTTCGACCCATTAGTATCAAAGGTTTTCGAGAAAATTCTAGCGTCGCAGTTTTCTAGTTACTTTAAAAGGTTTAATTTACTGTCACCAGTGCAATCTGGTTTCCGTGAACAGCATAGTTGTGAGACTGCTATTATGAAGGTCCTTGACGATATCAGGGTTCAATATGATCTAGACAATGTGACTATTCTCTGCTTACTGGACTTCTCAAAGGCTTTTGACAGAGTTAACCATGATTCACTTTGCAAAAAACTGAAATACTACTTCGGCTTTCACGAGAGAGCAGTGCAGCTTCTTAGGAGTTATCTTTGCAACCGTAGCCAAAGTGTCAACATTGGTCAGATGCAATCTCAGTCTCTGAATTTAAAAATGGGTGTTCTTCAAGGTTCTATTTTGGGACCAATATTGTTTTGCATATATATCAATGACCTTCCAAGTGTCTGTTCGAATGTAGATACTCCTACATCTTTATGCAGACGATGTACAACTGTATATATCTCGTCCAATTGGCTTGCAAGAAGATTTGGCTTGTAGACTGAATGAGGATCTCTCTGCAATTTCCAGTTGGTCCCTTGAAAATGGTCTTACACTTAATCCGTCAAAGTCTCAACTCATTGCAATTTCCAAAAAGAATATTGATACTTCTTCTTTGCCTCCAATTTTTCTCTCCGAAACCCAGCTTAGTTTTGTGGACACTGTAACCAGTCTTGGTATTAAAATAAATAAATCGCTTTCTGCCGTAAATCATGCCAACTATATAGTCGGAAGAATTTATGCTGGGCTGCGTAAGCTCTGGCTATTTTCTGCCTTAACTCCAGTAAACACTAAACTACGGCTAATAAAAACATTACTTCTACCCTTAATTACATATGGTCATACTGTTTAATGTAAACCCGATTTCCATTCGCAACACAAAATTCTTGTCGCTTTTAATGACATGGTTAGATACGTGTATGGTATTCGAAGACACGAACACATATCACATTATCATCAGCTTGTCCTAGGATGTTCCCTTCAAAATTATCTTGATGCTAGATGCTTCATTTTCCTACACAAAGTTATGCAGAGTAAAACACCTTTCTATTTGTTTGACAAACTTAGATTTGCTCAACCATCTAGAACATTAATGCTTTTGGTACCAACAAATTACTACTTGAACTCTTCGCGGCTCTTCTTAGTACACGCCACAAGACTATGGAACTCTCTACCAGTGACTATTAAAAAATTAATAAATGCTAAAAATTTCGAAAATGCCCTTGCTTCCCACTTCTCACAGCAACCATGAAATTTCAGACAGGTTCTTTTTTGTATTCGTTCTTTTTTCACTGTTCTTTTTCTATATTTCTACTCTATATATTCTATTCTTCTCTTTATTCTAGTCTACTCTAAAAAAACCATTATGTATTATTTTGTATAATTAATTTTGTTGAATAGATAAGTGAAATTGTTATTTACTACCCAATGTTAGGTACTATAAAAGACTAAGTCTTATTTGTGCATTTGGATTGTTAATAAATTGAATTGAATTGAATTGAAAGGATGAAGGATGTTCCACAACTAGTTTTATCATGTTTCCAACAAGATGGTGCTCCGCCGCACTATGTTCGTGAAGTCAAGGATTGGCTGGATGAAAATTCTGCTGGGGTCAAAATTCTTAACATTTTACTCACCATCTTTTTCTTCATAATTGGCAGATAATAAATGATAATAATTGCAAGCTCTTACTTTCTTGTCGCTCTCCTACTTTGTTTTTGTTCTTCTACAAATAAAAAGTAATATAAAAAAAGCAGAATTTTTCTTTTAAAAAAGCCAGAATTTTGAAAAGCAGAATTTTGGACAGCAGAATTTTGTCAGCTACAATGAAAAAAAGCAGAATTTTGAAAAGCATTCTCGTTTTAAAAGCAGAATTTTGAAAAGCAGAATTTTGAAGCCAGAATGTTGACCCGCTCCCTGAAAAATACGGTGGTCGATGAATATACAGAAATTTACCAATTCACTGGTCTGCCTGATCTCCCGCTCTCTCTGTACTGGATTTTTTTTTTTGCATGAGGACGAATGAAGGAAATTGTTGACTTAATTAAAATAACTACCTTAACTGAATTAGAACAACATATTTACGATGTAAGACAAGAGTTATCGAGAACAAACATCCACAATGGATTTCAAAAACGGGCTTAAGTATGCATTCAAAACGCTAAAAGGCACTTTGACCACTTGTTATAATTGTATTTGCTTCCACATGAAATTAAAAACTACTTCAAACTACCCAGTACCCATATTACTGTTTTATTCAATCTTAACCCCAGGGCAAGAAACCATTTTTTTTTTTTTAATTTTACCCATTGTGTATTTTTGCAACTATCATAAAATGTATGGGTTTTTGAGTGCACTTGTTACAGATTTTTTTATATTATTGTCTCGAACATGAGAAAAAAATAAGAAAACTTAATATTTAATAGGCACTAGCTGAGCCGCCCGGCTTTGCTCGGGTCTGTAGTTTTAAGGTTCCCGTCCTCGTTTTTTTTTTTTCTTCCGTGGGAATTTGGGGGTGAAATATAATCTTTCTTACTGTGGGACTATACGGCATCCTAATGCTTTTTTTTTTGCGGGAGGAAATCTTCAAAAGACACTTGGCAGTATTCGACACCAGGTAGCGAGTAGTGTGGGATTCTTACCTAGCAATAAAAACTCCTCGTAATCAGAACCAAAATCTATGAACGATCGAGAACAGATTTTTCTTTCTCAATAATATAATCGCTTTATCAAGAAATACAAATGAAAAAGCGCGTTTCAAAATGGAATACAAGAGCTGCAGAAAAGAAGCGAAGAAAAGTGCGCCCAACTTCAAGCAAAAAGCACGGAGGGCCTGTATCGAGAGCTGGAAGAGATTTCTGCCCCAGCTGCTGAAGCAAATCAGGCAATCCAAGAGGTAAGACAAAGCAACTTGAATAAGGGAGCAACCATTTTCAAAATAGCCGCTCAGAGAAGGAGAAATGCGCAGGAGATTCGTTCGCCGAAGTTCATCAATGATGCTCAAGGAGTGCTACTTGTGGATGACGACAAAATTCTTCACAGGTGGCGACAGTATTGTGATGATCTTTTGAATGAACAGTTTCCTCGGCGCCACTTTCCAACAGCTGCACCTAACTTTACGGAAGTATCCGACGTCACAGTCGAAGAAGTTAGGGAGGCAGTTAAGAACTCCAAAAAAGGCAAAGCGATTGGGCCAGACGAGGTACCATATGAGTTTTGGAAAAATATGGGAGACATCGGGTTAAGATGGCTCACGATTCTCATCTCCAAACTTGTAAGAGGTGACAGTTTGCCTAATCAATGGAGGGAAAGTTTTCTTCTTCCAATGTACAAGGGAAAGGGAGATACCAGAAGCTGTGACAACTATCGTTCGATCAAGTTGATGTCCCACACTATGAAGATCGTTGAGCGGGTTTTGGATAGCCGACTGCGGAAAATAATAAGGCTGTCTGATGACCAATGCGGGTTTGTCGCGGGTAAGTCAACTACAGACGCAATCCAAAGCATAAGGATCATTATGGAAAAACACCGAGATGCCTTAGAGGATTTGCATATTGTGTTGGTTGACTTCGAAAAGGCATTCGATCGACAACCACGAGATCTGATATGGGTGGCCCTCAGACACCGAGGAGTTCCTGAAGCCTATGTGCGAATAATTATGGACATGTACGAGGGAGCAGTTACAAAAGTGAGATGCCCAGCTGGAGTCACCGAAGAATTCCAAATAACAGTAGGTGTACATCAGGGAAGTGTCTTGAGTCCACTGCTCTTTATTGCTGTTCTGGATTATTTGCTCGAAGGAAAAGTAACGGACAATAAAGTACAACAATTATTCTTTGCTGACGATGGAGCCATCATAAGCGAGGATCCTACATCCCTGCAACGAGCACTTGACGTTTGGATTGATGTTCTGGAAGGAAATGGGTACCGTATTAGCGCTAAAAAGACTGAATACCTGTGCTGCCCTTTTTTTGATCCAGGCAAGCCTATTCCAGACATTTATTTGAATGGAAATGTGCTTCCCAAGTGTGAAAAGTTTAAATATCTGGGATCTATGATCAATAGTGAAGCATCTTGTGATGACGACATCAATCATCGAGTAAGCGTAGGGTGGATGAAGTGGCGAGAAAACTCCGCTATCTTCTGTGATCGAAAAATGCCCCCTAAGCTGAAGGGAAGACTCTACACAGCAGTTGTCCGTCCAGCTCTGACATACGGTTCACAATGTTGGACAATGTACAAAAAGTATGAGAGCAAATTGACGGCAGCCGAAATGAAGATGCTTCGGATGACAGCAGGAGTAACAAAGCTTGATCGAATTAGAAGTACTAAGATCCGTGGAAGCCTTCATGTCAAAAGTACCATCTTGGACAAAATTCAGCACGACCGGCTCAGTTGGTATTGTCATGTTAAAAGGAGAGATCCGCAGAACCCCGTCAAAAAGGCAATATCGTACAACGTTTCAACAAATTCGCGACGAAAAAGAAAAGGCAGGCCAAAACACTCCTGGTACAAGCAAATGCAAAAACAGCAGCATTTGGTTGGCCTCAGACATGGAACAATCCAAAACCGGGAGGCTTGCCGACGATTTCTGAGGTCAACGCGGCGTACCCCACAGGCGGATCACTAGTGTGAAGCAGCAAAGTGGGAGAGTTGTGATCGCTTCAAGATCACTACTCGTAACGCCGAAAAATGAAGAAGAAGATAATCGCTTTAGTGGAGTCTTAAAATTTTAATGCTTCCCATGACTTGTAGACCATTAGCTCGTGTGGCTTGATTCTTCTTAATCTCCGAACATTGCCTCTCGTATTTAATACGGACTCCATTTCAGAGCTAATATGACTATGCAGTCGCTGATTGTGTGATACAGCATGTTTTCTTACAACTTCTGTAACCATTACTATTTGTAGGTCATGATGTAAATCGCTATTGCTGAAAGAATTTTTGAAATCTGTCCAGCAGTTCCTAAGTTTCCGTTCCCAACCCATTCCTGTTGGAATCATCCGTGGAAATATGTGAATGAAATATTAATCTATGTCACTGAGGGATAATGTAACATCCTAAAGTTGAAAGAATTTTCGAGATCGGTCAAGTAACTTTAATGCTCCCGTTCTCGTTGCTGTTTTTGATCCTGTCGGATTATAGGAATGAAAATATAGCCTGTGGGAATCTTCTGTCCGTTCCCAACCCCGTTCCTGTGGGAACATGCGGATCAAATCTTGACAGGAACTAAACTATGGACTAAACTATATCTACCCTGAAAATTTCATAAAAATCATAACATAAATCAGAGAAATCGAATATAGCATAGATCAGGGTTCACCAAAGTTATTCTTTTTTTTTAATGGTCTAAGAATTATGTCAAATTTTAGAAGTGAACTTTACCGCAAAACTATTTTTTTCTTACAAATGACCAAGAATCACATCACAAAGTATGTAGATAACACGATTTACGGGAAACCCTGAATAACTCTTTATAGCTGACCCGTTCTGCTTAACTCGGGTTGATGTAGTGTAAAGCATCGGTTCTGCAATATTTAGAATAAATTAAATCTATATTACTGAGGAATATTCAATCATTCTAACTTTGAAAGAATTTTGGAAATCTGTTCAGCAGTTTTTATATTCGACTTTACGTTCCGGTTCTCATCGAACATAGTGACGAATTATAGTCATATTACTCCAAAGTAATGTGGTACTCTAACGGTGAAAGAATGTTTTTAATTGTTATGTAGGTTTACGAGTATGAATGTACATATATATTTTCTGGGCCAATTGGATCGCGAATAAGCTTTGTATTACCCGCCGAAAAAATGTTCAAAGAAAAATTGAGAAGGCAGGCGTATAGTAACACTGATGCCATTAAGCACTTTGGAATCGTTAAAAATATGCAGGCCTCCCTCACTCACAAGGTATTTTTGAACGAATTGGGCTTGGCTTCATCGAATTTTTAAAAATGGCTCCTGCAACACATTACGTTTCTAACACTTCCGTCCTCCTCCATTAACGACATCATTCATCTAGACTGCAGCAAAGCAATTGTAAAATTGAAACAAAAAGTTTTTCACTGTCTTGATGTAACCAATCTTTGTTCAAGCAACTTAAGAAAAATCTAATTGTCAACCATCATGTCTTTCTTGAATGGCCTTTATTTTGCCGAAGATCATTTAACACTTTAGAATCCAGCAGGTAAAACAGTCAAATCTTGAGGTCCTCGTGCTCGTTCAAGAGTTTTCTCAAAAAGCGATAGGTTATGCGTAGTTCGGTTTCATTGGTGCGCTCTTCGGGAAACGGACACAATCCCGAAAAAACTGTCCCCGAAAAGTCAAAATCCCGAAAAAACATAATCCAGAAACAGACTTTCCCCGAAAATTCAAAATCCCGAAACAGACTTTTCCCGAAAACTCATAATCCCGAAAACATCAATCCCGAATGGACAAAATCCCGAAAAAATCAATTTTGAAAAATAAAAAATTCTAACCAAAACTATTTTTTAAATGGCGTATTTATTTCAACAAAAACAAAAACAGCAAATAAATTTCAAGTTTAGGCACTTTATATTTACCTATGTATATCACATAATAAGTTCTTTAACACTCAACTAAATATTTGTATTACACACAATAACTTTCACTTGAACCTTTCAAAACAATAATGACACTGAGCACATGAAAAGATTATGTTCTGATAAGCAACGAGAATAACGGAACAACATTATGAACAATCATAACACTGATACTTACTCCAGGTAATCATTCCAATAAACAGATTTCTTCTTACACGTGACGACCAAACTTTAAAAAACATATTTTTATATCAAATTAATGCAAAATAGAAATCGCGAAAGGTTTTCCCGAAGAACGATATAAAATGAAAAATTTGCGCAAATTTTTCATTTTATATCGTTCTTCGGGAAAACCTTTCGGGATTTTCGGGATTGTGGGTTTTCGGGATTATGGATTTTCGGGATTGTGGGTTTTCGGGATTTTGGATTTTCGGGATTGTGGCATTTCGGGAAAAGTTTTTTCGGGATTATGTCCCCAACCCGCGCTCTTCTCTTGTCCTGAAGTTAATGTAACTTTTAAACGATTTCTTAACAGAACCATAAGCTTCATATAACTTTCGTACTCGCTTACATAACAACCTTGTATTGTGTTTGTTTTTCTGATTAACCATAACTGTTTACTGATTTCTACCTCTTCCCTTTAATCCAGAATTAAAAGGCTTCTTTTCTCTGGCTAAGTCACGCAGGCGAACTTTTAAGTTTTCTACATCTCTAAATACAAGCCCCATAACCAGTTAAATCATTTTAACGCCTTAAAATATTGCCACTTTAATGGTTCCTTTTGCTTATGTAGATATATTTTACTAACTACATTGTTCCAAAGGCCATCGGAAGGCTTTAGAATCACCAGCTTACAACAGTCTCCTATAGTTTATTATTAAATACCACCCAGTATCGTATCGCAGCAGTCAGAATAATTATGCCCGGACGCTTTAATAGGGTTAATCGATTTACAATCGAAGACGTCTTAGCACATAAAGCCTCTAAATTAATTAACTCGTTCTCGCTATTCCCGTAGCTCTCCTCTCATAAGTATCAACATTAACTAGGTGGCATTAATTTCCCATAAAACTCCACCGCATAATAACCTGAAAAATGTTTTCGATTGTTTCGCGCCCACTCATAAGAACGAAGTAGACTCCCGACGTGCGCTGCCAACACCGCACCGCCGCGCCGCCACCAATTTCTGACCCACGCAAAAGTAGAATACCTATACCTAAGATAATATGAAAGCCTTCCCAACAACAACGATAAAATCCTCTTCGACAAACTGCGTGCTTAAATAAATTATAACTACTCCATGTTTGACATTAAATCGTCTGGCTGGACGAGGAGAATAAACAAGACATTGGCAGCGAAGTGTGCAAAATGTAAACCTTTTCAAAAAAATGTGTACAAACCTTAAAATTTCGTTTGATTTATTGCCGCGAAATGGTACCGCATTAGTAGTAGCTTCCTTCTTCTTTTGTTTTTTTGTTCGTTTGGAGTCACCTATGCTAATTCTCCGATTTAAGTCGGAGCATCTGATAGGAAACATCACGGACACACCAGTTCTGCTCAAGGGGAGACATTCCTGTATAATATAACGACGCGAATTAATTCCACTGGGAGAACACCTATATCTGAGTATGTCTGACAAATTAGGATGGACCGACCGGCAGCGTCAGCGGCAGGTGGGCCAGAGATTCAGACCCGAGATACCTTTGGCTGTTTTGTTTCCCTTTATCTTCTCTTAACATTTTTATATTAGGTACCCTCAAACAGCACTTCTTCCTCGCTCTGATTGTCAAAAGACTTTTGGAATAGAAATGACATTTATTAAAAGCGAAGCACACTCAAAAGGAGAGCTGCAGCCACTGCGCTAGCGAGAAAGATGAATATCTTATCTAAATGAGTTAAGAACGCTATTCCCTTTTTTGTTTTATTTTTATGTTTAAGAAATTCTTTAAAATTCAATGCTTCATATGCATACATATCTAGTTTTTCTAAATTAAATTCGAGAGATTTACCTACAAGATTGTGCGGTCGTTTTGGGAAGAACCGTATCGGGTAATGGGTGAGTGGGAGTGTTTGAATATTTGTGATGGGGAAGCACTTTACACTTTTTGAAATGGGGTTAAGGCCACAAATTAAGTGTTTGTTATTGAAATTGGCTTTAATTAAATTGATTCTGATAGGAAATCTTGAGTAGTGAGCATATGTTTACCTAATTGGCAAGTAGTTTTGAGTGCATATCGATATGAGTGAAATTGGATATTGGAAAGTTGTTTGTTTGCTAAGTTGGCTTTTGTTGACTGAAAGTGAAGTTATGTGTTAGCTCTTGTGGATATGAATGTTCGAGATCCAATATGATGATGAGAGTTACACGAAGTGGAGTGAACATTTAGATTCTTATTTTTGAAAGCAGGAAAAGGATAAGTAATCAAAAATTAGAAGGGAATGGATTTTGTGTGGATGAAGGAAGAGGATATATTAGAAGGACCTCAATTTTATGATTTTCAGAATTTATTTTTAAGTCCCAGAGCACATTTTGAAAGGTTTGTTCGTTAAGGGCTTGTGGTTGCGCTGCGTTTTTGAAAAACCTAAACTCGCCCTGAATATCAAACTTTTAGCACTGGATTTGCCTTCAAATCGCTCTAAAGTATAGCACTTAGTTTTTGATAGGGGGAGTTCAGGTAGTGGAAAGGGCTGTCAAATGGCATGTATTTTTTTTAAATGACAAGGATGTGTCATGACTTTGTGGTTTAAAGTTTTTTGAGAAGTGAAAACCTACATTTGTTTGGACAGCTCATAGGGTTGTCACGGAAACCCTAGATTAAGTTCAACGAATGAACCAAGTAATCCAAGAGGAATGACTCCCATGGAATGGGGTGGAAGAGCTCTGGATAGGGCAGCCCCAGATCTCAAAATCCGTGCTAAGCGAGCAAACACCAGAACATCAGAATACTTGTGTAAAAGAGATCACAAAAAGGGCTAGCTCTCCAGTTAAGGTATTGATCGTAAGGCTACGTATCCATATAAAAAATTGTTATTTCAAAAAAGGGCCACAGTTTTGATTAATGGAAACGATTTCAATGTTGACAGCTTTTACTGGAGTGCCGTTAAAAAAGTTAAAAAAAAAAATTTACCGCTCTCAATTTTTTAATGATTTTTAAAATTAATTATTTACTTTTAGTTTTTTGAATTTTCTTTTATTTATTTAGGGTGTTTTAGATACGGTTTCCCAAAGGCTCAGGATGGATAGGTTTGGTAAAGAAAAAAAAATGTATTCTAGGGGGGGGGGGGGGGGGTCTATATCCATCCGTATAGGCGCGAGTGGCAATTTTATATGAAATTTACTCAATTTTTTTTAATTATTAAAAATTAACTAAGCCACTTCATTTCTTATACTTTAGTGTTTTTGAAAGCTATTGCTTTGTTCTTTAATAAAAATTTTAATTTGAGTTCTCTTAATGAACAGTTTTTGAGAAATCAAGTCTCAAGCCAAAATTTTGAAAAATTAAAAAAAATTTTTTCTTAATTAATTTTTATTTACACAATTTTGTCCCATCAAGGGCCACTTTTTCTTTCCATATTCAATACTCTTATTAATTTCTACTCAAAAGCCAAAAACAGAACGAAAAAATTTTTCTTGGACTTATTTTAAAAAAAAGTAAGGTACTTTTTTCCAGAAAACAAAATGTATTTAATTTCCCGCTGATTGAACTTTATTCCCGAAAGTGAAATATGAAATGTGTTTCAAATAGCATATAAAATAAAGTTAAAAAAAATTTCATTTGATCTTAGTTTTAATATAAATTATAAATAATTATTTAAACTTTAGAGTTATCTTTTAGTTATATTAGTTTTAAGTTTAATTTCAAAACTAAGACCTACTACAAACTTGAATTTTGGTCTCAAAGGACAGTTCATATACTGATTTGTGCCCCAAATGCTGTTTCCGGTCAAACGAGTTGATGAAACCGACAAAATGTGGCTTTTGGCAAATAAATACTCTTTTATTTTTTACGTGCATTCAGTATGCAAACAAACATATATCAATAAAGGCCCCGACCCATAGAACGCGTTGCGCGCATGCGGCACCGCTTCCAACTGACAGCTCGATTAATTACACACGATCTTATGAGAGGTGACCCATAAGCACCGCGCGCAAAGCGCCGAACGTGCCGAGTAGCCCAACTTTCTACTTTACCGCGGCTCTCACACGGTGACATTTGCTGTCAAACCAATTTGAAGTTCTCTCTTGTCGCTAGAGATGAGATAGGACAAACTGATACCTTAGAGATGTGACTCAAATGTGGTTGCTACTGCTGGTAAAATAACAGTTTAAGTAGCATTTTCAATCAGATTTTATTGTCAAACTATTTTAAATGTTGAAAATATGTAAGTCAAGCCATAACGATCGATTTACTTTTTGAAAATAATGAAACAAAAGCATTTTAAAGTTTGACAACAGGAAAAAAATTATAAGAAAACGTATTTATTTTGTTATATTTTACTGTAGTCACAATTTAAAAAGCTTATGCTTCATTTGTTGCAAAAAAAATTAGTTCTTTGAAGTCAAGTGCCAATATTTACGCCAAATTTAATAAAATATCTGCAAAATACAATGTATGTGAATATATGAACTCCGACATGCACTTTTTAGGCTTATAGTCTATTCCCATTGGGACAAAAACGTGGTTTAGGTAGCATTTCCCATACATTTTTCTAGAACATCATGTTTTCAGTAGCGCGATGTTTTCAAGAAGCTTATGATAAAACCAATAGCGAATAAGTGACGGAATAGAAGCTATTTTATGTTCTAAATTTCTTCACCATAAGTAAATGTTACAACAAATCTTTTCTCTTCACTTCGAAAACATAATTTTTTAAGTGTTTTATGATATAAATTTATTTGTGATTGACTCAATCTTTCCACTCTGCAATAAATGAGTGTAAAAATACAATAACATTAATAAAAGTGATTTATTTTTTAAACAAAAAGTGCAAAAATGGAGAGGAACTGTTAAGGAACGGTTCACTCGTTTTCGATATGTAAGTAACCTCACAAGCATGACGAATGACGAAATATTGTGACAACAGCAAAAATGCAGCGTCAGTGGCTTAGCTTTATAGTACTAAGGAAAGTATTCAGAATCAAAACTACGTAGGGAAAACGCTGGTATCGCCACATGTATTCACAGTCTCACGAACAATTTTTTCGTAAACAAGCTTACAACATATTTTGGTTATTAAAGTCGAAAACTTTGTTTTTGTTTTTAATGTATCAAAAAAATATAACCTGATACTAATTCGATCTGAAACGGGATTCAATCCTAAGCGGAAATGAGGTATTTGAAGCATTCAAGAAAATATAATTCATGTACCAGTGAAAACCTCACCCACCTCTAGTTTTAGTGAATTATCGACTCATCCCTAGTTCGTTTGACGTTTGTGTTGCCTACAAAATAGTTTTCGCAGATACACAGCCGTCAAAACACCGCGTTGCGTTCATTGGGCCACCCCTATCAGTTGCGTGCGGCAAAACCCACCGCATCAGTTGCCGCGCGCGCCGCTCCTACCGCACTCAAGGCGTTCTATGGGCCGGGGCCTTAAGGGATGCATTGATTCTTGTTTAAAAGAAAAAACACTACATCAGCATTTTCGTTCTGGTTTTGGCTTTTGAGTATAAACTAATAAGAGTATTGAATATGGAAAGAAAAAGTGGCCCTTGATGGGACAAAATCTTGTAAATAAAAATTAATTAGGAAAAAAATATTTTCTTTTTTCAAAGTTTTGACTTTGAGACTTGATTTCTCAAAAACTGTTCATTAAGAAAACTCAAATTAAATTTTTTATTAAAGAACAAAGCAATAGCTTTCAAAAAAACTCAAGGATGAGAAATTAAGTGACTTAGTTGATTATTAATAAATTACGCGCCTACACGGAGGAACAAAGACCGCCGTCCAAAGCAATTTTTTTGTTGTCTTGACCCAATTTATCCATCCTGAGCCTTTGGCAAACGGCATCTTAAGCACCCTACATAAATGAAATGAAATTCTTAAAGCTAATAACTAATTATAAAAACAATTAAAAAATTGGGAGCGGTGGACATTTTTTTTTTTAACTTTTTTCTATAGCTATTCAAAACACATTTCCGAAAATTTCATGAAAATCCATGTACCGGCGTTGGATTCCTAGGTTTTGCCATTTTTTTATCTAACGGCACTCCACTATTTTCAAATTACGCTTTTAGTTTTAGTCTGGACTGGAACACTATACTATCGATAGAAGTTGATTCTATGAAGGTACATACTTAAAAACATTTTTCATAAAATTGTTTGAGATACTTCGGGTTCAGTTATAGCACTGAGGAAAATTTTAAAATGTCATTCACAAAGAATAATTTTATTGCCCTAATTTTTACTTAATGCTCGATATCTTTCATCTTTGTGTTGCATTTGCATGCCTTCATCCCCCAAATACAAGAACAATTATTTTTGAAGATACTTTCTCACAAGAACATCGCTTCTTTCTTGATATTAACCTTTCTGAGCAGTAGGTACTGCAAAGAACCTATCTTCCTAATTTTTAAAAGATTCATCAAACTACTACTACTCTACTCCTACTCCAAATCTTCCACCTAAGGCAGCAATACTCACTTCCAATGTTAAAGGCAAAATGCACCTGTGAAATGAACGGAAAAATGTCAATGCTCAGCCGGACCATAGGAAATCAGGTGTTGTTTGATTTGACATTGAATGCCGAATGGCGAAGAGATATGCTACGGTGCAGGGCTGTTGGCTCGGCATATTGGTTTGGCCTGTGTTGTTGAACCAGTTTCTCAAAATGCCTCCTCCTGTACTATATAGGTTCTATTTCCATTTGGAAATCTCAACTCACCGTCACCATTCTCCGTCTTTTGTGTAGTCCAGAACCAGACTCCAGAGTCCAGAGTCCAGAGCGAAATGCAGCACCAAAAGCATTAGCAGTTAGCACGTACAAGAGAAAGAGATTGCTCCTATAAATAATTTGAGTATAAGAGAGACATTATTTCTCTTAAAATGTGGGTGTTGTTCAAGTTGCTCAAAATCTCGCCGCCGTAAGCGCTTAAGTCGCTTAGAAGAATTGGAGAAAGAATTTTCGCTCTCACAGTATAAGAGAGAAATTGGCTCTTGCTTTTGCTTCTTCTCTGTTTTCATCACTCTCATTCTTGCTCATTCTAAAATCATCCCTCCTTCGTCCTGTCGCTGTCCGTTTGCATCAACCATCAACAAGGCATCAAAAGCATCATACTTCACTCCTTAGCTCCATCTCCGTGAAAACATTTCCTTTGGCTCAAAACCGAATGCGCAGCGAAAAAAAAAGAAAAGTAAATTTATACGAAAATAATAAATCAAGTAAAACAACATTTTTGATATTATTTTGTTTGCTGAAGTCTCTGCGTTGAAAGGAAGAACTTTGGTGCTTCTATTTCACATCTCGTCTGTTGTTTTCTTCTCGTGTGTTTTCATTTTTAGTCACGAATAATAATAGCGTAAACTGAAACTTCGTCTTCCGCCATCCTTTGGGTAGGATCTAGAAACCCCTTGGGAAAAACAATGATGAGTATAGTACAGGGACAGGGAGTTTCCACTTTTCGCCTTCCATGTTGAAAGTTGCCACTTAGTTTGGCAAATCGGATTTTTTTTCGGTCTTTTCGAGTATAAAAATCTATGTGCACTTAGAGTCTGTGTACCAACTACCAACCATCAAGGGAAGAAACAAACGTAAAGGGTGCCTTTTAAAGAGGTCCTTGCTGGTTCTTTGGTCCTTGCATCGTGCCTGTGCCACCAGCCAGTCTCGAAAATACTTTTCATCAATCCACCGAAGAATACTCTCGTTGGAGAGGATGTAATTTTTCATCTTCCCAAATGAAATAGTGTGGTGAACTGAATTTTAGTGTTTTTGGAGTTTTATTTTTGTTTTCTTTTAACTTATTTGGCTCGATATTTCAATTTCAGTTTTCACTGACTGCGGATGGAAAAGAGCGGTTGTGGTGGGCGTTTTCCTTTTGAAAGTCTTTGCTTTTGTTTTGTTTCTGTTCTAACTCTAGTAAGGTATCCTTTTATGGAATTCTCAAGGATACCCTGCAATTTAAGTTGAACGTTAGTTGTGCTGGCTGTAGGTGGATCCTTTGTTGTAATGACAATAGAAGGTAACCTGTTAAATAGGTAGGTACCTACTCAGTCGTCTTTTAAAGAGAACTGTGATTCATTCTTGGAAATCGACCTCGAAGGAATTGCGTCTAACCATCAAGTTGGACCAATAATTTTATGTTGCAAATTTCTAGGACTCAGAATGATAAGTATCAATTAGTGGAAGAGCGTGTAGGGTGGGTATAAATTATTAACTACCTGCTTATTGTTTACATTTTCAAATAATTACGTAGGTAGGTCTTCTCATTGTTGGCTTTTTGATCTTGTTGTACAATAAACGAATCAAATGAGAATTTCAATGAGATGGGAGTTGTAATAGAACGAAGATCACAATGACTCAAGTAATCAACATTTAACGACACTGTGAAAAAAGGATTCGACATTCGTTGAAGGATATCGCATTGAAATGATGGATAGCTAGGGACTTTTGGATAGGATGTATTTATAATAGGTACAAGAATTTGAAACTGTAAACTATTGCTAATGGAGGGTATTAAATTGTAAAAGAAAACTGATAAAAAACAATTTGGGATTAAAATTTTGAACAGACCAATTTCTATCTTAATACTATTGTATTAAATGACGTAGGTACCTACCTACTGGGGATTCAGAAGTAAAATTTGAATCAGTGGCTTCAATTAACATTTAATAATGCGAAACGGAGAATGGCAAATGTTGAAGTTGAAGGCGACAGGAATGTTGTGTTGAGAATAAATTTTTTTGAAGCATTTTATCTCGTCGTCGCTTGTATAAACGTTTACCGACGTTTTGGGGTAGATCAACTCCAGTTTTGGTTGTAAAATTTTTGTCAACAATGCAGTGAAATCCGTTTCTCTTTTATGTGTTTTTGTTGTAAGGAGAACAGCAGTTAAGATTATTTCTCATCGGTTTTTTGGTCGCAATAATGTAAATGAAGAAGAACAAATTCATTTAATTTTAATGTCCGAACGTTTCGATGGTGGTTGCGATCTTCTTCAGGGGTGATTCTTGATTTAAAAACAAATGTTTTTATAAACATTGCATTTAAGGCAAAACTATAAAATTACTCACACTAGATTTAAGAACAAACAAAAGTTAAGATGAATAAAATAGTTTGTGGTTACGTGGTTGGCTATAGTGTGAAACTCGAGTTCAAATCCCGGTATAGGTATATCGAATTAAGTAGATCCTCAATTTTTTCAAATGAATTAAAGTTTCTCATATTTCACTTCTGAAACGAAAAGCAACAAGGATAACAACGACTGTATAGGTACAATAAATAAAACACATAAATACTTGGATCGTTGTTCTATAATCAAAATACCTTCTTCTTCTTCATTTTCGGCGTTACGAGTAGTGATCTTGAAGCGATCACAACTCTCCCACTTTGCTGCTTCACACTAGTGATCCGCTTGTGGGGTACGCCGCGTTGACCTCAGAAATCGTCGGCAAGCCTCCCGGTTTTGGATTGTTCCATGTCTGAGGCCAACCAAATGCTGCTGTTTTTGCATTTGCTTGCACCAGGAGTGTTTTGGCCTGCCTTTTCTTTTTCGTCGCGAATTTGTTGAAACGTTGTACGATATTGCCTTTTTGACGGGGTTCTGCGGATCTCTCCTTTGAACATGACAATACCAACTGAGCCGGTCGTGCTGAATTTTGTCCAAGATGGTACTTTTGACATGAAGGCTTCCACGGATCTTAGTACTTCTAATTCGATCAAGCTTTGTTACTCCTGCTGTCATCCGAAGCATCTTCATTTCGGCTGCCGTCAATTTGCTCTCATACTTTTTGTACATTGTCCAACATTGTGAACCGTATGTCAGAGCTGGACGGACAACTGCTGTGTAGAGTCTTCCCTTCAGCTTAGGGGGCATTTTTCGATCACAGAAGATAGCGGAGTTTTCTCGCCACTTCATCCACCCTACGCTTACTCGATGATTGATGTCGTCATCACAAGATGCTTCACTATTGATCATAGATCCCAGATATTTAAACTTTTCACACTTGGGAAGCACATTTCCATTCAAATAAATGTCTGGAATAGGCTTGCCTGGATCAGAAAAAGGGCAGCACAGGTATTCAGTCTTTTTAGCGCTAATACGGTACCCATTTCCTTCCAGAACATCAATCCAAACGTCAAGTGCTCGTTGCAGGGATGTAGGATCCTCGCTTATGATGGCTCCATCGTCAGCAAAGAATAATTGTTGTACTTTATTGTCCGTTACTTTTCCTTCGAGCAAATAATCCAGAACAGCAATAAAGAGCAGTGGACTCAAGACACTTCCCTGATGTACACCTACTGTTATTTGGAATTCTTCGGTGACTCCAGCTGGGCATCTCACTTTTGTAACTGCTCCCTCGTACATGTCCATAATTATTCGCACATAGGCTTCAGGAACTCCTCGGTGTCTGAGGGCCACCCATATCAGATCTCGTGGTTGTCGATCGAATGCTTTTTCGAAGTCAACCAACACAATATGCAAATCCTCTAAGGCATCTCGGTGTTTTTCCATAATGATCCTTATGCTTTGGATTGCGTCTGTAGTTGACTTACCCGCGACAAACCCGCATTGGTCATCAGACAGCCTTATTATTTTCCGCAGTCGGCTATCCAAAACCCGCTCAACGATCTTCATAGTGTGGGACATCAACTTGATCGAACGATAGTTGTCACAGCTTCTGGTATCTCCCTTTCCCTTGTACATTGGAAGAAGAAAACTTTCCCTCCATTGATTAGGCAAACTGTCACCTCTTACAAGTTTGGAGATGAGAATCGTGAGCCATCTTAACCCGATGTCTCCCATATTTTTCCAAAACTCATATGGTACCTCGTCTGGCCCAATCGCTTTGCCTTTTTTGGAGTTCTTAACTGCCTCCCTAACTTCTTCGACTGTGACGTCGGATACTTCCGTAAAGTTAGGTGCAGCTGTTGGAAAGTGGCGCCGAGGAAACTGTTCATTCAAAAGATCATCACAATACTGTCGCCACCTGTGAAGAATTTTGCCGTCATCCACCAGTAGCACTCCTTGAGCATCATTGATGAACTTCGGCGAACGAATCTCCTGCGCATTTCTCCTTCTCTGAGCGGCTATTTTGAAAATGGTTGCTCCCTTATTCAAGTTGCTTTGTCTTACCTCTTGGATTGCCTGATTTGCTTCAGCAGCTGGGGCAGAAATCTCTTCCAGCTCTCGATACAGGCCCTCCGTGCTTTTTGCTTGAAGTTGGGCGCACTTTTTCTTCGCTTCTTTTCTGCAGCTCTTGTATTCCATTTTGAAACGCGCTTTTTCATTTGCATTTCTTGAGGGGCACTTCGACCAAGCTTGGAAAGCTGCTTTCTTCTTTCTAATCACTGCTTTAGCTTCATCATCCCACCACCAGGTTTCTTTAGCTTGTTGGTGGTGTCCTTTTGAGACTCCTAACAGTGATTTGGCTCTCTCTAAGCAGGTTCGTTGTAGGCGATCCCACATATTTTGTGCCGTGATTGCATTTGAAACTGCGTCGATGGTATTACACAGCTGACTTTGCATAAACGAAATGAATTGCTGTCCTTTGGTTTTCTCCAGATTGTACCACTTGATTCTCCTAGGAGCCTTTGTTTGTTTGACTTCCTTTACCGCGTCCGTAAAAAATTCTGTTAAAAGAAGACGGTGTTGTTGAGCGGCAGCTTCTCCTAGTATCACTTTGCAGTCTTTCACCCGAGATTTCATGTAATTGGTTACCAAATGGTAATCAATCTGGGTTTCATTTCCTCCACTGCTGTAAGTGATAAGGTGTCGGTCTTGTTTGATGAACATGGTATTTAGTACGATTAGACCGTATGACTTGCACATACTTAGAATATCTTCACCAGGAGTGTTCCTGGTGCCGAATCCCAAACCTCCATGGCAGTCTTCATAATCCTCGTTTGTCTTCCCGACATGTCCATTCAAATCTCCTCCAACAAACAAATACTCTTCTTTTGGGATGTTCTTAAGTAGGTTATGAAAATCAAGCCAGAATGCATCTTTTTCCTCCTGCTCACACCCTATTTGGGGAGCATATGCACTGATTATATTCCAGACCTTTCCTTCCATCACCAATTTAAGAGACATCAAACGGTCACTGGACTTCAAAATGGTCAACACGCTGTTACATAAACTTTGGTCAAGGATGATACCGACTCCGTTCCTACCTTGTTCCGTTCCATTGTAGAACATCTTGTAAGCCTTGGTCTTGGCATATAAGAAACGGGCTTTGTTTGCTGTGTTTCGCCATTTCGTTTCCTGAACACACAAGATGTCCACTCGCCTCCTTCTCATCATCTCTTCGAGTTCAAGACTTCTACCAGTCATACTTCCAACGTTCCAACTCGCGACTCTAAACTTTCGTCCAACTCGTCGCATTACTTTGCTAGCCCCCGGAATCCGTATAGCTCTGACCCGAACATTGCTGCTCGGTCCAGGATCAGCTCCATGCATAGCAATGGAACAGCCTGGCGGGGTAGTGCTTCTTATGTTCGCAAGTACTTCCATAATGCTCAAAATTTTTCAAAAATTTTCTTTCATCCTTTTCGACACATGCATGCTCCATTTAATGAGTTTGATTTCCCTTTTACTACACCGGTGATCTCCAGTCGTGTAAACCCCGGGATCTGCATGCATACTTGGGGAGAGTTTTAAGGTGGTATGTGTGTCGCTAGACTCACTTTGATGTTAGTCGTCTAGATATGATTGTTCCTTTAGTCGCCTTTTACGACAAGCGGGGAGGCGCTGCAGTGCTATTCTAACCCGACACTGCACCACGGGGATATAATCAAAATACCTATATTAGGTACAACCCATGCACAAAAATGCTGCTGACAGGTGTTATTCATAGTTTTGTTCGCTTCAACGTTCAACAAAATTGTGAATTAAATTTGTAAATTACAAGCGCCGAGCATAAATGGTGCAACAGAAAATTGAAGGTGATCTGTACAATTTATAATTCTCATCACAAATTTGTCTATTCACTTATTTGTAGTTCGTGCAACGCAAATTCATGTACAAAAATTGTGATTGTGGATTACAAATACAAATTTGTGATTGTAATTTGTAAACTGGTGCAATAGGACCTTGGTTTCCAATCTGGATATACGTTTTTCTGGTTTGGTCTTTTTGACAGCCGTCACTTGATTTATGCTCAGTTTGGTTTGCACTTTCATAAAAAATAAATGAAATGATAATAGGAACAACATTTGCAGATCGTTCAAAATAATTAGCGCTTCGATGAGAATTTAGTCACTAGTATTTATTTCCTTGGAATTGGAGTACCAAGGAACAGTACATCGACGAGATTTTCTGTGTGTCCTGTTTTATGGTTATGTTATTCTTGTTGTTTTATATTATATGCAACGTTTCTAGAGTGTAGCGTTTCGATGTGTGTCTCTCAGTATTGAGAATTAGGTACTTACTATTCCGTCAAAGCCATGAACATGTCCAGTTTCAACAGCGTGTAGAGCCAGTGCTGTCTTCTCAGAATTTTTTGATTTTATGTTCGACTTGAGGTTTGTCGAAGGAGTTGTTTTGTCGTTCAGAAATAGCAAAGAATGCATCTTTCACAATTTTTCATTGCAGTTTGTCTTATAAGCCACATCTGTTTTGCGATCCTTATACATTTTTGGTTTTAAATTATTAAACATCGAAACAACTATGTTCATTTACCTATAAGCTAGGATCTTTACATCCAAGAACTCTACCGCTTCATCCAGCAGACAGTCAAGTTCTAGATCCGCGATGTTTGGCGAAAGAGAATAACTCATTGCCATCCTGTGAATCAGTTTACAGAAGCTTACTTTGTACTGTAGGAAATTGGTTTCATTTAAAGTAGAAATCCAACAGCTCTAACAACATACCTTTTTTTAAACTTTTGCATCAGTTAGGATTCGAAGCACGAACCTTCCGGTTAACAGGCAGAAATGCTTACCATTACGCCAAGGGTATCTATCAATTACTCCAACAAAAACTCGAATAATTCTCGTGTCAAGACGTTCATGTGACTCTTTCTCAGAATTTAATCGAAATCATTAGAGCCTTTTTCGAGAAAAATAAGTATCGTCGCATAGGTTGTATGGCAGGTACCTTCATTTCTAGACCAAAAGGTCCATTTCCCTCTGATGGGGTCTCCCTTAGGCCTTAACTGCGAATTTTGAAGAAAATCGGTCAAGCGGTTCAGGCTTTAGATTCGTCAAACTTGCCTTATGGTATCTATATAAATCCTGATGGTAAAAACAATGAATTGCTAAGTCAATTGCTGAAGTCAATGCATGCGACTCGAACAAGACAAAAATTATCGGAAAAAAATTGTTCACAGCCTGCCATTTGACGTTTTCTCTTTAATCTAATTTTTATACTACACGACATTCAATTCAAAAAAAAATTCTTATATTTTCCGTGGAAGTATGATACATATTAACTTTCGGTCTAGGTTTCGACCGGGAAACAGCTTTCAGTGTCAAACTAGCTTATATGGCTTAAACAGAAACTGCTGGATGAGCCACTCTGATGAGACTCTGATGATCACAGCAACAACTAATAATAGCCTGTTTGACAACTTATATTACACGACGCGACGCCGATGGTCTAAAATTACTTTATTTTAAAATTGTACTTTAAATGCTCTGCTTTAAAGACATTCTGTTTCCCCAAACTTTTGTTCAAATGCTTTTTTTTTTAAAGCATATGCACTATGCAGTTAGAGAACCTCTTAATCAACTACATTTGGAAATAATAAAAATTTGGCACGAAATCAATTGAATAAAAGGTTTTTTAATTCAATTTTTTTCAGATAAAGTTCATTTTATTTATTTATTGAATTAAATGAAATTTCATTTGCACCAGTAGCGTAGATAGGGAGGGGGGGGGGGGGGGGGTAATCAGGGATCAGGGTAGATATATCCCCCCATTGGTATCGATAAAATCGTTCAACATAACCAGTCATGAATCAAAGATTTTTTTATTTACTTATTTGCAGGATCGTTTGAATAGTTTGGTTGCTCTAGCTATTCCTCGCGAAATACCTATACCTAACAGCACACGAGGTTATAAGTGTTATATCTTAAAAGAACAGAAAAATCGATTTTATTTTGTGATGTATTTTTTCAATTAATATTATTTTACTTATTAGATACATCAATATTTATTTTAGTTCATATTCAAACTAATGCGTATAATATAATATTATCTTTAAAAAATATAATTTTTTATATCATAAATTAAGTGAAGTCCTTTTATTCGTTTTTGTTTTTAATTATTAAAATTTTAAAAAATTTGCGAACTAGAATTATCTCCCCCATTGCGAAAAAATATCTACGCCACTGATTTGCACGTAAGTACTTTATTTACGCTTTTGATCATAAAGAAGTTAGAAGTAAGTAAAACGCCTGTAACATCATAAAGAGATCGTATAAAGTGAAAAAAAAATTTTTAAGCTATAATATACATACTACAGTAATAAAAACTTAGACTTACTAACTCCAAAACATAAAAACTAATACAGATTACAATTTTAACATCGCGTTTTCGTCCGATGCTTATTCAAGGATTAATCCATCATCGCATTTTGATTGCTCTTAAGGAAGGCAGTCTCATTTTGATTTTGAAAGCATTTATAAAGATCAGCTTTGCAAAAAAAATTTCTCTTTCTCATCACTTGCTTGGTTACATCCTAGACCACTTTACCATTTTTTTTTTTTTTTGTATTTTGTAATAAACCTCTTTCTCTACAGAGATCAGATATTACTGTTCTGCTTACGTTTTTATGATCCTGGCATCCGAAGCATACTGGTCACCCTCGCCGCCTTTCTCATCTTTGGAAAACTCTTCTCCACCGAATAGCGTTACACTGTTTTCTCGCTAATAAAACATATTAGCAAGAAACATGCCCTTAACTTTAAATACTTCTCATTGAAGTCTATAACAATCATAAGGTTGAAGTCATTAGCTCAACTCCAACCCACTCCTATGACCACCATTTAAATGTTATCATCACCCATTTACCTCACCTCTGTTGACGTCAGAAGCACGAGTAGACCAGGAGTCTCAAAGAGTGCTTTTATCTTCCAGATCTCATTTTCAGATCTCTAATCAAACTTAACAAATTTAAGGTCTCATTCCTATTTGTCAGACTTTCCAGAAAATCGCACTAATTAACTTCATACTGGGGATGCTGTTAACATTTATTTCGCTCCATCATCCCTTTACTTACTCCCATCATGGCAATATGAACTCGTCTGGTTTGCTTTGTAAGACATCTAAATTTTCTTCGCCACTTACATTTAACGAGCCTCAGTCATTTTACGCAGATACCTAACAGAAAAAAAACCGAATTTACTTTGTTTCCGTCCACACTTCCGATGAACTTCCAAAACAAATATACAAAACTCCAAAAGGGGGCACTCCTCGAAGTCCCATACCACTTCATTTAATTCTCTTTTAATAGTTATTGTTACGATCTGTTACATTTTCCAAATCATCACCATTTCCTTACCGTTCGTTGCTTGTGCTTCATCTGTTCAACGCAAATTTATATTTATAAGACCATTAGCTAGTGAGAATTAAGGAAAACAAAAAAAAAAAAGTAAGCAAACATAACTTTTTCCTACGTTTCATCCTTCAGAAGCAGAAAAACTGCTTTAGCTCTCAACACGGGGCGCCACCGCCGCGCCGCCTCGCTTCTGTCAAAACGCTACGCCGTCGAATGGGTAAGTCATTAAAAATTTGCATTAAAAAAAATGAATTAAAAACTTTATGTTCATCATAAAACATCATAATCATCCTTGACTCTTTGTAGTGTAATTTTGGGTCAGGACGCCAGGAGTATCTGAGTGAAGTGAGAGTAACTTTTCTTCTCTCAAGCGTTGTTTTTTCTTCTTTCTTTTGATAGAGGTAGGTCCAACTTTAAAAAAAAACATAAATGTTGCTTTGCAATTTTGCATTTTTATTCATTTTGATTTTTGCTTCTTTACATTGGATTATGATGTGCTCATGGGCGCACTTGTGTAAAACTAACTTTGAATGGTAAAGAATCTTGGTATTGTGTTCGAACTTCACAGTTCACATAACTAACGGGTGTTGGTTCACTGTTTAGAAAATTTTGAAAGAAAAATGTTAAGATGCTGTTGTGGAAAATACAGACGCCCAAACAAAAAGTGGTATTCAAACGAAATACTATACAGAGAAACAAATATTGAACCTCTTACAGTATATCTGGTAAATTCGATGAAAAAGAGATTGAATTCCTTCTCAAATCATTCAAATCCTCTTATAAAAAATATTTGTTAGCACTCATTGACTTTCCTCGGGATAGCAAGACCAAGGAATTCAAATTCGATAAACTCTTCAGCGTTGAGCTAAGTATCAAAAAGGTATGGCAAGGTGAGAAAGAGACCTACTCAATGAAGACCCATGCAATAAAATGGTACACAGATGGCTCAAGAACAACTGAGGGAACTGGAGCAGGAATTTTTGGGCCAAGAGCAAAAATTTCAGTACCTATGGGAAGAATGTCAAGCATATTCCAAGCAGAAGTCTATGCAATAGGCAAATGCGCGGAAGTAAACATTGACAGGAAATATAATAACAAACATATTGCAATAATGACGGACAGTCAAGCTGCAATTAAGGCCCTACGATCCTACACAATCTCCTCAAAACTTGTCAGCGAATGCATTGACAAATTGAACAAACTGGGCAGTAATAACAAGGTTACAATCTACTGGGTACCAGGACATGTAGGAATCATAGGCAATGAACAGGCAGACGAACTGGCAAAGACAGGAGCCGGATCACCACTCACTGGACCGGAACCTTTTTGTGGAATAACAGAAAGCCACATTAAGAATGAAATCAAAAAGTTGGAGGAAGACAACAGAGCTAAACACTGGAATGACCTCCCCAAGATGCGCCAAGCCAAACTTCTACTTGGCAATTTCAACAAAAAACGTTACAAAGACGTAATAAAACTGAATAGAAACAATGTAAGAATGCTAGCCGGGTTTTTAACCGGACACTGCAGGCTAAGAAAACATCTAAAAGTACTAGGCATAGAGAGCGACGACCAATGCAGATATTGCAAGGAACAGGAAGAATCTCCTGATCACCTCCTAGGTGACTGCGAAGCTCTAATACACCAAAGAAAGAAGTACCTAGGATCCTACTATGTAGAGGAGAGGGAGCTAAAACTCCTAAGCGTAACCCAGATACTAAGTTTCATCAAAGGAACTAGTCTGGATGAAGTACTTTAATTGAGGAATATCACTTAAGAAGTAGGGGGTACAATAGATCTAAACAGGTCGAGGTACAATACAAAACCCCAAATTTTCATTCATTCATTCATTCAATAGTGGTGAGTACAATGGTGATAGTAAATGTGGTTCTTCAACAAATAACGTTGCGTAAATAATCTACAACTTTTATTTTGGGTTAATTATTTCGTGGTTTTGAATTGGTAGCGTTTGGATTTAACAACTGTCATAAATGTGAAGTCATTACGATAGTAGATCGTTTGACTCCGTAATGTTGTTCGTCATAATAGGCAAAAATGTGAAACAAATTGACAAAAAAAACTTATGTCGTAAGGCGTGCTCATCCCAAACCGAAGCTTCTCTGCAGCTGCTGCAACTGCAAAAACGCTTTGGTTAGGGAGAACCTTTAGCGTTGCTGATTGTCCGAATTTGTCGATTTCCCGGCCATAGAAGCAACTGAACGTGTCGTATACCCTTAACATGACGTATTTTGCATTGGTAGATTACATTTGAAGTCTGCTGATATTTTTTCTCGTAACTTAACACTTTTTGGCGACGTCAATTGGCCACCAAAATCATGCAATTAGACACTGCGGGGCTACACGAAAGACTGTGATTACGCGAATAGTCCTCCCAGATACTACCTGAAATGTACGAAGAAATTGTGAAAACTGCGTTAAACGAATAGCCTGACACATTAGTGTCATCAAAAACTAAGATATACTGGCCCACTGTGTAGAACTGTAGAGTCAACTGCGGCTAGGTAGTGCCATTTTTTCAGGAATCCTCGTCGCCATTTTTTTTTTTTTTTTTTTGATTAGTTTGAAATAAAAAAGCTTCATTCAAAACTGCGGCAGTAAAGTTACAGCCATCAAATTGAAAAACAGGAAGGAAAGTGTAAATAATGAAACTCAAATGCAACTGGATAAAGCCATCAATAAGACGATCTTTGATTTCACCACGAAAATAATTTGAGGGTGCTTAAGGGAAGGAGGGTGCGTGTAGACTTTATTTATTATCTCCTCTGTGATACTGACCTAGGCCCAAAGAGACCGTAGTTTATGTCAATCATGAGAAGAAGACTTTTGAAATAAGAATACTTTTTATAGAGATGCGGATGGTGCGTTGACATTATCTCACTTTCGGAACAGGGTCAGCAAAGGATTTCTGTCGAGATATTTATAAGATCGAAGAAGATGTCACTGGACTATATTTCATATATATAAGAAATGTTTCATTGAGATGTACTTTGCTCTTCGTTGGGTTCTGGGCATTGAAGTACGACTGTGTGGCACGTACTTGGAAATGTACTGGCTGAATAAACAATATTTGCTTTTTCCAGGAATCATTTATTAGTTGATACGGGGTTGCCAACAGCACGTAAGTTATAAAAATTGAACATCTCGTGAGAAACATCCCCTCCCGAGATAGACCCCCTGTCATAAGATTTTTGTAAGTCTTGCAATCGTGCTAAAAAAAATTTTTGAGATAACAATTAAACATGATATATATTTCGATGAAAAAAGTGGGTCCTGCAATTCTGTCCGTCTGTCTGTCTGTCTGTATATGGATCTAAAGCCTGAACCAATCGACCGATTTTCAAAATTTGCAGTTAGGGTTTGTGGAGCAGCCTACAGAGGTGTTTTTGGAGTTGAGTCTCTAGGTTTTAAAATAACGGTGCCTGCCATAACACCGATTTGATAATACTTATTTTTCTCGAAAACAGGTCCAACGATTTCCATAAAATTTTGTGTGAAGCATTAATTTTAGATTGTTTTTCTTATGATGCAAAAAAATTTTTTCCAAAAAGGCTAAAAACGGTACCCCCAATGCCTTTTTTTTCAAAACCAACTTTCTCGTTAATGAAACGATCTTGACGAAACTTTGGATTTAAGAAGTCGTATTCTGTTGATGAAAGACTGCATACCAATATTTTTATTAATTTCTTAAGAAAATTTGAATTTTTAAAAATAACTTCTAGCAAAATCTAGAACTTTGCATACTTGACTTTTAAATAACAGTTTTTTTTTTTTAAAAAGTGAAAAATAAAAAACATTTTTTTAAAAGAACTGGTCCAACGATTTTGATTAAATTTTCATTATGCATGTGTATTAGCAATTGCAAAATGGTACTTTTGGATTTTTGCTTGAAACCTTTGGAATTAGATTTTGATATCGTATTTAGAACACAATCGCAAGTTCATGCGACCCAGTCGTACCCATTTTTATTTTCTTCGTCGTGAAGCAACCTACCCGGCCTGAGCTTTGGTCGCATCTTATGCAAAACAATCTGTAAAATTTTATTAAAATCATTGCACCAGTCTATTCCATTGAATCGGTGTTATTGCCTGCACCATCCATAAAACAACTTCTTTTCAAAACTAAGTACGCCTTAAGATCTTTCCAGAAGATGCTTTGGGGTCATTCAATGATGTAATACACGAAACGCACACTTTTCGACTCATAAAACTGTTAACCCTCATGTGATATTTTAGCGATTTCAACTTATTTATTTTCTTCGTTTTTAGTTGTTTTAGCTTAAATGTAAGATTTGTAGATTTTTGCAAAAGGATTAAAAGTTTTATAAGCCGAAAAATGTGCGTTACAGGTGTTACACCGTGGAATGTCCCTTTGGCAAAAAATTAATAAGAAAAACTAGCGTTTCCCAAAATTTTCAAAATTTCAAAAACTAAAACTCGTTTTATGAGAAAGTCGGGTGTGAGAAAAAAATAAAAAAGAAATCGAAGTTAACATAAATTTTAAACGAAATCATTTGAGCTGTTTTCTAAAAAATAAGTGAAGACTGTCTTTTTAGACGCTTGGCTTCCAGGAAGAAATAAAATGCATATAATTTTATGTTTTGGCCAAGTATTTAGCTTTATTATAAAGATAAGTAGGTATTTGACATTATGTTTAAAAAAATGATTTCGAATAAGTGGCCATCGCGGCTGGGCCCAATAAATTCCAGCTGGAAAGCCCAGTTTCCGACCACATTTTGAAGTACACATATCTCGCCGAATATTCTCTTTTAATTCGTCAATCTCCTCTTGCTTATCTGCGTAGACAAATGACTTTACATAACCCCACAAAAAATAATCCAGCAGTGTTATATTTAACGATTTTGTTGGAAACCACAAGTTTAAAACCCGAAATTATGTTAATATCGGCGTATTTCGATTTCGTTTTGAAATAGCTTACCAAATGTACGAAGCGGCCAGTGGTCGTGCACTTCAATTACTCTACGATACAATGGCAACTTAAATTGAGCATAAACCAAGTGACAGCTGTCAAAAAGCCCTATTCCAAAAAAAAGGTTACCAGATTGTAAACCACACGCCTAGACAAAAGCGGCCTTTGGTATCATGTTGATTGTATATGACACGTACCGTTTTTTGAAGCCTTGAATCCCAATTTCAGAAACTCCGGATCTCGACTTATCTCAAAAATATAGTTCGACGATAAGTCTTACAAAATGAACGCTACCATCATCCGACCATACAGCATTTATCAGACCAAGTATGTTGTCGTATACTGTGAACTGGCCTTAAACCTTTAATTAAGAGTTACTGATAGTATGTGATTACTTTAGTAACAATATCTCGACGTAAGTACAGAACCATAATTCCAGCGATGAATCCAAGTAGGTATGTACATATACTGTAAGGACATGTTACATGCTTTAAATACGAATTGATTTATTTAAGAAAAGTATTCACGTCTTTTACATAAGAGCGGCCTAAAAAGTATACTCAAACGAATAATCCGCGTCGTGTGTTCGTGTAAGACGACTCGTATGACCGTGATCTACATCAACTCAAATGATGACTTTTACGAGTTCGTGTAGAACTTTTCTTCATTATTCTTATGTGTAACAGCCGAATATTTCATGGTTCCCGGCAATTGCAACGATACCTCAATTTAAAGTATAAAAAGGGTTATGCCAATACTTTTTTTTACCCATATTTAAGACCTTACTTACCATCACCCCCTCACGCGCCATCCTCCTTTACCTCTGGGTGCACAAGTCCAAATGCATTAAAATTCGAGTATCTAAGCAAACATTAAAAATAGAGTGTTATAGCTTTCAGTTCCTGTTTTGATATTATAACAAAATCTTTAAAGGCACCTCTTTTGCCGATCATTCCAATTAGCTGTAGAAATGGTAAAACTTCTTTCTGTTTCATTTCCTAATATTCTAAAATGATAACTAACATTTGTTAACGCCTCAAAACCTTCGGCTATATTCCCTCAAAAGAGCTGCCCCTGATGCTTTTGACAAAAAGTGCAATGAAGTTTCAAAAACAAATACAGAAAAAAAGAATTCGTTTACTGTCTATACTGTACCCACTTTTCTTTGGCTCCTTTAACAGCTCGCTAAAGTTTATTTTTTTAACAAGCAAACTTTTTTACGACCTCATTATGAGTTTATTACAATTGTATAGAGATAGGATTCCACAGCGCGGCTATGGCGGTAGAAAAAATAACTTTCTCAAAACAGATTTTCATAGTTGTTTTCTTCTTTTTTTTTTTTTGCTTTTGTGACTACAATACAAGTAGAAAAAATGCATCTTATCTCGGATTCACCTTATTTTCCTTAGCTTACTCCAGGGATTGCATAGTATTTTGTAGGTGACTGTATTCATATAAAAATATGTACCAACCTACCTAGTTTCCATGTTGGCCCATTTTCAAAGCCAGAGCATAGTTTTAATTGTTTTCGTTTTTCTGTTCTTGGTTCTTTGTACGGCACACCTCAAGGTGCATTAATTATAAAAGGACTTGTAGTCCTTATACAAGATAAGATAATTTCCCACAATTAAAATGCGGAAAGGGGAGAAAAACAAATCATGCAACATTATCGCTTTTAGCTTATCTTTATTTTTATACTGACAAACCATCGTTAATAACGCTCACTGTTCTTCTTGTTAAGGCTTTTTTGTCTTAAGAATTTCATTGGAAGATATCTTGCAGTGTTTTGTATCTTTTAATTAAATTTAATTTAACAGGAAAAATCCACTTCTTTCTTTTCGCAGAATCTTTTTTTTTTATGCTATCGGGGATTTACTATGTACTAAATAATTTTTTTTTTCTTGAAATATGTACTTTCAATGTTCTATTTTTAATAGTCTTTTACTCGGTCTTTTTGGCTTTAGGGGGTTAGGGGTAGTCAGCATAGTGGAAAAATGCCATTTTTTTAACTAGTAATTAAGTCTATTTCCCATGAGTAAGAACATAGTATTATTTCATCATATTTTAACATTACTTCACTTTTCAAAGAAAAAATTAATTATTTTACAAGTTATGGCGGTCTAAGTTGAATAGGTTTTAATTATGGGTTCTTTCGGTGATCACTGTGTTACTCAAAAACCGCTTCATTGATTTAAATGAAACTTATAAAGCTTTTAGAAAAAATAAAAAGCTAGTGCCTGATCAAAAGATTTTTTTTTTTTTAATTTATATTTTTTATGAAGAATTAATTGTTGGTTTTCTCCCTAAAATCAGAAAAAAAATTTCCTGAGGCCGTCGCCGTCGTTTCTTTAAATTAAAAAAAAAAAATCTTCGATCAGCACTAGCTTTTTATGTTTTCTAAAAGCTGTATAGGTATAGTTTCATTCAAATCCATCGAGTTTTGAGAAAAACGCATTTAAAGTCTTGCAGTCGATGAAAGCTGAAAATAAAGCTGAATAACTCGAAAGATATTTGTCGAATTCATTTCAAACTTTCAGAGAATGTTTTTAAAATAATACTTTAAGAAAATGCAAAAAAACAAAAATCGATTTTTTGAAAATTTTGACTACCCCTAACCCCTTAAGAAACCACGTTTTGGAAATTTTAACAGATTCAATTTTATGTGAAGTGCAATGGGGTGCCTCAAAAGGTTGACGTATTATGTACTTTTCGTTAGGCAAAGAAAACTATCCTAACTAAAAGAATGAAAAACATTACTTTAGTGTCACACAAATATTAACCGATCAATGCCAAAATATCTACTAGAATAGTCAAAGCATACATTTGCCTATACTCTATACTGTAACCTCAGATACGCCAATTGCATCCGAAAAACAGCTCTATAGGTATTCCGATCAATGCCAAAATATCTACTAGAATAGTCAAAGCATACATTTGCCTATACTCTATACTGTAACCTCAGATACGCCAATTGCATCCGAAAAACAGCTCTATAGGTATTCCTGGAGACTGTATAGTGTCCGTTGAAAGCTTTCCAAATTCAATTATATCAATGATAAATTCCAGGAAGGATTTCTATGCAAGTACTTGCAAAACATATTCTAAAATGCGCTTCAAAGTTGCTTTTTCCCAAGGATGAAAGGTACCATAAGCTGTAACATGTGGAGTGGAGGGTGATATTTTCAGGCATCCATCTGGGTGATTTTCGATTAGTAGTAAACAAATTTTTTAACTACTGGATAGATTTCTTTATAATAGTTATAATTCTTGCTGATATCCGTAAGTTTTCATTGTTTATACCCAATCAAGTGCATCCCTCCGTCCTTCTGACAAAGACAAGTCGTACCGCTCAAGGCATTTTGGGGAACTCGATGGACCCATATTTCTGCATCGTCGATATCGTTTTCATAACCTCCTCTTGTTTCGATATTTAAAAGCAAGGCTAGTCAATAGATTGATCTAGGAATTTTTGCTTCGATTTCCGTTCTTTTGATAAAAGAATGTACTGTTAACTAAACCAATACATATATCGATAATCTCAGGGAGCCATCCAGACACTAATCGTCAGTTGAACCGGACTTCGTCAAGTATGTTTTGCAGAAATAGCAAGAAACGCAGGCATCGTGCACCTGGGTGTGTCTTTAAAATATTTTAGACTTTTTTCCTACGAAATATTCAGAACAACACAAGTACACTGAAAATACCAAAAGCTAGCTCTAAATTCTCTTATTTTTTTGAATAAATAATATTTTTCTTGAACTTTTTGACTAACGATACGAAGTCCTGTGCTATAACTGACGGGCTTGGGTATTTTGGAACAAAAAGGTAATTTTTAACGGATTCTGTGGAAACTAATCACTTTACAAGCGATATGAAGAAGTCTGATTTTTAGATAAAATATCACTCTCTCGATGAAATTTTGGAAGTTGTTAAGGGTAAACACACAGCTCTTCGATAAAGTATCGATGATTAAAATCACCTGTTGCTTTGGCTGAAAGAAAAACTCCCGTAGTTATTTTAACTTGTTGATCAGTCCCAGGGGCGAATGCAGAAAAATTTTTCGGGGGGGGGGTTTGAAAAAATATATTAAATATTAACGAACAATTTGTTTTTAACATTTTTATGCTTTTTTTATACTCTGTATTGATTCGTAAAATACATTGCTAGGAGGAATCCTAACTAATATTATAAATGTGTAATGTGTAATTCTGTCTGTCCAGCTTTCTGTGTTACCGTCTCCCGCCCAAACTACTCAGCCGATTTGAATGAAATTTGGTACATAGATAGCCTAGAACCTGAGAAAGGACATAGGCTATGTATTTTATCCCTTTATTCTAATGAGAACGAGAACGTATACAGGAACCTAGAAACTACAGCACCCATTTTAATAATTCTTCCACCGTTAGAACGCCTCACTATCCTCAAGGAACATAAACTTCAACTCATCCCCATATTCCTACAGGAACAAAAGTCCTTACTACTATTACAAGTACGAAAGAATCTGCCGCGAAAACCACTGAATCGATTTAAGTAAAATTTTATACAGAGATGATCTAGAAGGACATAGACTTCAATTCATCCGAATATTCCCACGGGAACCGGTCCTTACTAATATTATAAATGCAAAAGTAGCTCTGTCTAGTCGTCCCGCCCAAACAACTAAACCAATTCAAATGAAATTTTGTACAGAGGTAGTCTAAGACCTGAGGAAAGACATAGACATTATGTTTTATCCCAATTTCTACTTTTCTTAGAATTTCTACTAACTTAGAAACTACTGCACCGATTTTAAAAATTCTTCCACCTTTAGAATGCTACACTAATTGTAATTGTAGTGATTTATTTGGCTCCAAAGTGCCATTAGAGTTTACATAATCGTTTTTACATCAAATTTGGTTTAAGATAAAATTAACATGAAAAGATTTTTTTTTTTTTTTTTCAAATAATATTTTCGGCAGCATATGTTGAAATAAGCCTTTTGAAAGAGCTTATGTTGTTGGCATTTTTGATGTGTTGCGGCAACTGGTTGAACGATTGGAAGCCGGAATAAAATATTGAATGTTGACCTCTTGTTGTTCTCATCCTTGTTATAAGAAGGTCTTCTCTGTTACGCAGTGGGTATGCTGCGTTTACGTTCGTAGAGGCACGTTCATATAAGTACTCTGGACACATACGATTTTTTATTTTATACACTAATGTCAATGTCATTATATAAAGTCTTTGGTTGACGTTGAACCAGTTTAACGCTGAGAGCATATCCCTTACACTTGCATAATGGTCTCTTTTTAATATTATTCGCATTGCTTTATTTTGCAGAATTTGCATTCTACTTTTAAGGGTCACATTACAGAAATACAATAAGCTTGGACAATACTCGAAGTGGGGCTTAATAATCACATTATACACTTTTATTGCACTGTTTAATGAAAGGCTACTTCGTATTTTTCTTAATACACCTAATTTTTTGGATACTTTCTTACATATGTAATCAATATGTTCTTTCCACAATAGTTTATTGTCTAAAATTACACCAAGATACTTTATATGCGACACAATTTCTAGGGAACAGTTTTCAACGTTTATAGACAAGTGGGCTGGTAGCGACGAAACATTAATTAACATACACTTAGATTTTTCCATATTTAACAAAAGGCGATTCATTTTAAGCCAGTTATTTATTGCACAGAGATCTTCATTGAGGTTATTCACACAGGCTGTAATGTCACTCCCAGAGATACACAAAAGACCATCATCAGCAAAAAGTTTAAGCCAAGAGTGTTTCAGTACTTTTTCCATGTCGTTAATGTATATGAGGAACATTAATACACCCAAGAGAGTACCTTGAGGGATTCCAATATTTACTGGAAGCGACCCTGATTCAGCTCCATTCACTACTGTGCGTTGGGATCTTCCTTCCAGAAAACTTCGAAACCAATCGAATTCCGTTCCTCTCACTCCAATTTTGGCCAGTTTTTGCAATAAAATCGAAATATTCACTGTTTCAAATGCGCGTTTTAGGTCAATAAATACCGCAATGACAAAATTTTTATTATCTATTTCGGATTTCCACTTGTTAATTACAAAATTTAAACATGTCTCACATGAATGTTTTTCACGAAATCCCGATTGGTTTACACATAAAATGTTTTGATTAGAAATATGTGACTGCAGTTGCGTCATAACGATTTTTTCTAAAACCTTTTCATAAATAGGTACCATATTTATTGGACGAAATTCATTGCAGAAATTAGCATCCGGGGTTTTCTTTGTAGGAATGATCAATGACTCCTTCCACGTTGCTGGGAAAATGCCCGATGCCAAAGAAGCATTTACAATACGCATCATTGGGGGTCCTATGATAGTAATTGCGTCCTGGAACATTTTAGCGTTCATAAAATTGAAGTCATTTTTCTGGCTAATCTCTTTTATTGCACTTGATATTATTTCAATATTCACTGGGTGAAATCTAAAGGCTATATTGCACTCCTCAACTAAACATGTATAAACAGGGTACGAGACAGACGAGGTCAAATTGATTATACTTTGGACGAAAAATTTGTTGAGTTCAACACTTAGTATTGCACTGTCATTAATTTTATTGCCGTTTTCAAATTGCACTTCACTTATTTTGTCACTTTTATTTTTATGCAAAACATACATTTTCAATTGTTTCCACATGTCTTTTTGTGTACGCGCATTATCAACTTTTCTTCTTATAAATATTGATTTGGCCCTAGACAGCTTCTTCTTGTAAAAATTTCGAAAGTGTTTATAATTTAACCAGTCATTATGATTATTAGTTAAGGCTGCTCTTTGATAAAGATTAGTTTTATGAGCTTTATCTTGTTGAAGGTCATTATTGAACCATTCGGCATTCACAAAGGGGACACTTTTCACAACTACCATAGTATTTACAATATTTTTAAGATTCGTAGCAAACAATTCACTTAGTGTATTGACGTTATATGGTTGATCTTCATCAAAGCTCGCAAAAAATGAATTTGTACTTAGTTTTAACAGAAATTCATCAGTATTGTACTTACAAAATTTAATGATTTTTTTGTTAACTGTTTTCTCTCTTCTGCATTCAATCTCAATCTCAATGGATTCATGGTCACTAATTTTGTACGAACTGACCACTTTTGATTTTAATAGGGACGCATCGTTAGTTATAACATAATCAATAAGGGTCCTGGATGTTGGGGTTATTCTTGTCGGTTCGTCAATGGTCATAATAAGACTATTATCGTTCAAACATTGAGCTATCCGGCGTCGATATGTATTTTGAACTTCAAACCAATTTATATTTAAGTCACCACATAAAACATAAAAATTATTGCACTGTTGTAAGAAGTCAATCCAATTGACAAAATTATCACAAAATTCAGCTTTAGAGCATAGATGGGATCTATATATTGCACCAATGTATATCACAGAGTTGTTGGAATATTGCACTTTTATTACTAAACACCAGCATTTCATTTGATTTACAAATTTCTTGACTAGGGAACATTTTAAATGGTTTTTGACATATATTGATATTCCACCTGTGTGACTAGATTCACTCAAACATTTAACAAACATATATCCATCAAGCTTTAAGCTATTTAATTCATGATTTCCCGTAACATGTGTCTCTGTTAGTATAACAATATCCATACTTGCTTTGTCAACCAAACATTGTAATTCAGCAAAATTATTCGCCAAGCCTTGGACATTCATAAAAACACAAACTATGTTATTTAGTTGCTAGTACTCAACACGTTCTTTTGACACTTTTATCTTTCTGAGAAGAGATGGGCAGTTTGGATCGTTAGCTGCGTGATCCGTAGTAATGTCGAGGTGTAGTTTCTGTTTCGCCGTACAACAATTAACACATTTTTTTATTTCACTGGTGCATTCAGTAATATCGTGATTATCACCACATTTAACACAAACTTTTTCTTTAACACAATCTTTCGCTACATGGTTATATTCGCAACATTTAAAACATCTCAAAACTCTATAATGTGGATACACTATACAACTATCCCAACCAATACTTATTCTACTACTTTCAAGTATTTGCGCATAGGCAACACTTTCAACTTCTATTATGGCATTATACCATTTGGTTTTTGGAGACTTATAAACACGCAAACATTTCATCTCACTTTCACACAGCTGGTTTTGACTTTTAATTGCGCGAAGGAGATCGATCTCATTTAATTCTTCTTTCATTCCTACTATAAGAAGTCTTGGTTTTTTTTGTTCCGGTATTTTAGTGACATAGTCATTTTGCATTTTAGTTTTTATTTCGGTTTCGATTTTTTTTATTGACTCTTTGTTTGCTTGTATAAGCAACGCACCGTTTTGTATGTTTTTAACTCTATTTATTTTAAGTGCCATATTGGACGGATCTATGACACTACGAACATCATTATGCGTTTTTGCATTGTTTTGATTAGCCAGAGGTTTAATCACAATACATTCACTCTTTTCTTTCACTATTTGAGCATAAGAGACAGAGTGAGAGCTTACTCCTACATTGCTAGGCGCAGGGGGATCTCTCACTACACTAACACTGCTAGCTTTTGGAATCAAATTAACTGCTTCCTTTAATTCATTGCTCACTTTAGCAATTAGTGACAACTTTTCACGAATTATTTTGAACATATTGTTGCAGTCCACACAAAAATATTTAATGCCAACAATGGTATCAAGCATTTTCAAGTCATACTCGGTCATGTTGACACATTTAGCATGGAATTTTTTTTCACAACCACCACTACACTTCACCGCTTGTTTAGATAGGCGTTTCGTACAGCTAGGGTCACCGCAAACAGCTGTTGTTTCACTCATCTTATCCGTTAAATAACTTTTAACTTAACAACAATACTAAGCCAATTGAAAATGAAATGAATGTTTATTCCCCCTATCCCCGAGCGAGTAACATAAGCTCTAACCCATTCCTATATTCCTATGAGAACAATCACCATATTCCCTCGGGAACGGGAGTCGTTACTAATATTCCAAAAATTCCAAAATTAAATCTGTCTGTTTTTTTTCTTTGTTCCATTATTCCCATTGGACTTACTTGTACTTACTACTTGTAAGTAAACAATTCTATTTGGCAAAATATGAAAAAAGTAAGAAGATAGGTTACTGAAAAATTCAAATTGCTGCCGAAAGTCAGCTAGTATTTAATAAAATTAAATCAATGCGCCTAGGAACTTTTGCCATTTTTATATTTATAAAGTTCTCATAGTGAACCTCAATATTTTTATAGATGTACAGCAACATCAAACCGTTCAGTTGCTCCTCGCTGGTTCTTCCTCGCAGAAAAGTTTTTAATCTGCGCAGATATGAAAAAGATCGCTCGCTTAAAGCCACGGATACCGGAAGTGTGGCACCGATCTGCATAAAATAATGAACTGTTTTATATAGGGATGAATCGCACATATTAAGGTGTCTATAAAGTTGTTGGGCTGTTTTTATTTTGGCATACTCAAGCAATGTTCATTGGTATGCATAAGCTTATTCATACATAAGTATACCCTTTCCTAGTTGCCATTGTTGATCCCATTCTTATACAGAGTCAGAGCGACTGCTTTTTAGTATGTGTGATGAAAATTTTAATTTTCGTTAGTTTTGAAGCGACCAATGCGATGTGTTTGCAAATATAAGTAGGAAAGCGAATTTTCATATATTTCTATCGGGTCTATGAAATAACTCCCACGAAATAAGTCCCACTTTTAAAAACGAAATAAGTCCCACCAAAAATTGCTATTTTGAAAGTGGGAGTTATTTCGTTTTTAAAAGTGGGACTTATTTCGTCAATTGGTGGGACTTATTTCGTTACGCGTTTTTATTTTAAGTGGGACTTATTTCGTTTTGAGTGGGAATAAATTGTAAAGTGGGAGTAATTTCATACCCCTAAATTTATATTTTTTCTTATGCAAAAAGTTATGGTTGTCCCTTTTACGAAATGTCCAATATTTCGTAAAAGGGACAACCATAATTGTTTGTCCTTATCTCTCATGGCTCTTCTTGCTTGTATACGATTTTTCTTTATTATTCCTCTGCTTTGATTATTCATATTATTCGACGTGTGTTTTTTTCGAAGAGCCAAATACTTCTTCTTTGAAATCGCATTAAACAATGAAAAAGTGGGACTTATTTCGTTTATGAAAGTGGGACTTAATTCATTTAAGAAATATATTATTCAAGGGGGAGTTATTTCATTTTGAGTGGGAGTTATTTCATTTCAAGTAAATTTTTAAATCATTTCATTTTGGTGGGACTTATTTCGTTTTCAAAAGTGGGAATTATTTCGTGGGAGTTATTTCATAGACCCATTTCTATCACAGGTCCCATTTTATACAACCCAATACTACCTCCACATCAACATATGAAATTTGAAAGGGTGATCATGCTAAAAACATACCAAAACCAAAAAGTAATTCCAAAACATATGAACTACCTGCAAATTAACTTATCGATAGAAATGGATTTCGCATTTGGAAGGATTTTTTCAAAAATTTTTGACAGAATGAAATTTTCAGATGAATTTTATGCTTCCATGTTTTATATTTTGATTTTTGTTTTAAAAAACTAGTGGTTATTTTTTTATTTCAAAAATTTCGGGGGGGGTTTCAACCCCCAAAACCCCCCCCTGCGTTCGCGCCTGATCAGTCCTATTACATATTACAAAGGAACTGCTTCGATTTTTACTGATTGTGTGCCTAATGTTGCATCGTACTACATTTTCAATTTCAATATTAATCCAAATACTCGGCAGTTCATCACGTTTCTTCTTTATTTAACTTCACTCGAAGAGGTCTTTAGTAGGCTTCGAAAAGAGTTCATTTAAATAACACTTTAATGTGGGTCACAAAAGGTAACAATAGGTGTTTTGGTAATATTCCTACCAAAAATCAATTTGGAAACGAAAAGTTAGAGGAGGAATAGGAGAATAGAACTTTTCAAGTACTTGTATATCCACAGAACAAAGAAAATAGCGTGCTACTATCCAAGGCTAACTCTAGATGATGGGAAGCTCAAATCTTTTACAAGTTTTGTTCTGAGAGAAAAACCTTATCCGAAAAAGTGTTTACTTCCAAAGAAAAAGTTAGAGCTCTCAAATCTCTTTTAAATTCTTGTTATTTTCCATCATATGCACACGTATTATCTACTTCAGTTTTGAAGATGATGAGGATCTTAAAAAGTAGCTCAGCTTTGACCTGATTAATCCAAGAACATTTTGCTTGAACTTTTGCAATGACCTGGGTTTTTCCTTTTCAGTTTGCATTGTGAGACTTATGCTATGTCCGCACCTGAGAGTTAAACTTGTTTAACTCAAAACAATCCCAAACCAACATGATAACCAAATGGTTTGCCATACAAAATGAAACCTTTTTAGTCACTGGGTTTCGTGATAACCTACTCGAAACCAAGTGCGCTGAATGCACTATTTCCAATATTTCATTGAATTATGAATTTCCCATTTAAGAGAGTGGAAGTGAGTGAAGAGAGAATGAATTCTATCGTACGCCGTTGACGTTCTGCTCACACTTTATATCTGTCTCTTTTTAACTTAAGATGAAAAGATAAACTCAAAACTTTTTCGCATATGCGGACACTACTTGGTTAACTCAAACCATCCTGGAATGAAACCCAGTTTAACTTTAGGTGCGGACATAGCATTAAGCATGTCCATTTTTTTTCTGTTGGAAGTTTTTAAAAAACCACCTGGAGCACTCAGACCAAAATACCGGTGCATTGCACTACCAGTTAGCAACCTTCTATTTGTTATAGCTTTCCAGATGTTCGGAGAAAAGCCAAAAGACGCTATGATAAGGAGCCTAAGTTATCAGCTCTCACCATGTCTGTACCGAGTATCTGTAACCTCATTCGAGAAAAAGCAGGAAATTCACAGAGGAAGTGCTCTGCGGTGTCCTCATCTTAAGCCTAACACGTTTAAATGTTTGGCAAAAGAGAAGTGCCCGCTGGTAACGCAAATAAGCTTTCTACAGTCTTTTCTGCTACGGGATAGCAAAAATGTTGCAGTCTTCTTATTTACTTTGGGGAGCATACGTTTGGTCTGTATGCATCCAATGGAGGCATGCCATCTACGGTTGTGCTCTTGGCGGATCCAATCGTTGATTGAAGCCCTCACTGAGGACGCTGGCAGACCTATCGACGGTTCAGGTCCTGAGAAAGCTGTCTGACTGAGTGCCTTGCCTAGCAAGTTTATCGGCGATCTCATTTCCAGTTATACCGTGATGGCCTGGAACTGAAATGAGACTCAAAAAATTCAATCTTCTGACCGCATTCAGAGACCTCTTGGATTCCTGGATCACTTTCGAAGTAGTTAGAAGGTTGAGAAGGGCTGCATGTGCATGACTTAGATATAGTTCTGGAGCTGGTATTTCAGAGAATACTATTTTTTTTTCGCTTCTAGTTCGCAAGCGACTAAGCCCATGGTTCTAATAGGTGCAACATTGCTTCAAGACCTTGGCGAGCATCGAGAGACAAAGCATTTCTCTGGGTACAAAAGCTTAAAGCATTTTGTTAATATGAACATATGTTTACAACTCTTCTTACTCAAGAAATAAGAGTAGCTTCAATACAGGCATCAATAAGGGTTTGCAGTTGTCACTTTCAGATTCTTTTACTCACAACGAGATAACCACCGTTAGCTCAAGTTCAGCCCTTGAAATTTCTCAGCCTTGGTATCCATGAACTCATTGCACTATCAACGTCTACCGCAAAGTGGCCTTCCCCACAATTAGGCTGAGATTGAACTTCGCAACATTTGAACCAAATGCCAAATCATCCACACAAATGGAATGTAGATAGAAACAAATAAGCAAAACCATGCTCAAAGTGTCATGTTTCTTCTGATGAGAGCCTAATCGTCATAAAGCGTCCTGTTTCATGAGATGTCGCATTGATGACATTTATAAGCATATTCACGACACACAGACACACAGACACACACATAGGATCTGACCAAATACCAACACTGCAGTAGAATCTTTTAAATTAGGTCGATGAAATGAATCGATGAATACTGGACAACATCCTCACACGTCCCATCACATATCGTCTTTCGACACTCTGAATCAATGCTGCTGACAAAACGACGATGACGATGACGATGTGTGTCTGGTGTTGTTTCGAAGGAAGGCCATGCTACTACACACATTCTACAGGCAAATATTAAAGCTGAAGGATATCCTTTTTTGTGAAAGGATAATTCTCGTGTATTATTTACGACTAAGCAAAGTCATCAATCACTCAATGATCTCTCTCTCTGCTTTGCTCTGTAGGCCATCTGCATGTCATGTGATGGCATGGAGATTGAAGATACTCCCCAAACCAAAGCACCAACGACTCACTTTTCCTTACAGTCAGTATCGGTTCGGTACAGCCAAGGAGAATCGGAAAGTACAAAAAAAAGGATGAAAATCTGTACAGAAGAAAAGAGGAAAGGACAACAGGAAAGTTCAGTACGACGAATATTGGAATTCAGTTGCCGTGAAACTGGGTGAATGAGTTCATTGACATAATAAGGATCATCCTCTTTCGTTCCGTTCGAGGTCTCCTACGGTTTCTGATGGTACACCTCAGCCTTTATTATGACTATGACTATGACTACCTCTGTCAACGATAAAATCATTGCACATACCAACATCGCACTGATTTTGAAATACTGCTGGCTGCTGCATATCCTTGTTAGTTGGCTTGTTGTGTACGAGTCTAAAGCAAAAACGATGAGGAGGAGAAGAAAGACTGGAGGCTCGATTGAGAATCCTCATTATATTCGCTTTTCACTGCTTCTCAGTACACTAGATTGCTCATAGTGATTGAAGAGCATAGATTGTGGGTTGCTGAAGTGAGGCAGGGGATGCTGTTCTGCGTATCCTTTTTCCGGTAATTTAACATTTCTTTATGGGATAATTATTTTTACTTTAGCATAAGTAGGTACTAGGTACCTATACTTATACACAACTGTTTTTGAATTCTATTCTCTTGCCTATATCATCGGAATTCCCTATGGCGGAGAAAGTACCTATGGGACAGATTAAAATTGGAATCGATATTTCAATTAAAACCGGCATTAGAATGTCCTTGAGTGGAGTTCTTTTCTTTTATAGATTATGCTGCTTGATGTTTGCATAGGTAATTGATGATAGACGAGCAACTTATACTTGTCTATATTTGTGTCATTTATCAGAAAGTGGGTTAAGGTTGAACGGGAAAAAAGAAAATCATTTCATTTAAAGCGGCTCTTTGATAAATTCGAATGATTTAGTTTTAAAAAGAGGAAAGGGCTGTAATTTTAAAATAGTTTGAAACTTGTGGCTTGTAAGGGTGACAACTCTCAAGGTTTTTTTCTTTTTGTCTTCAAATGAAAAAAAGAGAAAAGAAAAGTTGATTTTCTGAACAATTGAAAGTAGGCTCTTGAAGTGATTTGAATTTTTTTGCACTTTGAATTACGAGTGCATTTGATAGATTGGAAGAGGACTTCAAAAATTTTTCGGAATTTAATAAAAAAAAACGTTGAGATTCCAAAATGTTTATGGGTACGATTGAGAAAGCAAAAAGTTTTGAACGCTTTACGTTACTGCTCTTTTTGTAACATTTAAAAAATCTACTTGCCTTACTTGTCTGAGGACTTTCCTTCTTCACGTCAGGACTGCACCTCCCATCGATGAGCGTGTCATAAGTTTTTGCAACTAAAATGTATTATGATAAGGTTACTTGGTCGAAGAGATGCATCACCTTGATTAGATTTTATTAAGCGAGTTGTGTTTACCACTGTTTATAGAGATAAAGAACGAAATAGTGGGAACTTAAGCCATCTAAAGGTCTTCAGGATGTTGTTTAGTATCAGTTCACAAAAAAAATTTTCAAAACTTCTTTCGTCAGGCTTTGTATTCGGCAATTTTAGAGGCTATTCTTTGACCCTTAATCTGTCAGTTTATAATAACAGAATAACACGTAAAATGGATTAGGTGACGCAATAAAGCTATGGAAATCTCTGGCCTTAACGCATTTGCAGGGCCTACAATCTTATAAGGGTTCCGAAAGGCTAAGTTAGAAAGTATTTTTCGGATGACTTGTCAACTCCTTAAGATTATATGATGTTTCTGGGGACTCGTAACTAGCACATAGCCTGACCAATGCTGTAGCGGCACCATCATAATAACCTAAAAGAAAGTCTGATATGCTCATGAACTCGCCTTATAACCCCGTTTCCTCATAGAGTTTAGTTATGGAGTTTAAAAGGCATGCAAATCCTTATTAGTATTTTAAATGCGAAAGTGTATCTGCACGTATGTTTTTCTCTGTCACGATCTCCTGCACAAACTACTGAATCGATTTAAATGAAATTTGGTACAATAGCTTAATAGAGCCTCAGAAAGATTATAGGGTATACTTCAGCCGCATATTCCTTCGGAAAATCATATCCAATGGAGAGTAGTAATCTTTGATATTCATTATAATAAGGCTGCAATGCAAACGAAGCTTCCAGTAAAAGATGTCTATCATGTCTATGTCTCCGTCATTAATAGCAGAGTGAGTAACCATTGAAAACATTGGATTCTCACGGGAACAGAAGAAACTACAATGCAACATTATTCGTCAGTAACATTGACTATATTTCACCCCCATATTCCCACTTGATCGGGAAAGGAAAAATTAAAAACTTTCAGGTTGTCTTCAGGTTACCCTAGCGGGTATTTTGGCTTTAAGATAATTTTGTGTGAATAGCTGGGGCTTTGAATAAACTATAACCGAGCAATGCGGATTAGGTCAACAAATGAGGTATAAATAACCAAAACGCACATGGTTCGAACTTTGAAAAAATTCAAATTTTCTTCAAGAGGAAGCTTGCATGCTCAGATCTCAATGATAAAGTTTTTTTGTTTTATTTTTCAACTGCACAGATTTTTGTACTGAGTTGAAATTTATTTCCTATTCTTCAACAAAAAAAGGAGATTTTTTGGACCTTTCCTATCAAAATTCCTCACAAAAAAACAAATGTATTTTATGGTTTCCAACCTTCCAATTCACTATTTGTGAGTAAAATCCGCTTCGTATTTAACAGATGTACTGTCAAACTAATCAAAATCTTTTACTTTCCCTTGAAGGTAATTAATCGTTTCTGTCCAGCTAGTGCGACTCAAAACTTTCTTCAGATCTCGACGTTTTGATGTCTTCAAAAACTATTCTTTTACTTACTTAGGTATGTAAGTCCATTTTTGGTTTAAAGCATTTGTAAGGGTTTGTCAAGATATAGATCTGATTAAATTTTTAAGTTGATTCCTTGAATTTCTCTAAAAGAAGATATTCAAAGATAGAGGATTACATGGTCTTTTGCATAAGATTTACTAAAAACTGGAGGAGGCCTATCTTCCTCCATTTAGGTGGAAGGGGCAGTTTTATAAGACATTGAATTGATTTAAAAAAAAAAAAATTATTTCACATCAGCTAAGTTAGAATCTGTGCCACATTCTGTATGTAATCTTTTTAAAAGCTTACAAATATGTACATTGTTCTTTAATTAACATTTAAGTTCAAGTCGATTAAATGAATTGTTTTTGATCAAGTACCAGAGTTAATATTTTCAAAAAGAATAAATTCATCATTAAATCTAATTTTACAAAATTTTGCCCTATTTAAGGGTCGCTTTTTCAGTATAATTACTATGCAATTATTAAAACAGAAAACTGTAAACAAAGCCAAAGGTGCTTTCTCTAGAAAACCTCTTTTCGTTAAGAGTATAAAATCCAATCAGCGAAAAGAAGCTTTTGTTCTTTTAATTTTTCAAAAACTGAGAAGAATTTTCTCGTTAACGCTTTCTCTCTTATTGAAAGAAATTAAAGAAAAATGGGCTTTTTATAAGAAAAAATTTTAATTTGAAAAAAAAAAAATTGTTTTCAAAACTTCATTTTGGGGCCGATTATTCAAAAACTGTTCAGTAAATTAACTTCAACTAAAATGATATCCTATTCGTTCTGCGATTTTGTCACATTTTAATGCATCATACCATGTGCATCTCAGAAAGGAGATATCCGATTAAGATCTAAATTGTGGCAATCGAAAAAAGTAAATAAAAAAAAAAAACTAAACCGACATTAGAGACCAAGAAGAGCTCAAGTTTTCATACCGTATGCCCCTGGTCCTTGTACATATACATACATCTTGTGATTTATATTCACAAGGAGTGAAGAATGGTTATGACCGTGTCGTAGCCTGTTAAGCTAGAGTTTGGAGTTCGAATCAGAAAACAAATTGGCGAGCCCTTCGATACTCAATTCATTGCGATGAGAAGCGCCTTTTCGATTAGCCGTTCGGAATCGGCGGAAAATCGAAGGCCCCTCCATTCCCTCTCAATAATAAGGCACTCCAAAGGAGAAATAATTTTTAAAACTGGTCCACTGTTTGGACGTTCCCATATCGCATCTCAAATTATAAAATTTGTACAACAATTATTTTTTTTTTCATGACACACCATAAGACGTATAACTACGAAATGGGTAGTTTGAAGAAAAAGCAGAAAGCAAGGGAGTCGTTCGCTCATCGAGCTGGCAGAAAACTGAGCGTAATTCTGTGATAGAAAAATACCCGCTTATAATGACAGTAAGTTGACAGCAACTGAGAAAAATTCTGTGTATGGCGTCACAAAGTTCGGTGGTATAAGCCATTACGTTAAAGATACCGTTCTGGAAAAAATAAAGCACTGCCGGCTCAGTTGGTATTGTCACGTTCAAAAACGAGAGATCGAGAGAACCCTGTCAAGAAACAAAAAGAAAAGTTGACAAAATTTGGATGTTCCGCAGTCTGACGTGAATGCTCCGCGGCGTACCCCACTATAGTGATCCGCTATCCGCTCAAGCAGTTAAGTGGAAGGGCTGTGATCCTTTAGAGATCGCGAAGCTATAAACACCGGATAAGGGAAAAAGAGTAAGAAGAAGAACGAGTTATAAAACATCAGTACCTACTTGTTTCCGTTGATTTTCTTACAATTAGATTTTTTTTATTTTAAGGTGGTTATGTTCCCCTTAATCGGGGGAGATGGACCGCTTTTAATTTTTAAATGCAATTTATCTTATGATCGTATAATATTTATAACACACATTTCATTGTGGAGTCAGTGAAGTCGGTGAGGGTGTATCAATCTTAAATTGAATTTTGTATTAAAAGATTCATAAATCGAGATAACTATCCATTGATAAGCCCCAGAGCTATTGGCGGCTTTGAGAACACATTGGTTACTTCTGCTTTAATTTACTCCAGTGGCATAAGTCTTGAAGTTTTGATTGAGCTAAACTCGAAGTAACATAAATCTTTTTGATTATTTTGCCACTAATTCATTTCTATTTCTTTTTACGGTGTCCTTTTTCTGGGTTTCTAGTCAGCTTTCATGGCAAGTCTTAGCTTCACTCACAACTAAGGTACTTTACACTGAAAAGCACCGAGCATATGCTGCTTTGAGCAAACATTTGCCTCTTAGTTGGTAAACTGTCGGTTATTCCCAGCCATGTGGTTTTTCTATACTCAAAATTGAAATAAATTTACCAACATCGTAGGGCACGACTTCAATATTTCACGGTTTCAATGTCTGCTTTGGACTGAGAGAGGAGAGCTTCATCTCAATCAAACTGTATGCATATGCATAGTCAAAATATAACTCAGATTCAGACATCGGCGGCCACGGGACGGGGTTGAGTTAAAAAAAGAAATCTTCAATTGCTTGCAACTACTCAGTAATTACGAATGAAGACTAACACTACCTACTCCAACTTCTAAAGCGGGCAAGAGTTTCACCAAAAAAGATCCAACCATCCCACTTCATGTTGATGGTTTGTTGCAAAACAAAGCAAACATATTCTAATTTTTCTTCTATACCTATATCCTTTTGGAACACACACTGTCAATTTTATTTAGGGCTAGGTAGCCATATACAAAAACAAATAACTATATCCATTCCTTCAAACTTCAAAGACAAACGAAAGCTCATCTCCATAGAAATGCTCCCCAAAATCACTTGCTGCACCATCCAGGATCTCCTAGCGTAAATTGTGCACAAGCAGTTGTATTACCATCCACCCACTCAACCTCAAACCATTCAAGGATTCTCCAATCTCCATTGCATTGTTAGGCGGTTCGCCGAAAGTGTCTCTTACTCCGTTTGTTTTTCTTTTCAGTTGTATGCACTTAGCAAAATACTTCTGTCATTGCATGCATGCACCATAAAAGGATACATAAAATACAAGAGTATTCTCTTTCGAGTCGTGAATTTCTATTTCTATATATGTGTCCTCTCGTTCTCACACTATTGACACATCCTTGCTGCATGTGCCTCCTAGCAATAGCACTTGAAACATGATGTTAGCTTTATTATATTTCACCAACAGACTACGTATCCGTTGTACTATCAAGGAATACAACAAAGGAAGACGACTAAAAAATAAAAAATATAGTCACAACGTATCCTGCTGTCAGCGGCAAGAGTGTGAATGAAAAATAGAATAAAATAAAGGATGCCCTTACCCATCATCCATCGTCATCACATTCCAAAGCTCAAGTTTAGAGTATTTTGTCTCTGCTATTCTATTTGCGATGTATGCAATGCAATTAATCGCTTCAAGGATAATACTGTGCATTACACACACCATCCTCTTGTCACGAACATATAAAAACAAATGAAATCAAAGGATAATAGCACCCTTCGTGTCGGAGAAAAAAAAAATGCGAGAAAGGTTTCATTTTGAAGTGCTGCAGTCCGTGGAAAGCGATTAAAGGTATTAACGAAGAACACAACCATCACATCACACCGATGCGATACTACAACACTACCGGATGAAAGCAGATAATTCCGCAAGTCCTTCCCACACATACAACACAAGCTGGCGATGGCGTTGTTGAGGGAAGGAGTATCCATCTTCATTGTTTCTTCTTCAGAGGATTTCACGTTCCTTAAACAAATTCAAGGCAAGGAAGTGTGGCTTTGCAATTTAATGAAACAAACAACAACTGAAGCCATTTCAATGAATTGTTTGCGGTTTATTTCCGTGATGAATTTCGTCAATTTATCACTAAACTCATCGGTATGCAATCGCTTGATCATCGCAGCTGTTTGGGTGAAGAACGATGGACACGACCTTTTCATGTCTTGAATTTAATCAGCATAGAATATTAGGAGAGTTCAGTTTAGAAATGAGCACACACTTCCTCCATTGCGTGAACTTAACGGCAAGGAAGGAGGACGAGAGTCATGAAATTTTTTTTTTAAACGGCTTATGAATATCTTAAAATGCTGTTTTGTATTTATATGAGGCTAGTTAACCTACACTCGTTACGATTCAGTTAAGTCTAAATTTTTAATGGTGATTTGGTGCAAAGGAGGTCTGAGCATATTATTTCCATGCGAAATACGCCCTTTTCATGTTACCTGATTAGGTTTTCTGTTTTCGTTTTTTATTGCCTCATAGTTTTATGATGGAACACACTCCATTTTGCAGCGATGAATAACTACTGCTTCATGAGTGCTCTACGTAGAAGCGATAATTAAGCTTTTTTGTTTTTCTGAGCAGTAAAAAGTACTATATAAGTAATCAAGAATGAGTTAATACCACATGCGAAATAAAATAGTTAGGCTTAATTTAAATTGGAGCACTCTTAAGGCACGGCCAGGTACTGAGCGGCAAAGCTGCAAAAAAGCACAAAATTGAATGCTGAGTGGCACAGCGATGTCGCTTTCGTTCTAACTTTGCGGTTTTGAGTTCAGAAGTTGGACGTGTCTGTAGAAACCTTCAAACGAACGTTTAGAAAAAATTCAATTTTAAGTTGTAATCGATGTTCCTTAGCAAGCAGCCCTGTTCACATTTTGCATAATCCTTCTAGTCGTGCTTTTTGTTTGACTGCATTTGTCCGCCAGTATTCTTCATTGAACCAAGGGTTTATTTTTGGAAACCGACTGAAACCCAGAATTTCAGATGCTGCCATAGTGATCTTCAATGCATAATGCTGGCGTCATAAGATTCAAGTATAGTATGGAAGGGGGGGGGGGGGGGGGCTATATCTTGCGACTGCAACCTTCTCACTTCATATCTTTTCACGGCGTCGGTGGCGCGGCGTTATATCGTGCGGGTGGTGAACAGGATGTCCTAGTTCAGACAATAATGACACAAGAAGAATGTCTTCATTAATCGCAATAAGATCGATTTGTTTGAATGTTGATTGAACTGGAGATCGCCATGTACTTTTATAAATTTCGAGCTGAGTGAAGCTCGTGCAACTAACAACTAAATTTAGCGCTGCAGCAACAGAATATCCTTGGCTTCAAAAAAGTAGTGGTCCGAGTCAAAGTCGGCCCCTCGGAGTTTTTGAACTGATTTGGTACGTGAATTTTTGAACCAGCGGTACGTGAATTTTCTACCAACCGCAAGCTTCAGGAAGACAAAAAAACTGATTGATTTGAGTCCGTTGTCGAAACGTTTGTCATCTTTTCCGATGTTGACATTCACTTCATGTCTAGAACACTGCTTATATGTTTTTCTAAGGTGATCGTAGAAACAATCCTTGAAGAAGAATCCGCACCCAAATAAGAATTGTTTCTGTTACCGTACCGGTGGTACTAGTCAAAGTATATGTCAGTCTTTCGTTTTCTATATGACCGCCCTAGGAACTTGTTTAACGCGATGTGGAGCTTTTAATTTTTCTAAAAGCTTAATTGTTGCTAATCGATGACGAAATCAGAATGAAATTTGGTCGACTGTTTTATTCTTCCAAAAACCTCAGACCGATCAAAGGAGGTGGTGCATACTTGGGCCCAGAGCGTACACCTATGAGACTAGTACCAAATGAAAGCTTACGTTCAGCCCAATCAGCCTGCCAAATATTTTTGAATTCGGTCTTGGTGATTTTGAGATAATTAGACTTGAAGTTGAGCGCCGGAAATGGGAAAAATCTTACATTTCTGCAAATAATTACGTATATCTCGAAAAGCATAGCACGTAGGACAATGATTTTGGTATCATATGAAAGATCATAAAAATATCTTTCATTTCATTCAAAATACAGTTTTCAAAATGCTTACATTACATCTTGGTGAATAGCGATGCAAACGTAGCACATAGTTCGAACGCAATGAAAGCTTACTATTGTAACTGTCTCGTTGGAATGAGGACTGTTGTTGTTGCGCTCATGTCATGAGTATTTTATGGTATTTGGGTTACGCAAGACACCAGGAAGCAATGAATATAGCACCAGCTTTGTTTTTGGATGGTATTTTGATATAGATCTAAACGAAGATTAGTCATTTTTTTTCTCATTTGCAGCATTAAAATGTATTTTGTTTTTATGTTTAGTAAAAAACAAAGTAGGAACTGCGAAAAATTAAATGAAAAAAATGCGTTTTTGTAAAATTGCTGTGGAACATATTTTTTGTTTAATTTTTTTTAGGAATTGTGTATAATGTACGTGATATGCTTTATGTATGATAGCGTAATTGTATATCAAATTAAAGCTTACCAATTAAGGATTAAAGTGGTGCAAAAAAAATTATAGGTCATCACTGATTTTTTCGAGATATTGGCTGTCAAACGTCAACGAAAATGTTTTTTTTTAAACAACTTTTAGGTCTGTTTTTTCGAAATATAAGGAATTTTGAAAACTGTATTTTAAATGAAATGAAAGATATTTTTATGATCTTTCATATGATACCAAAATCATTGTCCTACGTGCTATGCTTTTCGAGATATTCGTAATTATTTGCAGAAATGTCAGATTTTTCCCATTTCCGGCGCTCAACTTCAAGTCTAATTATCTCAAAATCACCAAGACCGAAAAATATTTGGCAGGCTGATTGGGCTGATCGTAAGCTTTCATTTGGTACTAGTCTCATAGGTGTACGCCCTGGGCCCAGGCTCCATAGAAGTATGCACCACCTCCTTTAAAGCTCTGGTATCAGTTTGGAAGTTTTACCCGATATCGGATTATGACATAAATGAGTTTAATTTTTTTCAATTTCTTATTTTGATTGTGTAGGAATCGTTCCATTTATTGGCTTATTACTCATAACTGTTATAACTGGATACAAGAGGTAGATCTTTCGTCACCCACTTGAAAGTCTTAAATCCATAAAAAAAAGAAACCTGGAAAAGGGACCTGGAGCAAGCCGATGGATGAAAAGATATCGCGGATTTCAAGTAGTGTAAATGGACTCTGGGCGGCTGGGAGTAGACATTGTTGCAGCCACAGTGTTCTTGGAGAGCAAAGAGCAGAAAATAACTATTCCATTTTTCCATATGAAATATTGAAAAGTTTAGTAATATATCAGAGTCAAAAAACTCTTTCAAAAACACCTTGACATATGAACGAACTTAACCTCTAATATGGTATATGCAATATGAAAACTAGGCTGGCTTTTTCTTTAACGAGACAATGTTAACACTTTTACTTAAAGTTTTATTTAAGAATGAGAAGCATAGAAAGATTCTTACTACTGCTTGTGCCGAACGAGAAAGGAAACCGTTGAAATGATTTGACGTCTAGTGGCTACCTTCTGGGAACATGGCGGCAAGAAAAAATACGAGGCTTCCCTGAAGAAGGAAATGGAGACCGGAACGGATCTTATAATACCCATAAAGTAAATTAAGGGATACAATGAAATGCATTCAAAATCTTCTCGAAAGGAAAGTAAGGTTAGTGTGTGAGGGAGTACCTCAATAAATTAAATCATTTAGAGCTTTGAATAATAAAGTGGTAGAGGTGAAGGATATCTGTGTTAATCAGATATCCTTATATCGGTTGGATCGTCGCGTCGTGGAAGTAGTCTCTTACACGCAGTTTTGATGGAGAGAGCAGGACATGATCAGACGAGATGTGGGGTTGTCTCTTCTTTCTGCACATGTAAGCAAGTCGTTTGAAGGAAAGCCGAGTCTTATGACCTGCCTACCTATGAGGCAATGCCCGTTAACGACATTGATTACGAAGCCAATGTGTGCTTATGAATATAGCAAGTGTCTTGTGCGTTTTAGATCTAATTAAGGCCATATCTGTTTTGTTACCACTCAAGTAGTGGTGTTACTTCACATGTTGTTTGTTGCATGACATCTTGCTTTATCATCAGTTTGCATTCAGCGATTGGTGTACGCAACCTGCTGTTTGAGATCGGCATAAGGGTTCCATTTCTGACGAATTCATCAGCTTTGCAGTACCCTATAAAATATCTTTGTGCCCCAACACCCAAAAAAGGTGAGTGTTGAACAGCTTAGCTATATTCATGAGGGATTGCTGACAATAGAGGGTGGTTACTGAGTTTGTGAAAACAGCGCCGAGTGATTTGAGGACTGCTTGGCTTTCTGAGAAGATACGAATAGGACCTCCTCGATTGCCTGAATTTTCGACCAGAACACGCTAAAGTTTTTTGGAAGTCGGAATGAGAGAATTGAGTGAGTCTGTCTGAGTACACCACGCAACCAACCATTTCTTCGGTTTTTGAACCGTCTGTATAGAAATGAATTGAATCATCTGTTGGGATTTCTTTATCTTCCCATATTGATCTCGGTGGAATTGAGGCTTGGAACTTATTTTCAAAGATATGATGTGGTCGGAGTGGCTTGGGATAAATCCGAACATAATCAGGATTGTTAAGTGACCAACATTGTTATCGGTTCAATGGAAAATAACTCGACAGGAAAGGAGGTTATAAGATTAACGCTGTATCAATATCCAGTGAAGACATAAATTCTTTTTATATTTGGTTTGAACTTGACACACAAAAAAAAATAATTGTTTTGTAGCAAACCTTAGAATTAGCTTTTTTTGGGGGGTGCACCCGTATAAGATGGCACTTGTGTGTTAATAAAAAGGTATCGTTTAAGGTAAGACTTGCCACATGAAAAGAAAAGAAGTCTGTATTTAGCATGTGTTATTGAAAGAGATTGTCTCGAAGGTCAACCTGTCCCACAAAGAGGTTGTCTTGAAGTCACCAAGTCAGATACAATGATAAAGAGATGGTTTTACTTCAACTATCTTATGAAGAAAACTAGTCCTTGCTTGAACTTAAGTCAACTAAAGAAAAGGTGTTGTAAAATAAGTCGAGCTCAATAAGAGTGTTGTTTTCAAATAGATACTTTTCACCTAATGCATTCGCTTCTTTCTTGGATGGTGGTTGGAATGCCTTCGTCTTTGAAAAAGAGAACAACTTGAATCTGTATCATGGCCAGACCATATCTTGACATTAATCTGTCTACTTAGGAGGAGTTGTCTTTCAGTGAAATTGGGAATTGTTATGAGGAAAACCTTTTCAATTTATAAAGGTTGTTTTGAATTGAACCTGTCATATAAGATATGAAGTGGCTTTGTCCTGGAGTTAATCTGTATAGAAATGTCGTTGTTGGAGACTTAAGTAGACTAGTCTAATAATGTAACTTTAGGGCTTATACGATTATTTACTATTTGGCACTCAAATCAGTGAGTGAAAAAATGAGTTCTCACCGCAGGACTCTCCATTGATTAAGGTGCTTGCGTTTTGTTGACAACACCAGATGACTTTTCAAGGCCATCATCAACCTCGTAAAGAGTGGAAACGAGTTTGGAAAAACATAAAGATTAGTTTTTACTTATTGCTGATGTTGGGCCGTCCGAGTTCCCAACAAACTTGAGCTCGAAAAGGAATGATTTCTCATGAAATGAGAATGAGTTGCTGCCAAAGATACCTTATAGCTTGAAATATCTTTGGTGCTCTTTCATCTCTTATATGGCAGCCCTCTCCCATTTCTCGAAATGAATACTTTAAAAACTGCTCACCGAAATTTCATATTTTTTAAAGGATCACAATCTTCATTCTTGAAACTCATTAGTGTTGAAAAAACTTTAAGGTTTAGTCGGTACAACGAGTTCATTCAACACAAACTCAAAGATGCCCCAAAGCAAAGTTTGAAAATTTACAACCCCGCATAAGTTCAATAAGATTGGAGGAACAAAAAAAAAGTTTAGATAGTAAAAAACCATGAAGAAGTAATAAACCTGCATAACAGACACATATACACATACACTCACGCAAGAAGCAAGCAGAATAATAACAAGATACACTAATTAACGCCTTGTTTACCTGTCTAGATTGAAGCACGTCCTGTGCTGGCATATCCTTAATGAATACATAAAGCATGACAATGAGGCTAGGCACCCTGACAGAGTACAGTAACCTAACCCTCAGCGATCATTAAAAATGAAGTACAAATCTTCGTGAAAGGTAAAGCAAGGCGAGCACAAGGATGTGATGTGGTGATGGCATTCTTTGTATTTTTTTGTAGGTACGTACATAGCTATCTCCATTCTTTTTTCTTATACCTTAGTTCACTTACTATGTTATGCGGTGAACGGTGAACACGGGAGTTAAAGTCTAAGTAAAATCTCCACCAAAGTGAGACAAGGTAAGCATGGGGCCAATGTATGTACATACATATTGACACGAGTCTTGGCAGAGGACATTTTTTCCTGACGACATGAGTAGCTACTATGTTCGACATGCAGGTAATTTTATAATTTTATCTTCCATGCCTTAAGACGAGTTTTCTTCCTTTCATATACCAGACAGAAATACAGCAAAGAGTTTTAAAGCGTCTGTCGGACATTTTCTCGAGAACAATCAAATTAAAGTTCACTCACTCTTTTTCTGTCACAGTACCTGCGTACACCTAAACGTACAAAATAATTTTACGCGGCGCTGCACTATGAAGGCCTCTATGCTAGGTAACAAAGGACATTTTCACTTAAAATTAATATGAGAGGTTAAATGGTTTTTGTGCTATGAAACGCAGTCCAAATTCAATTTGTTTCACTTCAATGGAATTTCTAATTCCTAATAGTGTAGTACTCAGGCTCTGTGGAAAATTTGCTCGCTTGCCGCGCTCCTGATGGCATAGTTGTTGACTAAGCTCGGAAACAAGTAAACCTTGTGTAAAAGTTAGACGTTCCATGTTGCGTGAAACCTAGATGTAGATATGCATATGGAAAGGACCTGTTCTGTGATAGAGAAAAGTTTTTGAACAAAACGCCAAAAATCCCTAAAACAACTCTCAAACTGTAGTTAATGCTGATTGGAGCAGGAAATTGAATTCAAATGAAAAGGTAAAGAGTTTTGAATTGGAATACACGGAAGAAAATTGAGGAGAACTCTGAATGGCTATCAGTCCTTTGATTGGACAGATTGTGAATGAGCTAAAAATGCTTTGGATGATAAATTGTGCTAAGAACTGTTCCAAAAATCTAAAGCAACAACGTAAAAAAATAAGGTAAGATGAACTATGTACTTGCTTGCAGGTCGCAGAATAAAAACAGAATTTCCTGCCACAAAAATAATGATGGCCTCCTATGCTCCATATTCAGGTGATTCTTTACAGCTTGTTTTTGATTCACTTCGTCACAGGGTGGCACTTAAAAGACTGTGATTAGACACCTAAAGACATTCAAATAATGTTTAATTGTGATGGAAATACAATGGGTAAGTATAGCCTGGATGACAAAACCTCCGAGAACAGACTTAAGCTAATCGATTTTCTCAAAATTCACATGACAGTCCCCAGATCAATCGAGCGTCAACCAAATTGACTATCCTGCGATCGCCGCTAAACACTCTCCCAGTGTGATAGATATCTGAACTTCCCGAGGGGTCTACTTAGACATGGACCACTACCTAGTTCTAGCCAAGATACGAATGAGAATATCCTGTTCACGACTCGCGCGAATCTAAGCTATGAAGAGATATGACGTCAGAAAGCTATAATTGCAAAAAAATTGGCAGCGCCTTTTTCAATCGAGTGTCTCTCCAACTACCCTTCGAATCCTATGCCACCAGCTTTAAGCATTGATGACCAGTGGTAGCAATGCCCACATGCCATCAGATCTCCAGCTTTTGATATTCTGTGCTTCGCTCGGCTTCCAAAATGAAATTGCAAATGCAGCGAAACAAAAAACACGACAAATGTCGATGCAAAAGAGCACAAGGGCTGCTTCGAAAAGTATAACGAGATTCACAAGGAGAAAAGAAGGGAAGAACACCGAATTCTCAAAAAGAAAAAGAAGCAGTTTGAGAAGCGCTCGTTTGCGCTATGATAAAAATGAATTTCGGAACTTTTACCAAAAGGCAAAAAGATCTTACCTGTATGGCAAAGCCCGAACTGAAACCTGTAATGACCAGTATTAAAACAAAGTAATATAGTCGCAGTCGCTACTGCGGATCAGGAAAGACAACTTCCGCAGGCTTCTTAACGGCGCCGGCGAAGAAAACACTAATGGAAATGAGTTGGAAAGGACGATTCACCAGCTGATATACAAGATATGGTTAGAAGAAAGCATGACCGATGAATGGTACCTCAGTATCATATTCCGATCTAAAAACGGAGACCCCCAAAACTGCGCCAATCATAGAGGAATAAGCCTATCTTGTCAGTCGTACCCGTGGCATGATGGTTAGCATGTCAGTCTGTAAGCCCTGGGGTTCGTGGTTCGAATCCCAACAGAGGCAAAAACATTTTTTCTACAAGTATCGCTTTTCCCAAAGAGTTGGCAAGTCCTCCGTGAGGAAACTCGTTGCAATGAAAAGCACGTTATCGATTAGTTCGGAACCGGTAGAAAATTTTAGGTCCCCTCCATTTTCTTACAAGGAATGGTTGTGAGAAAAGCGCTTGACCTGGGGCCCATCGCGCTGCGCCACCCAATTTAGATTATTTATTTTAAGCCTGTTTTATCTGCTCGTCAACAATTTGAAAGATCCTTACCAATGTTGTTTTAGACCGGAAAAATCCACATAAACTAATATTCAATTCATTTGAGTACATACCGCCAGCAAAATCGCTCTCGATTTTCGAGCCCTCTGTGTAAAAACGAATTGCATCTTTTAAGAAACCCGTATCGTCCGTTTTTTTGGAGATGATGAATTGGAAGTTCGTATCAAAAACCAGTTGAGGGGTGGTGTAGTTAGAGTGACTTGGTATTGCTACGAAAAAGTTCAAAATGCTAGAGCAACCAACTGAGCCGTTGATGTTGGTTTTGAGACGAATTGGCGTGTTCGGCGTCGATTGTTTGCTATAAATCGAGGAGTAAGAGGTGTAAGTTGTAGGAGTGTGTCTAATGCAGCCGAAGGTGTGGAGCGAAAAGCAACGCAAACACATATCATGACTGATCTTTCGACTTTGTTTAGTTTGTTAAGAAAAGTCGTTTTTCCCAAGGCTGTCCAGTGTAAACCATACTCTTACACCGTACGTAAGTATTGGTCTGCCGACCGCTGAGGGTGATCATTGGGGATAATCCCCCTTTGTTTCCAGTGGCTTTCTTGCAATAAAAAAGAGCCACGGAAGAATCCTTCTTGATTGATTTCCAGTTTAGCTTTTTGTCAAGGATAAGACCCAGATACTTCGCTTCGTTTGAAAAAGTTAAATTCATAAATTTCATTTATGAATGGTGCAGTTTTGTGATGATTTACACCAAGGAAATTAAATAATTTGTTGAGGGCGGTTTGCATGAACTCAGTGCCGAAAACATGCCCAATTCCTGATACCGCGATACCTTTGCCATCAGGGCCGCACTTTAACTGCTTCAGGTCCAAGGTCTATAAGAGCTTTGTGGATAACTGTGTTCAAAAGAAGTGGGGATAGAGCTCCATCTTGCGGTGTGCCTCTTTTGACAGTTCTTTTGGTAGAGGAGCCTCATAGGATTGAATTGATTATACTGGGAGGCACTTCCTGGTTACAGAATAGTGAGTTGAGGCAGGAAAGCCTCTGGTTTAGAGTCCCCTATAAATTCTTCTCATCTTGAGAATCTTCGGGAAATTATTATTAACGGTCCAATATTCGACTTGCCCTTGTAAAGTCATATACAGGGTGATTCGCATAAGGTGTGACAAAAAGATAGGGTGTGTAGGTTGGACCTAGACAAGCAAAAAATCGTATGGGAGGGGGGGGGGTCCATTTTCCCCCGTTTAGGCGGGAGGGGCAATTTAAGAAAAAAGTCACTAAAAATTGGAAAAAAATTATTTAAAAATAACGGTAGCATCTACAGAGTCGTACTATAGCATTTTGAAAATCCAAAAACTTAAACATTAATTTAAATTTAAAACTAAGTTGTTCAAATAAATAGTTTTTGAAATAATAATTTTCAAAGTCAAAACTTTGAAAAAAAAACATAATTTTTTTTCTTAAAACCACTTTTCTTCCAAATTTTACGTAATTAAGTAGTTTTTTTTTGACTTTTTTTCAATGCTCTTATTTATTTTTGATCAAACACAAAAAACCGGATGTAAAAATAACCTGTAGTTTTTGAGAAAACCAAAAACTACAAAAACGACTTTCGTAAAAATTTTTTTTTTTTAATTTTTTTTTTTCGTTATTGGACTTTTAAGTGAATTCTCAATAAAAAAAGTAAAGAGAAAATCCATCCTTTATTTCGTAAGTTCACTTAAGAATCCAATAACGAAAAAAAAAACTTAAAAAAAAAAATTTTGACAAAAGTCGTTTTTGTAATTTTTGGTTTTCTCAAAAACTACAAGTTATTTTGACATCCGGTTTCTTGTATTTGATCAAAAATAAATATGAGCATTGAAAATAAGCCAAAAAAATACTACTTAATTACGTAAAATTTGGAAGAAAAGTGGTTTTAAGAAAAAAAATTATGTTTTTTTTTCAAAATTTTGACTTTGAAAATTAATATTTCAAAAACTATTTACTTGAACAACTTAGTTTTAAATTTAGATTAATGTTTAAGTTTTTGACTTTTCAAAATGCTATAGTTAAACTCTGTAGGTACTACCGTTATTTTTAAATAATTTTTTTCCAATTTTTAGTGACTTTTTTCTTAAATTGCCCCTCCCGCCTAAACGGGGGAAAATGGACCCCCCCTCCCATACGATTTTTTACTTGTCTAGGTCCAACCTACACACCCTATCTTTTTGTCACACCTTATGCGAATCACCCTGTATAGCGGTCCTTCAGACACAATGTGCATTACTCGTATTTATATATTGTATTACGTAGTTTATTTACTATTTGACGTCATACATTTTTAAATATTTTGTCGAAAAGATTTGGGCTTTTAATCCAAGTTTACTTCGGTTCTTCCAACATATAATAAATCATTACGTACCCCAACAATCCTGTTGTTTACATTTTCATTTATCGCTCTTTTCCTTGGTCGTATTTTCACTTTCTCCCTTTTCAGCAAAAGATTTGAAAATTCCTTTTTCTATCGCCCACCCTTTTTCTTTATTGAACAACACTATACTTTATCAATTATATTTAAATACCTATTTAATTACCCTTCATTCAGCCATACTAAGTCATTCGCTTCTTTTATGCATTCGGTGCACTACGTGCAAATTTTTCTTAATTATTTTCTTGTTTCTATTCGCGGTTTTTCAGTTCGTGAAATCATCCTATAATCTAGCTTACCTTCATAATTAAAAATTATTGAAAATATAACCCCCTTTGGAAGGGAAGTATAAGGAAAAATAGTGCAACAATTTGGCGCCCAACGTGGGCCCGAAAGGTTAGTGGTTAGTGAGTATATTGTACACATATATCAATACAAGGAATAAGACTGTTTTTCTGTTCAAAAGTTAATTTTAAACACCCTCACGTTGTCACATAGATTGTTTTTCTATACCTATACGTAATATTGCGTTTTACATTCTATTACTCTTGCAACTTTGCCAATTTCGAAAATATATTATTTTAGAGATCATAGTTCATCCTCAAACGACTTCAAAATGAAACCTCAAAAGGCAGAGGAAATATAAAAAGGCGATGCGGTTTTCTGTATTTAATTTTGTTACATAGTCTGAATAGACTGGGGTCGATAGTTTATTTTTCCTTTCATTTTTGTTATACTCTCTTCCTTTTCTAACTGGTTTTATCCTACTATAGTTTTGTTCGATTTTTATTATTTTCACGAGCTGCTACTCTGGTTTACATTTTCATAGAGAATTTACTAGACTTTAAAAAAATGTGTTCCATGTTCCAATTTCCAACTTCAAAACTCAAAAGCATCTTTTTCAGTGCCGTGCCAACTCAGTTCTTGACTTTGACTGCCTTTAACAGGGACCATTTTAACCAAATTACAACCACGATTCTCCTATAGTCATCTCTTCAATACATGCAAAAACAAGTAACTCATACAGCGACCACATTGAATACTTTCATTGATATGCGAGCTCTCCCTTGTCCCTAGTCCTTGCTAAGAATTTTGTATAACTCGACCTAGACCGCATATTGTGGTAGAAATTCAAGTTAACTACTTCAATAGCTATAGTTTCCTTCTCTGGACTACTTTAAAAGGGGCAACCATCAACTGTATATCTGGTTTCTACGGAAACTACTTTGGCACACATTTAGTGCACGTAAAACGAATTAAATATATACTCACTTCATAACTAATATAAAGAGAGATAGATACAAATGTACTTCCACACATAAAGTTCTCATTTGAAAATCCTTTCCCTTTCCCTCAGTTTAAGTTCTCGTCACACCCAAGATTCGAAATGTGTCTGCGGAAGATATAGGATCCATCTCTCCATTGCATTGAGCCACAAACACACTAACGGAATGCATAGAACCGACAAGAGATAAGTTTAAACACGCATAGTTTTGGGAGAGAGTTTCGCCAATGATAACAAGTGGTGTACATGAGTGCGGTACATGTCCTGGAAATGCGGTGGACGTGTTACGCTCCATGCGCCATGCACGACATCATCATAGCATATCTTTGAAACTTTAGCACAAATTCGTGCTTCCGATAATAGTGAGAGACGAGTGAACGTTTTGTTATAATTCCAGTTGCATGCATCTGGAAGGAGAACAGGATGAAGTTTTGTTTGAAAATATAGGTTTCAGGCTTATCGCTTTAAGTGGACTTGGGTTTGGTGTATTAAAGTGTATTATTGGTTCAGTTGCAAAGTTGTTGCTTGGCAGCATAACTTTTCAGCTCACTGGGCGATAGCTATTATGATTTTGATTAGGTATTATAGATTATGAATCTCTATCCGTGTTGTATCGTGTAAATCATTCGTGGGTGGTTTGAATATTGAAAAGTATTTACATTATTTGTTAGTAAAGCTGGAGCTCAACTAACAAATATTGGGCTGAAAGCGGATTTTCAGATAACGTTTTTTGACTGATCTTTTGACTGACAAGCGAGCGAGCATTGATCTTCAGTTAAGTAATGATCTTCAGTTCTTCACCTTATGATTGTTTGATTTCTAAGTCGACGTTGGTCTTCAGCAAAGGGCCGAGAGTTTCTTTAGTGCTCATTTTTAACTTAGTTTTGAGCTTTAGTTATGGACTGATGTCTAGCTCTGCGTTGACTCTGAAATAAGCGTTGATCTTCAGCTCAGTGTTGAGCTTTAATTTATAGCTGATCTCGAATTCAGTATTGACGTTCGTATGAGCCGGAACTTTCAGTGAATTAGGGTTGATGTTTAACTAAGAATTGATCTTCAACTTAGGTTAAGTTAGGTGGAAGTGGCTGTCAGCCAATGAGTACAATGCCTGACACACTTAGGCCGGAAGGGCCTAAGTGTGTCAGGCATCAGTCCATACCACAGAGATCAGCAAGTTAATCACCTACTGATCTCAGAAACCCGATGTAAGATTAACGAGTTGATCACTTATTAATCTTCCATTACGGGACTAGTCGGTTAATCAGCTGCTAGTCGAACCACGCGGAACTTTTAACGTATTTCGAAAGACTTTTAGGGTCTATGTAAGCAAAGTCGCATTATCATCGAAGAAGAATTCACCAAGATGAGTTTTCCTCATATGAAGTAGTGCAGGGCATGAGCAAAGAAGGTGTTGAACGGTTTCTTCCTCCTCCTCGTCCATGCAGCTTCTGCAGAAATCATTGGAAAACACATCAATTCTTTTGGCGTATCTCCCTATTAGACAGTGTCCCGTAAGAACACCTATGGTAGAACCTAGATACAGGCGGTTCAGGGCTAACAAGCTCTTCAAGCGTTTTGAGTCTACACACGGCCAAACTTTCAACTTAGAGTTGATCTTCAACTTGAAGTTGATTTTTAGCTTAGAGTTGATCTTCAACTAAGAGCTGATCTTCAACATAGAGTTGATCTTCAACTAAGAGTTGATCTTCAACACAGAGATGATCTTCAACTTAGAGTTGATCCTCAACTTAGAGCTGATCCTCAACTTGGAGTTGATTTTCAGCTTAGAGTTAATCTTCAACTAAGGGCTGATCATCAACTTGGAGTTGATCATTAACCTAGAGTTGATCTTCATCTTAGTGTTTTTCTTCAACTAAGAGTTGATCTTGTGCTTAGAGTCGATCTTCCACAAAGAGTTGATATTCCAAATAGAGTTGATCTTCAACTTAGAGTTGTTCTTCAGCACAGAGTTGATCTCTAACTTAGTGTTGATCCTTAACTTGGAATTGAACTTCTGCTCAGAGTCGATCTTCAACAAAGAGTTAATCTTCAATTTTGAGTAGATCTTTAACTTAGAGTTGATGTTCAACTTAGAGTTGATCTCCAGCAGTAATTGATCCTTAACCTATATTTGATCTTTTTCTAAGAGTTGATCTTCAGCTATGGAGTTAATCTTCAATTGAGATTTGATCGTTAACTCAGAGTTGATCTTGAAATAAGAGTAGATCTTTAACCCAGATTTTATCTTATACTTTAAGTTGATGTAATCATGTTTTTGATCTCTGACCTAGAGTTGATCTTCAACTAAGAGTTGACCTTCAACTAAAAGTTGATCTTCAACTAAGAGTTGATAGTCAAATTTCAGTTGATCTTCTCCTTACAACTTACGATAATCATACTATTCTCTTACTCTTAAATGAATCTTAACTCTTTCCTTTTCTTACTTAACTCTTAGCTTTTAATATGTCTCCAATTTTTTTTGAAACAGAATTCAGCCACTTGTCAAACGCATTCTTTTCTCAAAATATATGGGTTTTCAGTGTCATGGTTTTCAAAAAGTTTGCTAATTTCGGAACCTAACAAAGGTTCATAGCTATCTACTCTCAACTATCATCTTGAATTAACATCTCCCCAAATCGACCCAAAAACACTTTCTTCCAGTCAACCCCGTCACCTCCTTTCAACACTTTCAAACACAAAGTTTCGTCAACCCAGAGAATTCCAACACAAAAACTTCCACAAGTGTAATCAACCATACACTTTGGGTCTATCATTTCTATACCCCACACCGCATTATTTAATTGAATGAAATGACCCTTTCACTTCAGTAAGTTGTCATGAAGAAAATAACCGCATCAATTCAAAGATCTCGAAAGATATTTGGCAAAAGAATGTTGTTTTGCTCCAAGGCAGTCCATTAAATCCTTATAATAACTTTCAAATTTAATCGAGAAGAAGTTTAAGACCTTTCTTCTTCATTTCAGTTTCCAGAGTGCCTGTGATGATGGCCCCTTCCATAAAAGAAAACTGTATAACAATATAATCCAAGAGTGCCAAAAATAAGCTAATAAATAAATAATCAGAGAACCATGTGCGCTGCTATACTGGTTCTTTGGGATAAAATGCAATTAATGCTAATGTTGTCAGAAATGGAGTGGAAAAACTTTCCTAATTACCACCATTTTGGACATGGACAGGCTGTCGGGTTGCTTCTTCTTCTTCTTCATAGAGAGCCATAGAAAAGAGAAGAAGGCGGCTGTTTTCTTTTATAATTCCCCCGCCTCGACTATTATAAGTTTTCGAAATATACTTACAAGTTTCGAATGTACATAGTAATGGGCTGGCATTAAGTATTTAACAGAGAATTCCTAAAAAGGCACATCCGGTTGTAATCTGTCGGATGCCCAGACCAAGATAATTTTCCATTTTCCATTTAGTGTTGTATTCTATACGTTTTTTGAAAAAGAATTTCTCACTGTCGGCAGTTTTTGGAGACATAACAGCTTTCTGGCATCTTTAAATATGTATACTCAGTTAAAAAGTGCGGTTGTTTTGCACTCGCATTTGAACGGTTAGCAGACAAGTAAATCATGTGCCTATATTCTTTTTTTGTGGAAAAGAAGAAAAAAGTTCAAGCAAAACTGTAGATCGTGGCGAAATTCACATCTGCTAAAGGGCTGCCAAGTCAGTCTATGGGGTTGTTTGCTGGTTTCCTTTTACTGCATCCTTTTTTCGTCTTAAGATTCTTCTAATTTTCTTCATTTCTTTTTTTTCGTCTTCTGGCAAACATCCAACGGGCCGGATGTCGGGACTTTAGACAAACTTACACACAGTGGCCATGTTCATTAGCACCCTATCATCGCTGAGGCATTGTGCAAATACAAATTGTTATCCCTTTGATCTTGGCCATGAATTGAAGCGGAATCTTGTTTTTGAATTTGCTGATGGATTTGAACTGTATATGTTTTGCAAAGTAATCATCATTGTAACGACTTTGGTGTGGGTAAGATCCTTCAATAAACATCTTGGCCTTGTTGTTGACTGATTTATATGATGGCCAATGGTTGGTGCAAACAACAAATTACATGAACATGTCAGTTGCAAATACAATGCTTGACAGGATGATGCTTTGATGCAGGCAATTATGATGCAGGCATCGCATATACGTGTGTGTGTAATGGACAAGGATAGGAAAAGACTTTGAGCTTATGATGCAATGCTGAGTGTTTAAAAGTTGCTTACATATGGCGCATTAGGACTTCGGATATATGCATCAATCAATCCTTAAGTGGGATGCGGTAAGAGATTTATCCTGTGTGTGTGGCATAAGCATATTGCATGTTAAGACCGAAAGGACGTGGGTATTACGTTTTGATTGATTCGTTTGGTGTTTGTTCTATTGCGCTTTATTCATTCTAAAAAGTAAGCATGGCTGATTTCAAAAAACTGTCGTCTAGTGGTTAGATCCAGATTTTCAGTAGGTTTTAGTTGGAGATTGTCACAAAGAAATGCGGTCTGTTGCAAGTGGAGGTCTGTTTCTAACTCGCATTGTACAATACGTGTGAGTATAAACGGATGACATTGATATAATCTTGCAATGCAAATGCAACATCCAATGCGATTCCGGCTGATTAAGAACCTCTAAAAAGGAACGGTTGAGCTAAGAAGATCTTCTCAAAGTGGTTCAGTACGACGACACCAAAATTACATGTCAGTCAGTTTTGAAAAAATACGATCGTGGCAGTTTTTAAAGCCATGATGATGAATGAAAGGGTGTCGTTGAATGGTTCCCTCATACTGTCAGTTGAGCTTCAGGGCTAACTGATGAGCAAGAAACTAAGCTTTAGTTTTGGTAAGAAATGAGATGGATTTGTGTTAAAAGAACACCGACTGGTGATGTGATTGTAATTGATCTGGAGTTGGAATGCTAATATTTAAAGGCAGGTCAATCTTTTTTACCATATATGCGATTCATGGCGGGCGGCATTTGTCATTTGGGCTAAATGTGTAAATGCAATTTGAGCCGTGTTCTCAGGGATCATTAATAGCAGTAAGAAAAAAATATTCTTATTAGATAGTTTACCCATCAGCGGAAACAAGTGCTGCCGTTTGCATTTCGAACAAAAAATTTGTTCAAGTGTTCCAAAATAACAATAATCTTCTCGACTGTGACTATCACTTCCTCACTCACTTTGCTTATAATGTTGGAATTTCGTAAGACATTGCTCAAAGTAACGAAAAATACAGAATCTCACTTAATCTAGAAAAGGGTCGCTTTCTGTGCTGGTGCTGGAGTGCTGGTTTAGGGACATCTTTCGATAAAAGACAGTGCAAAAAATAATCAATATATTTAGTATTTGCTTGGATGCTACTTTTCCCGCCTACAACTTCCCCACAGTTATCCCCTTTAGGGAAGACTGAGAGAACACAAAGCCCCATCCTTCGAGGCAAGACTTGTTCTGGTATATTGACGGCTTTAAAATGAAAATAAGCACAGGGTTGTGGTATTTTGTGATTTCTCATAGAACGAAATTTTCATTTAAAGTCTTGGAAGTCATTCGGCGATTATCCAAGCAAATTGAATAGGAACAGTGCCGTAACTAGCCTTTTATGCACCCAGTGCGAGCTTTCAAAACTGCGCCCTGAAAAATGCTCTAACCAGGCTCTGAAAATAAAATGGACAAATGTACATACAAAAAATAAATCTGTATTTATTGTTTACCAAAGTATATAAGTACCTACTTAGTATATTTCTTTAAGATAAAAATTGTTTATTCAAAAATATTTGCTCAAATACAGAAATGAAACAAAGTACTCGATAGTAACCCAAGGCTGTCCTTACTTTAAGTTTACTTAAAGATTTACTTTCCGCGCTTTTCTCATTGCAAAGTCTTTGATTACATTTTCATATGACAGGAGCCGTGCTATGTCGCTTTCAATCGACAAAATCGCTAGGCCAGGCAATCTTTCTTGCGCCAGCGTCGAGCGCAGGTATGTTTTTATTTTTGAGCTTATTGAATTATCTCTCGCAAGAAGCTACAGTCATTGGTATCGTTACAGCATCTTTATAGCGACTACTACATTGGGAAACATTTCTTTTGAATCCAGTTCGACTAAACCTTTGAGAAGACCCATACTTGACTGACATTCACATTTATCAAATAATGTAGTAGCTTCAACTCGACTCTTCAAGGTTTCTATTTCGGACCAAAATTCTGTGGCATTTATATCTGCATAATATTTGATTCTCAAATCAGCTGCATGTTTTTTAGTTCTTTCAACCGAATATGTAGTATGTAGTAAGTAATGTGCTTTAAGGTCGAAAACCGAAATGCTTTTGTATGTTGCGTAGTTTTTCTTTTTTTTGCCATTTTAGTTCAGAAATGATTGTATCTATTGCTTCATTTATCTGCATTTTGTGGCTGAGTAATGTCGTAGCCGGTTTCTGAACTTTCACTTAAATCTTGTCTTTTTACTCGCTTTCGTCGTTTTTCAGGAAAATCGTTTTCAATATCACATTGTTCACAGATTCCCTTGTCCTTTGATTAGTTAGATTAATTAACTTTGTCGATAGTTACAGTTTTAGACAGTAGAGCTACATTCACTTTGTTAACAGATTCCAAAATTGTATCCCAAGTTTGGAGAGTGCATATGAATTTATAGTTATTAAATGTATGAAACCGATAATAATCCACATTTACATGTGTTGTTGTTTCAAGATCGCTTGAAAAATGCGATATAGGTATAGATAGTACAGTAGGGTGCGTCTACACTATATTCGCAATAAAACAAAATGTACCCACCTTCAAGCTACCATGTATGAGATAAAACTAGATACTAGTCTGGTTATTTCTGCGCCCCTCCAAGGTATGCGCCCTGTGCTTGGGCACTGCTGGCACCGCTTTAGTTACGGCACTTTCATTTCATCAGACACCCAAGCTATCCATAAAACACTGAGCTCGCCTGTCATAAGATCCAAATTAGTCAAAAAAAAAAAAATTACGACACCCTCCCTACTGCGAACTAAAAAATCTGTCATCCTCCAATCGATTCCAGCATACAGACTATGACAATGACGAGATGCAGATATACTATCTAAAGACGGTACATACATCTAAATTGTAAACCATTCGTCGGTCCTGAGCTTCTAATACACAGCCAAGAGTATCCTAATGGAAGCATCTAATAAACCTTGGCGGAACTCATCTGGTCAAACCTACTCAAAACTTCTGATGCCAAAATATACTGAAAAAACATCAAAACTCCTGAACCTCAATAGGGAAATCATCAAATCTTCCACCGGACTATTGACCGACCAAGAAAATATCTAAAGAAATACCTTCACCAAATGAGGTTCGTGGGAGACCCCATATGTAGACTATGAGCAAACATCTCGCACATTATTAGAGAGTGTCCAGCATATTTTCGTCTCAGAAAGAAAATACTTGATTATGAGATCATCGACCTAGAGAAACTCTAACTCATCCACCCACAGAAGACTGTAAGCTTCTGGCTCAATTCATGAATTAAGGAACTGCTCTGAAACGTCCCATGGGTTCTCACAATAGGTTTAATTCAGACTTACCAATCTAATCTTGGTCTTGCAATGTTCGTGGATGTCTATAGGGAAGGTTTAAAAGATAAGTTTATATGAAAAAAAGGAATTAAAGGAGGGCGTAGCTTTATTGATATATATACCCATTCTCGAGTTTCAGTAAGACTAACAATGCCAGGGAGAAAAAGATCTGACCTAGGTCGTAGAAGTAAATCCAATGAGCGAAGAGAAACATCACGTGCTAACCGCACTGATGATCAGCGAGAGACATATAACGGAAATAGTCCTAAAAGTATGTCAGAAATACGTTCTATAAAGATGGGAAATAAAGTGTATGTATATCTATATATGTATATAAAAAAGAATTGCTGTTCGTTAGTCTCGCTAAGAATCGAGAACGACTGAGCGGATTTATTTTATCTTGGCCTTGAAATGTTCGTTGAGGTCTTAGGAAGCTTTAAAAGCGTATATTTTATCCCTTTAATCCCACGTGAACAGAAACAGGAACGAGAACGAGAGCCTTAAAGTTACTTTACCGATTTGAAAAATTCTTTCAGCTCTGGGATGTTACATCATCTTTCAGTGACATAGATTTATATTTCATTCACATATTTCCACGGGAACGGAAGATTTCCACAGGAACAGGGTTGGAAATGGTAACCTAGAAACTACTGGACAGATTTCAAAAATTTGACACGGGGATGCCACATAATCCCTTCGTAATTTAGAGTATATTTCATCTCTATAATCCCACTGGAACAGAAACAGGAACGAGAACGGGACCCCAAAACTACAGACCCGAGCAACGCGACGCCGCCGCCGGACGGCTCAGCTAGTTTGGTTATATTTTAGAATAAATTCCCATCTCAGTTGTATCCACGGCTCATGCTGTAGATTGTAGAATATAACCAAACGATCAGCCATTGTGTTTTCTGTGATATAAATGATAACTTGAAAAGCTCACAGTAAAGTCCTAAAATTAAATATTTCCTTTCCAAAAAGTCAGAAAGTTGATGTTGATGTTGATGTTATGACAATAGCTAGATTTGATTGGTATCGTCTTACTTTGACTTTTAAGGAAAGCAAGGATTTTGCTATGATATCAAATTTTAGACCTTAAACTGAACGAATGTGTACCCAACTGAAATTTGAAAAAGAAGGCGTACTTATTTGACTCTTGTTTTAGAAAATTCAAACGAAAATCGTTCCACGCAAAAACGTTTTGATTTTTATAAGTGAACTTGAAAATGATAACGCTAATGTAGAAGCAATGAGAATGCGAAAACCGTTGAAAGAACTCAGATTACTTATGTTCTGTTTGCCTTTGAAGGAACTTGTTTTACAGACAACACGATGGTGATCGAGTTACATCGACCAAAATAGAAGATGTTGTCTAAAGTCGATACTTGGTTCGTAAATTATTAACTAATAGCTCTCCAATGATTTTATGTTGCTGTAGATGTTGTTTGATTTTCTATTTTAGTGTTGAAGTGTCAATTTGGGCAGAAAGTGAATTAATAAGCGTAGTTTTAATAATGTAATAAATCACTTTCCGACTTAAAACTTGGTGAAAGTGATTGAGTATTCAACAATATTTATAGGTACTAAGCTTTCTCTGTTTTCCACCCAAGTAGCTTGGTTTTGAAGTTCTCAGTGCATTTCAAAATATGAAGTAACTTATAAAAAGCATTGCGGCTGTCCCTTAGCCTTTAACATTAAGCCTATAACCCAATCGCGTCATTTTTTCTTCAACGAAATAGGAACATAGTGATTCGGAGGACATGATTCCACCCCATGGGGAGATAAAATTTTCATTCAAAAGCTTTGTCGAATACGCCAAGGGCGTATTTCATTCCGATTAAATGACGCCATTTACAAAAGATCTTCCTAATCTCAAAATGGATTAGATACTTTTAGCATTCGAATAACCAATCGAACCCATTTTCATCCCCATTTCTTCAAATGGAAATGAGAAAAACCGTTCCATCTAAATTACGTTACATAATGTCCAATAATTGCTAACGTTTGTAATCCATACGCAAAGCTGTTCAGCGTAGCTACTCTGCCTATTACAACTCATCCCATTTCCCACAGTCCTCATCCGCGTGAACACCCTCATCAAGACAACACCGAACCAGACAAACAAAAAGAAAATAAAACGAGGCCTCATTCAATCGTCATTGTTTTCGTGCAACCACCCCCCAGAGGAATAACATCTACCATCGGCGACAGTGGCGAGAATGACGACACAATGCTGTCAAGTCGACATCAAACATAATTCTATTTGTCATTTTGATTATGACGTTGTTATGCCTTAATTGATGCCAATAGCAAAAAAAAAGAGGAAAATCCATCAAACGTTTGTCAGTAGCTTTGACTGCCTGCCTTGGTCGAAGACCTTAAATCCTATTCCCTCATGGGCTCTGATGGCAAAACAGTTGACAACTACTATTTTTTCCAGGCCATGTAATACCAATGGATTACATGAACGAGAATATTTTTATTTATTCCTTTTATGTATTTTTATTTTTGTTTGTTTTTTGCCAACCCTTATTGGATTGCGTATGTGTATTTGTTGCATTAACAGTGTTTCGATTAAAATTGTTTGATTTGCTTTCATGTTTAATTCAATGGGGGTTGATTGGCAGGGTCTGAGAATATGTTATAAATACGCTTATTTAAGCTGTGAACACATTCGGCCATATGGCAGGGTCGTTTGCTATTGCATGTGAGTTATTGTCAGTTCGATGGAAACTATTGATTTACAAGTTGGATGGAGATGTAATGAGCTATGGGCATGACAATCGTATGCAATGACCACACTAGGATGTTGAAAATGAGAATGTAAGTGGTGTGCATTTAAGCGTTTAGAATATTTTCGTCGTAGTCTCCAGACGATTCTTGGAAAAATACGAGCAAATCTTATGCTAATGGTAGTTTTCGTTTCTGTTCGTGCAACATACACCATTGCATCATCTTTGCACAATTTTTTTTGCTTTGGAGATTTTTCTCCGTAATGAAAATAAAAACTTTTAGTTGAAAGAATTTTTAAACTTGATTAACATCAAAACATTGTTTAAGTGCTGCGTGCTTGCAAATTAAAAGTGAAACCATAAAAGCACTTCCATCATTAGCCAGCTCCATATTCTTTTTTTGTGTACCATTTTATGTAGAACGTGCGCCAGCATCATAAAGAGATAGGTTTTTCTTTTATGGTTTTTTCTTTCATTTTTGGACAGCAAAAAATAAAAAGGAAGAAACTGTTGGAGTTCTTTGATTGTATGCTTAAGAGTAATGTACGCAAAAAGCTATAAAAAATGACAAAAGTTTTCAGATCTTCTTTTTTTTCAAGTATGTGAAATCTTTTCCTTTTTTGGGTCCAACATGTGGTGTTTGGGTAAAAGTGAAAAATAAAACGAGACACGAGGAAGGCGAACAGAAAATTTATATGTCCATCTGCAGAATTCCATTAAGAGGCAGGTTTTTTGTGGTGGTGCCATTGGCTATTGTGCTCATTTATAGTTGGGGATAGTGTGGCCTGCCCACATTATGAACTGGACCGTAAATTGACCAAAATATGGTTGAAGAAAGTGTGCATTTTTCTTTGCTGGTTTGTGGGAAGAATAGTGTTGCTGCAAAATTTCAACCACTGCAATGATTTCAGCAATTTAAATATTCTTTTGAAGAAAAAACTGTAGGTATGATCTTAGAGTTGTAAGATGTATCATATTGACAATGTTTCCTATCTATTTATTATTCATTATCCAATTTTCATTATTCATTATTCTTTATTCACTATTCATTATTCATTATTCATTAATCACTATTCATTATTCGTTATTCATTATTCATTATTCATTATTCATTATTCATTATTCATTATTCATTATTCATTATTCATTATTCATTTTTCATTATTCATCATTCTTTATTCATTTTTCATTATTCATTATTCATTATTAATTATTCATTACTCATTATTCATTATTCATTATTCATTATTCATTATTATAATAATAAAAATTATTTTATTGAACGTTGAATATACGTATACAATTGATACCTCATAATAGATACCTTTAAAAACTTAAAAAATGTTGTTGGCACATAGGGGGCCTTACCAAATACATTGTCGAGAATTAAAATAGTAACTTAATATTATGTAGCTAGTAGCTGAAAAGAAAATAAAAATCTTAATTAGAAGTTTGTTGACTTGGGTGATCTCCAGATGTTCCGTCCCGGTTGTCGGTAGCGTAACTCTGCATGGGGAGGTGGTAGAGGCTAGAGGGTGGCATAAGCCACGGAAATATGCTGACCCGTGGTCAGCGTAGAAGTTGGTGGCTTCGTCGTTGGCTGGTATTATTTCTTCGTCCAAAGTGTTCATCACTTAGATATTTTGGCTCGGTGTGTTGGTCCTGACTGGTCATACTTTTCATCAAATGATTCGGGTGGTTTTTGGTATCTGCAGCCGTTTTTATTACTGTCAATAACACGTATTGATCCAAAAGCATTTATTCGGCTCCTACACAAGCCGGTTGCTGTAGTGTCTTTGACGCTGGTGGTCGAAAGTGAGGCTGGTGCATAGTCTCAGGATCTTCCTTTCGAAAATTAGGAGCTCCTTCATCGCTGTCTTGGAGATGGTTAACCAGACTGGACTGCCGTAGTTGATAACGGGTCTCAGCAGTTGCTCGATGTACATCATAAGCTTCGTTGACTGACTTGGTCGTTTTTCTTCTCATCAAATGGTGGAATGTGAAGATTACCTTCTTCAGGGCAGCGCGTAAGTGCGGGTTGAATCTAAGCACCTCGATAAAGTTAATGCCTAGATATACTTCGCGTTCACTATCAGAACAGCTTATTTCAAGCTTGTGAAACAATGTATCTTTTCTTCAAGAGTTTTTTCACCCTTAAGTACTCAGAAATATGTATCACTGTCATCATTTAGCGAGGTGTTAGTAGTTAGTAAGCAAAAATTAAGTCTAACACACTCAAGACAACAGAGCTAAAAAATATTACAAAATTATTGACAAACATATACAAAAACAAATTAGATAGCTACATATAAACGTAAAATTAATTATTAAATATGACAGTTATAAAGATATAAGAAACATAAAAAAACATAGTCAAGAGAGTGGAGCTCTGGTTCGAATTAAGGACTTTAACGTAGTTTTACTAATATGAAAATCTATTAAATTTGAGTTTAGGTTTAAAACTTTTATCATGCGAGTAATAGGCTCATTCAATCCATAATTAGTTCTATGATAAGGACAGTGAAGTAACTCCAAGTTGCGCAGTTGGTATGAGCCTCCCCGGTAGTTAAAACTTATGCATGCGAGCAAGTCAGGAGCATCAATTTGTCCTGTTATGAGCTGGTGAATAAAGACTAAATCATTATTTATTCGCCGATGCGAAAGCAGTTGCATATGCAAAAGTTGAATACGATGCTCATACGGTGGAAGGTCATAAGGATCAGTCCAAGGAAGTCCCTTGAGAGCAAATCTAATAAATCTTCGCTGTATACTTTCTATTCTTGAATTGTGGACTGCATAATAAGGAGACCATACTTGAGAAGCATATTCTAGATGGGGTCGAACATGACAGTTATACAGCGAAAGAGTGACGTAGGGGTCCTTAAACTCCTTAGCCCATCTTTTAATAAAGCCTAGCATTGAGTTTCCTTTACTAACAATGTAATTGATATGCGATGTAAATTCTAAATTGGAACTAAAGTAAACACCGAGGTCCTTAATACTGGACACCTTGCATAATATTTGATGAGAAATCGAGTAATTATGCAAAGCCGGTGTACGTTTCTTCGAAAAAGTTATACTTTGACATTTGCTTGGATTGAGAATCAATCCATTTTTATCGCACCATGTGGCAAAATTTTCAACATCAGATTGTAAAATAAGACGATCGGCTGCGCAGTCTATTTTCTTGAAAATTTTCATATCATCCGCGAAGATCAAAATTTCACTTGATGACAAGCTAAAAGTAACATCATTAATGGCTAGAATAAAGAGGATAGGGCCAAGGTGACTACCTTGTGGTACTCCTGAATGCGCCTTAAAGGAGTCTGAAAGAATGCTTCTAAATCTTACCACATATGATCTATCAGTTAGGTACGACCTGATCCAATCGACGAAGGTCGAAGGGAATCCATATGCATTTAGTTTAAACAATATAATATCGTGAGATAGTTTATCGAAAGCCTTTGAAAAGTCAGTATATATACAATCTAACTCTTGCCCGCTTTCAAGCGCGTTTGAACATTTATGAAGGAAGTATACAAGGTTTGTTACTGTTGATCTTTTCTGTACAAAACCATGCTGCTGTTTGCAAATTATATTTTTAATATCGAAAGTTAAGCTTTCACAAACAAGCTGTTCAAATAATTTGGGGATACACGAAAGCTTAGATATGGGTCTGTAGTTAAGGATATCTGATTTAATACCTTTTTTAAATACAGGTGTAATAAAAGATCTTTTCCACAGTAAAGGGAATCGACCAGAATCTAACGATAATGAAAACAAGTAATGAAGGGGAAATGCAATTTGGGACTTACACTTTTTTAAAATTATTGGAGGGAGTTCAGTTGGGCAGTCAGTCTGGTTCCATCGGGGATCGATAGTGATGTTGCTCTGTATCTTCCAGCAGTACGGCAGCCTCTATAGACTCCAGGCCTTCTGAAGCAGACGAGCTCTGATTTGGCTGAGTTGACCCGTATACCCTACTTACTATAATAGGCATATAGTCTGTGGATGTGGGTTTCCACTCTACGGGCAGCTATGGATGGCGACAAAGATGTGCAGTATGTTAGCGTTTGTCAGCGCGAAGAAAGTTTCCGCAGTCCCTTGGGATAGGCTGGTCCGACGTTATTAGATTTGAGAGGAATAGCCCTAGCTTCGATCCTTGAGCAACTCCTGCTCTGATGCTTTTGGTGGCTGATTTTGCGCTTCCGACTTGAACGAAGATATTCTTGTGGGAGAGATAAGAAAAAAATATTTTTATGAGCGGAGCTGAAAAATTTAGTAGGTGGAGTTTATTGGTGAGAGCATCAATCCATACGCGGTCGAATGCTTTTTCGACATCCAAAAAGCAAGCGAAGGTGACCCGATGGTTTTTGAGCGCTGCGGTGACCTCTTTGTGCAGTTTCATCAACGGATGTAGGGTTCAATGCTTTTCCCGGAAGCCGAACTGCATGTCTGGGATGATGTTATTTTCCCTGCAAAATTCCTTCAACTTCCTAAGTACTAGCTCCTCCAAGAGCTTACTTAGGTTGCTCAATAGATGGGCCTGTAGTTGGCGATAAGATTCCGATCGCCTTTTTTCAGAATCGCCACTATCTTCGCCGTTTTCCAATTCCCGGGAAAGTAGCTGTCGTTGAGCAATTATTTCTTTATGATGGCCAGGAAGATCATCACTGTCTATGGGAGTCTCTTCAGGACGAAATTAGAAACACCATCTGGTGCTGTCGACTTCTTGGGGTGGCAGCTGCTTATCATTTCCGCAATTTCTTCCGGAGCGCTTCGGTTTGGACAGTTGACTGGGTCACTCGACAAATTGGTGTTGCTGAAAGTGGTTTATTCAGAATTGGATGTTTCGATTTCTTCCAGAATATCAGGGTCATCGGTTGGTGTGGGCACAAAGTTGCCTTCTAAATGTTTTCAAGTTTTTTCGCTTTCTACTGAATGGTCTTAGCATCTCCTCCGTTGGTTGTGGTTCAAGTTTTCAAGTTTCAAGTTTATTCAGTAAGTATTACAGTAATTTGTTTACACATAGGCATCTGCGAAGCCTAAAGAGGCTTTTCTGCAGAAGGTTAGTTATATAAATGTTAAAAAATTTACAAAGTTCTTGAAAGTACTTCATTATTAAACTATTAGATATGAGGATGTTTAAAAGAGTTTTTTTTTTTTTTTTTCTTATAATTAATATTACATTGATTTAATAAATGTTTAATAGATGATCCTTTAAAAGTTTCTTCCTTAGTGCCTTAGAGTTTATATCTAGTAATTCTCTAGGCATCTTGTTGAAAATGTTCGCAATGCTCACGGTTAGTTGCTGTTTTCCGTACGAGTTCTTAAAACGTGTAGTTTGCAGAAATCCTTGGGCTCTTCTTCTTTTATTATGTTGGTGATCTATCGGTTGTTTATAGCGCTGGTCATTGTAATATTCTTCTAGAATTTGTAGTTCGAATAATTGATTTATGTTTAAAAGTCTAAGTGTTTTGTATGCATTTGTTGAATTTGTTTCCGGTTCTCTGTTTGTTTTATTTTTGCTGTCTATCAGTATTTTTACGATGCGATTTTGTAGACGTTGAAGTTCCAAGAAGTAGCTTTTTGTAGTGTTTCCCCACGCTAGAATTCCGTATCTTAGGGAGGACTCCACCAAAGAGAAGTAGACTTGCTTTAACACATGGTAATTACTACACATACTCAGGTGATATATTGCATACACTGCTTTCCTAAGTCTTTTCCCTAGTTGTGCTATATGCAAATCCCATTTGAAATCACAGTCTAACTCCACACCCAGGTATCTAAAATGAGTAACATTTTCAATGAAATCATGACAGTTATCTTGTGGGTTAAGATTTTCTTGCTGCGCATTTTGATGAATACAATTAGTTGAATGAATCTTTATATTTATTCGGGTTTTTAGTATGTGTGAAGGTCTAATATGCATAAGTTTAGTTTTTTTTACATTTATTATGAGTCCAAAATCATGGCACCATCTTACTACCGCGTCGAATTCGTCTTGCATTATGTTTCTTGCCGTATCAAGGTTTCTGTGACTAACAACAATTGCTGTGTCATCAGCGTAAGCAAAACCTACACTGTTCTTCAAAACGTTTAGTAGTTGGTTTGCATATATAATATAAGGCAAAGGACCTAGAATGGATCCTTGTGGAACTCCGTATTGAATACATTTTTCTTCGCTATGTGAATTGCCAATCTTCACTCTCATTTTTCTGTTCGTAATATAGCTTTTAAACCAATTTAAGTTGAAATCTCGAATACCAAGTTTTTCCAGCATTTCCAGAAGTTTTTCATGTCTTAAAGTATCGAACGCCTTCTTAAAGTCTATGAAAATTACTATGTATATTGTGTTGTTTTTTGTTGAGGTTGTTGTTTATTAAGTTTGTGAATTCTGCTAAAAGCTTGCTTGTGTTTTTATTTTTCATAAATCCATACTGATTAATGTTTATAATGTTGAATTTGTCGATGTAGCATTGAAGCCTTCGTGCCATCATCTGCTCCAATATCTTATCCATTATAGGGAGAATAGAGATTGGTCTATAGTTCAGTACATCATTTTTAACACCGGCTTTATATACAGGTCGTACTATTGCCGTTTTGAGTTCTTCTGGAACAAAGGCCTGTTCGAAGCTCATGTTGATTATGCGTTCAACTATTGGTGTTAATATTTGGGCATTCATTTGAATATCTTTTGCTCTTATTCCGTCTGACCCTGCTGACTTATTTATATTTATGTGCATTAAGCTTGTTAAAATTTCTTCACTTGTCACTGGTGATATGTATATTGATTGTCTTGAGCTTGGTATCTCAGTATGGTGTGTTTTAATGTTGCATGTATGCACTATAGTTTCAACTTCATACATAAGGCTTGAGGCGAAGTTATTTGCAAGTTCTTCCGAATCGATTTCGCTACCAAAATTTCTTGCAATCACTATATCTAAATTCGTTCTGCTTCTTCTAAGTAAATCATTTATCAGGCTCCATGTTTTTTTTTTTTTGGATCCAGACGATATTCTGAAAATTTATTTTGGTAAAAATTCATTTTTATTTTTTCAATTTTTTTGTTGACAAAGTTTCTGTAGTTCTTGTATTCAGTTTCGTATCTAATGCATCTTCTATTATTTTTCCATCGCTTGTAGAGTATATCTCTGTGTTTGCATATTTCTCGAATTTCAAGGTTGACCCATGGATTTGTAGCATTCCGGAATTGAATTCTTACAACCAACTATCCTGTTAATTTTTTTGAACACAATAGGTCCAGGTTTTATATCTTCTAGCCTCTTCTGGAGTCATTATACATTAGTCATACGTCCATCAACTTTTTTAAAAAAGAATTTTTTGAAAGAATACGCGAAAGGTAAAAGAATACGTGATTACAGTGGTATATTCTCGGGGTCATTGAGTCATGGTTCATGGATATACTCATTTCTCAAAGAAATCCCAAAATAAGCAAAAGAATTTAACTCTCAGCTCACCGTTAAGTGGCGATCGACCAAAAAACCCGGAACCAGTCCCCGTCTTTATTTCTGCACCCTCCGAGATCTCGGTGAGAACAGGCTCCACAAAATAATGTTGCGATGTGTGTGTAATTTTTGCATTGCATTGGTGACGTCCTTACTTATTTAAGAATCGGGCAAAAAGACACTGTTTTTATGGTTATTGAATGACAATATATCATTTGACGAAGCCTCAAACGTTATCTTCAGTGATTGTCACTCTAGATTTTGGTTTTCGTCGAATGGAGCATTCACTTATTCCAAGATATTTGCTTGGCTGCATTAGCCCATACTTACTTCCAAGGTTTGGCCTCGATTGTCGATGGAACCCAAAGCCTCAGAGGATGCATTTTATGGTATGTTGCCACTTAATAATAATTTACACTGAGATTTGACTTAGCAAGATAACCTTTGGCAGACTAAATGAAGCCTTAAAGGGACTCATAAAAGACTTTTGCTGCTTTTTATTTCCACGCTGCCCAAGAATAGTGCCAGAAAAGCTCTTCTAAGTTCAGTAAAATTTTATTTGATGCTGTGGCCACGACTTTGAGGTTAATTTTGGGGATGGTTATGTCTACGCTTTCATCTTCATAGCCTAGGCTAAACCTAAGCTAGTACTTTTGCAAATGTTCTTTAATATCGTAAGCTTCGATCATTACTTTTCAAAGAAGGCTTTGTCAGATCCAAAATAATCATACCTGCATTATGTACATAACAATTGTTTAGTATGTAAATCTATTTCAGTAAGTTGGCTAAATTTGCATAGTCACCCTTATCAGTATAATTCATACCACAAGTCGACCCCTAAATTTAATCGATTACCAACTTGATTCTATGGACAGATTGTTCGAACATTGCCTACAATTATTGTATTAATTAAACCTACTTAAAATAATGTGAATTTAGAGACCCCTAAAGTGCGAAGAGAATATCCAGTATCCGCTGTAGAATGTCAAAGTCCATTAACCTTTCCAATGAAGGTCCTTTGCAACTCCATGGTCGTACCATAAACAAACAATAATCCATTCTGAAGTGTTCAAATATCCTCCGGGTTAATGCTTCGATTTTGCACTTCAAATACATGCGTGCATAAAGATGCCATCCCATTAATTCTAGCCGCACCTGGACAAACCACGAAACACGTTCAAGGATCTCTGTATCTGTATACGCAGTCACATCCGAACCAAACCGATTGATAAATATTTCCCATCGAGTCCATTTTTGGGGAGGTAGGTATGTTGATGTTGATGTTCAATATGTTGTTGAATATGCGCGCACACATACCCTCAAAGTATACAATATGCTGCTGTAGCAAGGACATCTGACCTAGAACTCTGTCATATTGCTTCCAAATGGAATTTGGAGCTTGAGACCGGGTAAAAATTAATTCCTCTCCTAGGATTGCAGTGTATACACAACACACACATTCCCTCAAAAGCCCCAGGGTGAATCTTTGGTTTTGAATATAAGTGCAAATAACATGACAGTAGCATCAGGCTGGAATGTTCATATCATACAAGGATGACACTTTTGATGATTCATCATCGTCATACTGATTTCATATTGAACGGTCACCGCAGTCAAGCGGAATTTTGCGATTGGATTTTAAGCAATTTACAAATCCCTTTTGCATCCCCCGCACAGATGCTACCAATAAAATAACTATACTTGTACCATCCCAGCTTTACCCTATATTATGCCGTTTTGATTTGGTACGACATTGGAGTTTAGACAGAGTACCTATAGGTGTAAAAAGGATATCCGTTTCCGCATGAGTAAACAAGTGGCTTGGGATTTGTTTGTCCGGTTCAGTGTGTGCGTGTGAATTTTCCAAATCACAGCATAGAAATCAAAAAAGGATTCAAATGTGACGCATTGTGAATTTGCTAAATCCTTTATTATCCTTTCGTCCCAGCGACAGAGAAAGGATACGATTCTAATAAGCGTTTGTGTTTTTTGGGTTGATAGCTTGGATAGGGATTGTTTTTGTGTACCTACCTGTACCTGGGTGGATAGAGGTACACACTCCAAGCTTGCTGACCACCTGCATATTTCATTGTGACAATTGAATGTGTGTGAATCCTTCTATTTTTCTTCATTTTTCGGTGTGTTATTGGAAAATCCTTTCAGCATTGTTCAAAAAGATAACAATGCAGATTTGTATTTGCGCTGGGTTAACCGTGTTATGATCATATTGCAGGTGGGCTGTAGCTGGGAAGGGATTGAAAAGCATATTAATCCGTCTGGACATCTGCATACGCAGATCGGTGAGTTATGATTGATTAGAATTATTGTGTTCATGGAATCGCTGTGGGATTATTTCAGAGGACAGTGAATTGAAAATGTGTCATGGCTGAGCCAAATGGAGGATTATTTTTACCTCTTTGTGAATACGTGATGGAAACGCAAATGTTGAAGGAGAAGAATACAAGGGTCGACTTATTGTAAGAATGGAAATGAGTAATCAAGTCTTACTAAGTTTTCTTTATAGAAATTTTTATTATCTCACAGGTTTTCTTTCATTGCTCTAAAGTTGTCAGTTACCAGATGTCCTCAATTCTTATGACTTGGTCTTGAACAAAATATGTTCAACTGAAGCAATTTTGCGCTATAAATCCCTTCTTTTAAATCAATTTTAATTCAATGTCGAAACTTTTCCGACGTTATCAAAAACGAACACTACCACCACCACGGAATGTCGTCATTCCTCGATATTTCGCCCCTCCGTTCAAAATATTTGCACAACATCAGTTTTCTATTTTATTGCTGTTAGTTAAGGCTTTCCCGATGAGTGTTATGCATCGCCGCAGCATTGATCCTTTTTTGACATAACAATTCTCAAGGATCCAAACACATTCAACGCAAGGCAAACATAGGCCATCCCTGGGGAGATCAGACGTTACTTCCAGCCACACCATACATAAACCTACCCCTTTCACAACCATTCTTGTGAGGAGATTGGGGGTGCATCCTTTTCAACGCATGCTATGCGTTTATGTGTGAGAGCAATTTGAGAATTGGATGCGTGACATCGTAAACCATGTTGCAAAAGATTTACACTAAGCCGAAGCGGATCTCGCAAGGGATACGTCTCTTGCAACACTTGCAGCAAAGTAACAGGGCGACAATTAGGTACGCGAATTCTTGGGTGATTAAGGCAGAGACTTCAGTTTTGGCATAGAGTCACGATGTAGTCAGTCACATATGCATTTGTTTATTCCCCATGAGGATTTAAGGCGAATGGCATGTGTGTGCGGGTGTGCGTGTTCGTGTTTGTGTCGCGGTGCTAATTAGCTCAAAAAGTTATTAGAGTGGAAATGACTATCTTGAGATTATGAACGCCAGATAGAGATGATGGAAATGACTTGACACAGTCGCATTCACATAGCATATTGTGACATCATTCTACACTTAACTGATTTTGCTCGTTGCAATTTAAAAAGGAAGTCTGCTCTGATGAAATCAAATATTTTGCAGTCGGACTTTTTGATTTCTTTTTTTCGCTTAAACACATTTTTGACGAGCGAATGTTATTTGTTTAAGCTTGAGTAGCTTCATTTGGAGATTTGATGGAACATGTTGGAACATTGCAATGAAAAATGAATAATTAGAAATAAAATGTCCATATGATTTTTTGTTTGCTTTGCTTGCTAAGAAACGAAACAAGCATAACAATCAATGGAGTCTTCAGCGCTCAAACTTTACTTAGTCGATTGCTGATGCTGATAAACCGGATTAAATGCATCGCAGGTATCATAGCCATTTGGTTGAGATTTGTATTCGTATAAACTCACTTCAAATACACCCTCTGTCTCAGATGCAAAATGTCTACCAAAGAGGAAAATCTTGCGATATCGCACTTTAAAATTTTGTTAGCAGGATTGAATACTTGACAGGAAAGACTTTGCGATAGATATTTTCATCGGCATACAAGGTGCTTTTGACAATGCTAGCTTTGATGGTATGTACAATAGACTGGGCCAAAAAAATTTTTATTTTTGATTCAAAATCCATATTGAAAATATTGTTAAGGATAACTAAAAAAAAAATTCCAAAAAAATTTGAGCTCAAAAAAAAATTATTTAGAGGTCTATCAGTCGTGTTTTATATTTCTTAGACCTTACCTTACTTGAGCGTCAGAACTGTTTAATTATTTTGAGCGCAACAAATAAAACGACAAATATTTTTGTAGAAAATTAAATTTCCTTTAAAAAAGGTCTTTATAAAAATTGTTCTCAAATTAACCCTTTCCGAGTAATCACGCTTTGAAAAATGATATGTTTTTTTGATTTTGCTCTTTTATTTTGGAGTTTCTTAACTCACGTACAAATCAATATGTGAAAAATTGCAAACAATGTCCTTAAAGAATATTTAATTTTCTAAAAAAAAGATCTTCTTACACTTTTCCACAAAGTGCTTCCTTTAGAAGTTATTCACGATTATAGTTGAAAAAAATAAAACGTTCTCGTTTTTTTTCGTTGTTGATTCTTTTTTTTTACTTAATGTAGCAAACTGATAGTCGAGATCATGGAAAATCATTATTTTATTTATTATTACTATTAAAGAAAAAAATTGTTCTGCATCAAAGTTTTTTGTTACAACTAGGAAATTTTTTTCTACATTCACTAATACCCTAGTAAGAACTGAAGTTGCTCTTCGTTTTTCGTCGGATATTTATTATACTCTTCAATCAACGCAACACCACGTTCAGCTACATCTACAACTATCAATGCTGAACCACGTGTGTACTTCTTCATTGATAAAATCATGTGGTAAATCGTAAACTTTTAATTGACTGTGTTGAAACGAAGTCACAAAAATCTTTATTCAAAACGTTATTCAAATTTTCTGATTTTAACTCATATTTTCTGGTTGAATTTGCTGTTTAACTCCGATTTTTTAAATTATTTACCATTTTTTTACATCTATTGGTACTGAGCAGTCAAATAAAGACATTAATGTTGATTTTCCATGATCTCGACTATCAGTTTGCTACATTAAGTAAAAAAAAGAATCAACAACGAAAAAAAAACGAGAACGTTTTATTTTTTTCAACTATAATCGTGAATAACTTCTGAAGGAAGCACTTTGTGGAAAAGTGTAAGAAGATCTTTTTTTTAGAAAATTAAATTTTCTTTAAGGACCTTGTTTGCAATTTTTCACATATTGATTTGTACGTGAGTTAAGAAACTCCAAAATAAAAGAGCAAAATCAAAAAAACATATCATTTTTCAAAGCTTGATTACTCGGAAAGGGTTAGTCTGAGAACAATTTTTATAAAGACCTTTTTTAAAGGAAATTTAATTTTCTACAAAAATATTTGTCGTTTTATTTGTTGCGCTCAAAATAATTAAACAGTTCTGACGCTCAAGTAAGGTAAGGTCTAAGAAATATAAAACACGACTGATAGACCTCTAAATAATTTTTTTTTTTAGCTCAAATTTTTTTGGAATTTTTTTTTAGTTATCCTTAACAATATTTTCAATATGGATTTTGAATCAAAAATAAAATTTTTTTTTGCCCAGTCTAATGTACAATGCCCCCAGAGAACATGGCGTGGACGAGCCATTAGTATTGTGGTTAAAGCAATGCTAGTGAATAGAACCGTGATCGTTGGTGCAGAGTGTAGACAATATGTTATAACAAGAGTAAATAAAGGCTGTCCACAAGGAGCTGATCGACTTTCTCGTTGTAATGCTCAATGGATCAAACGTTTACACGCCCAAGAATATGCAGACGACGTCACCATGATCTCAGTTGGTCCTAGCCTCCAAGCTGTCTGTTCCAGAGCACCAGGCTGTGCTAAATCGCATCATTGACATCTAGAGTTCCAGGAACGGTCTCCCCGTGAATCCTGTTAAAACTGAGGTTGTCCTCTTCACGACACGTAGAAAATTAACTGGTTTGAGTCTACTAACACTTAAAAGCATCAACCTCTCCCTTTCAAACGAAGTGAAACATTGCAGTAATGCTAGATAACAAGCTTCTATGGTCCAAAAATGTCGAGTTAAGGACTGCTAAAACACTGTCGGTCTTCTGGCAATGTAAGGGAGCCTTTGGGAAGATATGGGGCCTCTCAACGTAAATGGTCCTATGGATCTATACGGCTATGATAAGACCAATTGTCCCCTATGAGTCAGGTGTTTGGTCGAACAAACTGTCGCGTAAGTACGTTTGTCGTCACCTTGGAAGTCGAAATTTAACAATTCATTGGAAACCACGCACAGGCAATAGAAAAGACGGAGTGATTGAATGGATTGAATGAAAATGGTTTATTTCTAAGAAATATTAAGATTAAAATGTTAAATTACAATTAGAAATCTTACCGCAGTTTTCCCTCCTTTCTTGGCTGGTGACGAAATACAAATGTGCCGATTTCGGGCGTACCACTTGGCATACCAAAGAGAAAAGAAAAAAAGCTGCGTTCACATTACGTGTTGGACAGAGAATTAACCCAAAATACTATATAAGTAGACTTTAAATAAGCCAGATTATTATTTTGATTGCTTTTGAAGCATAATTTATTGCAAAATATTTTATTTAGTGATGAATAATCTTAATAAAAACATAAATAACAATTCAAGATAATAGCAACTAAAAATTTTAATAAATAACGTTGGTTAATGCAACAATATGCGGTCATAGAATTACCACAATTAACAAATTAAATCATATTTTACTAAAATCCTCTCATTTTCGTTCCATAGATTTTCAATGGGATTCAGGTCAGGGCTCTGTGCAGGCCAAGACAATAGATTGATTTGTTGATTACTAATCCACTGCTTCACTAGCCGTGAAGTGTGCTTATGACCGTTGTCATGCATAAATGTCCACGATAGTGGCAAATTATAATCGTCAGAAAGGGCTCCATATGGTTTTCTAAAATGCTCCTATACTGATGCTGGTCCATTCGCTACTCTATTTTGACAATTGGCCCTACACCGTGCCATGAAAACGCAGCCCACACCATGATACACCCACCACCGTGCTTCACAGTTTTTACTGTGTAGCGTGGATTCAGCTCCTGCTTTGGTGGACGCCAAACATGACGTTTTCCGTCGGAGCCCAAACGGTTAAACTTAGACTCATCGCTCCAAAGACCATTTTTTCCAAAATTGCAGCGATTTTAGTCCGTACTCTCTAGCGAACCTTAGCCTAGCTGCAATATTTTTTTTTTTTTTGATACCAGGGGCTTGTGCTGCGCTACGTAACCTATCAAATCCTTCTCATTTAGTCTTCTTCGGATTGTTCTGCTGCTTAATGATATTCCATTGTCTTTATGCACTTCATCCCGAATTTCAGCTGAAAACGGATTTTTTTTGCATAAGCACCATTTATTCGATCATCAGCAGAACTTGTCTACAAATCTCTAAAAAAACTTACTTTGAATTTTAGATTACTTTTTTATTAAAATCTGAACAATATTTATAATTTACGCTCAATTTTTACAATTTGTGATAATTCTTTGGCCACATAAACTTTATTAATGGCGACCTAATCTTCTGGAATAAAACATACACATGTGTAAATAACTCTAAATTTCCAAAGATCATAGGGTGATATAGCATAGTTTGTGATAGTTGAAAAAGTTTTTAAGAATTTCTTTTGTCAGCTGGTAAAAGGTATTTTCTACTAAAACAAAGCATTATGTGCTAATTCTCTGTCCAACACAAGTTAAGGTTTTAGACAGTTGACATTAGTACTTGGGACTGGTTCACACTAGATGATCCATTACGTTTGAGGAGAGTTCACACTAGACAATCTGTTACAACGTTATTGCCTCGTTCGCCAAAATTCAAAGAACAATTTTTTTTAGCTGTACTGGAGCCTTCCCCAGCACTCCAGGTTTTGCTCTCGACGCACTGTGGAACCTTCCTCCCCTTGATACTTCCACCATGGTATTCATTTCTCGTTTAAGGAGATCTGGTCTCCGGCACAATTCGCAAAAGAGTTTGAGGAACTCGCAAGCAGCACATCTTTTGACTCAAGTCGAAAGGATATGCCGTCCGACACGTTGATCCCAATGCTCAAACTGCATCAAAAATACACAGTCAACTTTACCTCAGTTCAGGATTGGTCCGCTCTAGATTCTAGAATCAGAGCCACGAAAACATTGTTATCGAATCTTCACAGATGTTTCCAAAAGTAACTATGGATCTGGTGCTGGTGCCTTTGTGGAGAGTGATAAAATACGACTGCACTCCTCTTTGGGCTCATACGCATCCGTTTTCCAGGATGAGGCTTATGCTATTCAAATGGCTATAAGCTATGTTACGAACAATGGCTTTATGGGAAGAAGTATCTATATTTGCACCAACACCCAAACTGTGCTTCAGGTCCTTCTCAACCATCTAACTGCTTCGAAAGTGATCCAGATATTCAAGCGCGCTCTGCGTTCGGAAGACCAGATTCTCTGATTTTCGTTAGGCATAATTTTAAATGAGATCGCCTATTAAATTGAGAGGCAAGAATCGCAGCCAGCTTTTTCAGGACCTGAACCGTCGTTAAGTCTACCAGAGTCCTCAGTGTGGCATTCAATCTACGAATCTACGAATCTAGACTTCTTAGGCTTAATTGATACCACATTCTGTGAATCTTGTAGAGAAGACATCGCGGAGCACTTCCTCTGCGAATGTCCTGGTTTTTCTCGCATGATGTTACAGATGCTGGGCGCAGACATTGTGAGAGCTGGTATGATAATGATATGACATGATATACTTATTTTTATCAAAAAACGTCTCTATCAATTTCAATAAAATTTCATGCGAAAGATAGCATACCAACATTTACTAAATTCTATTATTTCGAATTTTCATCAACATAAAAAAAAAAAAATTTCTTTGAATTTTTCCAAAAGCATGTCTTTGAGTTTTTCAAATTTTTTTTGAAAGATTATCTTTTGGCAAGGTCATAAGACTAGTTTACTTGATTATAAAAAACACATTTTGAAATTAGAAATGAGAAATAAAAAAGGTAGGTATTCGAAAAAGGGCTCATACGATTTTGATGACATTTTCAGCGTTTCATTTTATTCGCAACTGCAAAAAATGGCGTACGTAGAATGATATTTTCGATGAAAGGCTTTGGAATATTTCATAAATTTTTTTTATACCTGTCTATTATATAATTTCTGGTACATGTTCATTCCATTAGTATTTAGCTGGCAACCCTATACCACCAAATGCATTGTAAAGAGCCAATATAGTATAAACCTTGTAGGTAGGTACTCATATTTAACATTTTGATAATGTAATTAGCACACAATTGCAAGTTCGAACGACCCTGTCGCCCCAATTTTTTCTGTATAGTTACACAAATTACATTACTTTACGATCGTGAGTTGAGCAATTTGTTCGTGTTCAGTCCGACAGCTTTTGGACAGAAAGCAATAGTAAGTGGAGTTTTTTGATCGCTTATTGATAAAATTATTGGTTTCTTCGCCACAGGAGGCGCTTGCGCACGGCCTAAGACTTTAATTGATTACTTTTCAGATAGCGTAAATATGGACCCAAATTTAAGTGAATTTTTGGGCTTTGGGTGTAATCTCTCAAATATATGTTGAATCCACACCAAATAGCTCCAAAGTCGATAAGATAACCTCCCCAGTAGACATAAAACCTCACTATCCATATGATAACTCATATCTTCCATCCGGTAACATTAAACTTTCAAATGTGTACTATCAATTTTGCCATAGGAAAAACATTAAATCTGCTTCGTTTCAAAAAGAACCTGAACCACTTCGGCCAGAACTTCAAACAATCCTATCCACCCCATACTCCTTCAACCGCACTAAATTTTCCAGAAATTGCCAATTGATATACCTTCATAAGTTGTTTAGCACACACAACCCCTATCCTCATCCTCAGCTCCACATACACAATCTTCTCATTGTAAGCTCTTCCTTTATATGGTCAAAAGCATTTTGCATAGGTAGTCCAATATTTATTACTTCCTCTGTTCTTATGGAAGAACGCACATAAACTAGGTAAAATATCCCAAGCTATTGTCCGAAAAGCAATTTGCAATAGACCGTAGAAAGTTAACACCCTTACTTGGGTCATCGTTTTCACTCATATCGAAGACCGCATAGACTAAACCTTTGCTGCATATGGCTTGTCAGTTGAAATCCATTTAGAAAGGGGAGCAAGTTAAAAATCCATTTGCAGATAGCAGAACCTCCTGGGGATGCGTATGCGGTTAAATGCCTGAAGGCTGAAGGGTGTTGCCCCAACCGCCTCAAGTTCATGAAAATATACCAAAATGGAAATGCCCCAAAGCGAACTATGTTGATGGGTGTGAAGATTGCCATTTGCAACACGTGCTTTTCTGTTTATTTTTTTCTTCTTCGTTTCATAAGTCCCTTAAAATAGAAAACCACAACAATAAAGGACCCAAGACCAACATTGTCATCTTGAATAGAGATCCTTGTCCTTGTCCTTTAGTCGACCGACGCATGTGGGTGAGAATGGTTTACCAATCAACTATGAACCAAACCAACCCTTTTCTATGAAAGGTAAACTGCAGCCCAAGAAGATGCCATTAAGATATCGACTAGGTATTATGGTAGGAGGTGTTGATGGCGTGTTTTCCATTATATTTGTTTTTTTTTTCTATTCTTTTCTTTTCAGCTGCATGTCTGTCCGCAACAAACCCAACAATATAGACCAGCTCATAACAAGTATTCATTACTCAATAATGAGACAATGGTAAGGTCACAGGCCGTAGGCAATCATTCAAATGGGGGTAAGGCAACCCACTAACCAACCAGTCAACCCACTATATGATGGAAGAACGAAACACCCCAAAAAAGGGGTTGACATAACGGTGAGATTGCTATTCAGTGCATTCCGGTTGAATGGAAATGAAATAAACATTTCCATTACGGTCACTGGGGTGTGACAGGATAACTAGGAGGTGGGTGATTCTATTTTAATGAAGTAATAATTGCTCGCACATCTGGAACAAAATAACTAGCATTAGTGGTGGGAGTGAGCGTAGTCACATCGAGGCGAACATGGATATATCCATTACTTTGATATACTGATACTAAATAAAAGTTGGTGCTGCTGAGTTTCATTAATAGCTGCGAGGCATTTTCCAAACTTCTATTTAAAGTGTCTTTGGAGGCTGCGCATTATTTTTTGTTATTCTTTTTTCTGTAGAGCGATTGCCGCATTAAAAAGCTTTGCGTAGTAATTCTTTTATTTAACTATAATCCTAAAGTGTTGGTTAATTAAGAAAATGTTAATATTCCACATAAATGTATAAGTGTTTTCGGGTGTCATAATTTTGAATTGATTCTGGTAATACTGGGTATGTAGTAACCGGTAAGCACAAAACTTAAGACATTTGTTTAGAATTGATATTTCTAACCAAGACTTCAGTGTCACAAAATTTAGCTTTAATAGTTCGCTGAAATTGAAAACAATGCTTAGATACTACAAATGGGAGCTCATGACGAATGAAACAATTATTTTTTGATTTAGAACGTTAGAAACGGCAAACAAGAATTTTTATAATTTGGACTAACGAAGCTCCTAGCTTTTTTTTTTTTACAGAATGAATGGATGATTTTGTTACACTACAGCTCTTCTACTGATATAATTTCCTTACCGTTTTTTGAGTTCACACATGGTTTTGAGAAAAGAATAAGAGGTTCGAACTTCTACAAAAATGTTTAACGGATGGAAGACAGCAAAGATCGTGTCGATTCCAGTAAAATGCGATAGAAGTGAATGCCTGGACACCGTCCCAATTCTCTACTGAGCAATTCCAATTAAATTGTTTAAAGATAAGTTCTCAAAGGGCTTAAGACCACCTGCGACCACAACATGATCATCTTAAAAGTGCAGTTCTGGTTTCAGGAGAACCTTCCCACACCCTACCCGATCGTAAAAATTACATCGTTCGGACCCTCAAAGGCCAAAATGTTTGTAGAGAAAGCATTCGATACCATTTCGACCAAGGGGCTAATTAACAACGACGAATTGGACAATACCTCAGAAAAGACAGACATAACTTCGAGGTAGTACAGGTCTCCGTTTACCAAGGATCAACTATAGACACCAAAACAACATCAGTGCGGATATCAAATGGAGAATAATTGTTACCAAGCGTTGCTTTTTGGGTTAAGAAGACAATTGAATGAAACCAAATCCTCTCTAGAACCAAGGCAGCCAAAATCAATAGAACCTTAATCATTCTAGTCCTGCTATATGGCGACGGATGAGGAAACACTTGGACGTTTCGCTAGAAAAATAATCCTAATGTTCTTTGGTCCTATATGTGGAGAAGAAGATACAACAACGAGCTGTATGAGATGCGGAGCGGACGGACATCAATACTGGAGAGAGCTCTCCCGAAATCGAAGTCTTTATCGAAGGATCTTGGTTTGCTTGAGGTCCACGCTAAATACAAACTGTCCACTTAAGCAAGTAAACTACAAAAGAATCTCCAATTTTCTTAGTCACATGTCATTTTTCGTTCATTTATTTGTAATCAACAACCATCTGACTGACCATGACCCTATTTCATAAACATTGACAAGTGACGATTTAACAAATTTGTCGAACTTATCTGACAAACTTCCATTTTATATCGTTTTGACACATATGAGAATTTTGGTGCAGTGCAATAAGGCCAGCGGCAATAAGGCCCGTGGATCTTATTTCCTCTTTGATTTGGAAGTATAAGACCTTATTGCCGCGCGTGGAGCTTTTGGCACAGCACCGCGAATTTTCTAAAGACAATTTTGTCACTGTCAGATTATGATAAATTTGTCGTGACAATTTTGTCATTGTCATAGTTTGACAAATTTTTTAAAATGTACACAAGACAGTGGAGAAAGCGGATTTTTTTCGCTCATCAAATGTTCTAGTTACTATCAATGCAATTTTTTGACACACCCTGTCCAACACCAACTACATGATACTGGGATCTACTTCTGAGACTGTGTAACACACACAAAACTTGGGTCTTGGCATCAAATGCATGATTTCTTTTTGTTGGATGCTGTAACTGTCGACCGATTTTAATCAAAATATATTCCGCTATACTTTTGTCGACACCAAATTTTTCATTAAATTGAAAATTACTCAATGCAGCAAAATCATTGTTAATTCTGTCTTTAAAAACTCTAGGACGACGTTTTTCACGAAATTGCATTCATCATTACTTTCACTTGAGACAACTTTTCGACAGAAACTCAATTGCCTGTCACAATTTGTATAATACGGCTAATTAAAATAAATGAAAAAAAGAAGGAACCGACAAATTGCTTTTAGAAATAAAACACAAAAGAATTTTTCTTTTGGGAAAAAGCCATCATGGCAAAAAACCCAATTTATTATGACACGTCCGCTGGCCAAGCGCTCTCGTTTACAACTGACTACTTCTCCCCAAGTAGTTCTCTCTTCTCATTACATTTACTCTTATATTAAGGGATATTACAATGTATTAGTTAGATTGATTTCATGGTATTAAATACTCGTACTTTGTACGATACAGTCCCAACAAAAAACATCTGTTTTTTCTCTTCAGGATGTACTGATGTTGCTGGCAGCTATTCTCGTTCGACGTCCCTCATCACATCGCTATCATCTATCATCGCATGGTTCACTTCTATCGTCACCTAGCCTTGGTTCACTGTCCGCTCTTTCGTTACTCTGTAAAGAAATAAGATTGCCGTTGCCAGCAGCTTTCGATTAAGATTAGCACTTTCGTTCGCTCGCCAACTATTCATCTCCTTGCCCTTTCGATAACTTGCCAGCACCTACCTATCCCTACCCTGCCTAAGTAACCCCTACCTACTCTAGATCTGTTGCTCAACAGGTAAGATACATATCTTTTGGACTGGTCTCTTGAGCTGGCCGGTTTCAGTTTGCAGGACCACTGATCGCACTATTCCATCCTTGCTCTTGATTAACTCCTTAATTCGACCCATCAACCATTGTGCTGGTGGGAAATTTTCACTTTTAATTATAACCAGCTGGCCAACTTGCACAGGCTCCCTTTCCCTCCGCCACTTCTTTCGTTCTTGTAATGTTACAAGATATTCTTCTCTCCACCCTTGCCAAAAATGCTCCACTATCGCTTTCCTTTCGTTTAAGAGCTTTACACCTCTCGAATTGCTTTCTTCTACTAATGATAAAGGCAACGGCCCGTTTATAGCTTCTCCTATCAGGAAGTGCCCTGGCGTCAGTGCTTGCATGTCCGTGGGATCATCGCTCAATGGATGAATCGGCCGTGAATTTAAGATACCCTCTATCTCGATTAATAATGTCACAAATTGCTCATACTCTAGCGTCCGCTGTCCCACTATACGCTTCAGATGATATTTCATTGACTTCACCGCTGCTTCGTAAATACCGCCCTGGTGCGGTGCTGCTGGCACCATAAATGTCCATTCAGTACCCTTAACACTCAGCTGGCTAAAAAGATCATCCTCTTGCCATCGCTTCAACGCTTGCCTTAAGATTCTTGCTGCACCAACAAATGATGTGCCATTATCGCTATAGATTCGCTGGCAGTACCCTCTTCGACTGATGAATCTTTCGTATCCCGCAAGAAATGAGACTGTCGATAAATCCCGTATGACTTCAATGTGTATTGCCCTCGTCTTTAAGCATATGAATACTGCTACCCATGCTTTGCTGAAGCTGAGACGTCGTCCATCCTTATCTAGGATCTTGACGGTAAAAGGCCCCGCATAATCAACCCCTGTGTGAAGAAATGGTTTTCCTGCACGCACCCTGTCAGCTGGCAATTCTGCCATCAACTGTTGCTCTAAACGAAAGTTGTAGCGCGCACAAATGATGCATTTGTGTATGTAATTCCGCAACTCACTTCTCAATCTCGGAATCCAGTACTGTTTCCTTAAGTACTGCATCATCACCTGGCTTGCACCATGCTTCGTAATGCGATGTGCATGATCTATGAGCAACCATGCTAGCCTGGATCCTTGCGGTATGATGGCTGGATGTCTAGCTTCATAGCCTCCCTCGGCGTGATGAAGCCTTCCTCCTACTCGTAGCGTGTTCTCGTTATCAAACACTGGCTTAAGCGATTCTATCTTACTTTGTTCTGTTAGCTGGCCATCCTTGCGCAAGTGCGCCATGTCCTTGCCATATGCCGCTTGCTGTGCCCTATGTATTAAGTATTTCATGGCCCTAGCTCTCTCACTGGCTGTTGGTGTTCTTGTAAAAATGTTCATTTCCCTCCTCATGTTGCCTCTCCCTTTACGTGTTCTACCTTCCTTTACCTTGTACCTTGCCTGCTCTATAAATCTCACAACATATGCCAGTATGTTTATTGCCCTCTCCAATTTCCACGCATATTCCTCTATGGAAACCGTCACTTGCTCCTTTGCTGACCAAATCCCTAATCCCTGAGTAATGACTAGCACTATGCGCACGTTCATCTCGCCTTCTACTGCTGGCGGTGCTTCATTCTCGATGTGATTGACTGGCCACTCATTCTCACCTGAAGTTAACCACGATGGCCCTTGCTGCCATAGCTTACTGCTCACTAGCTCTTCAGGATATAGCCCCCTGCTCAGTAGATCTGCTGGGTTCTCCTTAGTCCCAACATGACGCCACGCTTTGATATCCGTGTTAGTTAGTATGGAAGACACTCGATTTCCAACATACGTCTTCATATCCCGAGGGATTTTACGCAACCAATGCAGAACCACCATCGAGTCTGTCCAGAGAATATAGTTCGTCCTTTCCCAATCCATCGCCTTGCAAAGTTCTATCAATAACCTCCCCAGTAGCTCAGCTGCTGCCAGCTCTAACCTCGGAATGGTTATCGTTTTTTAAAGGTGCCACTCTAGTCTTTGCTACGATTAGCTTGCTCGTTACCCTTCCGCCATGCTGCTCCACTCGCAAATAAATAACTGCGCCATACGCTGTCGTTGATGCATCCGAAAAGCCATGCACTTGCATCCGTGACCCTCGTGATGTCCCTATCCATCTGTCGATTCTAAACATTTCCATTGCTTTAATGCCCTTCCATAATATACGCCACTTATCTTCAATCTCCCTTGCTACCTCATCATCCCAAGCAATCCCTGTCCGCCATATATCTTGTATCAAGATTTTCCCCAATATCACCACAGGTGCGATATAACCATTGGGATCATACAGTTGTGCCATACAACTTAGTAAACTCCGCTTTGTCAACTGCCCTATCACCTCTGGCGTCTTGACTACAAAGGTGAATTGATCTTCTTCTACTAACCATTGCAGTCCTAAAACCTTTGCTTGCTCGCTTTTGTCAAAGACCATCAACTGGTCCCTTTCACTATTCAACTGACTTGTCAACCACTTGCTGTTTGACTTCCATTTCCTCAATTCAAAACCAGCTGTCTTTAATACCTTATCCAGGTCCCTTGCTAATGCTATCGCTTCCTTCTCACTATCGCATCCGGATACACAGTCATCCATGTAGAAGTCGTTCAAGACCACTCTTTCTACTTCAGGGAACGTTTCACTTGCATCCCTTGCACATTGTATTAGCGACCGAACCGCATTATATGCCGATGATGTCATGCCATATGTAACTACCGTCAGCCAATACTCTTGTAGCTTCTCTCGTGGCGATTCCCTCCAGAAGATTCTTTGCAAATCCCATTGATGGGGCGCTATTCGCACTTGCCTGAACATCATTTTGATGTCAGCACTAAACGCTATCTTGTGCCGTCTAAATCGCATAACTATCTCAAACAGGTCTCGCTGCAACTTTTCTCCTAACTGCTGCACTTCATTCAGTGATATCCCACTATCAGTCCGACAACTACAGTCAAACACTACCCTGAACTTCTTTGTTACGCAATGATGCGGTATGTAATATACCATGCTGTTTTCTCTTATAGAACTGTCGACCCTTTTCATATGCCCTAGCTCTTCATACTCTCGCATAAACTCCACGTATGGACTCTTTATCGCTGGCTCCCTAGCCAATCTTCTTTCAAGATAAAGAAATCTTCTTAGCGCTATTGCCTTAGAGCATCCTATACTCTTCACACTATCCTTGATGGGAATATTGACCACAAAACGTCCATCGTTATCCCTCCTGGCTGTCTTCACGAAAAATTCTTCGACCGCCTCTTCTTCTGCAGTTCGCACCCTAATCGATTCTATTTGGTCCATCTGCCACATCTGTCGTACTAGACCATCCAACTTATCCAGCTCTGCACATTTTAATGCTGGCACTTCATCTACCTGATCATGCTCTAGCCTGGAAGAAGTTCCAAATATTACTGTACCAAAAGCTGTCTCTATCATAGCAACAGTGCTCATGCATCGTGATGTTGCATTCACCATCATCCTTGCAAACACGCTTATCCCTAATATTATCTCCACTTGCTCGCTTTTCCAATAGGCAGGATCCGCTAGAGGTTGCCTAACAATTTCTTTAATTGACACGCTAGCCTGTGGTGTCACTAATGACCACTCTATATCTTTTGGCAAAACCCAGAAATCCTCTTCAATAAAGTAATTGGATTCAAACCAGGGAGTTATTCTAATTCTCACCTGCTTTCGTAGCTGCATACCTCTACCCTCAATACCAACAATTTTACGTGATACTTGCTTGACAGGAATCTTATGTGCCTGTACAATTTTCTCGGGTATCAGATTCGGCTGAGCCCCTGAATCTAATAATGCCCTAATCGGCCCTATCAACCTACCACAATTCTCAAACCTAATAGCAACCGTGGGCAATAACGCACTTGCCCTACCCTTTCCTTCATTTACCCCTAGAGAAAAGACGCTTGAATACATTTTATTTATAGATTTTAATGATTCATTTTTAAGTTTTACAGATATACCTTGCTTGCCAAGTTTTTGCCGCTTTGCCTGATTTGCCACTAGCCGTCATGGATTCCTCCTTTTGAATGCAGTGGCATTCACCCTTGCCATCTCAGTTCGCTTGGGCCTCCAATTTGGGCACAATGTGCTATTATGCATGGTCCTTGGTGGGCACCTAGGACAGGATTGCTGGTAACATGCCGCTGGCTCGTGCCCCTGTTTTAGGCAATTTTCGCATAATTTCTTCTCTCGTACTAGTTTTAGCCGAGCAGCTTGCCCTAGCAGCAGGAACCTCTCGCACCGGAATAGCTGATGCCCCTCGCCACACATCTCACACCAATGTCCACTTCTTCTTTGCATATTATGCTCGCTGGCTTGCCCTCTCGTAGCCGCTATCCCAGTCACCTTGCCATCATCACGCTTGTTTTCGCTTTCGAATCGACTATATCGACTGGTGGATGCCTCTTGACGGTCACCTCTGCTGTTGTCAGCTCCCCTTGCCCGTTGATTGGTCGCCACTATCACACTCGCTGCCGCTTGCCGGTCTAGGAACTCCAGCATGTCCTTTGCCGCTGGCGTCTCTGACTGCCGATGTAACTCCCATTGCCTGGCCGTATCTATGTCTAATCTTTCGTGGAGCATCAACACGATAAACATATCCCACTGTTCCACTGGCAGTCCCTGTGCTCGTAGCTGTCGCAGCGTCTCATGGGTCACATTTGACATCCTTTGCAAATCCTCTGCTCGCGGCGCCCCTTGCAGCTTTGGCAGCTTTACGAACTGATTCAACAGCTCGCGGCACGTTTGGTATTTTTTATTATATAGTTGCTGCATCCGCTCCCACGCCTCCGCGTAGTTATTGTCAGTGAGCTGCCATTCGCCCATAGTCTGTGCCGCCTTGCCAATGAGAGATTTATTCAAATGTTGAAATTTAAATGCTGGCGTAATCTCCGGATTGTTGTGTACTGCTGCCACAAACCGATCGTGAAACCCTTGCCACTTTCGCAATGAGCCGTCGAACTCGCCCCATGTGTTCTTCACCTCCTGTACCGCTGGCATCCTGACCTGTACCTCAATGTTCTGACTTGCCATAGTCACTGCTCCTGTTTCGCTTGCCGCCTCTTGGTTTAATTTCTCCAGCTGGCCCCTGATTTTCGCTTTCGTAGTGAGGTACAGTCTCTCGGCAGTCGCTTGCTGATCTTCAATGTCTTCCGCTTTCGTTCCCTTTGCGCATATCCACTTGAGATTATTTTTCGACATCTGCTCCCAGATCTCGTTGAGATGCTCCAGCATTACTCTGAGCATCTCCCTGTCGTCACTATCCAATGCTTCCTCTCGTATGAATATCGCAACCCTTTCGATGCCCTTCAATTGGGTCTTGAATATGGCCTCATGGGTCATCCTTTTCCTATAAACAAAGGTAAATTAGATAAAATAATCAACGCCTGTGCCCTTGCGAGCAATCAATCTATGTTCTAATTGTTTGCTAATAACTTTCGTGCTTGTGAATAGTGAATTTGAATGTGATCTGTCCCTACTGTAGGTCCCCTGGCCGTCCCTTTACCATCAGCACTTGCCTTGTTTCTTTCTTGACCTACACGCTATCAGCCCTTTCGTTGCATGCAGCTTTTCGACACCTTTTCATTTCTTCAGGTCTCGCGATAACCTGGAATATAATCTACGTAACCCACTTGCCATGCTGTCTCCTTGCCTTGTACCTATCGCTCATACTATCACGGTTACGGACCTTTCGCACTTTCGTTCAAATGTGCACATTCTATTACCCCTACCTAGCCTATCTATTCCTGCCTATCACTTGTGTCTGCATCGTGTTTCTGACCAAAAAGAAATAAAAATATAAAAACGAAACCCTATGCCATCACAATATTTTACTGTGCAATTATCCATTCAAACTCTCAGTCAACACACTGTACGCAACTTTCTCACTATCAAAACACTTTCCCGGTCCGGTTGGTTCGCTGAAACGCACAAAATATTTTCAAGCAAATGCACAGAATATTTTAATGGCAATATGAATTCTAATCCCAAGGCCAATTCCACGATGCATCACACAACCACGACAAAATATAAAAAAAACAAAACAAATTCATCTATGTATTATTGATACTCCTAAGATCACTTCACTATTCGCTTTTCACTTGCCTGTCTTTCGCTATTCGTTTTTCACTTGCCACTTTAATCGATATTGATTTATTTTTCTCTTACCTTCTCGCACTTTAACGCCTATCAAAATCAAATGTTTGTTCTTTAATTTTTATTCAACCACACAAAAATATCAATCACTACTATGCTTGCTTGCAACTCAACGTTCACTTTTGTTATAACCCTACAACAACTGTAGCTATCGTTCCTTGCCTGTTGCTGTACATTTGTTATGTACTCACCACTACCAACACTATCTCATACCCATGCAAGGGTTACTATCGCTTGCACGTCTATGACTCTCTGGTCACGTAGGCCATCGGTCGTTTGCTTTCTCATACATGCTATGTGCAGTGTCTTGGTTGCTTGTGCGGTTTCGTATGTTGTTCAGGCAATCGTTGCGACTACCTGGTAATTTTCATTCGGGTTTTTTATTATCGTTGTGTATATGGTTTGCGGCTGGCTATTTTTAGCACACTTTGTGTGCTCTTGCATTTGTTTCGATGCGTCATCGTTTGCATTTCGTATTTATTTGCTGTAGAGAGAATTTTTATTTTGTAAATTTCTTACCCTGGTACCTTTCGTATGCTAGCTGTCGTTCTATATGTGTGTATGTATGTTTTTGCCACTGTCTCCCTTTGCACTGGAATTTCCGTTTATGGTTTTGTGTAGCTATTATGCCCTTGCACAGCACTTTCGGTTTATTATTTTGTTATCTTGCATATGTATGTATTTGTATTCACTGTACGCACTTTCGGCTTATGTTTATATATTCAATATATATTTGCATATTTCGTTTCCTCGCGCTTTACACTCTCGCACTTTCCGTTTATGGTTTATATATATGCAAGTAACTACGCACTCATGCCACTGGCTCACTATCCGGCTCGATTCGGACCAAAATGTATAATACGGCTAATTAAAATAAATGAAAAAAGAAGGAACCGACAATTTGCCTTTAGAAATAAAACACAAAAGAATTTTTCTTTTGGGAAAAAGCCATCATGGCAAAAAACCCAATTTATTATGACACGTCCGCTGGCCAAGCGCTCTCGTTTACAACTGACTACTTCTCCCCAAGTAGTTCTCTCTTCTCATTACATTTACTCTTATATTAAGGGATATTACAATGTATTAGTTAGATTGATTTCATGGTATTAAATACTCGTACTTTGTACGATACACAATTATTGTCAATTACATACCGACAAAATTGTAATTTGTATAACTTTTCTGTTAAAAAAAAAAAAAAAAATTTCACTACAAATTTGTCGGGGAATTCGTGATAAATCATATAGGACGTCTTCCGAAATATAATTCTAAATGGGACTTAGAGTGAATTCATCGCATGCGAATCCAAAAATCAGCCGGAAACTGCTACAAAATTAAAATCAAACTGTTCGACCGATCACAACTGAAGACGAGACTAAGGATCAAGTACCTCGTTGAAAAGAGAGTTGGGTATCGGTAAAATCGTCAAACAACAGCAGCGCTCAAAAAGACAACAAACACTTTCTACCTCATTCACCCCTCGGTACGAAGAAGGAACGAACTGATCCAGAAGACAAAGTAGTTTTTATACAAGCAACTCATCATAGAAATCATTAGATGCTCCTTTTCGGATAGGCTTATTAGTTTCAAAACCAGTGTGAAAAATCCCTTTGAGAGGAGAACGTATATTAGGACTCAAATTTGACCTTCAAAGGAGCCATATGAAGCTCTACGAACCCATCAGGAATTATTTCCCTCGAAAAATAAATTTTCCACGGTACAAGTGAAACTTAGGAACACTGGTGTGACAATCCAATGGATTTTCCTTAATTCTAACTAGGAAAAAGAAACGAACATTGTTTGGTCGGAGATGTCTCCAGCAACACAAAGGAGCTTTTTTCAGCTCGCAGAATGAGGACTTATGTCTGACGACCTCTTAAAAAAAAGAAATTCGTCGGGTGAGGCTATCATAGCTATACATCTCCTACCAACATCTCTAGCTCTGTTGAGAGAATTCGGGTTGAAAAAATATAGCAGAAAATTCTGTTCGTAGTTCACACTTTTGTTTCATGTATTCAAATTTTTAGTGATCGGAATCCTGAAATGGATCAAATGTCTGTAGTGCGTTTAAAAGAAGTGCAGTATTTGGACCTGAAAGCCAACATGCAAACTTTTACATTCTATGACTGACTTTCTTCTTATTGCTTAGAAGTAGCCTTGTTTTTTACTCATCACACATTAGATTGGTCAACACGAATTCTGCTTTTTTTACAATTCAGCCTTATTGATAGCTCATTTTTACAACATTGAAGTTGCAATTACTGACTTGTAAAACGATAGTTGAAGTACGCAATACTTACCTGTATCCGGGCTAAAATTGGAAATGAGTCAATAGATGCATAGTCTTGATCACGAAGTTTATAATAAAGAGCGTTTCTTTGCCTGAAATTATGTGCGTCTTTTATAGACTAGGGGCTATATAAAGCTAATATAATTGTATAAGGCTACAACCTACAATTGAGTTTAGTTTTCACTTTGATGACAAATAATGTTTGCTTCGTGAGCTTTGAAGTAAGCATTGCACGGCCCACGGCATTCACATTTTCGAAATGATATCAAACCAACCAACCAAAATTGTAACGAAGGTTACCGGTCGAATTTGGCTTGTAGACAAAATGGCACTACCTTGCCAAAGTTGACTCTCTGTTTCTACTCTGTGATTTCGACTTGACCGAGCTAGCTCATCCAGCTTTGATTTGATACAAACCATTGATACGAGCTCGAACTCTAATGTGATTCGCTTCTGCATGCGAATGGAAAAATTTGCTTAGTGTTTTTCGTGTTAGGTTTTAAGAGAAAATAATTACAAAAGCACCGTTAGTAACTTTAAGAGCGTCAAGGATCTCTTCGCGGCAATTAAAACCTGTCGATGGGAAGACGGTTGATTCTACTACTTGAAAACGTGTTAAGTTAGAGCAGTTTTGAATATTGAAGTCACAGTTACAGAGAACCCCAATTAAGGCTTTCAGCTAAAGGCTTGCTGGTTCTAGTCGGCAGCAGAAATTATCAAGTCTTGTATGTACTACATGTGTGATAGTCATTAACCCACCACCAAAAGCAGTAATAAGGTCAGTCGGAGCTCGAAGGACATTAATTTTAAGTTATACCTCTACTCCTGTTTTCCTGTATGTGTGGATTCTAGGAGCAATAATTTTTATAAAATAGGTAGGTATTTTAAATTCTTTCAATGAGGGAGTTTGAAAAACAAAGACTTAATGCTCATTTGATGGAACTGTTCGTGCTTTCTTCGATGACCCTTCATACGATCGGGCTTATCCAAGCTCAAAAAAAGAATCATTAGAACCAAAATTTTGTAATTTGGATACCAAAAAAGAACAACAAAACCTAATGACTCATTAAACAATATCGGTCTAAGTATGCTACCTTGCGGAAAGCATTACGCTCCCTGTGAACAATTGCTGTGCCAGAGAAGCGCTAGATAATTAAAATGCACTACATAATATTACATATGACTACTAGTCTGAGTCCAGCGAATTGTAGAATAGAGTACTTTTTTCATCCAGATCTTCAACAATGTATTCGCTTGCACGAAGATCAGATTAACCTCTGACTTCTGTGATCCCGAGTTTTCCTTATTCAATGATTGCAATCCAATTTGCCTGGTGGGTTGCACCAAACTAAACAAAATTGATTCCCGGCCCCGATAATATTCCCTTGAATTCTCCACATGCATATTAAAGACAAATCCGATTGAAGTATAAAACCAAAACCCACCAATTATCCCGTCCAGGTGGAACTTCACTCATGTACCCTTCTTATAGTGAAAAACAAAAGTGAATACCTGCAACCTGAGTGATACCATCGCGCATAGCTGTGCATTCATTCACCGCAGCAGCACAAACACAATTTACAGGGTTGACTTCGTCCCGAGATTACATATAATTAAATGTTTCCTTTCGAAGTATGCTCCAGAAAACCAAGAAAGAAAGGCAAACCATGAAAATTACTGATGATCTTCCCTTTTATTCATAACGAACACAAAGCAGGAAAAAAAAAGATTTCCTACCCATGATATGAACGCAAGCAACAGGTTCGCCGTTTTCATGCCAATCCACCTGCTCCGGCTAAACTCATAAAACGAGGATTTAAAATTCCATGTATCACGTAATTGAGGAGAGCATTCTAAAAAGAAGTCAGTACACGGTGTGCGAGTATGTGCATTTAACCAGCGATTTAGTTGGCCATGTTTGAGAATGGAGTCTTCTTGAATGGCAGCAGCGTCACCAGCAATGGCAAGACAATGTCGTAAAAAGGTTTTTGGACATTTTTTTCAAAATACTAAAACTACCATCGCGTTTCATTTAAGGACGTGTTTATGGGCCATTCGAAGTTGGCCCTGGGGGTAATTAAAAATGTGTCTTCTTAGCCGACTTTGCCTTTTAACTAATTAGATGATGAAGCCACTGACGTGTGAATGTGCGTATGAGGTTTATTGCAACAAATTCCCTTCAGGTCAATCGTGCCCTTGTATGACCCGAAGCAGAGGGATCCCATTGTTGTTTGCGGATGGGAAGATGAGCATGGGTATGGGTATCCTATACCACCACAAGAAGAAGATGATAACGTTTTAATTTGTTCTGATGATTTTCGTTGTTTGCATTTTTACGATGGGAAGGAATGCCGGAGAGATCATGGGAGTTAGGGGAGCCAATTGTTCCCTATGTTTTGTGATCTGTTTTACGACGTGTAATGAAGTGTTATTACTGACTCAGTGTAATAGGTTTTTGGCTTATCTGATTTGGGTTGGCTCATATAAGAGAACGAATAACGAATACGGGCCGTCATCTTAATTAAATTGTTTTGTTGTTCTTTTTAAGTAGCAGTTTAAATTGAAAGAAAAGCATATCTGGATCGTCGTAAAATGCGTCAAGTCACGATGAAAAAAAAAGAACTAAGGGAGATGGTGGGTATCGAATTTCATATTATATAAGTGTGCTCACGGACTATTAACTTCGTTTACCTTCTGTCCTACTTAGACGTCCTCTCTTGGTTGTAAGATCATCTTCATGAAAAATAATTCCTTTATTATTTTGAAGAAATTGACGTCAGAAATTCAACACAATTGTTAACAAGAATCACTTGTTATCTACTGTCCGAGAACAATTTGAAGAGACGAGGACACTCTAAGTTAATCTTCTATCCTGCTACGATCCAAAACCTGTCTAAATGTGTTCTAAAAGGAACTAAGCCAAAATGGACCATGGATTTATGACCTTAATAGGTAAGGTGTAGTGAAAGAAGTTTTGAAACAAAACATCGTCACATATTTCCTCAAGAATGTCAACTTTAGCATTGTTTGGCTCCAAGGGCCGAATGTTTTTCATAAAGCAAATTAATTCAAATCAAGTGAAGAAGTACCTCTTTTGACACAAGTTTCTCTAGGATCCTTGACAAACATTGGAAAATAATAGGTACTAAATGGCCTAATATCATCAGCGTTTTCAAGAGAAGTTTTCTTTGCAATTAGAATATTCCTGGCAGTATTTCTCACCTAAACACTGAAGGCCACGCGGAAAACACTCTTGACCTAATTTCACACCTCCTCCCGAAAAATACAAGGTTATAGTATCGTATCATCCAGGCAAATCAGATCATTGTGTTATATCGGCAGATTTTTTGTTTTCCGTTAAGGTGAAAAAATATAAAGTTCTTAAAAGAACTGTGTAGCAATACGAGAAATCCTTTTGGGGGCGTTTTGAATAATTTCTTTTATTCTAAATTTTAATTAGTCATTTTTTTCCCCGTTGGAAACGTAGACGCATCGGCTGATATGATATCTAACGTAATTCTCAACTGCATGAGAAACTTTGTTCCTCTCAGAACAAAAAGTATCACCCCCAAAGAAAATTCGTGCGGTTTGATTCGAGCTGTTAAGAGGCAGGGAGATAGAATTTGTCGGATATTTAAAGATAATACTTAAGTAGAAAACTGAATTTTGTTCAAAAGGGCCAGAAATAGATGTAATACTTGAATACAAAAGGCAAAGCCTTTGCATGACCATTAAGAAAGACAAAACATATCGCTGTGTTTTTCAACGTCTTTTAATATTTTCATAAGAATGCAGTTCAGCATTCTTTGCTATTGTGTCCTTAAGTTATCTTCTCTGTAAGATGAAGTCAGTCTTTAAATCAAATTTGTTCAAGTCACAACCAAATTTGTCTCTTTTTTAAAAAAAATGATTTTCTTAAATACCATAAGAAATTGTCTTTTATTCAAATCATCTCACTTTTCCTACGTCAGATTTGCTGATCTGTCAAACTGTTGTATATTATTACGAGCTCTAAATAAAAATAAGTGGATAGATAAATAAAATTGCTGGTTAAAACGAAGTATTAAACTCTACTTTTTGATAAAAAAATAAAAATAAATAAGTTGTTGAAACTATACCACAAACAATAATTATAAAGTCGTAGCGTTATTCAAGAAACAAACAGTGAACTTTTGATGCGGAGAGAGTATAGAAGTGGTAAAGAAGTGGTATAGAAGTGGTAAAGTATTTCAGAGTTCTTATCACAGCCAACCTCAATATGAAAAAACATTTTGATCTAAAATTAGCAGAGGCTAAACGTGCCATTGGTTCAGTTTGGGGAAGGTGTATTGGTAACAAACAGCCACAGCATAAAACAAAAAATCATAGGTGCAACTACGACCTCAATTATTTTATACGGCGCACAAGCATGGGGATTGTTTATTTCAGTGGAAGCTTTTAAGCGATAGGGTCAAGGGGGGTAATTGTGAACAGGGTTAGTTGTTAACACACTTAACGTTTCAAAAACTATTTTCCATCAAGGTATGCCATGACATAACCTGAAAATACGGTATATTTCCGATATGCAGACACGTGCCAGCTGCAACCTGCATTCTGTAAATTAGTTAGTTAAGTTTTGACCATTGACGTGGTCGATAAATTTTTTTTTTTTTAAATTTTTTAAGGTTAACTAAAATTGATTGCAACCTTATTTTATACGATCAAAGTAAGTGACTTTTTATTTCAAGATATGTAAAATATAAGTGTTAACGTATATTATATGTTTTTTTTTTTTAGTTCTTCATAACAAAATATGAAAGTTATAAGCTGTTTACAACCACCCCACGTTTTTTAGATCATGGGGTAAATGTGAACAAAAAAAATGATGTATAAAAGCAAACGATTTGGGGTAATTGTAAACATGCATTGTTGATGAACTCAGCATTGATCTATTGTGGTTTTAATTCAATAAGATGCTACGTTCTTATAATCAAAAAACAGCACATCCATATTATACGTCAGAAGATATGTCTCTCGTGAGTAGAAGACCTGAGGAACAAAAATAAGACATACCGACAAGCCGAAGAGACGTACGGGGTTCCAAAGGCAGTTATTTTTAATAGAATCGGTGGTAGGAAAAATGCTCCACCGTTATTTCGACTTATTTTCTTCAACAAATGTTTTCGTTTTGGTTTGGGTCACGTTTACTCCTAAGTGTGTGTGTGTGCCTTGTTTTCATTTACCCCATTTTTATCAAAAAAATGTCGGGGTAAATGTAAACATGAAATTTTACGAAAACAAATAAACTTGTAGATTTGACAATATTATTTTCTAAAAGGCAAAACACTTCAAGTTTAAGTTCAATCAACATCGATACTCAATTTCACATAGCTTCGCTGGGAAAAATATAAGAAGTTAAAAAACAAACATTAAATGCTAAATCGCTTACAATTACCCCCTAAACTGTGTTGTTGACCCTACTGCGTTAAAAGAGTATTTAAACTACCAAGTAATACAACTAATTACATGATCCACTTAGCCACCACTATTTTAAGATACGTTAAAACTACATTTTGACTACGTTATCAAAGTTTTGGGGATGAACGAGAGAAGGCTGCAAAAAATTATACTCTCCCGCCTTTTGTCCACAAGAAGCAATTGTATTCAAGAGTGGGAAAGCTTGGCACGCGATGTTGGACTCAGCTTGAATTTTGAAAACGAGGAAGACGTTTCCTTTTCAAAATGTAAATTTTCTGAAATTCTGGAAAAACTCGTCACTAGAAGAAGCTCGAAGCTCGATCCTAACAATATCGAATATACTACAGTAAACTAAACTTAAACCTGTGAGAAAAAACTTATTTCTTTAACACGAATTCAACAGATAAAATTATTACAATACTCAAAATAAGAGGCGAACTTACAATCCTAAACTTCATACCACGTCGTCCTGACCTCCCTATCGAGTGCAACCTTTGCAATCTAAAAGTACACCGAAAGAAAAACCTTGGTAAAATCAAACATGAAGCTTGTTTGTTTTTGCGTCAAGCACGAACATACTTAAATTGAACAAGCTGGCATTTTCATTTTATTTATTTAAATGCTACAATTTTCATTGCTCAAATCAACAACGTCATTTTCAATTTCATTGTTAACCAACAACGGTTGTGATACTAGAAACATATGTACATGTCCATGATACTTTAACAACGTTTATGTTTCGTCAACAATTCTGAATTGTTGGTAAAATATGAACATTGATGATCAAGTACGTTCGTGAGAATTCAGCCACGTTTTTATTTGCTCAACAGTTTTAATGTAAAATTTCTATGATAAATGCCTGAATTGAAGTTTGACCTATCAAATGTATAGGTCAAACTTCAATTCAGGCATTTATCATAGAAATTTTACATTAAAACTGTTGAGCAAATAAAAACGTGGCTGAATTCTCACGAACATATTTGATCAACAATAAAGAATAATTAATTATCTCTTAAGATAGAATGGTCACGAAACTTATCATATTGAATTGAAGCTCTGTTATGCGACTTCACGTTTTCTGTGGGCTTAAGTATGAAAAATATTGGAATTCAAAATGTTACTGATACTTTAACAATTCTTTATTGATTAAAGAAGTTTGAACATTGTTGACCAAACATATTGGTGATAGTTCAACAGTGTATTTGCTATTTCAATCACAAACGTGATGGTTTTTGTAATTTCAACCTTAATTGTTAGTTAAATATGTTTGTTGTTGATCAAGTATGAAATCAACAATCACGTTGTTGGTTAAAAATTAGAACATATTCAAATCAACTACGAACATACTTTATTTAAACATTTTTATGATACTTACCTGAAAAAAAATTGATCACGGCAGCATACTTGATTTGAAAATGCGTTCTTATTTGAATTCATCACGAAACTTGGTTAATTTCACAACATGAATTGTTGATTAACAATGAAACATGTTTAAATCAACCAAGGTTTTTTCTTTCGGTGTAAGAGAAGACGTATACCATTTCCTCGGGATATGTCCTATTCTACGTGAACTGCGAAGGACTTACTTTGGAAGCAATCTACTGCAGAGGGAGGATGTTTTGGGCATTTTGAATGGAGAGCGAGGATGGGAACTTTTATACAAATACACAAAGAGTGTTCAATTAGCTGTTCTAGAACAGTTTCAGAATGAAAAGACCAAGATTCTGGTGTTAAACATTCTGTTCTTTTCTGATCTTTTTTGTGTTCAATGAGTTGTTCTAGATCAGTTTAGCACAGCGTTTTCTGCACCTCCTCTTGAGCAAGATCAAGTTCGGTGAAAACTGTCAAAAGCAGCTGTTGACTTTTTGCTCGTAGTTTCTTAAGCGCTTTATGTAATTTGAATTTTTTGTGATAAGTTAAAAAATATGAAAAAAAATTTGGGATATAACAACTAGCCTTGTGCTAAAAATAAAATTACTTATTCGTGACAAAAATACAAAAAAACAGAAAAAGAAAATTTGGTGGTTGTTTTTTTTTTTGCTGCTTTTTTGACAAGTTTGCTTGCTCTTACTTGCTTGACGTTTTTCACTGCTTCTGTGCTGTGCTGTGCTGTTCTAATCTAAAAGAAAAAGCCATTGAACACATCATCTGCTGTAAATGCGCTGCGTTACAGAAAACGAATAACGGAAGGTGACTTTTGAAATTTATTTATCTCTTTTTTCCTTTTTATAATAAATTCAAATCGATCATAAAATAAAAAATTAAAAAATGTTAATCTGGTAGACGGCACCTATGCCAAGCAAAGTAAAATTTGTATACACCATATGAATTTGAATTAATAAATCTTATCTAAATCTAAATCTTATCTTATCTACAAAATGTCAGCTCCATCGATAAAGCCTATTTGCTGCTAACTCAACACTTCCTGAGAGCATATTGGCCCCACCTGAGCTTGAGTTTATAAATGCTGCGATGAAGCCGATATTTTTTCGAACTCGTTGGGTTGCGAGAGTCCTTAAAGATCTCAATATACATAGATCTGCTGGTCCAGATAATACCATTCCGCCGTTATTCTAAAGAGTTGTTCGTCTACGCTGGCGAAACCACTGCGTAAGCTTTTCTATCTTTCCAATTCTTCTGGGCTCTTCTCGAGTAGATATAAGACTGTATTTGTCCAACCCGTCCCTATAAAAGCGAATCTTCCTCCCCTTCTAATTATCGTCCAATGACACAAACGTCCCATTTATCCCAGTTTATGGAAACGTTGATGAGCCATCACCCCATGAATTTTTCTTGAAGTGAGGAAGCTTCTCAATGACCGAAATTATGGATTTTGTTTTGATAAATTAAAAGAAATAGCTGATACAATCTTGTGTCTTTAACAGTGACAGTGGCGATAGTATATATTTACAAATTCAAGCTATGAGTAGAGCTTCACTGTTTTGGCAAAGTAAGGTAATTGCGCTTGATATTTCTAAAGCAATTGATAGAATTTGGCATCATGCTCTCTTATCGAAACTGCTCGATTTTCTTAACTATGAGCCTCCTCTTCGTTGGATTAGAAACTACCTTTTCAGCAGTTCAATTAAAGTTGTATTGGATTTGGATGGTTTCAAGTCTGACACTCACCTTAAAAATGCTGGAGTGCCCCAGGACTCCGTTTTGTCTCCGACTTTCTTCCTTATTTTCATAAACGATCTCTTGTATGAATCTTCTAATCCTTTAAACTGTTTTGTGAAAGACTCAACTTTCGGATTACTTGCTGTTTGCTGATTCACACACATCGAAAACATTTTCTTTGATGTTGCTGGAATTCGAATCTAGAGCCACCAACTTAATAGACAGACATACTTTCTAACTATTCCGCCTTTGACACCGGACTTGTATAAGCGAAAAAATAGGGTGGTACAGTGGAGCTTAGGAAGCACCGTGGTCTAGCACATTTTATAGTTATAGTTATGACCACCGCACTTGCGGGTTGTTTAATTGGTGTAAATAATTATTTATCGATTTGCTAGCTGAGTGTTTCAGTCGTGCAAATTACCTATTGTTTCATTTGCTTGGATTCATCGAAACCTCTATCGAAGTTAAGCAAACTAGAAAACAAAAAGTTGTGTTATTTTCCAGCTGCTGGCTCTTTCCAAAACCACTCACTAAAGCCATCGGCTAAACAACTATACGAAGTTGTAAAGATTATAATTGATGCTTCTGTGTACTTAGCGAACTTAAAGACAAAAACCAAAAGAAATAATTTCGCGGTGCTATGCCATAGTCGATGTGTGTGGCACGATGAAGCACGTTCAACATCATCCACCTATGGTCAACGGAGCATGGCTTCAGATTTTTTTTGTTATTGTTGTTTCCATGGTGCTGGTGTCACACAACGCATTGACTCCATTCAACTGGGGATAATGATGAACCTGCTGCTGCCTGTTCCTAACCACCTGCTCCATTAAGCACACAGCACGATTGGTGATTCTTTGTTGGCTGAGAGTACGTATGAATAAAAAAAAGGAGAAGTAAAAAAAACTCCACATTTGGCTTCGTACCATGTCGTCGGTTTGGCTTTTTTTCATCTCCATTGGACCTTGGATTAATGCCGCAATCACAAGACACACATAAACAGCAAAAAACTCTCTTACATTGTTCAACGAACCACGATTTTGCTGCCACCTGTTTCTGGTTAAACCATCCCAATCGCGCGCACTAATCCGTCGCCATCGATATTGACCACACAAAATCCATCGACTGGTAATAGGAGTTGGAGACGTCCGAGTACCTTCTTCAATTTCCATTTCCAATCGTTTTTTCCCCGATTGTTAAGGATATGGATTTGCATGCGGCGGCATTATATTTGGTATTTGCTTGATTACGGTTGATCACCTTTTTTTTTTTTTTTTGAATGCGTATGCTACCTGAACCACCTTTACAAGAATACATTTTTTTCGCCCGACCCTCATCATTGGCAAAATCCTTTCTTTTGCCCACAAATCCTTACAATTTTGTTTTATGGATTTTTTTGTGGAAGCTAATCCAGATGACCAGGTGATATTTTTTGACCAAGGGATCATCATTTTTATTTGGGAATAAATAAATATTTTTTTTATCTCTTTGGCACTGAATGCTGGACACAGATACACACATTCAACTAGTGGTGGTGGTGGTGGTGGGTTGTTTTGGAAACATTTTTCACCCTTTAGGACACTGGATGGCAAAAAATTTTTTGTTCTTTGTGCGGATTTGGCAGGTGGACTTTAGTCTTCTTCTGAAGTTAAATCCAAACATGAATCCTTTTTTTCCATTGTAAGCTGTTAGTGAGGTGGGTAAGAGATTCAGATATATGGATTCGGATGTTTTGAGGTCAACATCTGTTATGTGGGCCTCGAGTTTTGATACTGATAGTGTTTGTTTCCGTTGGAGAAGCTGCAGATGTACGGAACGGACACACTTCCTGTTATTGTTTTAAAGAAATTGAAATGGATTTTTTCTCCGAGCAGTGAGACAATTACTTACTAGACATCAATTTTTTGAGAAAAGAGGGCTTAACCTTGATACAAATAAGTTTTCTGATAGTAAATTTGCTGAAATTTAGCTCTGCGTTTCCAATTTTTGATTTTGGTGGCCCTTATTTTGGTCTTAGATTTAATGATGAGTTGATTGATTATTGTTGAAGATTATTGGACTACCACAAGCTTAAAATTATGTCCTAATCAGAGCTAAACTTAGTACTAATTAAAAAATTTTCGACGAACGATGGTGTTAGAGATGGCCTCCAACTAGAGGCTATGAAAATTGAAATAGAAATAGAAAGAAATTGAACTGATTTTATTTAACATGATGGTTTAAGGTACGTTGTGGCAATTGTGGTACCTGTGATGTGATGAATAGCATGTCCGCCTGTTAATCCAGAGGTTCGTGGTTCGAATCCCAACAGAGTCAAAAATATGTTTTCCACGGGTATCGCCTTTCACGAGGAATTGGCAAGTCCTCCGTTAGTATTCATTGTCATGAAAAGCGTTTTCTCGATTAGCCGTTCGGAACCGGCAGAAAATTGTAGGTCCCCTCCTCCTTCTCCTTCACAAGGCATGGTTGTGAGTTTTGAAATTGACGAATGAATCGAGGTCAGTTTAGGGGAGGAGGAAGTCACTTTTAGAAAACATCAGATTTGAAAATCGTGACATCGTGAGCTTACGTAAATGGAGAATGAAAGTTAAATGAGTTGCCTTTTTAACATCAGTAATGGTAAGGATAAACAATAGTGGTCTAAGACGACTACCCTCGGTTATTTAAAAGGCAACAGAATGTAGCTTAAAAACCGATCAAAAATAGTTATTAAAGTGAAAGAAGTCTTTTTTTAGGACATTAGGGCTCAATTTAACAAAAGTAAACCTGAAATGAGTCAGTATTATAAATAATTTGTTAAAAGATTTATTGAAGTTTCTTGTTTCTAACTTTGTTATATTTTTCCGTCGCAAATTTTTTTATTTTGACATTTCAGTTAGCCCTGCAACGCTGGCTGTTTAGATGAATGAACAAACAAATAGTATAATGGAAGTACTTATTGCACTTATGACTTCGGCCCATGAGAACAGCCGTCTCCAAGGAGATGATCCCGAAATTCTTCTTACTTGTTACAGTATCGGCATTGATCGTCATTCTCTTTCCCTAATACTTTGTGATGTATCCATTTGCAATTTCCAGTTAGGAAAATAGCTACATTGTTCCACATTGGGTTTATGACGTCCTTTTATTGTTTCATAGTGAACGTAACAAGTAGAAGTTTAGCACGACGTTTCAGGAGCTTATTTCAATGTTTTTCTCGGTGATTTTCCTCCCATATTTGAATTTTGTATGTATCTCACAGTTACTCCACAAAAGGGTTTCGATCCTCAGAGAGGTGACCAGTGACCACGCTCCTATCAAAACCAATTCGCCAGTCTGTTAATTTCATTTGATTCTTATTAGTTCGACACTAAAGAATTTAGTGAAGTTAAATTTCTTGTTTATGCTACTCGTATCTCAAGTAATGTCAGTGATCGGTAATGTCTTTAATATTTTGTACCTTACGCTATATTGAGACACAATCTGATCCCTTGTAAACTTTGCCAACGTAGCATTTGTTATGTTGCAGAGGTGTCAGGCTTTGAAACACTTCCAATGCTGCGGTTATATAGCATTTCACTGCTTCTGATATACATAGGCATGCAAGTCTCTTACTTTTTCCAGTGCTTGTATGGTCGTTACTTGCTCAAATCTCTTGAATCAGACCACATGTGGATCATAAAGACAGATCTCGGCATCATAACGTACATACACCGCTCGGCTTACAACCTCATTTTTCACCTGCAATTGTATTGAATATCATTAGGTTTCTCGTAAGCTTTTCTGTTCCAGCTTCAATTTGATTTCCCACGAGAGCTAGGAAAACCTACTTAGTACTAGTCCAGTGCGTCATGCGTGGCTGGAGTCTTCTTTTGGTAAAAGGCACAACTATGTTTTGATGGGATTGATGTTCAGTTCTACCGACCGACGTACACAGTTTTATTGTGATTACCAAGCAGCTAGGTATTATGTTGCATAACTTAATGTCATCTTCATAGCAAATGCACCTCAAGCCTTATAGGAATAGTTTTTCGAGTTGTTCGTCTAATGCTAGTTTTCATATTAGAGGTGACAGAACCCCTTCCTGTGGGGCAACCGCTCAGTGATGGTTCTCTTAATCGTTTGGCTAGACTGTTTCCTTTCTGATACTGACCATTGCACTAGTCCACTACTGGCTTGATTGACATTTCAAGACTTATCAGCATTTCTTTTACGTTTAATTTCCATCAGAAGACCATATGAACGATTTACAAAAAGAAACTCAATTTGACGCCTGATGCTTATGCTTTGGCCCGCACGTAAAATGATTTGTTATGTTTGTTGTGTTTTACATGCGAACGGCGTTTTTTAGTGCACTGCGGTATGCGACTTATAACACCTTTTTTACCCCCTCTTAATTGAATGAAAAGCAATTGCTTTAATATTGCTTTTAGTTTAGTTGCCTTCATTAAACCAAGAGACTGGACTAAACTACCCAGTGTAGCTTCTCTTTTTCTGTGTACTGCCAGACAACTCAGTTCCTGATGGTTGAAAGTCCGACCAAGGAGATGGTCAGCAGAACTTTTCTTTTCATTTGAATGAAGACATCACTGCAGCAGATGTTGGAAGGTGTTATTTTATTATTTTATTGATGGCGGTCGGCGTCGGGCAAGGGTAAATTACCCTGTGTAGATTTCTTTATGTGTTCAAACTTTCCACACACTTTTCCAGAAAATGTTTTGTGTCTGTTTTCATAAATTGAAGTTCCTGCAAAGGACTTTCCACTCCAACCAATTCATTTGCTCTTAACAAAGGAGCTTTGTGCAAATGCCTTAAAATAAAATTCCCTTTCCTAATATTGTGTACTTTTTTTGATGAAAAGATTATTTTTAAACATAAAATTACATTTGGCTCAAAACTGTTAAATTTTTAATGTCTTGCCTTGAGTTTCCAGTATGCTTCGAGCTGAATATAAAAACTTTTCCTATGCTCCTAAGATGAATTTGATTTAATATTAAAAACCCCCACTATCTCTCTTGTACACCACTTGACATCATAATTTTAACTACCCCCGGTACAGAAAGGATATCGCTACACCGGAACTTGTACCGTAACACAAAATCCCATTCCATACACCGAATAGTTGCTGCTACACAGATAGGCAAAAAAAAAAAAATGTCTTAGAGTACCGGAAACTCCCAACCAATCACATAAAATATTTGCATATGTATCCATCCAAGTTTCTTCCTTTTCCTTGAGGACATTGTAGATATAACTTTTCCATTCATTTCATAGAAGAAAATATAGTATACCAAGAGCGAGAGATGGATTTTCTTAAGGCACAAACTTCACAGAATGAACACGATGGTCGTGTGCACATTCTTGGTGCCAAAAATTACCTGACATTATTATGCATGCAAAACATGAAAACTTTAATAACCTTCGGGGCCATAATAAAACGTTCGAAATCACATAACGAAACAATGGTTAAAGATACTTAAACCGATTGTAAATCTGCTGGCTAGAGAAGAAAACCGTATCAGTTCTGTGGTTCTACACGTATACTGTGTGGTATATATCTTCATAACTTTCACAAGCTCACACTGTGCGAGAGATGCTCCGTACTTCTTCTTTTTTTTTTTTACATACTCGTACATATATAGTTTTTGCTTTAAGCATACATTCCCTCATACGTAACGATGGAATTTATAGTTATTCTTGAGGGTAAAGGATAAAGGGAAAGTTTTCAAGTTCCATGAGCCTGCTTTGAAGAATAACTTGAGTGAACGGACAAGACTTAACTGACATGGCAGAGTATGTAATAAGAATTTTTGCAAAACTAACATTTGCAGGAATGTTATGAGGATAAAGACTAAGGACTTGGTCTTAACATAGCTTTGGACATCCATAAGGTACACCGTAAAAATGTTGGAATAATATTGTGATGGACTCAATTCAGTCTTCTTCTAATATAGTTTTAAAGGTTTTCCGAAGCTTAAACAGAAGTACAGTGATTTCATAATCTTAGTTCCATCTTTCAACCACATTGATGGAGCAAACTACCATAACTGGGACATGTCATCAATGTTCCAGAACACTCCAAAGAAGTCACAGAAGGGGAAAGCCTCGGTTTTGGTGGCGTTATTCAGTCGAATATGAACTAAGAGATATCGCTCGAAAACGAAATTGTGGTCGTAAGTTTTGAAATTACGTAAGTAGGCTGATGATGGCGATTTTTGAAATCTCAAAATACGAGTACTTTTTTCCAGTGCAGACGTTTCTTCACCTGCTATTTCAATCATTTGCTTTTATGTAGTCGCTTTTACTCAAAGACATAAGAAAACCGCAAATTCATCTTCAAGAGGAGAAAAACATCGGTATGATTGTGCTGTCGTCCTTGATGTATCCATCCAAAAGACATTTCAAGTAGGAATAGTTTATATAAAGTGATGTTCTAAGAAATACAATAAAGATGTCAGCATAAGTAACCCAGAAGGCTAACGCATACTTTACAAGGAATCTTTCTTTCTGCAATGAGATTATAAGTTATGCTTTATCAGTTTCTTGCAAAACACAACTATTTCCCACAAAAGCTGAGAGAAAAAGTCTTCCCTCTTTACAAAGGTGGCTAACAATAAAAGTGAGTCTAGCATCTAGGAAAAAGCATCATACCAGAAAATGATTTTTGGAAATATTAAGTTTAGAAATTATAGAACAAAAAGTTTCATAAATTTTTCAAAATGCCATTTAGTTCGTAGGATGAAAGATCTTTCTCAAGCAATCAATCAAAAGTTCTAGTAGCTGTTCAACTATCTATACATTAACTCGGTGGGTTGCATCATTTTAACTTTTTGGAGTTATAGGTGATAAAAGGCAAGTTTTGCAATCCCGCAGAAAGAAATTTGGAGAAAAACAATAAGGCATGACATTATCGGCGATTAATATTATCGAGGGATTAAAGTTGGCTTTCTTATGATGTGGAAAACAGAACTATTAAAAAACTCTACAAACGGATCCTACCGCAGTACCGTTTTTTTCTTTTTTTAATTTGAACAAAATTTTGTGCTTCTGAGACCTAGGTTGTGTATAAAAGTTTGCTTATCAATATTTCAAAAATTTTAAGTTTTCAAATTTCTATTACTTAAGAGCCCGACCCATAGAATCCGTTGCGTCCGTTCGCTGCCGGATTCACCTGACAGCTGTGAGTTTTACCGTACACAACGGATTGAGGTGACCCATAGAATCCGTTGCGGTGTCTCAACTCAACACGACCACACCACTCACGTTAGCAGAAGAGAAAATTTCAAATTGGTTCTTACTGCGCATGTCTCTCTTTTGCCGGACGCAAAAAGTTAAAAGTTGGGCTACTTTTTGCGTTGCGTCCGTTGCATCCGATGCTTATGGGTCACCTCTCATAAGATCGTGTGTATTTAATCGGGCTGTCAGTTGAAACCGAGAGCGAACGGACGCAACGGATTCTATGGGTCGGGCTCTTTACTTAAAAGAGGGAAACGGCAATTTCAATTCTTTCAAAAGCATCTGCTATCAAGACCTCTTAACGTTAGTTAAAACGTGGAATATGAAAAACCAGTTTTTAAAAAGCAACTGGACTAACTATTTGGTTTAAATTTTCAGCGTTTAGAAATATATATTATACAATAGTAGCATTTTAATATTTTCGCTTAAGTTCTTTGAAGTATTTAACTAAACTATTTTTAATATTTTATGTGATTTTATTCATTTCCATAGATAAAGTGCACTTGCCAGCCTTATATCGACTTGATAATGATTATTAAAAAAACGAAAACTAAAAAGGCTTTAGATTTTGATGTTGTCCTCAGCATACGATCGTAGGTACTTGCGACACAGACGCTTTATTGAAGCCAGAATATTTTGGAATCTGGAAGAATTCACTACTTTCTCACCTATCTGCTTCAAAATTTTGATCCGCTTGTGTGGAATACGCGTTGAGCTCAAAAGGCGTCTACAGGCTCCCCGCTTTCGTTGGCCAATTTTTACAATAACCTTTTGTGTCCGCTTTCCATTTTTTTTGTCACTAAAGCGCATGAATGTGGTATGATACTTTTTTTTTTTTGAAGCTCCCTAGATCTCACATTTGAACGGGAAAATACCTGCTGAGGTGGTCGTTCTCTGGTTTTACCGATCTTAAACCTTCTAATACTACTAAGCTTTGTTACTCCTGCTGTCATACGAAGCACTTTCATATAAATTCCTTCAATTTACCCTCACCCTCTTTTTAAAATTGTCCAACATTGTGAGGGTGTTGAATTGTATAATTTATTATTCCATTATTTATGGCCCCCACTGTACTTATTGTATTTTCTCTCTCTATACATGAAACTGTATTTTTCATTACATGAACACGAACATATGTATATACATTTTCTTTTACGTTGCTTTAATAAATTCGATTCAGTTGACTCTTAGCACTCGTACAAAGCTGTTTATTTAATATTCTACAGAGGGCTAGACGGACAAACATGGTGTAAAATATTCCCCTAAGTTTTATTCTACAATTCATATTCTAGTAACTTCTTCGCCTTATTTATTCCGTTTTTCGGTCTACTTCAAAAATGATTCATCGGAAATCGAAATTGTTGGTTGATGGTCGGATTCACCCGAACTGCGAGAGTAAAATGATTCACTTCGAAAAGAATGCTTTTGTCTTTAAGGGGCTCGGATAATTTCTCGAGCTCAAATGTAGGTGATTTTTTGAAAGCTTGAAAAAAAAATATAGCTTCAAATATTCTGTAATCTTAGTAGTTTATTATACATAATCCAAGAGAGATATGGACCATGTGTTGAACTCCTAAGACGTCAATTTGGCGCATTTTGAATTTTTCTGGTACCTTTAATAGGAAATTAAAAAATTGGCGCTAAAGTAGAACCTTTTTCCCATACAGCCATCTATAATTGGAATGAAAGATTGGAAGTTGTCAAAATGTAAAAGTTGTAGATGGCTGTATGTAAAACATTATGGAGAGTATGCAGTTAAGATTTCAAGACGATTCGTTAATATTTGCGTGAGTTACAGTTGCCGCAAATTTAAAAAACACAGTTTTGAGAAAAACGCGTTTAAAGTTTTCAGAGCAGGATTTAGAGCGCCCGAGATGCTTCTCTTCTATACTCTGCCATTTTAAAATTATCCAAGACATCATCCCAATATTTAAGGACATAATTTTTGAGATGTTTACCTATCGAAAAATGAAAAAAAATGGATTTTTTGAAAACGAGAAACTAGCCGAGCGCTTTCGAGTTTAGCTGTTCGGAATCGGCTATTTATGTACCCCTATAGGAAGCTAGTTCTTCCGTGCGCAACGGAAAGAGGAGCTCCAGAGCCTAGTGCACTGCTCACAACCATTGCCTCTGTGTGAGAATTTTCTAACTTTTTCTACCGACTTCCAACGGCTAATCGGGAAAGCTCTTTTCATGGCAATGAATTTAGTATCGGAGGACTTGACAATTTGTCTCGAAAGGCGATATCCGCGGAAAAACATTTTTGGTTCCGTTGGGACTCGAACGACGAACCTCCCGCGTGATAGGCAAATATGCTTACCATCACACCACGGGTACCACAAAAATGTTATTTAGTTTATAAAATCAAAACTTACTACTTGGAACATTATAGTCCGGGGTGAATCTAGGCCAACAGTAGTTTCTAGCAGTAGTTTTTTTTTCTGAATGGTGCAATGGTGGTTACTCGAAGACTCAGTTTTGGTATATTGTGTCTATGTCTGCTTGCGTGGTTTTTCGTCTCAAATCATTATTTACTGTCGGGAGGCTTCTTAACTTTCTGTTTGGAAGAGCGGTTGAGCGACTTCTTATGTGAATAAAATGTTAATTACTGAAAGGCGCCTATATTGAGGTCTAAAACTAAGTTCGTTCATAACATTAGCTTAACAACTACAATTGCTCTTTCTTCCTGTCATTTGATTTCAACCTCTACTCAACCTGTACTCATAGACTTTCGTGTACCGACTGAATGCAAGTTGCAACGAAACGAAGAATTCAAATACGGGTAGTTCGACTAAAATATGAATCTCTTTCCTTGACTGCACGTCCAAAGTCTGACTCATTGTACAACTGATAAGCATTCCTTACGAGTCGGATGTTATGACTTAACTGATTCAGGGGAGGAATGCAACTGTCCATTTCAATGCTTATGAAACGTTTTGACGATGTTCAAAAGAATCAATCAATACGACAGAACTGCCACCTATCAGTCTTAACACTCTGTTTTGTACCCTTTCAAGTAGGAGCAAAAAATATGTTTGAGGGGGACCTGACCAGATATGGGAGTTATATTCTAGTTATATCCGTCATGTAGGCTTTTGTAAGTTGTAGCCAGATCAGAAAGGATGAAGAATTCCCAGCATCGTTTTAAAAACCTTTTCATTTTGCAGCTTTATTGGCGACTTCATATATGTGGTCGTTCACACAAATATAATCTATAACACATATGTATATCACATACAGCTTTTTCGTTTCTTAGATGGAGTTACCATTCATAGGTAATGGCGGTGGGGGAACGTTAAAATGACAACATTAAAATTTCGAAGCATTGAATTCCACTCAGTTTTTACTACCTTATGTTATATAATGGTGCCAAGGTCAGAATTCAATGAGCTAATCATACGCAACCGCTCCAGTTCTACAAGGACGTTAATTTGGAAAAAAATATTAAAAGGTGAGGGTTGAGTGGAAAGTAAAACAGTTGAGAGGATTAGAGGGTTCAGATATCGATTATGAAAATAAGGAGGGGAGTCGTTCACAAAACGGAGCTCCGGGGTACACTAGCTCACTTATATGGCGAGTATCTGACTGAGGAAAGGTAGTTTCTAATCCAACGATGAAGAGACTAATCGATACCAAAAGCAAGCTTTTCCGATGTTTTTATCACAACTCAGCAACGCTTTAATCAGCTCAGCAATAGATTTAACTACTGATTTGTTTCTGTTTTCAGTGGTAGGGTGGATTGCTGAGCTGATCATAAGAACGCTGAGTTGCTACACAAACACACCTTCATTCTGTGGGAACTCTACCAATATTTCGTTGGCTTGCTGTTCCAAAATCTCTTTGTAAATATTTACATTTAATTCATTTCCATTTGATTATTTTTGTTTCAAAATGATCCCACAGAAAAAAGTGGGCTTCGTCTGTTTTTCTCTAAGCAAATGTAGTGCAACCACACAACCTCATTGAATTTGAAATAAGAATGCACAAATATTGTCATTTAATTTAATTAATTCTACTTGGACTACATTTGCTGCCGAAAGCTACAGGCTTCCCGACCTTGTGTGGCTGGTGGTATACCGTATACCGCTTCCAAAGCCTTCGGAATTAGCAGGAGCTTAATAAATATTAAATCTCATTGTCTGCAATAATTCTCAAAGTCTAAAGCAAACAGATATCAAATTATACTCATGGTGTTAATCAAACTAAAAGAGACCGTTCATATTAAGTGGCCCACGGTGGTTATAGTCTCTGTAGCCACTGGGTATTCATCAATTTCACTCTATTTCCATCATCGCTCTGCACGTCTCCATCTTCAACCACACACAAAACATTATCTTGTATAGGAGCACACTGTCAGAGGACAGATAGTAGGTAATCAACAAACTAATGACATTTTCCGGTAATACTTAGTGTGACCCATACACACATTATAGAACCAAAACACACAATCAATTTGTGGCCAAATCATTAATCCCACCTGAGCAATCAAATTAAGTCAAAGCAAATGTATGGGGGCAGCAAATTGCTTCTATTCAACACAAGCACAAGCAAAAAGGCCAACTACGAGTAGCAGCTATTCCTGTCCTGACCCGAGAGCAAACTCAAATTTTTAGTTGCAATTTGGGAACACTTTTTGATTAAAATACTTTCCGATCAGAAAACTTGGTTCTAGGCTGTCAAAACTCCACCCGACCCCACTCAACAACCGGTGAAGAGCAATCTTATATTTTTGAGGGGCGTCTTGAAGTTGTTTTAATTTTCCTAAATCGATATGTTCCCTAATTAGCCCGGAGGCTTGGGAAACCCAAAGAAAATGAAAAGAAGACGAAGAAAAAAAGAAGCTTGACAAGATATTCAAAGTATCCTTCATCATCGTCATCGTCCTGCCAAGGCATAGCCCTTTTTCTTCAAAGAATGCTTGTGACAGCTAGAATTCCCTTGGAACTTGCGGATAAAACTAAAATGTACAAACTTCTAAAGCTGGAATGGCTCTTGGTCAGTCGTTTGTGTGTATAGTCGCAGTGCAGTTGAACCCTAATACTTTATCCAAAAACAACAACACACAATCTCAAAAATTTCAAACTTGGCCAAAATACCCCCAATTTAAACCACAAGATTGATGATTTCTTCTCCGGTGTCATTCGAGGCAAAATATCCACAAAATGGAATTCCTACCCTTGCTCCTGGACTTCTGTGTTCTGTGTGCCATGTGCTCGTTGGGGAAAGGAATTTGCTCTTATCATACTGAACTTTCTGTCAAGTCAACCAGCCACACACGCTGCCATGCCGATGGCTGGTGTGTCGGTAAGTCGTTGGTTCTTGTATTCTACTTAACTCAAACTTTCACAATTTCAGGAATATACCTACTTGTGGAAAATGCTATAAATTGTCTAACATGTAGTATGTGTTTTGGCATTGTGGATCAAATATGGGATGACTACTCTAACGGCTGAGGAAGGTCCTTTATGGTAATCTTTTGAGGTGGAGATTGCTTGCCTGAGATAAGACATTTTATTTTTCTAATTCTCCTGTGACAGAAAACTAGGATCTCAAAAGGAAAGGATATAAAATCAAAATATTAAATCTGCGTCAAGCAACTATACACGAAGATGCATAAAAAGAAGGGGAAAAGGACAATGAAAGGATTATTATATAATAACTGGTTGATCGTTGGTGGAATTGGCTCTTGAAGCTCTGGGGTCGGGTTTTGGTTTCTTTTGTTGCATATGAATGGAGGAAAGCCTTGTGTTCTTTGTGTTTGTTGAAATTTCTGATAGGCTAACTTGAATTCATCAAGGATAAGATGAATTAGATATGTGACAGCGGCACACCTGTGAGTTTATTTTTGATTTTGAATTCAATTTTTGTTTGTCCTTTGAATGGGAAAGCAGGCAATTAAAATGCAGAACATTTGTAAGTGGATTCAAGAAATAATGTGAAAGAATGAAAGAAAACTGGATTTGATTTGACGATCAGCAGCTTATCTTTAATTTTGGGAAGAATTCGCATTTGATTTTTCGCTTACTGTGAAAGAGAGGGAATGGTTGGAGTTAGAGTGAGTGGAACATCAAAGGAAAAAATTGCCTATCACGAGTATCACACACTACCACGAAAAGCATTTCTAACTACACCTATGGTTCTCTAACTTTGTTGAGCTACCTGATTCTTTTTTTTTTCTAACATTCAAATATTTATGACCCAGAGTTAAAACCTAGATCAGTCAGTCCTTAGCTCTTTTCAGAGCTTCATCATTTTTAAGCTAAGGAAGTTGATAGACTTTATAGACTATAGAGCCATTTTACCTTTAAATATTCCAATCAATTTTGTTGACATAGCGGACTTTAATAAATTTACTCTTTTTCCTAAATGCCTCAGAGCTTTTCAAATCAATTTCATGCTGAATAATAATCGTCAAACTTTGTAAAGGGCCTTAGGCTCATTATTGCAAAATGGCAGGGTTTTCGCCTTCAAAAGCTCCATATTCTTTACTGAGGCCATCGTCTTATGCACATAAGCCTCAATTTCGGTCGAGCTCTCTGTAGTTTTGCACTCTAAGTCAGTTGTTGAGTCTTCCACTTGATTGTGCTACCTACGACGAGGTCTTCCACTTCCCTGATATCCCTGCAATCCAAATGGTAGGGTTAACTTCGTCTAGGTCGGGAGGATGGCATTCATGATCATCATCCAAGTTGAATGGGGCATGCTGCCTAATAGCGGAAGTTGTATTTCCAGATCCTAAGTAGCGACTGCGGCTCTATTAACATGTTTCGCTGCTGGACTTCACAGACTTGATTTCGGGCTTTGCTAGCAAGATGGCAAGAACTCTTTTATATTTTGGTATAATTTACCCAAACGAGTGCTTCACATGCTGCTTCTTTTTCTTTTTCGGTGTTCTTTCCTTTTTTTTTCTCCTTCTAAATTTCGTTGTGCTGGTCGAGAACAAGTGTTCTCTTTTAGATCAAAATGTGCTTTTAGTTTGGCTGCATTTGCCTGCCTGCGTTCTTCACCGACCAATTCTTCGTTTCGAAAACCAGAGCATCAAAGCCAATGGTTTTGATGGTTTGTTGGTGTTGCTGTCACTGGTCTTCAATGCTTGATGCTGGCGCTGGTGGCAAAAGGAGTTTTTTAGAATTAGAATTAAGATTCAATAGTTGGAGGGACACTCAATTGGAGAAGGCAATGGAACTCTCTTGCGATTGTAGCTTTCCGATGTCATACTTCTTCACAGCGTTTTGATTTGCCCAAGTCTTGAACATGATATCCTCGTTCATCCGAATTAAAGTAAGCCCCTCTTGAAGATCGGGCACATATGACACTGTAAAAATCTTGCCTCAATCGCAGATCTGGGGATCGGCATGTAATTGTATGAAGAACCGTGTAGCAACAAGACTTAGCCCTGGAGCAAAATCGATTAGGCTGAGTTCGTTTTCGGAGTTTGTATTTCCAATCATGTTGTCATTGTATTTTCAAAGATGTCTTCAAAGATTCCACGTCATGTCTACAGTGCTCATAGGTTTCTTCAAGGAGCTCGAAGAAACAATCTTTAGAGTTTTTGTCTTTCTCTTCTGTTGAGGCGTTGGCTTAACAGGTCATCTCCGTGTGAAGCATCTTAGTTCCCAGTGATTACCGCTTGTAAGTATAGTAAACACAATATACGTGTATCTACTATAAGCAGGGCATTTTTTAAGGATTTTTGACTAGGTGGCCAAAAGAAAAATATCTCCTCAAACACCCACTCCCCCCACCCAACCGCTTCTCTACCGATATACATGCGCGAGCCGGAAAACATTATTATGTTAAGACGACTCGGGAGTCGGGACCTACTGTAGTGTAAGAGAAACGGGAACCAGTTGAAAGGAAGAAGGACGAAAAGAGAACGTCTTCCGAGTGGTCTTAATAGGAGATTCTACGACATTTATAAACGTGGACGAGGAACATTGGTTTGGAGCAAATCAAGGCTAGGTGTCCCTTGCATTTTTTGTTAAAATATAAAAGGTTCGTTGGCTTATTGCTTCACAACTTTTGCAATTTTCTTGATAACTTGATGAAACAAAATGTTTTGTAAAGATGATAAGCACACAAACATTTGGGTATCATTCGAATGCTGATAACTTGTCTGTAACGGTTTTTATAGGGACCGGAAGCTGTTTTTTTTTTTTTTTTTATTGAAAACTCGATTTGTTCACTATTTTGGTCGGGGCATCCGTATTTATGAACTTTTTACTTTTTCTTTTTCGTTTTATAACTAAAAAATATATATGCAACTAGCCTCCTAGCGTTTTTTTTTTAAATTTTGTCTCCTTATATGAAAAACACCCTCGTCAATTTGTTGTAATTTTTCGGTTTTCAGCGTACTCTTAAGGTAATAACTTTGCCGTTTGTTAATATTTTTTCATGAAATAAAAAAGAAATAGTAGATAGATATCAGACGCATTTTATAAAATCATTGATAATAGTTTTAAGTGTTTTGAAACAGATGTTATGATGGGAAGTTAGTGAAACTGCCTATTTCTAGCTTATAAGTCATGGGGCAAGGCGTGGTGGTTTTCAAGTACATATACCTACATTTACATTTTTTTGAAGGTAATGAAGAGCCTCACATAACCTCCGAGTCCAAAATCAATATTTTTTTCTCCAAACCGCTAAAATTCAATTTCAATAAAGTCATATTTGGAAACGATGTCTGAGGAACGAGAGGCCAAAAGAACCTCAATTTTTTGTTTCGATTATTGGTTGAAACCATTTTTGGCGAAGAAAAAGTTTCCGACTTTTCATCAAATGTCTGCGATTCTTGGCCAGCAATCCAAATAAGAAATCAGAGATCTCGACACTTCAGACGAAAGTGCAAACATGTCGCATTAGCTGCAGTGACATGTGGGATTTTGCAGAAACTGTGGTGTCCTTTACTGGTCACTTCACCTCACTCCATGATTGTTGAGAAAGTGATTTCAAATTATAACCGAATTAAATCAAACCACCGACCGTCAACTTCAGATGAGAGCATATGAACTCGAGAATGTTTGTGGCACTGAATGGAGTAGGTACAGATTTATATGATCCGAGGCCAGCTGTAGCAGAGTTCCTTCGCAAGAAAGAGAGGCGTTACCGAGAACATGATCTCACCTTGTACTCCGACAGAGATTTCGTTCAGAAGTTTTTTCGTAAAGATGGCGGTTTGTGATTTTATAATCATATATCTATTCAATTGACGAATTTTGATCGACGGGTTGTGACTCACTCATACCAAAACTTTTGCAATAAAAAAAGTAATCCCAGAAATAGTTATTTTTCATATACAACTTATTATATACTTGCCCACAAATTTTTAATTATATGCTGACAATAATCCTCGAGCATATGCTTAATTTATAGAATTTATATATCTAACGGAATTCGTGAGTATGTTTTTTCCATAAACAAATCCTCATTGATAAACTATATATGTACAAATTTGATGAACTGTTATTCATTCGTTGTTAAATTTCTTCGATTAGCACCTTTAAACATCATTAGAATTAGCAAATTATATATTTTTTGACATTTTGGGGAAATCATGTATCTTCAGAAAATTTCTGACATTATTTCAGTTAGGTGTTGTTAACGCATCTTCGAAAATTGGTTGTGGCCAGATTATGATTACTACGTGGCCACGGCGGACTACTACGTGGCCATTTGGCTACGTTCGTGCTACTTAAAAATGCCCTGACTATAAGTTACAACGTTTGGGCGCCCGCCAAGTTGACACCATTCATAGCTTACGCCACTGTTGGTTGTAGACTAGAAAATCAAGTAGATATTGTGCAGTTTAATACAGAAGGACCTCAACCTCAACCAGCCACCATGCTTCATGTTTTGAACAAGTATGTGATTTGATTAGACAACTATCGCCTTGTAACCATATCTTGTCATCACCTCATAGTTCACTTTATCATTTTATGTAAATAGTCTTATTCAGTTAAATGGTTACTGCTCACTTTTGTCTTTGTTTTTTTACCTAATAACAATTTAAAACTTGGATTGGTACCACAAAGCCTCGAAACCTTGAGGCCCAACGCGTTTTAAAATCCGATAATATTTTTCGAACGGCTAAGTGATGCAGTTTAGTTTTATTAGCTTACCTTGTTGAGAAACTCTTTCGAACTCTTCTTTAAAACTCGATTCGCAAATGGCGGATAACAAATGTAAGCTCATGGCTATTGGCAATTTGCCAGGACCTTGCGGTATGCTTAGGTCTTAAACGGCTTGAGGCGTCAACTCAATATGATCTTGAGTTGCTACCTACGGCAACGTTTAGAATTCAATGCCTGTAAAGTTAGTCCAGAGTAGGATCACCATATTTGACGGTAGTTGATGAATTATTCCATCAGCGGAGTAAAAACAAAGAAGAGTTGTCCTGAATTACTACGTCAGCTTGCTGCTCTTAAACAATTCGTCGTTAAGTAAGTTAGTTGCCACAAGGCTGTCCATGAGCAGAAATGACTGCAGGATACTTTTTTTGTTCCACAACGATTCTCATTTGCTAAAGATTTAAGATCTAAATTTGAAATTATTGACACTGCGAGACGTTTTCTGTGAAGCAGTTTTCCGTTTCCTAGAATCACTATCAAATTCCTACTTGGCAATTGGCATATAGACATGGTAAAAGATATTGCAGCTATAGTGCAATGGTGTCCTAAGTCGGTTGTCTTAAAATCTAAAGAACTGAAAAGGAGAACAGAAGTCGTGGGCAAAGACACTTTCTCATACTCGATTTTCTCTACTCTATTGTTAAAGACTATCGAAGGACGATGGTTCAGCTATTGCTTTAAAAAGAAACTATCCGGAAGATTGGAATAACCAAAAGGAAGGCCTAATGTCTTACTTAAATTGGAAATAGTCCGAGATTCCATCCAGTTATGCCCAGGAGTTTCAATAAAACAAAAAAATGGCTATAAGGGAGACATCCTTAAACGAGTTAAATGTGCAAATCGGTAACAAGATAACCATTGGCGGCGCTTCCTTGATCTGGACGATATAATATAACAAAGATTTTCTGAGCGTGTTTGCGGACATTTAGTGAAACCACCCTTTAACCATCAACGTTTCATATGGTGGCCTTAAAATGGTTGATATGGACTGCGTTGTCGAGGGACAAAAGCAGGACGAATTCTTTACAAATCGTGATGATACAGAAGTGTTTTATTCTTCTTCTATGCCTAACCTACCTCTACGCAACGCTGTTTCACCACATCTCATACAAATCACCCTGTTCTTCTTGATAAAAAAATGAAAACATCTCGTTTTGAATCAAATTTTCCTTTAAAATCTTACGATTTTTTTAAATTCGTTACGGTCTGTATGGGCCTTCCAAGTCTATCGACAGATCTTTGAGGAAAATCATTAAAAAAAACTGATAAATTTTCAAATGCCTGGAATTTTTTCCCATGATAAAAAAAACATATTTCCAATCGGAATTCCTTGAGAGCAAGTCCGAAATGCCCTCATACTCTAAATATATCATTTAAGATAAGTAAACAAGGTTATTTACAATGTGGCTGTGCGTGTGCATCTACTGAGCCCCAGGTAAACGCTTGAATATAATTTACCCATGCGGATACTATTCCAAGAGGAGAACCCTTATCAAATCATATCGTCGGTGTTTTGATGCGTACAGGTGTAAGGTTGAAATCCACTTGCCTCTTCGATAACGTAACTACACCCGAGGACGACCTTAACACAAAAATTAAACTCACCGGGGTAAGCGCAAGCAGGTGAAACAACAAAATTATACTGTACTGACCTCGGCTTAGATTAAAGTCTCGGTTCTTGAAAATTATAAATTATATTTTCCAGTCCGTTGTGGCAGGTGATTTGGAGTTTTGGTGAGTAATAGAAAAAGTGTCTGGCTGTAAGGATTTTACACCTTTGGCTTGTGTGAACAGTGAACACAGGAAAAATCAACGTTGAATGCTCATAACGATAAAAAGGATTCAAGGATCCACATCCATCTGCACGAAGACGACTTACAAAACTGTCAACTGTGAGGGGCCTGCATCAAGAAGAGGACCTTTGTTAAAATTTTCCACCTGAACAAACAAATCACCCAAACATAACTCAGGGCGAGAATAAGATTGTGGGATTTTATATTCTGTGCCACCTTTTGCGTGTACCAAAAACTACCTATCTTTGTAGGTACTAAAATTGGAGTCAAAAAAGAAGAAAAACAAACCCGACACCAGTGTTTGCTGTCAGGATAAAAGAGCCATATCATTTGTTACAAATGTCCATCGAATATCGATCCGAAAAATAACATGGTACCGTGTGCCAAATAGTATCACAACTCTGTGCCAGTCATTTGTTTCACTTTAGAGGATATCTACTACCTACGTACATCACACATTTAGGGCCAATAAAAATTGCAGTCTTAGAGACGGTTGGCGGCGATGGCAGTGCCAGCCAGAAACCAGTAGGGAAAAACGAAAGGATACCGCAAGATAAATGAGTAGAAATAAGGAGCTCACACAAACTAGGTAGCTGTGTATATGTATAGAGATCCTTGTTGAATGAAAAATCACCGCAGGACATTAATCAAACGCAATGTGTACGATGTCATGAGCGGCATTCCCAGCCATGACCGCATAATCATGACCCATCAAATGAAAAATGCATTTGCTTGTAACTCGATTTAAATTTGATTTTTTTTTGTGCTCGTCCATCGTCCCTCCTTCTTTGGTTTTGAAGTGAACAAAAGTGGAACAAAAGAAGAGTCTTACAAAAAGAAAACATATTCTTCTTTTCTTGAAGTGTTTTCATAGCCTTTGTTCGGCAATTCTTCTTCTTGTATTTTTTTGTTTAATTTTTGCACACACACACAAAGGACAACGAAGAGCAATATAATGAACGCCAATAATGCCAAAGAATGAAATCGAAGAATGGCCGAAAATAACAAAAGATTCGAGCATTGTCGTCCAGTGTCGAAGAAAAGGACATTTTTCATGGTCAATAGAATTACAATGGAATTACATGACTTTTGTGGAGCAATTACCAGGTGTTAGGGAAACCGAAAGGCGTGCACTAATTTCGACTTTTCTTGTGAAAATAGGCGGCAGGCGGCAACACTCAATAAAACTAAAAGTGAAGAAACAACGTCAACCTTTGGTACTAAGGACGAAGGAAAAGGCATGTAAGTACATATTCCGAGTTCTGATTAATTTGCGAATATTTTTATCCTTGGGATGGCTATGGTGATATTAATCAAATGGAATGACGGATCGTTTGTTCTTAGTTGAGTGCGGTCATATCGGATGATCGTTAGAAGCACTTAAGGCGCCGCTAAATCTGCCTGAGCTAGTTTCGGCATGTGAATAGTTGTTATTGTTATTTTGTTGGATTTGATGAGAAACACTTGCTATTCTCGGAAGAAAGACATAGAAATGTCGGTTATTGGGCCTATTCTTATTGATTGTAAGGAGTCCTATGGTGTTGTGTCTGCATGATAGGTACCTACGACCATTTCGGTAAAGTCCCTGACTTACCAGAAACTTAGTAACTTAAGTAGCAGCTGATTTGGTAGTCTAGCTTTGTGCAGGTGTGAAAACAGAAAAGGCAAATTAGCATGATTCAAATGAATCAGAAATCTTTGTCAGTAGGAAAGGTACCTAATAAGAAGATGCTTTACGTACTATAAGCAGCTTTTGTAGGTATTTGAGTCTAAATCAGCTCAGCAAGTGGAAGGGGCCTTGTCATCTTAGGTAGGTATTAAAAGTTATGAACTATTTTTATAAATATTTCGCAGAGTCGTGCTTTTCGATCACTATCGGCAAATGGTAGTTTTAAGTATCCTTCAGAATCGCTTGGTAGAGACTATAGAGGGCAAATGGAAGGAATGTGTAAGGATACGAGATGTTTTGAATAAGTTTCACAGGTCTTAAAGCTGAGGTTGATCCGAGAAGACAATACAGTTTTTGAAGAACTTTGCGTCCTTGCTAAAGAAAAAAAAGCTAAATTGTTTATAAAAAGAAGATGAGTTAACAGTTTTTGAGGGCAAAACAACTTAAACCAAATTTTTAGAAGACAAAGTAAGGTAATAACTTAAATGTTACTTTTTGTATATTAGTACTCATTGGGCTAAGAATGAATAAATGCATCAAGCAGGTAAAATACATCTGCATTATCGCTGTGGTCGGAAGAAGGCATATGGCTTCTGATTTGACTGGAATCTCGGTATCGTGGTCCGATCCTAAAGTAGGGGGACCCTCACAAAAGCGCCAATTATAGAGGAATAAATAAGCCTGTCTTGTCTACTGTAATACGCGAACATATGCAATTCCAAGTCAACAACTTTACAGGGTCTTATCAATGTGCTTATCAATGTACCAGAGAAGTTCACAATCGACAAAATGTTACATAACGGCAGGTCTTATGGGAGAATTCCGAGAACATAATACCGATATAAGGTACCTACACCATATTATTATCGATTTCAAGGCCTTGTATGACAGTATTTACAGAGACGAGCTGTACATGCCTAGTTAAGGCTTCCCTGCAATACTCATACGACTATGCACAGGATGACTTTGGAGACTTCACGCTGTTCCGTCAAGTTTGGTAGACAACTCACCGAGACATTTGATGCCGAAAAAGGCTTTAGACAAGGCGACAAACTGTCATACGATTTATTCAACATCATACTTGGAAAGATTGTACAAAACTCAGATGTCAAAACCAGGGGAATAATCTTTCAAAAGTCTGTACAGATACTCTCTTGCGCAGACCATATTAACCTAATGGAACGAAGGAAGCGTGACCCAGCAACCATTGGTGCTTTTGCGAGCCTTGAAACAGAAGCAGAAGAAGTAAGTTTGATGGTAAATGAAGATACGTAAGTATATGTTATCAACAAACAAGGATACCAAACAAAGACGAATTGGACAAAGCGTCACAATAGACAGACATAACTTCGAGGTAGTACAAGACTTTGTCTACATAGGATTAGTAAAAGACACGGAAAATAACATCAGTGCGGTGATAAAACGGAGATAACTCTTGCCAACCTTTGCTTCCTTGGGTTAAGAAGGCAATAGAGATACAAAACCCTCTCTAGAAGAGCCTAATAATCCTTTTTAAGACCTTTATCATCCCAGTCCTGCTATAGGTTGCGGAAGCGTTGACCTTGTCTAAAGCCTTGAGGAAAGCCTTGGTCGTTTCGAAAGAAAAGTACTCCGAATGATCTTTGGTCTCGTATTCGAAAGCAATGTCTGGAGAAAAAAATACAACAACGAGTTGTGTGAGCTGTACCACGACATGGGCATAGCCAGAAGAGTATACGCATTGCGAGACTACGAAGGCTGGGATATGTAGAGCAGATGGACTCAAACGCTCAGGTTCGACGGGTGATCGAAACCACATTGCATAGAAATAGCAATCAAGTGATAAAAACATCAACCGACTTGGAGTGAAAAACTTCAAAGAGCTCGCTCGAAATCGAAATCGTTGTTTGAGGCCCAAGTTCACCCCGAACTGTATAGCCAACCTAAGTAAGTAAGTTCAGAAGGACTTAAGTGGATGTTAAGCTTAACAGAGATCTGCATGAAGTTCATCTTAAAAAGAAGATGAAATGGCCTTGCCGATTACAGATATACAAAACTAACGACCTTTGCTCTGATGGGCAACATGCGATTTGACAAAAACACGAGGTGGTTACTAAAATACTTTTGTAACATGTGAAAATGTTGTCATGATTTGGAAACTCAAATTCAAATTCTTTTATTTCATAATTCAAGAAGCCAATAATTCGGGGCGTGCAACAGAGTGGGGAGCTCCCGCGCCTAGTGCATTTCTCTCAGCCATTATACTTGTGAGGGAATGGAAGGAACCTTAAACTTTTTACCGATTCTAAACGGCAAAAGCATATACTACGTGAACAGTTCTCGCAAAATGTAACATCCGTGGATTTTTTTTATGTTTCTGGGATTCGAACCTCGAACTTCCCTCGAAATAGGGACAAACGCTAACCATTACGCCAAGAGCTTCACAAATATTTCAATACTTAAGTTGACTGATTGATCTTGGTTTCATTGGATGATGCGTACAGGTTGCCGTTTTGAAGCAGCACCTGTTGAACGTAAAAAAAAGAAACCGTGTCACAGGTCAATCGTTGACAGTCAACGTGTCATATTTGTAGCCCAGCTGATATCGAAAATGGCTTAAAACTTCACCCATTGGTCGCAGCAGAAAGTTTGAGGAAGAATTATTTATGCAAAGCTAGCAAATAGATACCGCATTAAAGACTCACTTGATGTGGCTACTTCCAAAAGGATTCGATAGAACTTTTCTAAGACGCTGAGGACTAAGATCCTTAAAAAACTAAAAAAGTCTTGTATGGAAATGAGGTGGTGTAAGGCAACATAAGTTTTATCAGCACAAGGCCTTGAGCTATGTTTTTAAAGGACATACATTTCATAAGTTATCAATTTTTAAAAAATACTTAGAGGAGACACGAACTTAACAATTTCCATTTTGCGATTCAATGCGTAGTTCCAAATACCTCCGATAGATGGAGCAAATCTCAATAGACATCCAAAATGAGTTCAGAGCTAAGCCCTTAGTGGAAAGCATTGCTGGAAGTGTTCGCTACCAACAGAATTTAAGAATCTAGGAAGCAGCATTAATGTTACTTAGATTGCCTGTAACGCGGAAGATTCGTGATTCAAATCTCTTCAGAAACCAAAAATTTTTCCGCGGGTATCACATCTTGCGAGTAATTGGCAATACCTCCGATAGAAATCTTATTGTCATGAAAAGGGCTTTCTCGATTAGCCGTTTGAAATTGGCATAATGTTGTGGGTCATATCCATTCTGTCAGAGCAAATGGTTGAGAGAAATGCACTAGTCCCCGAGACACCCCGTTCTGTTGCGCCAGCCTGTATATATATATATATTTTTTTATTTATTAACTTGCGACCTGCCCGGCTTCGCACGAGTACAATACTGACTTAATACACTACAGAAAAGTTTCGGATTAGGTTTTTTAAGAAGAACTGCCTAAATGATGAAGAGCTGATAAATGTATTAAAAGGAGAGAAAGGATGGGATGGGACTCTTTAATGCTTCTTGCATTACCCTATGGTAACATATCAAATTGGTTTATAGCAAAACTTGGTTCCTGCAGTGTATTCGAATTTGAAGACTTCACTAAAACCCTACTTTCCAAAAACGAATGATGACGTTTATTAAGTGTTGAACGATCATTTCAAACACGAACGTATTGTATGAAAACTAAAGATTGAATAGTTTTTCGAAATTTGACCTGATATACCTATGTACCTACATTTCGACGAATTTAGTTTAGATAGTTTATCATTACGACCGTAGCCTTGTGAAAGACAATCATCCCGAAATTCAATAGAGGGTGCAAGTTTTTTCCCCTTAACTTTTTTAATGCTGGCTCACTATGGAAAGAATTAAAGAGAATATAGTTCTACGTGTCGGTTAGACCTTCACGACCTTCCTTTACCCAAATAACCCTGCTAGGGAGAAACACTCACACTTTTCCATAATTAATGTAACTGTGCTTTCTTTTCACATTAAAAAAAAAAATGCACACATAATGATGTCACCCACGCACGGAATTCAAAAAAGAAAAAACCCTTCTGGCTATCTAGGGGTAACATTAATCGCACCGCTGCGCTGCTCTTCGTAGTCCTTGCTTATGGGCTTCATGGAATTTGCCACGGGAGAATTCAGTCCCGCACATGAATGTTTGAATGTTATGAGAAAATTTCACTATTATGTCACATGCGTTTAATGTGGAAGTCGAATAATGTGTGTGTTCCTTTTGTAACAACTGCTGCTTGCTCTCATTATATACGGGTGGAGCGGCGCGGCGCGGCGCGACGCAACAGTTAAAAACTTTGGTGTGGCTCCGATTCGAAGGAAAAAACAACAGCTGTTGTGTTTATTGTACATTGTGTACACTCTTTCTTCCGGAGGCGGATTAATTTTACGTTTTACATGCTCTTAGGCTTGAAGGCCAACATCATCTATAGACTTGTCCCCATTCCAATGTTTCAAATCATCGTCTCTACGTGGCGGAGTAAAGATGCAATCCCATAAATCTGTGTGGGGATAAGTGATGTAAATGTAATGTGTGTGACATTGTTGCGTTGTTTGTAATTTGCTGCATGTTTAAGGAAGCGACGACCTACGGCGAGGGCTCGCCTCCTGTTCCAGCAGATCCATTTGTGTTAAGAGGAATGTGCGACACACAGCTCTCTTGGAAGATGATGATAATGACGCTTCAATGATGATGCTAAATGGAGTGAATATAATGCGCCCATCTACCACCCCTATTCATCGATGGTGATGACGATGATAATGCACAAACGTTCGCAGTTGCCCTTAAATTTTAACTTTGTAAAATGTACTTTGTATACTTACTTGTAACTTGTAAGCCGTCAGTGTGTAGAGCACCGCAAGTGTGCATCTCCCCGTGATTCCGCGGTATCTTCTGTGAGAGGAATTTCACCAATCACAAGATTTTGCTATGCGCCGATGTGATGGTTGGGAACATTAGGAGAAGTTATAAGCTTGCGAATTAAGAATGACAAGGGTCTAAAATGGCGCGTCAGCTTAGAAAAGCACTACTTTCGCTTCGTTAATATTAATTATTATGTCCCTACACTGAAGCTCTATTCCTGCTCGAATGTATGTAACTAGGAAACTTCAGAAACGCACTTAAAAGATGACTTTTCCGTATAGAAAAGCAAGGCACAGTAAGCCATAGGAACTATAAGTGTACCTCTTAGACTTCTTTGCCTTGTGAAATTCGGTTTTAGTGGGGCACACTTTGGAAGCTGCTGCTTCCTGCTGTTGTTCCCGATTGCAGCGATGCGCATTCGGTATATGATGTGAGCATTAAATTCACATGGCTTTCACACCTAACCACAGGGAATCTATTTAAGACGATGTTTGATATTTTGCTGAAATGGTGCAAATATCACTATCGCCGTCGGCGTCAACACAACGCCATCATAATCGTCTTCTTCGTCGGTTCGAACATTCCCAAGGCTCCTGATCTGAATTCTATAAACGATTACAAGTAGGTATTCCTTTAGTACCTCTTACTTGAAGCAAGACTCGGGGCAGAACCCATGTGGGGCTGAGCTTGGTAAGTCCCATGTAAACCTTGCTTTCTCTCTTTTTTTCTGTATTTCACGTACTTTGTCAAAACGCTCTTGCCTGATTTTATGACGTGGTGTTGTCAGCAATTGGGTGGGCAGACGAAAATAACTCCACGGTATTTTGTTGCACTGATAGAGTTTTTTAGTCGATTGTCTGATGAGAGTTAACATTGAAATGGTTATTAAAGAGGCCTCTGGTTCGGTGGTATACCTCCGAATACACAAAAAGAGTGGGTTAAGCTCTCATTAGAAGATATCTGCAATTAAGATGTAGACATAAAAAGAAATTTTTTTCTGGAAAACTGTAGTAGGATGGTGCTTTATATTTATCATTTTACGAAACTGCACTGAGTAAAAAACAGGGCTGTCAATTGCATTGACACTTTGTGTGCTAGCTCGGGTCGGATATCGAGTTTTCCAATGAGATCTTGACACCTTTTTTTTTAAACGCCAACCATTTGAGATTTTTCAAAAAAGTCTATTATCGGCTCTATAAATACAATCAAAAAATGTGTGAATGGAACTCATATTTGCTCACATTGCCACCGCAGGAACGTTTGCAGAAGTGGATTCGTTGGACACAATTGGATGCCTTGGAATTGACTGATTAAAGCTTGCAAAAAACTCCAGAAAAGCATTGATATTTTCGATCCTTCAATCAACTCTTTGTCTCACTGACACCGCCACATCACAAAAAGAGTTTGTAGACTAAAATTTTTGCTTTTTACTTATTACCTATTGTTTGTCTTCTAAAGTGAGAACAACGACCGAAAATTGGAGTTAAAGCTTTTAAAGTTGCGGTAGACGACTTCGAGTTTTTAGTTTCATAGTAGAGATTTTTTTCAGTTTGCTGACGTTGCTAGTTCGTGTACTTTAAATTGATAATAATGTTGAGTTTACTGAAATGAATTGACATAACAATTCTATGATTAGCAAAAGGCTTAGTTCACAAATTCAAGTTATATGAAAAATCCTTTATTTACCTAACCAAATCACAAATCTTCAACTGTGGAGGAACCTACATCACGATGGCATTGGAAAGTCAAAAAACGTTCCAGCTGCATGTTGTCAATTTTAGTTCACTCATTCGACGGATTATTTGTCTCCGTACCGTCAATTTTGCCCATGTCGAATATGTTGTGTTTATTGACAACTTAAATCAGCCTGGTTTCAGTTTTCGCACTGTGGATACTGATGTATGCAGCTGAAAGTTTTCTATCTGTTAGATCAAACGCTGTTGGTCTGGATAGTATTAATCCCCTAATTTTTAAATATGATTTTGCAAACTTTACTGCCCTACATCACTTATGCATTTAAATACTATTTTGATATCCGGAGCTTATCCGGACCTTTGGAAAGCATCAAAAGTCATACAGCTTCCTTAAAGTGCTAAAGAAACTGATTATAGACCATATTCAATTTTCAAAAGTTTTTTAGAGAATTTTAAAGAAATAAATCAATGCTCATCTAACGGAGAAACCAATACTTACCTCGAACCATTTGGTCTCCGCAAAAGCACTGTTGTGGCCGTTCAAATGTCACAAAGAATATATTATATTCCTTCTTGACAAATAGAAAACACGCAGTTCAAGTTGGAAACAGACTGCCCAATTTCTTACCAACCGCATACAGTCTTCCTCAGGGATCTATACTAGGTCCTCTATTGTTCTTCATTTATGTTAATGATCATCCGTCGTTTATTGATAACTGTTCATACTGTGTAAACCGATGATGACGTTCAAATCGTCTCAGTTGTTAATTTTAGACTCATTGAACACCGAGATTTTGCTGTCAATGAAAACCTTAAGGGAATTTCAAATTGGTCTCATTTAAATGTTCTTCCATTGATTGCTAGGAAATCTAATGGCCTTTGGAAGTTTATATTAAGCTGTGTAGTTTGATGATCCTCTCTGGTATACTACTTACACACTAACTACAATACTCTACGAAAGAGCATTTAACAGCGTATGGATGTAAGCGCTCATCCATAAACTAAATCTTCTAAACTTTTCAGCTCCTATAATAAAAATAAAAATTATTTTTACTATTGGAGCTGAAAAGTTTAGTTTCTTTTCTTTCCCACAGGAACTTTTTCGTACAAATTGGAAGCGCATAGTCCACCACCAAGAACATCAGAGCAGGAGTCACTCAAGGATCAAAACTAGGACTATTCTTCTTCAACATCATGACGTCGGACCAAATTACCCCAAGAGACAGTCAGAACCTGCCTTACGCCGATAATTCTCTGACGTATAGCACATCTATATCACCAACCATAGCTGCCCGGAGAATGGAAACTCACATCCACAAACTATATTCTTATTATAGTAAGTTATGTATCTGGAGCAACTCAGCCAGAGCTCGTCTGCTTCAGAAGGCCAGGAGTCCAAAGAGGCTGTCGTACTGCTGGTAACTGTAGAGCCACATCCATTACTCTTCCTAATAAAACCAAACTGGCTGCCCAAAGAAACGCGAAGTATAGTCATCAATTTCAACGACGTGCTTTGATTCAACCCGCACTCACACGCTGTACTGAAGAGGGCCAACTTCCTTCGCCCTCCACCGACTGAACGCTTTGCTGAGGAGAAGGACAAGACTTAGTCAGCCAACAAAATTACTGATGTACATGCAGCTGCTGAGGCCCGTCATTAACTAAGGAAGCTCATTTTGGTTCACCATTTCGAAGATTGCGATGAACAAGCTCCTAATCTTCGAAAGGAAAATTTTGAGATTCGCACCGGCCTCACTATCATCTCATCATCTAATTCTTTCTTGTTATCATTGTTTAACATCCGAGCGTCAACTTTGTGTATGTTCAGTCCGTCTCTGAAATCCACTTACGCGTATAATTAAAAAAAATTCAAGATCTAACAAGGCCTAAAAAGGTTTAAAAAATCATTTTTCAGCTGACCTTTAAACGGCGTTGTCAAATTGTTCAGATTTGTCTTAGTAATTTAAATTCATATTATTTTGTCAGGTAGCTTGCTCTACTATCTTTCGTATAATTGGCATGTGCTTGTGCATAATTTATATAGTATAGTATCTTACAGTTACTATGCAATCACGAATGAATAAAAAATAAATAAAATTAGTTAGAACCACCTTACCACTTTTTTTTAAAAACATACCATGAAACCGAGTAAATTTAATTTCCTAATGAGTCAAGACCTCAATTGTTATCAGAAGATGAGTATGCAAGAGAGAGCTGGTCGGCCACGGTTTTGCAACGTGGAGGAGATTTGAAGCGCTTTCGAGAGAAGATAATGGGTTGACACTTGGCTAGAAAGAGAAGTTGTCGAGATCTTGTTGAAAATGTAAGGAATCGGTAGATGAAGAAATGATTTTGTAAAACTTCTTTGCGTGACCACGAAATTCACCACACTCGCTGTCAGTAACGGGTGGCAAGGTCGAACATGTTCAACTATTGGCATCTGCGTTCTATAAAAAAAAACCGCTAAAAGCCGCAGTATTTAAGCTACATGTACACGATTGCCAGGTCTGCAATAATTGCTGGATCTGCCAGTGAAGAATTTGTCTCGAATGGCTGATAAACGTGTTGTATACACACCATATTAAATTGCAGTAAAATTTGTTCATCAATCATTTTGAAGACAAATTAATTTACAGATGTGGCAATCGTGTGTATGTGCATAAATTTTTTCATTTTCTGACGTTTCTGCAAATGTCCGTCTAAAAATAACTTTGCAGATACAATTTAAAGAACATTAGCATATTTATTCCTTGTCAGACAGGCTTGGCAAAAATTGTAAGGCAAATTCATTGACGGATGATTTAGATAGATTTCTGCAAACCTTGTACACTCAAATTCGTTTTTCATCCATTGTCAGCTCAGATTCACACATTGTCAGAGAGTCATTGGAGATCTGACAATGGTTTTCAGCTTTAAAATACTTAGCTTTAAAATATTTTTCGTTCAAAATTTGTAGCCAACATTTTTAATAGCTTTGAAAATTAAAAATAATGTTGTTGTAAACTGGGAAGCAGCAGATCGTGTGAACAGACTGCCACCCACTAATTTCTTCTGATACTGACAGTCAGCCGCTGGTAAGAAGCGGCTACCAAGCAGCCCTTTTCGGTCCGTGTTTTACAAGTGATTTTAAAAGGACATTTACATGTGGAAAATCTGGATAAAAAAATTTAAAAGTCATGCAGTTTTTGCTTTGTGTTGTCTGTTATCTCAAAATCCTATCGAGTGATGTCAACGCAACGTTGTAAACATGTTCTTATTGAAGAAACATTTAACCAAAGCTTGAACTTCGAATAGTTTTCCTCGCCCTCTTAAAAGCTTGTATAGACATCTTGTGTGTAGACAGACTTTTATTGAATTTGTACTCAGAACATGCACCCATCTGATAAAACTTTTCAGTTCAGAACACCTTAAATCAGAAGCTATACCTAAACCTAAGGAAGCATTTTTCAACAACATAATACCTAATTCTCCAAGTCAACGAACTTTGACTCTAACACTATCTTCATTGAATTTTAACTCCAAATCGAAAGTCACTTATACAGAACCAATTCAATAATTCCCTTAAAACTAAAATCTTTTCAAAAATGAGAAAAGCTCATTTATTATTTTTGTCAACATAAGCTATTCGGTGCCATAAAGCTTCAACTATTCAAGTCCGATTAATGAACATTATTTTGAAAAGAATTTCAATTTGGCAAAAACCCTCTTACACCATTCGCATGAAAAACCAAGCACCGACACCGATGTGTTTGCTTATCCGATATACCAGATCAAAACCGATAGGGATGCACTACCACATAGCAGTTGTAGTGGGGATGCTTCCATTACCAAACAAAATCACATTTCTATAGAGTCAGGTATTTGGAGAAGGGGTATATTATGTAAGGCTGATGGAGTATTTCAAAAATAATAAATATTCTTTTATCCAATTCTTTTTTGTTCACTCTCTTTTTGTGTTGCTTTTATTTGGTATGTTGCTTTGGCAAAAGTTCAAGTGCAGTAAATCCTTTTACGCTTTTGTTTCGATAGAGTGTGCATTTTTATTTAAAGACTTAGTTGTTGCATCGTCAGACAAAAGGAAAAGGACGAAGGACTTTTAGTTTATAGAATCGAGAGGCAAGTCCAGACGGGCGTGAAACTAGCAGACTAGAGCTGAAAATGGTAGATTTATTCTTATTTGGTGTTTGCTATCGTTTCACGGGTTTTTGCAAATCCTTCTCCTCTCCGATGGCAGGAGGAATTAGTTGCTACTGCTGCCAAATTTTCGGTTCCGTTTTTGTTGAGTTTTTTTTTTTGTTTGTTTTTGGTTTTTGTTTTGCCGAGGAGGCTTTGCGAGCACTTACAATGACTTTACATTATGAATGCATTCACAACAACTGCACACAGAACATGCAGTTCCCATAAAAACATTTTATGACCATGTCCTTGGACGGCGCAGCCATGATCTACTCGGGGCGCAGCAGTGAAATTTGAAGGCCTCGTTTGAGCGGCACCCATAAAAATAAAGCACTAAAATACTATTTCAACTTTCTTTGATCGCTTGTTTCAAATGTTGAAGCCGATGGCAACTCTTGATGTTAGCTCCCATCGAATTAAAGATCAAGAAGCGGCCTTTAACGTTTATAAGCTTAGATACGGCCCTGCAACTATGCCTAGATTCACGTTCGTTGAAGGGAGCTTTCCAAACCTTCTCCGAGCTGTTCTCGGCCCGCGACTGTGGATACATGTAGTAAACCCCCTTTCTCAAAGCACTAGCCCGTTTTATTTCATGCAACCAAAGAAGAATACAGATCGAATCTCGTGTCCCTAAACCGCTATATTCCAACCATTGCTTCGTCCGTCTATACGTGGTTGCTCAAATTCGTACTGCAATTTTCTCCTGTGTTTGGCTATGTTAACAAACCCGTAAAACAAGGACACTCCTCTTCGTCTGGTAGACTTACTTGTACAACAATGGGCAGAATTCTCTTACCCCAAAAGGGTGTAACCGGATGGCGGCGCGGTACACTAAAACCCAATGGTTTCTGTGGTATAATTTTGTATTCCAGCATTTTTGAGAGACTTTCAGATTTGGATTAAGCTTTTTCGGTTTTTGGTTTTGTTCGTTGATAAGATTCCTGCCGGCCAAACACATTATAAGAAGAGTGTTGTAACAAGAAAAAAAAAACAAAAAAAAAAATTGGAAAAAAGTTTGATTGTTATTTTGGCAGAATGCCTGAAGGTCTGCAAAGTTGGTTTCGTTATTTTGTTTTGTTTTTGCCTTCAAAGAGTTTTAGACATTTTATGATGATGCGCAAGGATTATGAAGGAGGATTGTACATAGAAGCAATAAGTGTTATGCTATTCAGTGGGTCATGAACATGAACAGTTTTAATCAGTGACAGAGACATATTGCAGGGCATGTGAAGCCAGTTGACCGTGAAAAGTTGTTTTGATTGCTTGGCCATTTTGTTTTATGAGAATAAATCAATTTTTTTTTTGTGATGTTATCAAGTATATTTAGTGGTATTGTGTTGGGATTGTGGCAGAAAAATGAACTAAAAGGTCAGATGATTTTTGATTTAAGAAGGTTCCTGTCCTGTCTCTAACTCTATTTTTTTTCCGGAAATTTTATGAAATGAACAATGTCTTGTTTTGGGGAAATGTGATGGACATTTAGTTTATCGGAGGCCTTGAACGAGAATTTTTAAAAAAAATTTATTGAAGGCCACATTTAACAATAAAAGGAAAATGTAGGAGGCACAAAAATTGCTTTAAATACACTTCAAGAGGACGGACAAAACTTGACGGATTCTTCAGGACTTCTGTGTGTGCCCTTGACTATTTCAGTCTGCAATTGCTAGACCTACACTTGGTGATTCTGATCAGAGCATAAATGTGATGGACATACGTGATCAAAGCATAAGCAATTCACTTCATTAAATTTCACCAATGAGCCTAACTCTATGCGAAAGATGTATATGGTCTATAAATACCTTTTGATCTGAACAACGCCTCACAAGGTCACAAGGTAATTTAAATTTGAGTGTGATTTGCAGAGGGGCTCCTACTTTTTTTCCGGCATTACGAGCAAGGCCATCTCGAATGGATATCAGCTCTTCCACTTTGTTGAACAGTTGTAAGAGCTAGCACCGGGCAAAATTATTAGACCTGAAATTCGGTTCTTGTTCGTACTAGACTAACTTTTTATCTTCCAACTTGAGTTTCTTATAACAAAAAGTAAATTTGTTTTAATAAAATTTCTAAATTCATAAGGGAATCCTAAGCAAAAAGTAAGGGGTTAAGGATGTAATTTTTAATCCAATTCACACAGCGAAAATCGAAATTCCTCAAATTAAAATCATGGTAGAGAATTTTAACCCACAGGAAAAACAACGAGCAGAGATGAAGAAATCTCGCTAGAATAGGAACTTTAATGCCAATATGTCATCTCAATGGGTGAACGTTGGCATGTCTATCGCTATGTGAAAACTCTGCTAATGCAAAAGTTCAATACTTTTTTTATCTCCAAGCACCTTAGCTCCGTAATTGGTGTTATAACTCGACAATGCTTCATAAAAAGATATTACGGAAGGATCAATGGATGCCATGACATAACGCTTGGTGACATAAGGCCATATTTCGAAATATGGCCTTACGAGCTTACGACATTTTAGCAAAGCGTCATAAGACCATATTCTAACGGATATCCACGCTCAATGTCCCGTAAAATGACTTCTGATTAAGCTACATGGAAGAGCGGCTGTGGTGCTGTAATAGAGTGTTCAGTGGCTGATCTTTTTCCGAGTATCAGCAAGGTATTCGAGAAAGTTTTCAATAGAGCACTGTGCACATGGGCTGAGGACAAAAATATTATTCCAGAAAATGTGATCGGTTTAAAGGCGGGCCATGATACCATACATGCAACGTCTGAACTAGTATCTGATATCCCATAGAACAATGCTAAAAAGCAGTGTACGGGTGCATGTCTGGTTGACTTGTGAGACGGTCTTTTCTATAAGTTGATCAGGTATGGCATGAGGAAGCCACTGCTATATTTTCAGAATGACATGCTCAATGGTAAAAAGTTTGTTGTCAAAAGTTGCAATGTGAAGATACCAGAACTTTTAAAATACAGAACGGTCTGCAACAAGGAGCCATGAATTCTTATGTTTTATTTAGCATTGTCACTGGCGATCTAATTGGTTCTCTTTACTATGCTATAGCGTACTCCGACGACCTTATTGAGTAAAGAACAGGTCCAAGGATCGAAGATATCAGAACTCTTTTGCAGCGAGACTTCGATAAGATTCAGCAATATTGCGATGACTGGAAGTTGAAAATCAACTTCCAGAAATCTTAAACAATTGTGTTTAAAACCCCATTGCCTCGAGCCTCATGGGATACGTAAAAGAACTGGCGTAAGCTGGTGATCGTTGATCTACATGGACAACCACTACCAAGCAAAATATTAGGCAAGTATGACGGCCTCTGGCTAGATCAGTATCTATATTTTAACAAACATATGGATGCGACTCTGGACAGGGCTAGAGGAGCTTTTGCTCTTACAGGGCAACTGTTTCACAGTAGCCAACTTGATATAGTAGAGTGAAAGTGATTTGCTACATGGCCCTCATATAAGATCAATGATTGTCTATGGGTGCCCTGTGTGGTTCAATGTTACAACGTCTCAAATGGAAATGATTCGGGTGTTAGAGAGACCGTACCAGTTTTAGGATTGCACAGAATACCGGAAACGGAGGACAGATAAGCCCCCCTCCCTTTACAAGGGGGCTCAAATAAACAGAATCAACAACTTCATTATAAAACTGAGTCGTAATCACACTTCAAGAGCGATGTCTTCGAACAATTGTCTGATATTTGGCACTTACTATCTCAAATGTGGAATATCTGAGAGAACACGTTTCAGTGGTGTGGATTTGTCCCACCGCTTTCCTCTATTTGACATGAAAGGCTTTTTACAACCTAGACGTCGCTGCAGTAGTAGCTCCTCCGGTTCAGTAGAACGGTCTCAAGTCGCGATCGACTGGACGTTATTAAAACGTCAAAATTATTATGGTGATAGACTTTAGAGTGTAAGTCTTAAAGAATAGACGATGGGCACAGTGGCAAAAAAAAATGTTTAAAAGAAAAAAAAAAAACAAACAAAAATTCAGAAGAACAAAATTACAAAGCACAAAAAAACAATAAAGCCTGCTGCTATTGTTTTAAAGTAATTAGGAAAAAACAAAACATTGCTCGATATAACCAAGTTTTTTTTTAATTTTCTTAGTTTTTACTTTAGCTATAGATATTAAAACCATGAAGTATCCTTAGGCCGAAAGGCATTAGCATTAATTTATTGAATAATTTAGAGTACCCGCCTGGGATCAGTAAATTAATTTAGCTATTATATTGTTAGTAGTTATAGATAAGATAAAGGAAAATAAAAATGAGTATTAAAACTAAAAAAAAAGTAGGCCGGACGCGTGGGTTCGAGTCTCACTCGGGGTATCTACTTTTCTATCAACCTCACAGTTTCGTTTGGACACCGTCCTTGAAGTTATATACGAAATAACATCCACCTTATTTCTGGATTACAACGATGTCTTAATAGTGAAGCAACTCCTTAAATTTTTATGAGGTATTTATTATTGGTAAGTTGGTCGCTTTCCCTACAGCCACCTCGACCTAACTTAATACTCAGCCTCCATCACCTTTATGATTACAACATATAAAACAAACTTTTTTCTGCAATTCGATACTTGACTTTCTTCTTCTTCTTTTTCATTTCCGGCGTTACGAGTAGTGATCTTGAAGCGATCACAGCTCTCCCACTTTTCCGCTTCACACTAGTGATCCGCCTGTGGGGTACGCCGCAATTCGATACTTGACTTTGACTGAGAATAAAAGAAACAAAAAGCTATAAGTTGGTTGTAAGACTTTTGCTTCGCTTGGCCAACACTTTCCAAAAAACGTAGTTTTAACGTTGAAAGTGCAGTCGCAAGATAATACAATATAGTATATCTTATATTATTATATAACCTAGTGCATGTCTTTAGCCTCCGTACTAAGTTGTTACCCGTATTTACAGAGGAACCTGAGTAGACAAAGTCTCTGGAATTCATCGAAGTTTATTACTTCGACGCTTTGTCGGATTAATAGACGTTCTCTGTCTGTGTTTGATGACTATTTTGTTCTACCCTCTTTGACCTTAAGACCAATTGTTACCGCTTCTGTTTCTTTCCCTAAAAACGCACCCATAACTTTGCGCGAAAAAAAGGAGAGGTTAATTAAAACAAGCCACGTTTTGATTGCACTAGATAGTTTTCAGAAATCCAGCGCAATGAAAATGTTCTGAATAGACTTCTTCTAACACATAATCCGTATATGTATAACTTCCAATTGTAAACGGAAACGTAGCTAAAAACAACCTTTTTTTCTTTAAGTTGAACAACACCACGAGAAATAAATGAGATCGATTCAGTCAAAAATGTTTTTCTTTTCCTGAAGTAATCAAGTTAATCAAGTTATAAACAAAAATTCTAGGTCCCTTCCATTTCCAAACACGGTATGGTTGAGAGAAATAGGCTCTGCCCCAAGTGTTCCTACTCTGCTGCGACGCCCGCCGGCTGCCACCCTATTTATTTTATTTGCATTGAGACAAAATATATCTGCACGAGTATTTATTCGTTCGTTTTTATACAGAATATAAAATGCCAACACATAGACTGTATATCTTGAAGATTTGTTAAATTTTTAGAGCTACTTTTTCTCTATTCAAACAAAAACATACACCGAAAACTTCATATTCAATTCCATCATAAAAAAAAAAACAAAAAATAATTCCATCGATTTGCGCACCGTACCGCACAAGACCGACACTTATTTTTTTTTATTTTATCAAATTGCTGTTGATTTGTTCTCTGAAAAGAAACGTAAACCAAAATAGTTTTAGCTTAAACTTCTAAGCTACGGAGCGACAACGGCGACGGTGACGACAGGTGAGACGACAAGGAGAGCAAACGATGAAACATTTTTTTCTCCAACCATTGCTTAAAGGATATCCGATGTCTGTAAGGGAATCTTCTTGCTTAGTTCCTTTGGATTACATTTTTTTTTGTAGTTCTTTCTTTTCACCGAGTCTATTCCGCAAAAGGGAGAGAGATGTGTGTCGGTGTCCTATTGGATTTCACATAAGGTGTGTCTAGGATCATCTTTTTCACTATACCTGTTGTGTGTGTTTGAGTTTTTCTCAGTCAATATCCTCAATCGGAAGTAGGTGGATTTGTTGTGGCTGAACGGTGGTTACTTTTGCGACGCTCTTAAAACAACATCCCCGAGGAATTGAGGTTTTTAAATGCATCAGGTACCAATGTTTGTATAAAGGGACAGCTCAGAGCGCAGAGGATGTCATCAATGGAAACGACAAAAAACCTTTCAGGTGAAAATCGATACCGCAATGCTTGGCAAAGTGGAGGTTTTTAGATTTTCGCGGATAGGTTTTTAGAGCGACAACTGACATGACGGAAGGAAATTCGAGAACTATTTGAGAAACAAACACAAACACACGTGCAAGTGACTGAGAACTTGTCCTACAAGTTTCCTCATTTCACGATTCTTCTCGTGCGCGTTTCGTATTTCTAGGCGATCCTTTAGGGATGGGATTGTTTTGATTACTTGTGGGGAGCAGCTTGGTTAACCAAACACATGCTGGCTTTTCAATTTTGTCATGCTTTGTTCTTTTGAGGCGGGTTTCTAACAAAACCTAGCGTTTACAAAAGAATTGAGCACAACGTGCCTTCAAACTACAACTTATACCATCCTCCAGATTTACGGAAAACGTCCACACATCAGATGAGGGAAATAGAAATTCATAACCTTGGAAAACATTTAATTCAATTTACGATGAGGTCATAAATTCTCTGGAGAATTTCAATTTAAAATTGAAATTGCATTTATGATGCTATCGAGGACTTCATTTCTATAATGGCAATGGTGGGACCGGAAGATTATCGCTGCACACACAGCGGCAGCTCATCCAGAGCTCTGCCACTAATTTGTTCACCTCAAAACACGAACCATTTCAGCGATTAATTTCGCTGATATGCATTTGTAGAACAGGAAAGAAAACGACGTGGCAAAAGGATGCCCCAAATACCTCTATCGGTGACATATATTTTTATGGCTCATCCTCCCGGGGATACAAAATGCTTTCTTACGATTTCTCCATTCAAATTGTCACCGTTGCGTGGCGTGGGGGGATTCAATTGAATTATACGAATGCTTTTGCGGAAAACTCCGGATGCAAGGAAACTGTGCATAGCTTCAGGGGGTGTGTGGAAATGTTTGCAAGATTTATCTCACCAAAAGAGAGAACTCTATAAATTTCACATCGTTGAGACACATTGACACCTTAAGGATGCACATATAAATTTTGTGGTGCAATTATGAATTAGGTTTGCGTTGCTAGGAGATGGGGAGACAAAAAAAGAGAACTAAATGACGGATGGCTGAGCCAGTGAATTTCGTAATTGAAATTGATTTGAAAAACGAAAGGGAAGCAGAAAATGGAGCCATAGCTGCCTGGGTAAATAATATGGTGCACTTGGTCACGCTTGACACGGTTATCCTGTCTAGCGTTCTTTTTGTGGCTTGGGGAAGCTACGGGTGTCACGTTGAACGTAAAACTATTATAGTTAGAAGCTTGTTAAGAGTTGCTTAAAAAATATTGTCAGCTCCAGGAACTAAACATTGTTTTTCAAAGTTTTGTGGCAGCTTTGACATCAGATACAAGCACAGGTCACATACCCAACGCAAAGTGCCTTGACCAAAATCAATGACTGGTGCTGTTGCGAAGAGCTACAGATCATCCCCACCAAAACAGTCGTAATTCCCTTTACTAGAAGTCGTAAAATCGATCTCCACACACTCTCCCAAAATAGTCTTCAAATTAATGTCTCCAAAGAGGTTGAATACCAAAAGCAACTAATGCTTTTTAGGGCTTGTTCTAGACTCTTTGGTAAAAATGGGAACTTAGGCCAAAAATGATTTACCTGATATACCTCAGTATTTTCACACCCATCATAACCTATGCTTCGCTGGCCTGGTATAGTAATAAACAGACCTAGTTTCTGACCGCAAAGTTTTGAAAAAGCTTCAAAGATTAGCTTGTGCTGAGAGCAGGTGCTCCCAACACTGGTATCGCCTACAGTTCGCTCTTCGCAAGTAATCTTTCCAAGCCGCTCAGCATGGAAGAACCCTGTAATTACAAGTAACTTCCAATACATTTGGTACACTGACTAACAGCGGTGTAGGTGCAGGGATTTTCGGTCACAACTTCAAATCACGTATATCCCTTGGTAGCACGATAACTATCTTTTAAGCAGAGGTAATGAATTCTGTGTTAGGGAATGCATTAGAAGAATCCTCCGAAGATCACGCATCCTAATTTGGTCTGACAGTCAGACAGCCTTAAAAGCCCTGTCCTCAATCAAAATCGAGTTCAAAAAAGTTCTTAACTGCCGGACTTGACTATCTCAATTTGCAACCCACAATAAAATAACTCTTTCCTGGGTGCCTTGACATGAAGGTGTACAGGGCAATGAAAAGGCTGATTGCCAAGCTAGACTTGGCTCTCAATCCCAATTCAAAGTCCCGAAACCCTACTGCAGTCCCCCAATCAGTTTAGCTTGAAACATGAACTGGTTACCTGGGAACGATATATAGAAGCAGCTGAACACATTTGATGTGAGTGCCTTGCGATAGCGAGATCCAGTAAAAACGATTCAAAAAAGGATTCACTAGTCCCGTTGACACCATCATCAATTTGAACTTATTTGCAGGGTTATAGCCTCTTCTATTTGTATAACCATTTTCGATATATTTACACTACACTAGTCCCGTTGACATTAGAAACATCTCTTCTTCTAGTATTCTTAGGTTCTCATATGTAATCAACTTCGAATGAAAACCTAAACCTAAAGGAACAGCACTTAAGATCTTTCAGGTCAACGTGCTACACACAGAAAAATAATCGTGTAAAATCAAAAAAAATAGGATAGATTCAATACTTTTTGGGTATGATTTTGCTCTAATGGAGTTTCGTGTTGATTTAAAATGATTTTCTTGTAAAACAAACGTAAATTCTTATCATTTTGAAATAACGTGATATCAGCTTAATTTGAAAAGAATATCGTATTGATATTACTCGTTGATTCGTGTTGAATCAAAATGACTACCCTTTTAAAATACCTCTTGAATCAAATAGATTTTAAAATTGAAATAACACGATGATCCCTGTTAAACCAAAATGATACTCACCTTAAAACAAATTAAAAATTCTAATTGAATCAACTAGGCTCTCATGTCCAAATAACATGATAGTTCCTTTCAAAACAATTCCTTGTCGTATTAAAACAACTTGAATTTTCCTCGAAAAATCAAAATGTTTTCGTTTTAAAGTAAGATGAGAATGAACAAGAATTGAAATGACCCTCATGTCAAATTAAACAAAGGGTCCTGTTGAGTTGGTGGTCCTGTTAACAAAAATACATACAGAAATACATAATGCAATTTTTTTAAGTTATATATTATTTATTTTTATTTTATTCTTTAAAACTACATACATATATTTAAATTAATTTGTTTCAAAAATATATTTTTTCAATATAAATTGTAAATATCATTTAATTTATAACTTAAATACACTTATTTCTCAAATATATTTTTCCATTATAAATAGGAAATATATTTAAAGGCGGACCTGAGAACTCCTGAAATTCTTTCAACAAAACTTGTTCTTTTAAATTTCCCACTTCATATGATTGAAAATGACTGTCAAAAATATTTAGTTCAATTTCATGACACAAAACATACATTGTAGGGCCAATTTTATTGAAATAAAGAATTTTATATAGCTTATTATTAAATTATATATATTTACTCGGAAAAAGCTCAAGAATTTCTTCTAAAATTGGAGGAAAATCTTTCGGCGCTAATTTTTTGTTATGAAAAAAAATGTCTTCTAAAATAATATTTATTATATCGGCCCGAAATGAGTCAATTAAGTAATTATTATCCTAGTAGTATTGTTTAACAGCTTTGCCCTTTGAGTTTTCTTCCAGAAGATCTTCAAGTTTCTAAAATATAATAGAACAAAAAAAAAAAAAAAATTAGAATACACTCAAAACGTTTGAAATTGTAATTTTTACTTTGGATAATTTAGAATTTGAATAGGTACTCGTAGATGGCGTTGGTGTGAGACAAACACTGGATTGGGTTTTTAACCAGGAAACGACTTTACTGGCAATGGAGTCCGACAAAGTTTCATCGTCAATCCCAAACTGCAACGAAAGGAATATTATAGTTTATATGAAACAAAACTTTTTTAAGTTCGAGAAGGATTGATTAATACCTCAGTTTTCCTCCAGGTAAACAACATGCTCGCAGGCCAATAGGTGGTATTGCTTCTTGAATATCTTCTTTTGATAAATACCGCAAAATTTCATAGGTTATGGATACCTCTGCGAAAAAAGATACGCATGAAGACGTTTGTTATATTGACCTTAAAGTCCTTAGCAAATATCTTGAGTTATTATTGAAAGCAATATTGAAAAAATCACCATTTCCTTGTTTAGGTATGTACTTACTTATTAAATAGTATTTTGCCTCTGGTAAATCAAATTCGTCCAGCAGTTCGTCCAGCTTAGTTTGATTTCGGTCCAATACTGACAATGATGGTGGCAAATTAAGGATTATATTTCCTTGATCGTCTTTCTCGTACGTTAATGCATCACTTAAAATAGTGCTCTTGACTGAACACCAAATCACTATTTTGCACATCCATTAAAAAGATATTATTTATAAACCACTTTTGCACTTTACCTTACACGCACTCCTCCGACCGAAAGCAAAACAAGAATGCCATCGGGGCCAGACAAGCAACTGGTGATCAAAAAGATAACGGAACTCTTTTCCTGGTTTGGCAAATTTTAATGTATTTCAACACGATTTGATGCAGTATGAACACTACTCCCTCTTACTTCAACACGATTTCTTTTTGTTTTTAAACGATTAAATATTGATTGGCTACTAAACAGTTTTCGAGCTGAGACGAGCAATCAATTAAATTAAAAGTAAAGCTAAAATGCCAATGCAAGCAGACAAGGGGTAGTTGAAAAGATAACGGATCTTTTTCGTTGGTTTGGCAAATCTCAGCGTATTTCAACTCTATATCAAGTAATATGAACACGACTCCCTTTTATTTCAACACGATATACTTTTTTTTTAAACGATTTCATGTTGATTGAATACCAAAAAAGCAAAAATTTATCTTGTTGATTTTACATGGGATCTGATGCCTTTTTTAATCCGATTATTAACACGACTCCCTTTTAATTCACCACGATTTACATTTCTTTTAATCTGATGCAAAGTATATTTTAAACGAAATACTTTAAAAACAACACTAAATTAATAATAATGAGAGTTCAAAAAGATATCGTGTTAGATTAATCACTAAAAATATCAATTTAAAACGAAATCTTTTTAAATCTAAATGAAAGAAAAGTTGATTTAAGAAATATGCACCATTGTAAAAACAATAATTTGTCGGGTTGATTTTACATTGGGTTATTTTTCTGTGTGTAGCAAATGTGTTTTACCTTTTCTCTATTCAATTAAAAAAAAAGACATCAAACCACAGTGCGTCAAGAAAGAACAAACTTTACTGTTCCTGTCCTGATCCTGTAAGGACTGTACCGATAAAAAATAAAACACGATTCGCATACTTCAATCAAAGATTTTTTTTTGGCTGGTATTGGGTATTCGAGAAGGCTCTGATTTGTGTCAACTTGGTGGTAATTGAATATGCTCCAACTTAAAGTAGACGTCGTATTTGCTTATTATACCTCCTCGCGGTCATTACTGAGTATCGTTTCATAAACCTGGACATAACTTGTTGAATAAAAAGCACCACTATGGTGCTTAGTGGATGGGCGTGTACTATTCGGGCAGACTCTGACTGGTGTCAACTTGGCGGAGCAGACATGTTGGAACTTATAGTACACGTCAACTGTGCTTACCTCCTCGCGGTATCCACTGGGCCCTGCGATGCTTCGTTTGGAGCTGACTTGCTAAACTAGTAAGTGCGAGTGTTGACGAAGGAATTCGGAACAAAATAACTGTGAGCGATCAACACTATAATTGCTCTGCGAACAATGACTGACTGCACGAAGCTCAGTGGTCTACGAGAGCTTTCGCATAAATGTGCCAGCGGATGAATTCGAATGACAGAATCAACGGTGGACTTCAGCAGTCATAAAAAACAGAAACCCCTGAAGGAGCTACTCCAACATATTTGGTTAAAAGGTCTTTCAGGGTCTTAAAATACTAGGAAAGGGTATTGAAGTAGAGATAGTGTCAGATGAGCTCCTGGTGAGTCAACGGCAGGGCTCACATCCCTGCAGCAGGGTACTTACACTGGATATTCCAGCCCTTTATGTCCGAAGGGATCCAAAAGAACCTGGCTTTCCAGCTTGAGTGTTGTGCGTGGGGTTAACTACCCAACCACGTAAAAATCCTCTGGTTCCGAAATAACCAAAAGCCTCGGATAACGATAATGATTTCAAAATTGTCGACCCAAGCAAACGAAAAAAGGACAATGACCTCCGGATCTGCACGTGGAACGTGAGATCTCTTAACGGATTACATGCAGCTGGAGAATTGGCGGACGCCTTGGACTGCTGCAAAGTAGACATAACCGCCATCCAAGAAGTGCGATGGAGTGGACCGGGCATAAAGAAGATAAAAAACTGTGACATCTACTATGGCGACTGCTACAGACAACAGAAACAGCGTTTATTTGGGTGCAGATTTGTAGTTAGAGGAAGACTCAGGGATAAGGTGATTAGCCAAAATCCAGTCAATGAGCGTATAATGACCATACGCATCAGGGCTAAATTCACAAATATTAGCCTTATATGCGCCCACGCCCCCACAGAAGAGAAAGACAAGAATTCCAAAGACTGATTCTACGAACTCCTCGAAGAAACATATGAACACTGCCCTAGACACGACGTGAAAATCGTTCTTGGCGATCTTAACGCAAAACTAGGGAAGGAGGACATCTTTGGAAATACAATCGGTAAACATAGCCTTCATGACAAAACCTCCGAAAACGGACTGAGGCTAATCGATTTTTCTGCGGGGCTAAATCTTGTCGTAAGTAGTACACACTGGAGAGAGCAAACCCGAAATCGAAGTCGTTGCAGAAGGATGTTGGGTGAGGCAGGTTCACTCCGAACTATAATGTCCACCTAAGTAAGTAAGTAAGTAAGTAATATGATGCTCTCCGCTAGTGACTGGAATCCCGGATCAAAGCGGTCTGCCAGAGCATATGTGGAGTGTCACAAGAGCTTAGTTCAACTAACAGAGTCATTGTTGGACTTCAGCAGTCAAAATCAGAATAACCTCTGAATGAGCTAATCTGAAATATTCGGCTAAAGAACTTTAAAGCTATTTAAATTAAAGGAAATGGCATTGAGATGATGGCAGGTGATCTTCCTCGAGCCTAAGGCTCTCATACTCCTGCAACACAGAGTCCGAAATAGTGGCTCGGAATTTTCGTTGGAGGTAGAAAGAGGTTATCAGCCAAGATCCAGTTAATGAGCGTATAAAGAGCATCCGCATCAGAGCTAAATTCGATAGTATTAGCCTAATATGTGCCCACACCCTACATAAGAGAAATACGAAAACTCTAAAGACTCAAAAACATATGAGCAAAGCCGTAGATTTGAAGTGGAGTAGTGATTTTAATGCAGGTCTAAGGAAGAAAGATACCTTTGGAAACACTTGCGGTAAGCCAGCAAACCCTCCAAAAACTAACTCAGTATGATTGATGCCTTCAATGGTTTTAGACAACTAGAACTAGACTCACGCACACCAGTAGAATGATATTTCAAAAGTTTATACAATTTTTCACTTATGCAGACAAAATTTACGCAATTGGAAGAAGTAAGCGAAGGCAAAACGTAGAAAAAACAGACTTAAATTCAAGGACGTACAGGACTCCGTATATCAAGGCTCAGAAAAGAGCATGAGTCCGGAGGTCTAACGAAGAATAAACCATTGCCAATCATTGTTAACTTCTGTAGCTTAAAAGGCAATTTAGAAGTAATTTAGAAAAACTTATTAAAGGCGCAGAACCATGGTCCAAATCTGAGCCGGGTAAGGAAACATTTGATCGTTTCGAAAAAAAATCTAAAATAATTAAGTACGTAGACATATACACATAAATAGTAGTGCAAATAGGGATCCGTTCTCCCGGGACATAACCCATTTCAAGGACCTCCAATTTTATACAGATATCGAACGGCGAAGTTAGAAGGCGTTTGTCATGGCAACTCACCTTCGGAGGATTGCGGATTCCCCTCTAATGGTGCTAACCATAGAAAAAAAAATCTAATGTTTCTGGGATTTGATGCCGAACTCCTTCTTAACAAGCAAACCTTTTTACCCTGAATGCACTAGAGAATGTGATTTTCCTTTTATGTTCATAATTTCAGTGTTTTCTCATCCATTTGCAAACTTAAAGAAACAAATTCAAACATTCAATGCAGAACCGGTCATATAGAGCGTTTCCTGAAAAGCAATAGCGTTACATAGGCTTTATGATTTTGAATTCATTTAATGTAGGTACCTGTTGACAGTTATTTGAATCTTGTACAGAATTTGTTTATTCAAATGAAATTAAACGGCTATTATCCTTAAAAAGAAGAGCCTCACCTAATTTAACAGCAAGCATTTCAACGCTCATGAATAATGCTATGCTCTTATATGAGACTTAGAACCTTCAAAACCAAGTCAAACATATACAGAAATTTTTAAAAATTCTTAATAAAAAAATCTCCATTCTCCCTGGCATACACAACTCCAATCAACGATAAAAGTCCAAACTCCCAATCTTTTACAGAGAAAATGTTTCGCCCTCAAGCAACATGTGAAAGAATGCGTGTGCGAGCTGAGCTACAAGTCCTCAACAGACGAATAGCCTGAATTATTAAGCAGATCTACTCGAGTGCCACCCTCAATTTGTCAAGTCAACAACAAACGCCCTATTATGGCTGTACCATCAAAACGACTAGTGTATTTCGGATGATTCCTTACGGCAAATCATACATTTTTTATCACCTCTTTTCTTCATGGTGCGTCGGAATATGGGTTCAAAGTACACAATTCACTGCCATTTTCATAGAGAATAACAAAGCAGTTCTTCTTCTAAAACACTCTCTTTAATTTTCCTATACAGCTAGATACTCAAAGCTCAGCTAGAGTTGAGAGAATGTGTAAACAAAATTCCATATTTGCATAAATATTAGGATTCGAGATTCTTGAGTCATATAACCGTGCCCACACCACACCACCATCTGACAATATAATATACGATCACAATAAATTACCTCCGGTAAAATTACCAAGACGCAAGTTATTCTACGAGTTTACTTTGTCTAACGGTCTTAAGGCATGGCCAGCTGAAGTCTGAAGTCAAGGATATATACAAATACATAGCAGCCAACATTAACATTCTCCCCCTTTTGCGTACCCAGTCAAATTCCTATAATTGAAATCGAGAGGAAATCTTGAATAATTTACTACCTCTGCCATCGACGAAAACGACGACGACGACGACTAAGACTACGACTACACCACGCCCGAAATTGTGATGGAAGTGGGTGGGCACATGCATAGAATGCTGATGGAATTCCTTGGAGCAATCGGAAGGGTGAAAATCATAACACCCTTGCCAGTAAAGGGTTGCGAAATACCCGCATTTTACTATTTTCTAAAGCTTTCCTCTTCTTCTACGGACATGATAGCCCCGCATAAAAATGTTTCATTTGATATTCGCCCAAGGGCTCCTTTGGCAACGTTAAAAAGAACCTACACGTGATGGTCTTCTGCATCTCCATCATCAAAGGGTTCATCCTTTTGTTTTAAGGCACACATTTCTATGCGTGGATCTGTGTATGGGGAATAATCATATGCATAGCAAATTAAGTAATGAAACAGTAAATGTTTCCTGGGTTATCTTCGCACAGCCGATTTAGCAAACGTCATTTACAACTTTAAGTCGACTCGATGGTCAGAATCACTTCTTAAAGGAACAAGTTACACGGAAATGGATCCTTTATCGTAAAAGTTTTGTTTACATAGACGAAGAGTTTATAACTCGATTTGCAGTTCAAACTTTGGACATTTGTTTGGGTATAATTTGTTTTGAAAAATGACATTGAAGTTTAAAGAGCAAACATTTTGGAAATTTTTTCTGTCTTTCGAGTCTTCTGGCCGAATTACATCATCAGTGATCGATTGAAAGAGTGACATTTTCCCTTGAAGATTTGCTCTAAAAAACACCATTTTTGTCGGTTGCTTATCTAGGAATTCGATTCAATTCCCTTTGATTACTTATGAGAGTACATCAAATTATGTTACTAGATTGCTCGATAGCGTGAGTTACAGTGCCATAATCACGTAAATCAGTCACGTTTCGTGTATCACTCGGTAACGATTGTGTAGAAAATCAGGCTTTGGTCGAAGGCTGCATAAAGTTATGATGAATTGAACAATTTTTAAAATTATAGCTATCGACGCCACATACAAAAACCGTTTATTTTCACTGTTAAAGATTATTTTACGGTTTATTATCTTCTGCACCATTTCAACCTAACTCACTTAATTAGGTTAACATTACAGTTCGGGGTGAACCTGGGCCTTAACCAACATCCTTCTGTAACGACTTCGATTTCGGGCGAGCTCTCTCCAGTTTCGCACTCTAAGTCGGTTGAGGTCTTCATCCACTTGATTGCGCCACCTAAGACGAAGTCTTCCCCTTCCACGATTTCCCTGCAATGTGCTTTCGAAAACCAGTCGAGCCGGAGCGTTTGGGTCCATCAGCTTTACAAGACCTAACCATCGTAGCCTTGCGATGCGTATTCTTCTGGCTATGCCCATGTCGCGGTACAGCTCATACAACTCGTTGTTGTATCTTCTCCTCCACACATTGTCTTCGCATACGGGACCAAAGATCATTCGGAGATTTTTTCTTTCGAAACGACCATAAGGGTTTCCTAATCCGTTTTCGATAAAGTCCATTCCTCCGCGCCGTAAAGCAGGTAAATCGAGTAATTGTACAGACTTTTGAAAGATTGTTCTCCTCTGGTGTTGACGTTTGAGTTTCTTACAATCTGTTCAAGTATGATGTTGAAGAAATCCCATGACAGTTTGTCACCTTGCCTAAAGCCTTTTCGACATCGAAGGTCTCGGTGAGTTCTTTACCGACCTTAACGGAGCAGCGTGCATTCTCCAAAGTCATCCTGCATATAGTCGTACGAGTTTTGCATTGATGCCGAAACTAGACATGGCTCTAGCTCGTCTCTGTAGATACTGTTATACGCTGCCTTGAAATCGGGTCTCGTGTTTTTTCTAAGATCTGTCGTATTGCGTTATAATTCGGTCTATTCTGAATTTCTCTGGTCTAAAACCACATAAATAAGGACCTATCAAGTTGTTGACGTGGGGTTTCAGACGTTCACATATTACAGTAGACAAGATCTTATAAGCGACGTTAAGGAGGCTTATCCCTCTGTAATTGGCGCAATTGTGGGGTCTCCCTTCTTTAGTATCGGGCATACGATACAGAGGTTCCATTCATCGGGCATGGTTTCTTCCGGCCATATCATGCAGATTAGCTGGTGAATGCTTATTTCCACTTGTTCTCCAGCTGACCTGAAAAGTTCGGCATCAAGGCCATCTGCACCTGCAGTCTTATTTGATTAAATAGATAGGATAACTTGTTGCATAAGATCGTCGGTTGTACGGAATCAAATGCCGCAGCGAAAACCAGAAGCGAGATTAAAGTTTAATTTATCTATCTATCGCCTGTTGAATGTAGTCTGATATCTTCCACAAGGCAGTTTTGCATCTATGGGCAGATCTAAACACAGATTGAAAAGGACTCAAAAACTGTAGACTTTTTATGAATTTTTTGATATCTTTGCTAACTATTACCCCAAAGACTTTAGACAAGTAGTACAAAATGGCTATAGGACGATATTTCTCAATAGATCTTGAGCTATTCGGTCTCGGAAGTCGGAACTATCCTACCCCTTTTCATGTTTGACTAGACGAAGGTGGCTTAATACGCATAATGTCTTTATAACTCCTTGCATCATTTGTAATTTTTTTTACAAAATCGGAATAAAAATCATCAATTCCAACACACTTAGACTTTATTGAAAACATAGCGTTGCCAACAATGTAAACTTACAAAAGTTAGAAAACATCCGGAGATATGTAAATTTGAAGCGAGATGTAAATAGCTGCTTTTTTTTGATTTTTTGTTGACGTTGATTTCATCGGTATAAATGTTTTCATCTATTGATGGCGATTTCTTATCTGTTCGTCGACGAAGGGTCTTATCTACATTCATGTGTCATGCCGAAGAAGACTATCGCATTCCAGAAATAAATTTTGGATTTCAATGTGCTGAAAACTATTATTGTCTAAATCGAAGTCGTTTGTAGAGAAAAAGGGGTCGTGATAAGAGAACACTTCTTGTGCTTGCTTCATAATTTCAATTAGCTGGGGTCACTCTGAGGATTTTTTTTTAGTGGCTGAAGTAAGCTAATAATTATATTTCAATGCTGTGGTACCCGTGGCGTGGGGGTTAGCATGTCTGCTGTTAATCCAGAGATTCGTGGTTCGAGTCCCAACAGAGGAAAAAATGTTTTTCCACGGACATCCCTTTTCTCGTGGAATCGGCAAGTGCTCCGATGGTAAATTCATTGACATGAAAAGCACTATCTCGATTAGGGTTCGGAACCGGCAGAAAATTTTAGGAATTGCATTGTGGATTGTGGTAACGCTGGTAGTCGGTAGTTCTCGCACGGTATAATAATTCCTGAAATGATACTAGAGTGTCCTATAGGGCTTGCTCTGAGATAGCAGAAGCCGCTAAATTCACAGCGAGATGGCACTGGGGATTAGACTCACAACGAGATAGCGCTGGAATACTATCCTCACCTGTACCGTTCCTTAGAGATCCCTCACTTGTTACGGCCTTCGCAGACAAATTTTGTTTGACTAAAACTGTTCCGTTAGTGCCTTTTTTGGCCGAGCTCCCTGTGAGTTTCAATGTTGAGGAAACTCAAATGGAACCTACTTCGCATCAGCTGAGTTCGCTAACGCGAGGTTGTTCAAAGCACCTCTAAAAGGACGATTTGAAATATCATTTAGGAAGTTTGTATAAAAGTTACAACAGTATTAGTTTTTGAGCTACGTAGGAAACCTCATCGATGAAGCGTATACTTTGACCCAATCTGTTGTCACCATTCCTTATTTCAATGAAGACAGAATCGATTGGATTTTATATTTGATTACATCTCTCGGTAAAAAGCAGCCCCGTCTCCAACTCTCAAACGCCGATAGCTACGGAAAAGCTTAAGCCCACTTGTTTTTCACCAGCAACAGAATTAAACCACGTCTCAGACACACAAACACAACATCTACCCCGGCGCTTCTTTCAAAGACATACCCAAACTTATCAATTTTGTTTACAGGACTCTGGTAATTTACATAAATGCGGTTTACTCTATTTCCATTGTTGAAAGTAAAATAAGATATTTTTATGAGAAGGGAAGAAAACCAGAAATTAAAAAACAGTCGGAAGAAAACATATTACTAGATAATTCTAGCACAAAAAAGAAGAAGAACGAAAAAATGTAAAATAAAAAGAATAAAAATGCTTAAGAGAATGATATAAGCTTGGAACTAATAACGGCCAGACTGCAGCCGAAAAACATTTTTTTAAACTTCTAACTTTCTTCGTAACAGGCAGACACGCATACACCTGTAGACACTTTACAATACAAAACCAAGTGGTTAACCTGCATTTTTTAAAGCCAACCCGATGCGACGGCTGCGGCGGGTGTAACTGTCAGCAAGATGAATGGTTTGAATCAAAGTGGGAGAACTTTGATCTTTTTCTGATCACCCAGCTCAAATCACCTACAAATTAATTAAAGTCAAGTATAGATCTACTGCACACAAACGGTTTCCTTGAGAACGTCGTGAAATTATTCGTCTTCACCTACTTATATCAATGCAAGATCATCCTTAGGATTTTTATTTTCACTGCTGTCTTTATTTTATTACCAGCGGCTTTTATTAAGTATTCCAAATAAGAAAATTACAATAAAGGCTGATGCAACAGCAATGGGGAGACTTTAGGGCTTCCATACTTCTCAAAGCTTTATAAGAAGAAAGGGTACCTTAAAATCTATGCCAATCTAAATGATTAGGTAAATAATCAAATTTCATGGAAGTATAATATGTTGTCTTCCACGCAAACCATTGCCACCCGGGCACCACTCATTTGGGTTACTCCCTCCCTCTGAAGCTTCCTGTTAATTCCTCTTACCAAGTTTCTCGTCTCATTAGCAAAGTGGAGAAGCTCTTCTTTTGCCCAATTCGGGTACCAAGATCAATCAGGTTCACTACAACATCCAACAAATGCTTCACTTCTCCAAAAATGCTTTCTCTTGTAGCCCCACATAGACTTGTGGCTATATTTGAGTTGATGACCAAAAGGACAGGATTTTGAAGTTTATTTTTATGGGGTTTGAGTGTCCTCTTTCATCTCAATAGAAATACTTTCCAAAAACGATTCCGACAACATCAAACACTGTTTTTAAGTTTACACTAAATAGCTACCCTCGCTTCGCCATAACACGTCATTGGCTTACCACAAAGACCTCAAGTACCTATCTAGATTGATTTACACGCCCGGTTAACTCCATCATAGCAACATCTGTCGTTTGAAGAACACTTTCATTCTCTATACGACTCTCTATAATTTAACTCTTAGCCAGGGCCAGCACAGATGGTCTATCATGCTGGTCCGTTAGACCGACTCTTCTCATTCTGTCATCCAATAGCCCTACAGTGACAGAGTAAGTCACCAAACTGAGTATAACTCCATCAAAGTAATTTTACGGTAATTAAAAAAATATATATGTATGTCCAAGCAATGGAATCTACAGTCCATCAATACCCAAGTGACTCCCCAGTAAACGAATCCCTTCCACATGATGGAATCTAGTTAGCTCGGTCAGCGAACACCGTTTGGTTTTGACAAAGGCCAATTGGCCAGAGAATTGGAAGCGCTTTGCACTCGTATACAACACTCTGAAGACCAGAAGCATAATGTATACGAGTTTGAGTTAAAGTTTTGAATTACGTTGTACCAATAACAACAACAACAACAACAGCAATCTAAAGAGTCCTGCTGGTGTAAAAGAGAGACTTCTCATGTGTGAAATTGTTATGATGCAGATTTTCTTTTTCTGTATTTTCTTTAACATTCTTATGGTGTTTTGAAATCTGATCCGATTTAGGGTGCACCTTGTATAAGAGGAACGTAATTAAAAAAGAACACACACGTAACACACCCAGAGCCTGAATCTATATAAATTACACACGTCGTTTGACTTGAAGAGTCCTTTGGTACATTTAAGCGCACTTGCCAATTAACATTTGAAGGACCATTTAGAAAAACCTAATGGCGGTACACAAATCCACATTCACAAACAAAATTTACACCAGCAACTACAAGGACTCCACTTGTCGTCGTTGTTGGTGATATAATATGTTGTCGTTTGTGCACTTTTAGGCCGTCATCGCCGCGCGAGGAGTTATATTGCTGTTTTGTCGTCGAGAGTTGTTGAGGGAAAATAGTTTTAGATTACACCGAGAGCAAGTGGAGTGTTAATATCGTACTTAAAAGTTGTAGGATATCAATTTTCTCCATCATTAAGCTAAGAACTCTCTTTGAAGGTGTTGCAAACACGAAGTTTACTGCGTCTACTTATACTTTGTCCGCAGGAAAGTGGATACTAAATTTGAAGAGCCAAGTTGAATTGAGCTTGTGATTTCTTATATCAACTTCTAAGTAGCAAGGGAAAGGAGGAAAAGAAAGTTTCCTAAACAAGAAGAATGCAGTTGTGGAAACAATATCGTTACAACAGAAGTGGGAATGAGTTAAAAATGAATATTTACTACGGTTGTGTGTTTTAGAATTACAATTGAATGCTTTCCCATGAAAGCATAAACAATTAATTTCTGATATTTCAATACCACAACGTGACAAATGTTCCCATCAATAGGTAATCGTTGATCAAATGAAGCTTCGGTACCAAGGAAAATCGAGTGGTTAGCCTAATCCCTGATCAAATGCCCTTATCATTGGTCGAAAATTTCGTGGACAAACCGACCCCACGATTATCACCTGGAATTATCATTGATCAAAGATAAATCCAGCGTGAAGAAACTGATCCTTAATACAAAGCATTTTCTCGATTTTACAAATAAGTAATTGCAGAAAACAACTTATTTTGTAATTTTAAGTCTGTGACTCTATAAGTTATCAGCTTTTGAAAACATTACCTATGCCAGGACTACGATATTTAAGTTTAGTTTTCATTGCTTGTGTCAAACTGAGTTGCTTTCCTGATAGCTTGGAAAACAGCTGTGGTGATACCGATTATTAATCAATCAATCCGAAAGACAGCTAAAAGCCTATAAGCTTACTGAGTTCTGTAAGCAAGCTGCTAGAAAAATTAATACCTAAAAGAGAATCTTGACATTGCTGCTCATGCTCATAGAATTTACCCAAATTTTCAATTTGTGTTCAGACTGTTCCAACCACCAAGTCCTCAGAATTAAAATGCCAAAAAGTTTGGTTTGGTACGACGCATTAGTTCACTAACCAGTCAAATTGAATTTTCCTCTGGCAATAGTTAAAATTGTTCACAGCTTTTTAAGTGGGAGAAAACTTGTTGTAAAAGTTGAGGATGATAAATCTTCTGAGCAAAGAATAGCATATGGAATCCTTCAAGGCGCTGTACTCGGTCCTACACTCTTTAGGATATTTGTATCCGAACTACCTAGTCTCGGAAAGAGTATATAGGTATAGCAATGTTTGCAGACGATACGGCTATGTTTTCATCGGGAAAGTAATATAATGTCTATCGTACGTTGCAAAGGTTTCTTTCTCTAATTGAAAACTATTTTTTATATAGAAGGTCAAGGTAAAACCTTTAAAAACCCAAGCTATTTGCTTTACACAACGCTACGTCGAGAATCATGTTTTCTCACAAATGTTCAACTTTTCGAATTGGATTCGTGAACATAGAATAGTCTGAGCATAGTTGACACCTTGGTATTACGATAGACAAAAAATTTAGTTTTCAAAAACACATGTCTACAACTATTAATAAAATTTAATGATTTATGTGAAAATTCCATACCATAAAATATGCATAAGTTCTAAACTAAGCAAAGACAATACAATTATATTATTGAAATCTTTTTTCCAATCTATCCTCCTGTACGGTGCTCCTGTTTGGTATGATTGTGCCCTAACTCACAAGCTCAAGCTGTGAGTTTTGGCGCAACCATACCAAACACGTTGTGTTGTTACAGTTACATTTTTCCTCCACAAATATGTTTCCGTAAATGGTACCTTTTAGCCTTTGCACTTCATGTAGGTTGATCAAGCTAGTTGAACCCGGGTAGAGATGCTTGCGATGACCTTATTGTGTCCTAGTTTAAGGTTTGAGTCTCAGAAACATACGAAGCTTTCTCACGGGCATCATCTTTCGCAAGCAACTAGCTCGTCCTCCGAGAGTAATTAACTAAAGTAGAATGAAAAGCATTTCCCATAACTTTGGATAAAAGAATAATAATGTTTGGTATCGTTGCGTTAACCAGCTTTAAAGCGTGTTATTAACTTCTACCTGGTAGTGAGCCCACTAGTTGTTACCTACTGCAACGAACACAATTCAATGCATTTCACACCTTTTACCCAAAACATTATACACATTACATTACATTACATTACATTACATTACATTACGCTACATTTACATTACATTACATTAATGCATTACGAGTAGTTCTTCCGTTTCCGACTATTGGAGTAGAGGCTCTAAAAATTCATGTAAGAGATCTCAACCCTCAGAAAAATTTTTCAGTTGACGAAAAGAGAAAAGTATTGGTTTGCAAAACGTCTAAAAACCATATAAAGCTTGCAACTTGAGCCAAAAATCTTTCATTGTTCGAAAAAGGACGGTACTTTGCAAAACCTCCCACTGTTGCAGTAATTTGCAAAAGTCGGCACGTCTCTACAAACTATTTATTTTTGACGATAAAACTTCCTAGGATGTAAATGTTGGTGTGTGGGTAGGTACGTTCTATTGATGTGTACTCCATATCAACACCAATCTGAAAGACTAAGTGGTTTTAGAAAACCTTTTACATGAAATCCTTTAGACACATAGTCATCCACCACCATCTCCAGTCTCCACGTTCTAAAACCTGTCACTTGACACCTTGACAGCATATAAAGAAAAATTGACAAGTTTACCTAAGTCGGCTGACGTTTTTCAATGCTTCTGTGCTGTTCTTGTGTCTGTTCTTAATCAGAAAAACTCCAGTTGAACACTGCTTATGTGACTTGTTGATTCTGTTAATGAACCTCATTCATTTAGATCTTGTTAAACCAAAAAGACTTAAACGGTCAAATATCATTCACTATGGGCATAGGCATATGGTGTATCTGTTATCAACACTTACACAATTTCAGTAAGGCCCTTTCGGTTGACTAGGAGACCATCATCCAGTGGTTATCATGAGGAGACACAATAAGTAAAATCTTGATTGCAACCATCGGTAGATATCGGTCAGAGTCTACACTTGCCGCAGAGCTCCAAACCACATTGAACAACTTCGCACAATGGTATTTCAACCATGGAGCAGAAGTAATAAAAAAAAAATTAAAGCTGTTTAACGCTGAGTGGGCCCTAATATCCATATCACCAAAAACTTAATTTGCGCTTTGCCTCCTGCATTGCTGAAGAAAATCTCCTGTGCAACTTGTTTTCAAACACTTCCCTTTTCTTCCAAAAAAATCTGAAATCAATTGCTTTGTTTTTCAATCAAATACACGCCATAATCAACGACTTGTCATCCAAGGCTGAAGAGCGTGAGCAGTCATAACGCACTCATTAATCACAAAAAAAATCCTCACCGCCCGTTAGTCAAAATGGCAAACCTTAATCAGCTTTTGTCAAGAAGAATGTCATCAATTAACATAAGCTTATCTTATCTCGATTTTTTCCCTCTACTCAATAGACGCCTTTTTCCATAAATCCAGCTAAACAATCCGAAAAACTGGTCCTACTCGTTCACAAGGTAGATTTCCCTAGACCCATTAATCCACCGTGAATAAATTAATTATATATTTTTTTTATCAAACGTCAAGCAGGGCTTTTCCGCCCGAAATTCTTTCAGCCGGCCTTCCCAGCTCATTAAGACATAAAAAAAATTTATATTTACAGCCAAATTGATGTCACTATAAATCATCTTCTCCAAAACACACGTACACACGAATGTATACGCACACAATTAAACATACACGATCTAATAATGTATCCGGCATTGCTGGTAGTCGCACATTTCGGATGCCGTAATGTACTAATTATCTTCAACGACAAAGATTACAATCTGCCAATTTATCACTTCGTTTCACGCAATCCTCATTGAAATGGAGCAAACACGCCCATCCTTCATCAGTGCGTCCCCACCTCCAGAGAACATCAGGTCCCCCAACATGTCAACATAAAATTCCATCAGTATTATTCTATATAGGAAAACATTGGCATGAAAAACAGCAAATACGAATCCTGAATGGAGAAAAAAGAAGTATCCAGATTAGCGTAATATTTTGGGCGGTATTTCTATTCCATCGTTAGTCGCCGCGCTGCCGTGCGTCGCCATCACCGCCCGTGTGTGTAATCAAACAACATAGTCGGGTGAGTGTTTGTATGTTAACTGTTAAGTCAAGTAAACAACCCTTCGCCAGCCACATCGGTATTCTTGGGACTATAGATGTTACGGAAAAAGGATCTGTCGTGTGGCGCTTATCAAGTTAACATGCCCTCGATGTTAAACCAAGTCTTAGCCTCCGTTCGACTTCACACCTTGAATTCTGCCTCACTTGTGGGCTGGCAAAAACTGATAAATATTTAATTATCCTTGTGACATTATCGTAGAGTCGGGAAATATAAAGCAAAATGTGGAGCTATTTTCGGAGTTTGGGGCAGCAACAATTATCCAAACCGTTGGGGAAGCCATTAAACATATTTGCATGCGGATTGTTGTTGACAATTTTGTTGTTGGGGATCATTTGACGGGAATATTTTGCGGTCTAATGTCAACTGTCGCAGTAAAACCCTTTCGATGAAATAGGTTCATTTATACTATGGCATTGGGAATAATGAGAAGGTTTATGGGTAAACTTTTACGGGGCTGACGACTAACGTTGTTGGTTGTGCAATAAAGTCCAACAAAACATTTTCGCAAGTAGACCGAAGGGTTATTAAAATTTTACAGCGGTTTCTTGCCTGTAATGACATTCGACTCTCAAGTGCACGGGGCACACGGGTAATGTAAAATTGAATCGGTTGACTGGATTTACGGGAGAAGAATTGATAGCTCGTTTAAATGGGTTCATATACTTATAGAATGGAATGATTTAAGAACCTGGCACATGCTCTTTGGATCTTTGGCTCTTTGTGTCATTTACAGCTCTTTACATTGAATGTAGCTCTTTAAAATCAAAAATGATGCTGAAATATATTTTAAAACTAGCTGAGCCGCCCGGCTTTGCTCGGGTCTGTAGTTCTAAGTTTCCCGTTCTTGTTTTTCCTTTTCCGTGGGAATTTGGGGATGAAATATAATCTATCTTACTGTGGGACTCTGTGGCATCCTAAGGCCTCGGCCACGCAGTAAGCGGCAGAGCGGCTAAGCGGCTGAGCGGCAACTCTAAGCGGCGTATGGCCAGGCACTAAGCGGCTGAGCGGCGAGCGGCTGAGCGGCAACTCTAAGCGACCAGGCACTGAGAGCGATTGCTTTTGAGCGATTGTTAAAATGCCGTTGTCAAGAACAGTTCGCCGTATTTTATTGTCGGAAAATCGTTTGTATGTGTACAAATTACTTAAACGTATACAAAAAAGAAGACGATTTGGTGTTCATCCGATTAACCAATTAAGATCGGAATTTGGTGAATTTAATCATTTATTTTTGAATTTATGAAGATTTCCAGATAGATTCTGGCAATACCATCCGCACGCTGATCAATCTCCAGACCAAGAAAACAACCAACTGGCATTTGTTCGATTTCAAATTCTTTTTGCAAATGTTCAATCACGGATTGCACTTGAGCTTTATCGTCTCCAGTCATAATTCCATCGTCTACATAAATTGCCATTATATTTGTTTTTAAATTACCTAAGATCTTTTTAAATTCGTTAACGGAAGCACTCATTCCACTCAATATATGGACGCTTCGTCACTGATATAAATATAAAATGCTGTTTGCCGCCCAGATAATTAAAACATGTTTGGTTGCTGAGCGGCGCCGCTTTGCCGCTCAGAATTTTGTTTTGCCGCCCGCTCATTGCGTGGCCACTCCTGTGTGATTTCATATGTTTTAATTTTTTTTGCCGCTCTGCCGCTCTGCCGCTTACTGCGTGGCCGAGGCCTAATGCTGAAAGAATTTTTGAAGTCTATTAAGTAGTTCCTAAGTTTCCGTTCCCAACCCATTCCTGCTGGAATCTTCTGTTCCCGTGGAAATATGTGAATGAAATATATGTAAATCTTTTTCACTGAGGGATAATGTTACATCCTAGAGTTGAAAGAATTTTCGAGATCGGTCAAGTAACTTTAATGTTCCCGTTCTCGTTCCTTTTTCTGATCCTGTCGGATTATAGGGATGAAAAATATAGCCTAAGTTACTGACAAAAGGTGAAGGGGTATAACTTAGCACACCTAATGTTGAAATTTTTTTTTAAAATCTATCCAGTAGTTTCTTAGTTCCCGTTCCGTTCCTGAATGAAATATAAGTCGTCTATGTCACTAAGGGATAATGTAATATCCTAGAGTTGAAAGAATTTTTGAAATCGGTTAAGTAACTTTAAGGTTCCCGTTTTCGTTCCCGTTTCGGTTCCCGTGTTATAATAGGGATGAAGTACTCGCCAAGTTACTGAGGGATTATGTGGCATCCTAGTGCTGAAAGAATTTTTGAAATCTGTCCAGTAGTTTCTAAGTTTCCGTTCCCAACTCCGTTCCTGTGGGAATAATCCGTTCCCATGAAATGTAAGTCCATCTCACAGAGGTAGAGAGAGATAATGCAACACCATAGAGTTGAAAGAATTTTTGAATTCGGTCAAGTAACTTTTTGGTTCCCGTTATCGTTCCCGTTTCTGTTCCCGTGGGATTATAGGGATGAAATATAGTTTAAGTTACTGATGAAGGCAGATAATGTAGCACACCTAGTGCTGAAAAAAAATTTTGAAATCTGTGGAGTAGCTTCTAGGTTTCCATTCCCAACCCCGTTCCTGTTGGGATAAGGGGATCAAACCTTGACAGGAACCATCCTTGGACTCAACTATGTCTACCCTGAAAATTTCATAAAAATCCGTTGGGCGATTTAGGCGTTTACCCCGGACATACATACATACATACATACATACATCCTATTTTATATATATATATATATATATATATATATTATATTATATATTATATATTATATATATATATATATATATATTAATATTTATTGAAATTTTAGAAAAAAAAAACTTTTTCGTAAAGTAACTTTTGTAAGAATGTGTGGCCGAAAGGATATTAAACATCAAGGGCATGTTCACTAGATAACGCCATACGAGAGACGACAGATCATTTATCACGCCACGCTCATCGTTTATGTACCATCATTCCCAAACAAGCACGAACAGTTCATGCGTTAAATTATAAATTATTCCATTCACTTCATCGCTATTCCCATCTTCATGGATCAGCTTGCAATCCTAAGTTCGAAAACTTGATGATGGATGCATCTTGACGGTTCCACCTTCGGCACTGAGCCCTCATCCTGGTTCAGCTGCTAATCAGAGTGGTACTATCATAGAATCTTCAACAATCCTTTCACGACTGAGTTTTTCCTCTTAACTGGACGCAGAATATTTACTGGTTTGTGAAGCACTTGCTACATTAAAACGCGTCATCATTCCTTTCTCAAATTAAGTCAAAAAGATGGGAAACTTCTTTGGACGAAATATTTTGGGTCGAAAATTGCTGAGCTAGTATTAGCCTCTGGCAGTTTGAGTGAGCTTCATTCAAAAATCTTATTGGAAAAGAAGAAAGCTCAAATCGTCTTCTACACTTGCAGTAGAATTTTTGGAAAAAAAATATGGGGACCTGGTCCCAAAACTATTCACTGGATGTATACATCCATAGCTAGACCACTTCTCACATATGCGACAATCTGGATCTTTTTACAAACGAAATGGCGGCCAAAAGCGCACTGCGACTCAAACAATTCAATAAAATTGGAAAACAGGTATATCAGGCGCCAGGCCAAAGAACCATCACGACCCATACAGAAACACAATACACCCCCACATATTGATTTAAATCCCGTTGACCTAACAGTCTTTCTGACAAGGGAAGGCTGGAAGGAGAAGAGGGTTATAAAAGAAAATCACATTTCCGTCTTCGCAGAAGGTTCCAAAACGGAAGAAAGGGTAGGGTCAGGTATCTTCTCATATCATCATACTATGAAAAGATCAATAAAGCTTCCCGACTACTGTAGTGTCTTCCAAGCAGAAGTACTTGCAGTGTGTGAAGCCGCAAAACACCTAGCTATACGCAAAATTTGATCAACAAAAATATTGACTTCTTCATAGACAGTCAGGCGGCCATTAAAGCTATCTCATCCATTATCTCAAAATCCAGATTAGTAGACAGCTGTCGCAGTAACCTTAGACTACTCAGAGATACAAACACCGTAACTTTAACCTGGGTTCCATGAGATCGTGACATAATCGGTAATTAAATTGCGGATAAGTTGGCTAAAATCGGGTCTGCACTCGAATCCAGCGAAAAGAACACCTCAGTTCTAATGCCACTAAAACAAAAAAAAAAAAAAAAAGAACAGAATCAAACATAAATTTCTAAAAACCGCCAATGGCAGGTGCCAATCTTTAGAAACGAGTCTCCTGAAACCTTTGGCCAGATATTTCCAAGAAAAAAACAGAATTTCTACTCCAGCTTTGCAGACCTCAGCTCTCTCTGTTGATTGGCATTCTGACGGGCCACATTTCGTTGGGTACCCACATGATGAGAATGGTCATTAAGACGAAGAGAGGGAGGGAAAAACATTCCTCTTCCCCTGTGAGTGTCCTAGCTTGGCCCACACTAGTAAGAAAGCCTTGAATACTTCTTCGACAAACTGGGCGACATCTCTAACCTCCTATTGAACCTCCTAAAAATTACTTAGGGTTCCAAATGGTTCAGTGGCGGTTCCCTACACCAATAACCCACCTACCAGCCCAACCCTCTATCTCTCCAATCCAACAACTTCCATCCTTTGTATTCCCGGGGAGCACAATGGATCCTTGAGACCCGAGAGAGGTGCTGCCACTTGTGGCTGCAACCCCCATCCAACCTAACTTAACCATACCTATGTTTTAAAGACATCTTCATGTAAATGTCGTTCGCGGTTCCGTTTCAGATAACCCACTGGGAAGGTCCAATATCGCGTCACTAAGTCTAACATTTCGGGCTGTATTCCACGTATTACGAGTGTTATGTTATACTGTAGGGCTTCAATCGTGTTCCGCTTGCCCACATAGACTAAAAACGTAACATAGCCCCACAAAAAATATTCAGGAGGCGTAAAATCGCATCATCTTGGCGGCCAACCCACAAGGCCGTATTGAAAGATAAGCTGGCCACCATTTTGATCATTCAATATTTCCATTGCTTCATGAGCTCTGAGGCAAGTGGCACGGTCTTGATAAAACCACATGTCAACCAAGTTCAACTTAGCCAACTGGGACAAAAACAGTCGCGTATATGATTCACTGCTGACGGTAACGCTTCTTCCACGGTCGTCTTTGGAGAAAAATAGACCGAAAATGCCACCAGCCTATAAACCACACCAAACTGTCGTTTTTTTTTTTGGTATGCATCGGTAGTTTTTGTATTCTACTTAGGTGTTTATCGATCTAGATCCTACAGTTTAGGATATATGCCTCATACAGCGACATCAAGTGTTCAGAAGTCTAAGGGATGACTGAGATTTGTTTAATTGAGACCATATGCATCTTCGAAAAGCAAAAGAGACAGCGAGTGGAAGAGGTGGAAGCCGTATTTCTTACAATACGAAATAGGTTCGGTTGCCAAAAAGTAAAACTAAGGAAATCTTGCGGGAACGCTTAAGACAATATTTGTGTGGCTTAAAAGAATATTTGTTTGCGTTTATTCATTAAAGTACGCCTTTTTCGTTCGAAATCGTTACTAAAGTCTGAATACAATGACAACTTATTCCTACATAAAGCCCATCAACTCCCTTTCGCCATTCACTCAAAAACTTCAAAATCCACAAAGGCCATTGGCCCCACTTCAGGTCATCATTTCGACCTCCAAATGGCTGAAGTTAGTTAATTATTTATTCAGATTCCTGTCACGGAAACTCCTCTTCATATAATGAATAGTTTATTAATCCCTTTATCACTTTAAATTGCGTCATCATTGAGTGCTGCTTTATTAAATTTCCCTACTAATCCCGTGCCAAAAAACTATTATCATTCTCAAATTCATTTGATGGGAACCAATTTCTGAATGAATTCTGAAGTTGCTTCACATTAAAATGGATATCAACTCAACAACTTAACTTCAGACTCATTTTATAGCACCTAAAAATGTGATTTCATTGCACCACATCAACTCACGGTGAAGCGCAGGATTCTGGCTTCAAAATGCGACTCCTTTTTATCACTCACAGCAAAATTTTGCCAGATAATGTGAGGCGTTTAAACGGAAACACTGCACAAATGCAAGTCGTTTTCAATTAAATCACTTTAATTTAATTACGGGATAATTTCATTTGACTAAGGTCTACCCCCAGTGGAATACAAATATCTACTATTTCAATAATCCGTTATTTTAATGCAATTATCATGAGGCTCTTGCGTAGCGTGTATGCGAAGGATGACGATGATGATGATGATGACGATAATCATCATCATGCGGCAGCATCATCATCACCGGCATCATCAACAAAACGATACGATGCCACAAGCACCGGAGTCTCACAATATTGAGACAACGAGTGTGTGCTGAATCCTGTTTGTTGTCATCTGCATATTTGCAGGTGAAACAATTGATACCTCCTCTTCTCCACAAATTGCAGGATAACAATCTCCAGAATCCCTTGCGTATACATACATGTAATCACAGCATCAGCTGAATGCATTAAAGCCAAATCGCACTACCGAACAGGATATGCAAGTAAATCGAATTTAATAAAATATTCGAATTTCGAATGTCGAATCCTTTTGCTAATAGAATGCAAACGTGCGTTACATGTGTCGTACGTGTATCTAAGTATATTTTATACCTGCTGCCTATGTATGTAGTTCGGCAGCAATCACATCAGCTGCTGGCATCCTGTCTGAATTTTTAATTAAAGTTTCACAAGGACTTCTGTTTCTGTTCTCATTTATTTCGAAGAGAGAGACACCGACGACGAAGACTACGAGGAAGAGGATGAGGATGAGGACGAGGACTATGACGATGGCAATCAATCCTGAATCTTATCGTTCTTGACTACCAGATTGAAGGAAAAATGATGATGACAAGGACGAATCCTGTCGATGGGTCATTATTTAATTTTATTTTAATTCGATTTACCATCCTGGTGATGTTCCTTTTCGAATTTCCTTTCAATTAAGGGCATCCTTTTTGGGATAATCCCAAAAGTACCAAAACCACTTCAGTTTGTTTATCCAATTCCAAGTCCAGGGCATCCATCCAACATCGCCCCTTCCTTTGATAGAGACATGCATTTGAAAGATAACAAAATAGCTTTTATGATTCCTGGAATCATATTCTCTTGGGATAGTCCATTGGGGATAGGGGTGTGTATGTTTCTGTGTCTGTACTGTGTATACAACGCGAAAATTTTTTTTCGATTCCAAAAATCCGTATCTCTTGCTTTGCTTTTTGCGTGTCTGGCTCTGTGTGGGTGTATCTCTTTGCCACCCAACGACTTCGTTTGGGGAATCAAAAGCGACGAAATTCGATCCAGAAATGCATGTCACGTAGTAACCATCTCGGAGGAGTGACAGGACATACAGTGAACAACCGAACAGAAGATATAAAGCCCAGGAAAAACAACCTTTAAAGTAGATAAGAAGAGCACTTGATGGAGAGCTCTGTATGTCCGTATGTATAGGTACTTCTGTATGTATCGTTGTTGGCAATTGAAGTTTTACTCTAAATTCAAGAAATATTTTTGTTTATTTATTGGGGTAACTCCCCCATCACACCACACCACTATTTGAACTGGGAACATCTATTTAGTGTCGCTTGAATGAAGTTTGAGTTTGCTTCATCTATCAGGACCCCTGAATGGGATGGTTCCTTTACTTCATCGGTCGGATGTTCTGTGCAATGATAAATAAACATTCAGATAAAGGATACCCGTTTGATCATTACATGCAGAAGCTATGAAAACAATCCCCAAAGATTTGAACAGAGTGACTACGATAAGGATTTTATTTTTTATGGCATGTATAACTTTTGTGGAAAGTTGATGGTCACTTAATATTTTATTAAGAGATTTATAATCTACACACTTGGAAAGAACAGATATCATATCAACACAATGAACAGTAAAACAGCCCGGCTTTGGATTCTGTAACTTTTATTGGAAAGAAATGGGCGTTAATTACGAACCTTTCACTACTGAGGAGTTTTGACTTGAGGGCTTTTGTAAAACTTTATTTATTGAAAAATGAAAACTTCTTCTGACTTCAACGACCGTATACGTATCTGAGTTTTGATGTTGCTGCTTGAAGAATTTTTTGTATCATTTTGAGAGATCTCTGTAATGAATTATTAAAATTATTGGTGACTAGAAATACAGTGCAGCATTCTTGGCAATAACAGCCATGATAACCGCTTCAATGTCTCCATGACCGAGCACATGCAAACCTCCGAGCTCCGACTCCGAAGTCGATCAGCCGACTAGATTTAACTTGCTGGCTCATCCATCTAGCATTTTATCGTGCATTGTGTGATGAAATGCCACTTTGCATACAAGCTTACACACAACTTCATGCTTATAGTGGTATGGTTTAAATAAAACGGTCTAAGCTGTTGATGCACTGTGCAGTTTCCAAGACTCCATTACCAATGCAATCCAAACATTTCCAGCATGTCATTGATTAAACTTGTATAAATTTTGCGACGGAATAGCCTTTCCTCAAAAGTTTCAAAAGATTTGAACTAGGCTTGTTCTTTTAAACAAGTAATAGGTATTGAGAGCTTTTAAATGAAAACATTTTTCACATGCATCGATGTCAAAAGTTCTTAAATGAAGTAAAGGGTCTGAAAACATAACTTTTTTTTGAAAATGCTATAAAAAAACAGTAAATATTTTTTCAAATTTCTTTTTTTATTTGAAAGTACAATCCTTTTGGTTATAAAAATGGAAAATAATTTAATTCAAATGGCCGAGGCTGACAATGCAGTAGCCTACACGATCGGTCCAATTTTTAAGCACATTTTTGATTGTGTGCAGCTGTATTTCAATAATGGCTTCACGAATATTGTCCTTTTTAAAGCGTCAATTGTCTCTGGCTTGTCGGCGTATCACTTATCTTTTACGTTACCCCACAAATAATAGTCCAACTGTGTCAAATGGCAGCTCTGAGGTGGTCAAACGACATCAGGTCTGCAGCTAATAATGCGATCTTCAAAAACAGTGCGCAAAACATCGAGTGTAGCTTCGGCTGTAAGGCACGTAGCGCCGTCCTGTTGAAACCAAATGTTGCCAGTATTATCTTCATCAATTTTTGTGAACAAAAATTCGTTCAACGATCGCCATTGACTGTAACGACCACTCCTTGCTCATTTTCGAAAAATAGCCCAATTATGCGTCTGGACCAAAATCCGCACCAAATAGCGACTCGTTTTGGGTGTATCGGCTTTTCATTGTATGCGTGCGTGTTTTCTGTGCCCCAAATGCGACAACTTTGCTTGTTTACATACCCGCCAAGATCAAAATGAGCTTCATCTGAAAAGATGATTTTTTTTTGGCAAAATCGGCATCTTCTCTAAGTCGATCACAGTCCATGACAATAGTGAGCTAGATGAGAATGTTGGTATCCGTCACAATCCTTTTCAATGGTATCAACCAAGGACGTGGTTCGAGTCCTTTGGCAATACTTAATTAAGTGCCATGAAAAGAACTTTATCCATCAGAATTGGCAGAAAATTTTAGGTCCCTCCTTTCCTTTAGAAGATAATGTTGCGAAAAATGTACTAGGTCCGAGGCTTCCCTCTGTCATCTGGCTGTCATCTGCCACCTATTATTATCTGTCATGTGTCATCTGCTGTCATCTGCCATCTCTGTCATCTGTTATCAGTTATATCTGATGCCATCGGGCAGCTACCTTTAGTTGAAAATACGTTTCTTTCTTCGACAATTCTCAATTAGTATGCTTTGTCCATAAGCAACGGCATCACTTCGATCGTTTGCATATTTTCTAAGAACCATTAGCTACAATTTTGTTTATTTACTCGCTCGCCGTTTGAAAAGTGTGTCTCGTCGCTGAAAAAAAAGTAGTTCGAAATATCGATTCTCACTGTCCTTAGTTCCAGTATCCAAGTAGCGTATCTAAGGCCTTAGCCACGCAGTAAGCGGCTGAGCGGCTAAGAGGCTATGAATACTAACGGAGGACTTGCCAATTCCTCGCGAAAGGTGGTACCCGTGGAAAAAACATTTTTGCCTCTGTTGGGATTCGACGGGATTCGATACAACGCAATATTTTCGTCGTGCATTAACATGATGCACCTGGCCATACGACTCCAATAAACAATGTTTCATCAAATTTGTTCTCAATTTTACCGATTGCTTGCGAAGTTAGTCGACTATGAGGATCATAATCATCACCTTATGTACGTAAATTCGCTACGTTTAAATCAATACTTTTGAAGTTGATAAGTTTTAATTACTTCTACACGACTTCTAAACGATCCACTGTCGAAAATGGCAAACTTTTAACTAATGTTAGAACATTTCAAATAGCATCCGAGCTAGATAGTTGAAAAATGTCAGCTTTAATAATTTGAAATCACGAAAAGGATCACCCTCATAACGAGCTGGCTCACATTTTTTAAAGCTCTGAAACTAATTTGAGCACCCTAAAGCCTCTTAGCTACCTTAGCATGAGCTAGTGTTAGGCTAAGTGGAAGTGAGTAATACCTATGTAAACTGCCTGACACACTTAGACCGTAAAGGTTCATTGTGATACATCAAAGACCAGCAAGCTAATCACCTACTGATCTTAGAAGCTCAATGTAAGATTAACGAGTTGATCACCCATTAATCTTTCATTTCGGTTAATCACCTACAACCACGCGGAACTTTTAATGTACATATTTTGAAACTTTTAGGGTCTATGTAAGCTAGTATCGTCGAAGAACAATTTACCGAAATGAGTCGATGGGGAATGTTATTCAAACCGATGAGTTCACCCCTCACTTTGGAAATCAAACTCATTTTTCTAGAAGTGTTTTTAGCTAGGAAGTATGATTTTCCTCCTGTGAAGTAGTGGTGTTGAACGGTTTCTTCCTCTTCTTCGTCCATACAGCTTCTGCAGAAATATTTGAAAAACACAAAAAGTCTTTTGGCGTGTCTTCCTATTAGACAGTGTCCCGCAAGAACACCTATGGTAGAACCTAGATATAGGCGGTTCAAGGCTATCAAACTCTTCGAGCTAAAATTGAACCAATTTAAAATGAAAATATGAGAACCTTCTATCTTTTGTATGTTGCTGGTATGTGAAACTATTTTAAAGTGAATTCAAAGTCGAGGGAGAGGAAAATATTTTAATAAATTCATAGAAAATATAATTTTGCCTGATAGTTTTACATTTACCTCGTTTTCCTTTGCTGGTGCTAGTCGAACATTGGTTACTTTTTAATTCAGAAAAGAATCAAAGCGTAAAGAGAATACCATTTACGAAAAACTTGCATTTGCAAAAGATTCCTGTTCAGTTCTACGGTTGTTTCGCAAAGTTACTTGTGTCCTATACCTATCCTCGCTCAACTGGATACAAAAAAGGACAATATTCTAGGAAACTCATTTCAAAATTGAAAAACCACCTAATAGACAAAGTGAAAAAAAGCAATTCAGTGAAGAGCTAGCTTGTTCTGTTGCACATCTGCCTTCGCACACAGGCTAATAAAATTAAGACCCATACCAAAGTAATAAAAAACAAAAAACCTTTCCAAAATAAAGAGAAGTAAAATATGCACCCTTTTAAAGTTTTATGTCCCTCATCCCAAAATCGCTTTCATTATATGCTGGTGGTGATAAGAAACTCCACTCCCAGACCAAGTGAATCTTATCTGACTATGTGAACAAAAAATAAGAAGAAATTGCATCGTATTTTTGCGCCCCCTTTTGGCAGCCGAATCAACGCCATCGTTTGACTCGAGAATAAACATTCACCGTGCCTTACCTTAAGGAGTAGTAACTATAGTCAAGTAAAGCCACCCCCAAAAACAATTTGATGACACACGTTCGTGCGGCACGTCCCACACTCTCCGCAAGCATTTTATATTATTCGTTTACGAAAAATCGTGATTGAAATTTTCAACGAATTTGTCGCTGCGAAAAAGCGCCCTCTACTACAGTATCTTATCTTTGCCATCGTTTTCTTGCAATAAAATTGCCGAAACAAACAAAAAAACAGCGAAACGAAAAACTTACCCCCATGGACTCACACTTTTAACTCTAAAGCAATCAAGATGGTGGGTGCTCCAGTTTTTATTGTTTACTGCAAATCGTACAATTATGGGGGTGGCATCTCCATCTCCTACTGTGTGTTTGGAAGGCACCGAGAGACGACACCATGTGGTTGCTTCACTTGAAAACTAATCCACCTCCTCAATGGGGTAACTATAGAATACACAACACAAGGGGGCCGAGACGTTTGACGATTACCCTGAGAAATGTATAGCTATGTATGCGTGTGTTTCTGTTTTGTCGTTTTGATTTTGTGTTTTACGAAAATAATCGCATCAACGATTCACGTAAGGGAAAGAGGATACCTATATTAAATGCAATTGCACACCTCTTACGAGTATATCTAAGGATTGTGTTGGCAATTGCAGCGATTTTGTTATTTTCCTCTCCTGTGTCACATTCACACGCCCCGCAGTGATTTCGAATGCAATGAGTGTTATCCTGTGATATATGAGTGTCAACTCTCATTTCATTCCCCAGAAGGGTTTAGTGGGTTGGTAGGGAATGAGTATAAAGAAGGAGAGAGAAGTATGGGTAGCTCCGTTTTCCTGGATGCTGTAAACAGATTTATGAAAATGACTCCAAGTGTACGTGACTACTTTGGATTTCAGCAACCATTCAGACGAGCAAACACGTTGCATTGCAAATTGCACTGCGGTTGTAAAATAATTTCGTAAAGTCTCCGGAAGGACATTTATCTAACAACTCGCATCACTGGTCCGAAAAGATTAGTTCCACTCAATGGATTCCCTTTAGAGAGTGAGAGGGAAACAGAAAAAAGGTGGTGGGGGGTGAAAATCACCATCAGTAAATTTATTCATTACTTACTCCATCAGGACCTTGCTCTTAAGTTCATCCATCAGGAGAAAATGCCTTCGTAGTTAATTTAATGGTCCGTAATTTTTTCCATATACAAAACACTTCTTTTCAAAGAAAAAAAACTTATGACCTGGTCAGGAGTTGGAGGCGGTGGCGGCTGGCGTATAAATGGAATTTCCTTTTCTATTTTAAGTTTATTCGGTGGATCCCCACATTTAATGGTATCCGGGATACCCCATCCCCACATTTTTCAGGGGGTTGCTCAATAGAGGGGGAGGGGGGCATTTATAATGATCTCCACATGTAAGCTTGGCTGAAATTGATGCCAGATCCCCTAATGAATTAGAAGTCTATTAAAATGCTAATTTAGTTTTCAAAACCATACACAGGGGGTGAAAATTATGCCAACTCGAGGATGGGTATGGGATACGGTTGCGGACTTACAAAAGAAGAGAGTGGTGGTTTAGTGTTACTGTGTTTACTGCGTACTTTTGGGTCGATTCGAGATAAGGGAAGTAGGTGCAATCGAAAAAGTCAAGGCATATTTTATCGAATTCAATGAGACATTGAAATTCGAAAGTTATTTACGACGTAGTGGCAAAAAATAGCCAAATTCAATTGTAGTGAGTTTTTAAGGTATTTTTTACTGATATCATGCGGTTTGTCAATTCTTTTGCAGTGACTAGTGCGTCTCTTGAATTCGGAACATTTCATTCATTGCAAGTCACAGGACAATATGGATTGGATTTGGACCTTGGCGTATGTTTCCACAGGAGATTCCGCAGCACAATACTGGATATTGAAATGAATCTTTTGAGGAAGATGATCCATCTTCGAACAGAGTATCATCTCAATATCGCTCGGTGATAATTGAATTTTTAGATCGATGGTCATGAAATTTACTAAGGTCGTTTTGCAAAACTAAAATCCGGAGAGAATTGGAGAGCTGTAGTGATGGCTGTGTCGTTTAAACTCTCCAATTCACCCTAAAACGTTTTCGAAAAATCGAGAAGAGAATTCGAAAGGGATTTCTTCACTCCCGTTTCTATTTCGGAGCAAAGCAGTAAACATCTATTCATAAACAATATCTTATCTGAGTCATTGTCGATCAACCCGGAGTTTCTCTTTAATTTCGTCAGCACCAAAAGTCAGCTGATAAAGTTAGCAAATTTTCTTTAGCAAACAACAAGATAATTTTTAAAAGCGATTGAATTCAGAAATTTTGCCACTACTATCACATTCTTATAGCCTGTTAGGATATAAATACTACAACTATAATTTTATTCTCCCTTCACTTATAAATAAATATTGTGGCGCAAAAGAGCGAGGAGCTCCTGGGCCTAGCGCATATCTCACAACCATGCCTTTTGGGAGGGAATGGAAGGGACCTACAATTTTCTGCCGGTTCCGAACGGCTAATTGAGAAAGCGCTTTTCATGGCAATGAATACTAACGGAGGACTTGCCAATTCCTCGCGAAAGGCGATACCCGTGGAAAAAAAATGTTTGCCTCTGTTGAGACTCGAACTCGAACCTCTGGATTAACAGGCGGACATGCTATCTATCCATCACACCACGGGTACCCTCCACTTGATCAACGAAAACTCCTTCCTCCCTTGATTTTGACCTGTGTTGTGCAACCCAAGTATAGTATTCGATCAACGATAAATACTTCAAAGGTCACACGGACATAATAATTCGTTTGCTGGGAATTGATTTTAGGTATACGCCAAAATTCCTTTTATGTACTTTGAATGTGGTCTTATATTTTAAAAATAATATTTTATAAACTCTTTCCAAATATATGTTATCTATTCGATACTATCTCTACCCAATCCTGAGATATCTATAGTATTGCTTTGACGTTTGTCCTCCCAAATAAGTCAGTTTCCATGAAATGCCCAAAATTTTCTTGTTCAGTATTGTTTGGCCGTACGTCCATAGATCTCGATCAAAAACAAGAAAACTTAAAAGTACATTAAGAACTGTTTTGCCGATACGTGCATGTTATTGAGTGAAAAAAAAAAGTTTAGTTTTGGTTTGTCGTAAGTTTAAGTAAGTAAAGGTGAGGTTTGGTTGGGTTAGGCTCACGTTTGCTCTTATTTCCGTCACACTTAGATCAATGAAGGTTCATTGCGATACCCTGGAGTATGGTAACGTCCTAAAAACCTATGAGCTTATGATTGGTAATTTTTCAACCTTTTTGTGGCCTTAATGAAGTTCAACAGGCTGTTTCTTGAAGTATCTGATAATTCTTCTAGTTTATTGAAGAAGTAACTGCCTAGAACTTTTTTTCTGGTGTGGTAGATTGCTGGGCAGTGACAATGAAAATGAGTGGTATCCTTCATGTTTCGTCTTCTTCATAGCATCTTCTATATAAGTCATCGGTGCAAAGATCCATTTTCTTTTTGTGGTAGCCTTGTGTCTTTTTATAATACTGATAAGCGATTGTAATGAAGGCCTATTCAGGGATAATTGCCTTTCAGATCGATATGTTCCTATCGTATTATGGTCATAGTTTTCTTTGAGTGACATCCGTAGAGAGGTATATGAGTTGAAATTGAAACTCAAAGATAGCTTAGTTTTGCTTGCTGAGTTTTAAGTTATTATGATTAGAAAAAGATATTCCAAATATTAACAGACGTCTATCGACCCGGAAACTTTCAATTGCGACTTCCCAATAAAGGTGGAAATTCTCTGCCGACAAATTATGTTTTTCAGCTTTGCAGTTTTTCTGACTAAAAGGGCGATTGGTGATTATGATTTCTGCTGGTTATTTACTGATTTTTCCAGACATTGTCCGTAGTGTTATAAGTTTACTCTAGCGTTCGATCGCACTACCAAAAAGCAACCTTTTCTTGTTATAGCCTTACAAATGTAAGTAGAAGGGGCTAAAGAAATATCTCATTAGAAGCCTTTGTTGCCAGCTCTCACAATATCTTCGTAGTATCTGCAACCAGATTCCAGGTCTGTCATAGCACAAGTCTTCCTCTGTCATCATTCTAATCGTAGGATTCACTTGGTGTGTTATCACTTAAGCCTACGCACGTAAAGTATGCATGTATCCAACGGACATAAGTCATCCATAGTTGTGCTGTTGACAGATCCTATCGGTGGTGGAAACTGGAAACTAGGCGCTGGTTCATATTGAGAAAGAAAGAAACTTACCCAGCAAGTTCGTCGATCGTCTTTTTTCACTTAATATTATTATTTATTATTATTAATATTTATTATTATTATTATTATTATTATTATTAGTACTATTATTATTATTATTTATTAGAATGCTTAATTTTTCAAAAAGATTTTTTACAAATTTGGTTTTACATACATAATCAAGACATGGCCCATGGCCGAGTGCCGTCTGTCTTAGTGGTTTGTTTTTCTATGACCAATTTGTATAAATATCACAATATTCGAACATTTAATTTTGAGTTAAGATGGACTTTACATTTATCAGGAATGGGATTTAATGCATCCAGGACGATGGGGGTTTGATTTTCACAGAGCGCCCGAGCGCCCCTGTTCGCTCGTTGTTGGCGTTAAATGTAGAGCCAAGTTAGACAACTTAATTTACATTTATTTACATTTAGTGATTATAACAACAATAAAGATAAGTGATATAAAAATAATGATAATAATAACTAGTAAACGTCGACCAGGTTATCAAAAGAAAGTAGATACAATAAACAAAAAGCCTGCCTTTACAACAAATACAAGTATAGACTTAAAATAACTCATTTATAACATAAAATTCTGTATACAAGTGCTTCATTACAAAACCCTAAGAGCCTTTTCCATTGACTACCATTGAATATCAGTCTTATTTCTTCGTCTTCTAAAGTTGATTTACTCTTAACTTAATATATTGTAATGGCCCTTACTGCGGGTGTTTCGCTCCATATTGGAGTTTTGAGGATCTTTAAAGTCTCCACCTAGGCTGGTCTCGACGCGGTTTTTGGTCAACGTTCACTGACACATTTAGTTTCAAATGCATTTTGAACAGTATTTATTTTTAGAAAAACTTGATTATAGTCCGGTCAATTTATACAATTGAATTAAAGAAAATTCCGACAGAGCCAAATTTTCGTAGAGACCTTAGGTTTACCACAAAGAATAAAGTGCCAAAAGTCCCCATCAGTCCCATGTGTGCTTAAAGACTTATTCGGGGTCAAAGGTTAAAATTTTAGGTTTTTTGAATTTTTCTCAAAAACGGTAAGTTTTATCGAAAACCCTTTGGGACAGAGTTGTAGATCTTAAAATTCTCTATAAAAATGGTCCTTATTATTTTTTCTCTAAGACCCACTATTTCCCAGATATTGCACTTGTAAGAATCACGTTCTACATAATATGCGCACATATGCCACGTATATACATATATTTAGGTGCTAAACCAAGACAAAATGCATACTCGTGTCTCCTTTTATGTCTACATTATACTATTCTAAGAAATTATACTCTAAAAAGACCACCGCCCGGTCCCTTACCGAGTCCCCTCTACTGGAATAACATCTGGCCTTGAATATGTCTATGTGTATTTATTACAAGCGTCTACTATTGTAGTTAGTGCTGATCAATAAAAAAAATGTCACAATTTTGCTTTATTTGTAATAAACTTTTGACTGAAGATAAAACTGTTTTGGTCAGTCGTGGAACGACAAATTTAATCGATTCAAGTGTTGCAAGTAGTGATGAGTTTGCTGATTATTTGAGAAGCCAAAAGTCCATTACAATTCACATTCAATTCAATTCAACGCTCGTACTGTGTTACTTAACATGTTAAGGGTAGTCACAATCCCTTGAGTGCGCGCAAATTATAAAAAAAAAAAAAAAACATGGATTGTAGAAAATCATATACCCGAATCCCTTCTCCGATTATATGCCCATAAAAGGATCAATAAAGATCCTCCACTTTTGCTGTATCTTTCAATCAGAAATTCTATCTGTGAAGCCGAAAAATTGATCAACTAAAATACTGACATCCTCATAGACAGCCAGGCGCTCATTAAAGCTATCTCTTCTTTATTCTCTTCTTTATTGTCACAAAATCCAAATAAGTAGAAAACTTAAGCATTAATAACGAATACTGCTTATTTAATTTGGGTTCCAGGTCATCGTGCCATAACTGGTAACGAATTGGCTGATAAGCTAGCCAAAATCCGGTCAATACTGTTGTCAAGTTATCAAGTCACTAGAACGAGATAAAATCAAAACCCAACAAAACCTTCTAAAAAATGGAGGTCATCTCAAGAAACATGCAGAGTTTCCAGAAACCTATGGCCAAATATTTCCAAGAAAAAAAAAAGCTCTTCTCTAGTTTAGCGGACCTTTGCTCTCCCCGGTGATTGGCGTTCTCAACTGACCCTCAACTCATTGGGAACCCAGATAATGAGAAAAGGCATAAACACATCCTATACGTACGAGGGAGCGTTTTTATATTCGCGGAATGAGGGGGTTAGAGGGGGGTGACTATGCTCATTATAGTCGTAACGAGTTCAGCTACTCTTAGTATGAGGTCTCATTGTTCTTAGACAATTTGTCTTCGAGCTATCGTCAACAAAGCAACACAATCGGGAGTAAAAAGTGAAATACGGAGAAAAACAACAGCGCGTAGAGTGTTCACGTGCATTTTTGGACCTCTGTAATGAAGACAAGGAACGTGTATTGAGCCGAACTGTTTCTGGAGAAGAAAATTGGGTTCATCATTATGAGCCTGAGTCTAAACAAGACTCCATGCAGTGGCACAAAAAACGCACAGCACCTCCCAAAAAGTTTAAGGTATCACAGTCAGGGGGAAAACTCATGGCAACGGTCTTTTGGGACTCGGAAGGAATATTACTTATCGATTATAAAGATAAAGGTGTTTCTATAATCGGAGAATACTACGCTTCAATATTAGAGCGATTGAAAGAAGCCATTAAAAAGAAAAGACGGGGGATATTGACGGGAGGTGTGCTGCTTTTGCACGACAACGCGCCTGTGCACAAGATCCGAATTGCGTTGGCTGCCCTGAATAAAGTGGGCCTCGATATTTTGGATCACCCACCCTACAGTCCAGACCTGGCCCCGAGTGATTATTATCTGTTCCCAAAAATGAAAAAAGAGCTTCGGGGTAAGAAATTTACCAATGATGATGAAGTCAAAGAGGCAGTTTCGGCGTATTTTGAAGGTAAGGACAAAACATTTTTTTTTATTTTTATAAATAAATTAATTGAATGATCTGAAAAATGTATCCGTCTTGCATTGACAAGGAAAAATAATTTGGTTTTTTTATTTCCACCCTATATCGTACATATATAGTATGTAGAAGATGTCAATATGAAGAGACAAAGAAATAAACAGCGTTTTTAAACAAAATGTGGTGGACTTACTTTTGAAGTACTGGCCTGTTCTTCCTAACGTTGTCTTCTTGATGCAGAGATTGAAGTTTTTCGGGATTCGGGTATATGATTTTCTGCAATCCACGTGAATTGTTATGGAATTTTGGTTTCTTAAATAATCAGCAAACTCATCACTACTCGCAACACTTGAATCGATTAAATTTGTCATTCCACGACTGACCAAAACAGTTTTATCTTCAGTCAAAAGTTTATTACAAATAAAGCAAAATTGTGACATTTTTTTTATTGATCAGCACTAACTACAATAGTAGACGCTTGTAATAAATACACATAGACATATTCAAGGCCATCAGATGTTATTCCAGTAGAGGGGACTCGGTAAGGGACCGGGCGGTGGTCTTTTTAGAGTATAATTTCTTAGAATAGTATAATGTAGACATAAAAGGAGACACGAGTATGCATTTTGTCTTGGTTTAGCACCTAAATATATGTATATACGTGGCATATGTGCGCAAATTATGTAGAACGTGATTCTTACAAGCGCAATATCTGGGAAATAGTGGGTCTTAGAGAAAAAATAATAGGGACCATTTTTATAGAGAATTTTAAGATCTACAACTCTGTCCCAACGGGTTTTCGATAAAACTTAAAAAAAAAAAAACCTAAAATTTTGACCTTTGACCCCGAATAAGTCTTTAAGCACACATGAGACTGATGGGGACTTTTGGCACTTTATTCTTTGTGGTAAACCTAAGGTCTCTACGAAAATTTGGCACTGTCGGAATTTTCTTTATTTGACCACTATTTTTATGTATAAATTGACCGGACTATTAAATTTAAGCCTCAAATCTTGTTGAAGTTGATGTTATACCTGTTTGAATTTGAATGATGCATTCAAATTGAAAGATAGTTTATAATAGAATTCATTTTCCTTTTCCTTGTGATCTCCATTTCAATAATGATATGAAGGCTTAGAACCCGAATTCAGGGGTGTCTTACATTGCTTAATTCCTCTGATTACAAAAAAAATTGTCCCAGACGATTTGGTTTCAGGCCTACTGCTTGCCAGAAGCATTTTAACAGAAAACCCCCATGAAAGTATATTTTTGTGCTAAGAAAAAATTGAGAAAATTTGAAAATCTGTTTTTTCACAAAAAAGTTTGGAGATTACAGGATTTAAAAAAAGATTGATTCAATATGATTGATAACTCCTCGTGAGGATGCCTTTTTTTGCATCTGAGCGAGGCTCATCACATCCAAGGATCCCAGAAGAAACGCCAAACTCTAATTTATTGAAGTTTTTTCCACTTTGATTTTTTTGACGCAGCTATACTGTTCGAAATAACTTTGTAATTCAATCGATAGTTCAAATCAACGATGCAAGTCTGCAAAATGCTTTCTAATGAGGTAAAGTTTGACTCTGGGACTTGAGCTAGGATGATGACGATTCTAGGTTTCACTGCTCGGCTGTGGAATCAAAACCCAAGTGAGGACGTCAGTCAATTTCGGGGCATAGGGTATAGCATGAGATTTTCGTTTACCAAGTGCGCACTTGGATCACAATTCCTAGAGTGAGAATTCAGAGAAGCAATGTGAAAATATATCCAAACTTGATCTGACACCATTCCTGCTCCTGTCAGTTATCACTCAAGAAAGAGGGATAAATGCAGCTGTGCTCCATTTGGGAGTGGTTTATGTTGATATGGCGACGGAGTGCAAAACAAGCTCAACTGAGTACATTTTTTAACCACAAGGAGTGAAAATTAAAAAAAATAGTTTTTAAATGTATAAATGATCAATTTACAATTCTTCGAATTGGTCACATGACTGTTTTTTCTTTAAATTGCAACAAAATCGGTTGATTTTTTCCCCAGGTCTTAAAACGCTAGGAGAGTCATTCTGCTGTTTGCTCTGAGATAACATAAACCTACATACAAACAACGATTCGCGTAACAGAGCGGTAAGCCCTGAGACAACAGGAGCCATTAAATTTGACATTGTGGTAGCACTATTTAAGGACTAAAATATAGGACCGTTTTTGTTACAACATTCTTCGTTAGAACCCAATGCAAATTGTAATCGAGCAGTGAAATTTAAGTCAAATATTGCATTACATCCTTTTGACTGCGAGCAGGATTCACATATCGGCTGTGATGTTTGATTTGCAGCGTATGATTGTGTTGCTGTTCTGTTTATTTTACTGGTGACGTGTGTTCAAATGGGAAAAAGTGTAATGTACTTAGCTGAAAACACTGTTCTTATCAACTTCCTCGAAACTAGCCCATGTTTCTGTAGAAGGAGTAGCATCTAATTCAAAAAAGGATGTAACCTTGATGTGTTCAAAAACAAATAAGCTTGTTATGAAAATCAGGTTTAAAATTAAATCCATAAATTAAAAATCTAATCGCAAGATAAACCATCTGAGCTATGCCCATCATTAATCAGTGTCTACTGCAAGCATCAATGTTGTATTGAATTTTGTTTCCATGTTTTGTTTCGTCGATTAGCTCTATGGTCGTTTATTATATTATTTCACAATGAACGCTTCAAAATATGTTCAATCGATTATCAAGGACGCTATAAATTATTTCGACAACAAATCTCCTCTCTTATCGTCGTTTTAATCCACAAAATTTCATCTCGATCGAGTGCTGGGATTCCATTAATTTTCTGTCAAGAATAAGAATGTAATCATTCTGCAGCCCCTTTACACTTACTCATACCCCTAACCCATTAAGGCATTATAACTGAGCTAATGTACATCATCCCCTATACCGTGTTGGTTGTTTTTCCGTAATTAATTCGATTATTCTTCACTGATTTCAGCAGCAACAAATTTTAATTGAAGCCACTCGCTAACCCAACAGAAGAAAAAACCTAAAACATATACAACACCGTCTAAGGTCTACACGGAGAAGGAGAAGAAACAGAAGAAAGCACAACAACGGCTGCTCTCAAAAAACACCAAAAGCCCAAAACGTGACAGGAAATCCAAAAATAAAGGAGAGACGATGAATATGCCTTTTGATCGCCCATTAGAATGAAATTTAGGAGCCGTCTTTAACTACCATGTCTAAAACCCAACGGAGGGCGAAGAGGGGGTAGGAGTATAAGGACATTGATTAATAATTTTCGATAATTTTTTTTCTACAATCATCACCATCCCCTAGACGCTAGACCACAATCGATAAGGAATCCCTACATCAACAGGACTCTTTTTGTTGGAGCCACTATAACTTTAATGTGTGTGTGTGGATCTGGGTAAGTTAAAAGAGTGTTAAACTTACAACTTTAACCCTACGGACATATGCTTTGTTGGTGTGTGTCCCTAATAGTTCTTTTTATTGCCAGGAAATTCGCTTCAGCATTAAAGTTGCTGCTACCTATCGCTTATACGAGAGCTTTAAGTGAATTTAATAGGAAACCTAAACATAGAAATTTTTAGCTACAGGATATTTAAGGACCATGCCAAAAAAATAAGAAAAAAAGAAAAAAAACTCGAAGGAAATCCTTCTGACCGAATTTTTTCTAGCAAAGCATAGTTTTGGTTGAAAATCGATTTTTCACCCACATGTGGTACAAGGATAAAGTTAGGTCTTTATCCGTTTCATAAACAACTTTCCAGTCGACGTTGTATGGATCCCTTTTCTCAACTGCTTGGTCAAACTGATGTTGCCTCTCCCACACGAGCAACGAGCACTCATATAAGAGGGTGAATGCATATGGCTTGGCCATACCTATTCCAGTAGGGAAAAGTCTGCAAAATCTAAATTATCGGATTGGTAGAGTTTTGGTTTTGTTTAGTTGTTTGGGTAACGGGCATAGCGGGGGTATGGTGGCACATCGGGGCTTCTTTTCTCCCTCGAATAGCAGCGCGGAGAAAGTTTTTCTCAACAAATTTCCGGTTATTTCAAACGGGAAGTAATTAGTTTCGACGTCAGGATCTCTTTCCCACGGTAAAGTGCTGCATATGGGAGTCCTTCGTTTTAGTACAATGATGCAAACGATATCGGTTTAAACTTTTGAACCCAAAGGTCTGTTCAAAATGGAAAAATATTGCAATATATTTATTTCCTGCTTAACGAGTATGAAAACTATGCTCCTTGATGTTTGGATTGATAATAATTTGCAAGAGGCAAATATTTTGGTTATTAGGTATGGCTGATGCTATTGTTGCTGGAGGGAATTCAAAACCCAGTTGCATAAGGAGCACAGTAGGTGCTCTTTTATTTTGAAATAACAAATAATCTTTTCTGCTGGATTCTTTGTTTCTGAAATGTTGTTAATAATCCTGTTTTGTTTGTTTGGAAGAATTTCTTGATAACTACATGAGCTGAAAATAAATATCGGAGCTTAGTTGTTATGAAGCCAACTGGAGGCAGACAGGCTTAATATGAAATAGAAGTTGAGTGTTGAGTTCTTGGACCAAAGACCTCCAATAATTTGAGGTTCGTTCCGAAGTTGCATCCGAGAGGCTTACTTATGTTTGCGGATTGTGGATTCACATTGGAATTATTTTATCCATCAATAGAAAATTTCTTAGTATTAATACCCGAATTTAGGATTTGGAGTGTTCGTGATCCTGGAGTGATGGTAGTTTCTTATCTGCTTTACAGGTTTTTCTCAAATCACCCTTTTTAATATTGACAGCCATATAAAGGAGACTAAAAGCATATGGTTTGATTAAAAAAAGGTGAGCAGTTTGTTTGAAAAGCAACTTTTGCAACAACACTGTTAAAAGGAACAAAACATTGAACAAATAAAAGACTTTACTCCTATCAATAAAATAGGAATTTGTATATTGTTATTAAGCAAATCAATTTAATTATTTTTATACAAAATAAATATTCTTAGAAAGAATAACATTTGTTCAAATAAATAGTCTTTTATAAATAAAACTTTAACTGTTGCTTTTGTTAAAAGAGCCTATTTAACAAACAACAATTAAGTTTTATATGCGGTGAGCAAAATCCCAAAGAAGGTACGTGAGATTCGTTACAAGAGATACTATTTGTGGTTGTAGATCAAATGAAGCGTTAGAGGATAGTGCCTTTCAAAATGGTCAAAAAAAAAAAACGTAAGAACCACCTCACTAGGTGTTCATTCAAGTTAAAAATGTAATAAAGCTGTCTGATGATCAAAGCAAATGAACTGGCAATTGAGTTTTTGAAATTTAGATGTTGTGTTGGTTGAAATCGAAAAGTTTTTGACCGACTTGATGTTGGTAGCTCTTAGGCAAAGAGCAGCGACGGAAGCCTTTGTGCTATCAAAACATCTTGTAATTCGGTGTTTTTCTCTCTAAAGATGGGGTGTGGTCGCAGCTTTGGATTCAGGGTCAACCAAGGAAGACATGTAGGACTTCGGTTGTGAAGGTCCAATCCTGGAATGGGGCAACTAGCCACGGTGGTGGGGCTGCGCTGCCTCAGCGTAGAAGATCATGGCATCATAGTTGTTGATTATGTCGTCGCGTCGTCCATTAGGGTCACCGAATCGATGTATCTCGGGTCCGGGTGTCTGTCTTCTTTCGTTAACCTTCTGACCAAGTGGTTAGAATGGTTGGCCAGGTATTTCAGTAGGCGTCTTCTAGATGGCACTACGTACTTCCCTATGAGGATGGCCCTATCTTCTTCGTAGATTTTTCTGTTGCTTACGGTATTCCTGCGCATTGGATTGTAGCGAAATCATATGCAGATGCGCAGTCAGTTTGGATGTTGTGAACCAGACAGGAGGTAAGCAATTTTTCTTGCTTGGCTAAGTCTACTTCATTTGCACATCTGCGGATGTTCCCCTTTCCTAACATCTACAACTGTCTACAATTTATGATCTTCTAGATGTTTGAACTGCCTGAGTTAATTTCTGTCAGGAAGGTTGATGCAGATGTTATAGCAGTTTGTAGCTGATCGTGATGGTCTCCGTCAAGTTGCGGATCGTCGTATACAAATTAGCTCTGACTTTGCGGAGCTGTGATGTGGTCTTTAACCCTACGAGCTGCAATCACAGAGGTGACAAGGAGTGCGCGTAAGTAAAAGGGTCATCCACAAAGAGAAATATGGTGGAGTTTTCTGGTTGAGGTTGGTCCGAGAGGAACATGCTATACAGGAAAGGTCCTAGCTTCGATTCTTGAGCAACTCATGTTCTGATCCTGTCTACTTACACGTAGAAGAATGAAGAAAATTAAGAAAAATTTGAATAAGTCGACTCCAGCATCAATTTATGCGTTTTTTTCTGGTTTTAGTGCAGTCAATGAAGCGAAAAATAGGGCCTTACCTCCGAATTTTTTTTACTGTGTACCGATTTGCATGAAATTTTGGAATTAGGCTCATCTCACCCTTAACTTCAAAAGTGAAAATGATTTGAACACCGCCACCACCCTGGGGGTGGTTGCCACCCCTTTTCGGGGGTGAATTTTTTTTCTTCAAATAACCTCGGATATCGATAAAAAACTAATTTTAAGCAAAAAATAACATATAAAGTTTTTCTTTAAGTCCAATACTTTTCGAGTTATTGGCAATTGAAAATTCGCAATTTTTTCACGTTTTTCATCTATTTATTGCAAATATCTCCAAAACTATACGTTTTATCGAAAATTTTATAAAGAACAAAATTGTAGCAAGTAAAACAATAAACAATTTGGTTTTTTATAAAGTATTCTAAGAACAATATTAAGCTAGATATAAAAAACCAAAGCCATTTTTTATTTTGTCTGAAATTTAATCGTTGTTGTCAATGCCATTTAGCGGCGAGCAGATGCATTTTATGCATTCTAACACCAGAAGATGTTTTGTAGTGCTTGAAATAAGCTCTAAATTTAGCACTATTAAAAGTCTTTTGCACGTAAAATAAGTGAGCTGTAGTGCAAATAAGGAGAGCATCTAATGTTTTTTTTCTTTTAAATTAATGGGTTTCATAAGTGCCATTTCCACTAAACTCGATATCCGAGGTTATTTTGAAGAAAAAAAATTCACCCCCGAAAAGGGGTGGCAACCACCCCCAGGGTGGTGGCGGTGTTCAAATCATTTTCACTTTTGAAGTTAAGGGTGAGATGAGCCTAATTCCAAAATTTCATGCAAATCGGTTCACAGTAAAAAAATTCGGACCTAAAATGCTTCATTGACTGCACTATTTCTCTTGATTACTTATGGTCGACATCTCTTCTTTCTCTACTAAGCTCTCTTTTTTTCACTATGCCCCATGGGATGAGTTCTATGACAGTTAATGAAAAACATTATGTATCAACTGTCGTACTTGTCAATCTTTCCGAAACGAAGAACAGTATTATGTTAGCGAATGATATTATAGTCAATGCAGTTGATTCATTATTGTATGAAAATATCACTCACTATAGCAAAACAGAAGCAACAAGTCCCAGATAAGGACTAAGGATATAAATAATACATCTCCGATATTGACGCAATGAATGTTTGGTAGAAATTAGCGTAAACATTTTGTCATAAAATCAAGACAGTGTCGAAAACTATGAGAAAAACAAAAGAGGTCATGGCTGCCAAGTGCCAACAGTAGCACATACCTAGGGTGTCCATCTTATCTCTTTAAAAGAGAACATGTTCTCTTTTTTAGGTCCGATCTATTTTACACTATCTTTTCTCGTTAGGTTCTTTTTTTATTCTCTTTTTTCTTTACACATAATATTACTTTTTTTATTCGAATTAATTTCATAAATTTTTTAACAGCTCAATTAAATGTAAACGTGGTGTAAAGAATTATTGCTGTTCTTTCGAATACATTGGCGTGATGAAATATATTTCATCTTACTAAAAAAAAACCTAAGATTCAGCTTTTCTTAAAGACGTCAGTTTAACTACACTACTTCAAAATCATTCATCTCATTCTCTCGTGCTATATTTCCTGTAAGCTAGGAAGAGAAGCAACAAAGACATATGCAGAAAAAGCCCATTGCTACCACAAACTACATAAATACTCATGGTATGTAAAGTGAAAGCCGGTGGTCGTTGTTAAATAAAAAAGATCACTGTCTCTTTTCCTCTTTAATTGTGCGTTGTGCGAACTGCGGCGACATTTTCAAAATATGTAAGTTATTATTTAACAAGAAACCAGAGTTAAATATTCTTTTGAAAATGAATTAATGTATTCATGTACCTAAAAATTTTCGATTTCATAGAAAACAGATGCGATGATCACAAAAAGGAAAAGCAATTTGCCGACGAAATGCAAAAACACTATACCTATCAAAAAATATTTCCTTATTTTCTCTTCTGTTCTCTTTTTGTTCTCTTTAGTATTTTTCGAATGTCTCTTTTTTTTGGATTCTAGAGCAAAATGTTCTCTTTTTAGACAGACCTCAGATGGACACCCTACACATACCTCACCATTCCTTGTTAATCATTTACGTAAAAGCAAAAAGTAAATTGAGAATATTTGTAGGGTTTCAGCAGCCACAGCTATTTAATTCACTTAATCATTAATTTCGTTTGAAAAGTACGATTGTCATGATTACAAATAAAAATTCTTGTGTTACCATTAAATTGCTTGTCACCAGCAGGACTCGATTGCCCGTTTCGATGTAAATGCCCTATTCACAGCAAAAATATTCCAAGAAAGTTCTATTTTTTTTGGAACCTTACAAAGCCCGTAAGAAACTTCCTTCCTTCAGCGAAAGCATTAGAGTGTATCTGCCAACAATCCTAATGATCTGCTCCTTAAAATTTTAGATAAGAATTAGTTTGCAGACTGACGCTTACTGAAAACAACAAACAACAATTCTTTTCACAGCCCCCTTGCCAGATCGTTGGTAGCACCTTCCCATATCAACTGTTCAAAACTCCTTTTAGCCTTCAAAAATTCTGAAAATAGCTTTTACCAAAATGTGTATCGCAGAAGAAATCTATTTTCAGAAGCACCATTTTTGCCACTGCCCACCTATTTGACCAACGCCCAACAAGTCCAGTTTATTCAATTATCCTTTCAAAACTAAAAATAGTTTATTTTTTATACGAGTTCTATTTTGAAAAGGAAACAACTACCTACCACCAAGTGAGTGTGAAAAACATAGCCTTAAACATATAAAAAAAAAAAAACCAAATCATTTTCATCCTGCTCAAAATTATATCCCTCCAAATAGAATAGAATGAATAAACCAAAGTACTGAACCGAAAGTACCTGCCAGACAAAATTTTGCCAGTTTCTTCAATTCAACTAATGCACATTTTTAAACCTCAATCTTTCTATCAAAAGGATGCGCAAAAACACAGCAACAGAACTGCTCTGGGAAAGGTGTTCCGTTTTTTCGTTTCGCGTAATATAAAACCGATGCAAAAAAGAACTCATAAAGTTCGGAATTTTTAGAAAAGTTAGATAAAGCAACGCAAACCAGGCACACGCAAAAAAAACGAGGAGTATCTAACTACACCATCGAAAGAGGGAACATGATTCCCCTTCCCTATAACATCACAGTCGGCCATTTTGAACCATGGGAATCATAGTGTAATGCGGTATTTCATGTGTGAGCTGCTGAATGCTTGTTGAACGCTTCGTTTACCCTCAAAGCTTATACGACCAAAGAGTTGTGCTTCCAACTTCTGCTTCCGAGAAAAGTCCTCGGTATACGAAATGAAAAAACAGAGGCATCACCATCACCAGGAGGATAGTTGAAGTCTCTGTCCGTCTGTCCATTCAACCGTTCCTTTCGTTTGCTCATTCCATAGTGTGTGTTGAAAATTAGTTATAAAACAGCAAAGAGGCTATGAAGAACCACAATGTACATTCGCCACCACACCCAAAGGACACAAAATAGAATTTTTAATAAGCTATTGTCCTTAAAACTATGATGTCCGGGTAAGCTCGTTTAATGGCAAAGGGGCGAAATGCGGAGGGGGATAAAGGAAGCATTCAAAATTGAGTAAACTCCATCCAACCGAAGAAGACTAGATGAGGTGACAATAAGGGAAGCTTTTAGAGAGGGCTGTTTGCTGAATGGCAAAATAATTAAGACGAAATGCTTTCTAGCACTTTTCCACAACAGAACGACATGAAAATCGGATCCGGTTTGGATGTCACGCATCGTTGGTTCGGTCGTCATCTATGGAAATGTGTTTTAGTTTGTTTTCGATTGCATCGATGCGTCTCGTCTGCTAGAAACCATGAGATTTTGCCTCAAGGTGTTTTCTGAAGGTGTGGGATGAAAACGTAAACAGGGGAATGATGTAGCGTTGTTCTAGGATCAGCAGTTTATTTTCTGTTCTTTTTTTTGTAATCGTGTGTACCTTCCTACATATACATTGTGCGAGAGGGTCAAACTTGTTAAGGAACGGACGCTACTAGGAAATTGCTTAGGCTCAACTGAGCGTGAGATTCAAATTAGGAAATTATGGTTGAATAAAGTAATTGTGAAATTTTGTTTATAATGTGCGTTCTGACTAAAGTGTTGCTGTTGTTGACATTTTGAATAGTAAAGGGCAAAGGCTGCCTTGGTTATGGCTATGGGTTCTGGTTCCTAATTTTACCATAACAGGCAGGTACAGAAGTATAGTAAATGCGTTATGTTGAAGCCTAATGAAGATAAACATACTTAAGCTTATTCTAAAGCAAAATGCAATGAGCATATTAAATAATATGTTGTATGTACAAACGTCACCATCTGTCTAGGTATCTAAAAAAAAAGATCTGGCTAAATCTGGATCCAAAATAAAAATATATTTGTTATCCTTAAACAGACTGCACCTTAAAGGCATAGACATAAAGCAAATTTGGGAGAGCTCTACTTCAGTGGTTCAAACGATCTTATGAATTCCTTTAGGTATTCTTAGTCTCAAACTGTGTGGTGCCGCGAAGTTTTCTTATGACGATGGGTAATCTGTTCCAATGCCTTACGACGTAGATAAGGAACTGACGCTCAGAATTTCTGCACGAAAATCTTGGTTGCAGCAACATAAAGGGCCATAGGTTGAACTTGTAAAATGTATTCTTTCAAAAAGATATGATGGCTGGTTGCTCATGATTATTTTATTAAGAGTTTTAAGGGAAAAATATTGCAAATAGATATGTATATAGATCACAGCCCAAAATATTACTCGAATTGTTAGAAATATGGTCGTACCGTTTGAGACCATAAACGTACCGAGTAACGTTGTTGAAAGCAACACTAAGATTTCTATTCGTTTCTGAATTACGACACTTTTAATGATTTTGACTTTCTTGGATTGAGCCTCCGGTTAATTATTTCAGACCAACCAACGTCTTAACGTTTTAAGTCAGAGTTTAATCTACAACATCCTCAATCATGCCTGATTGACAGCTAAGGCGAACTTGGGCATCATCCGCATACAAATCTTAACAACAATTTCTAATCTGAAGTGGAAGGTCATTGAACAAAAGTTGACTAAGAATTGATCCCTGAGGGACTCCAGAATGGAATCTTAAATTTTGGGACGTTTTTCACCAATGACAACAGCTTATGGCTCCGCCCACTAAGGCATGAAAGAATCAAAGCAGCTGCAGAGTGTGAAAATCGGAATTGGCCTCTAAGTTTAGTGTTAAGTCTCATATGATTTACTGTGTCAAATGCCTTGCAAAAATCGAACAAAAATAATACCGAAACCTCGCCTCTGTCAATGTCATCTATAACCTTTAAAATAGCGGAAACACAACTGTGGTATTCTCTGAAACCGGACTGCTTATCGCTTAACAATTTGTGTATTTAAGAACTCTGAGATCTGTTTATGTAAGATTTTGCAATTATTATGGTATTGAAGACATGTGTAAGAACCGGAAGTATATGGGGTAGGATTATTTTGACAAAGTGAGGGTGTATTTCATCAAAACCTGTAGCTGAAGATTTGATCTCTAATAAAGCACTTACATCTACATCCCCAACCCCTTGAAACTGGAACGAATGCTCAACATCAGCGTCAACAACCTGATGGCCTTCATCTAAGGTCGGGTTATCTCGTAAGCCACCACATTCGAGGTCAACAACCCGAACGCCTTGACGGGATGGAAAATTTTGATTGTATTGAATTTTTGCAAACTCTCTATTCAATTCATCAGGACAGACATCTGAAGGAGACATTTCTTTTTGTCGACCAACACCAAGCTCTCGTATATTTTTCCGTAAAGTTTAAGATGAAAGAATTTTGTTGAAACGCTTTGAAAATACACTACATTTAGCTTCTCTGATTTTTTTGGATACGGAATCGCTCAAATAGCGGAAGGTAGAGAGCATATCTGGTAGTCGAAACGTTTTCCATCGCTTGTATGCCAAATTCCGTTGTTTTATTAAACTTAAAATTTCTTGTGGGAACAAATATTTTCTGCCAACACGAGTAATTTGAGTTTTAAGAGGAACATGCATGCTAAAAAGTTGATAAATTGATCTTTGAAGAAAGTCAAGCTGATCGTCAGGCAAAATAAGAGTAGATAATTTGCCAGTCGATTTGACAAACACTTTCTTCAAGGGCGTAAGTGTTTATGGCATTGATCATTGATCCCTATACTTGTAGACCGGTGGCATTAACTTGGGAAAATTCTTCCCAGTTGCAAACAAATGGTCATGTTTAGAGAATCTGGGTGCCCCAAGTTGAGAGTAAAAAAGTACAATTTCAATAATATTCACAAGAAATAGGTCAAGTAACGTAGAAGTGGTTGCTGAAAAATGTGTTGGATTTAAGGTGTTAACTGAGGTTTAACCAAAAGGCTTAATTTTGTTGCATGCTATGCAGCCTCATTGGCAAATTATTGAAAGAAACTATTGGTGTGTTATTTTGCGTGCATCACAGGCCCGTGGCGTCCCCACCAAGATCGTGCGACTGAACAACGCAAAAAAGGGTTGAAAATTTGATCCCTTGGCTGGAATTTATGAGAACCAGCTGGGGGTGGCAACTTACCCGAAATCTATTTTAAAATTTGAGTAATGACAAACCCTTGTCATCATTGCAAAGTGTCAAACAAAGTCCCTTTCCGCTGTCTGTCTGAATGCTCAGGTCTTTGAAACTGCAAGAACAACAAGAACTAAGTGTTTGTAGTAAAAGGGCTCCAAAACTACTGAGCCGATTTGAATGAAATTTGAAAAAATGGCCTAGAATTGTAGGAATGACATAAGGATATATATTTTCTCCCTATGTATCCTCGGGAACGAAAAAGCAACGGAAACATAAGCGAGAACCTATAAAGTACTTGGCTCATTCCAAAAATTACTTCAACATAACAGTGCTTCACTTCCTCTGAGTAACATAGACTATTGTAATACCTGTGGCGTGGTGGTTAGCATGTCTGCTGTTAACCCAGAGGTTCGTGGTTCGAATCCCAACAGTGCCCAAAATGTTTTTCCACTGGTATCGCCTTTCGCGAAGAACTTTCAACTGGCAAGTCGTCCGATAGCAGGTGGACATGCTAACCATCATGCCACGGGTACCACTTACCCAACGAATTCCTTGAATATATTTTATCAGCAGGGTATTAAATTACAGGCATCGATTTGTTGTAGTTGATGTTTTTTATATTCCCTCTACACCTTTTGCAAATAGCAGTTTCATTAGACGTTATTGACCTTAAGACATTGTCGAAATTCATATAAAAAGTGCTAAAGTTCGCTCTGAAGTATGCAAACGGATCGTTGGCAGAGCCTTAAGCCTTTCACGATTCCCCCAAAAAACAGAACAAAGGGGCCAAAGTGCTGCTCGAGCTGGCCAACTGCAGTGGATGCTTCACTTGGGCCTAGGCTGCCTTTCAAAAAATGCACTATTCGGGCTATGCAAGACTAATGCTCACTTGGGAAACAAGTTAACAACGATTCAAAACGTTTTCAAGCGTATAAGCGACTAGTTTTGTTCACCATCAGAGGTCTGATACTGATTTTTTTGAAAGATTCTGAGTATAGGAGAGCTACCAATGTCAACATAGTCTTTTATTGAAAAAAAAAAAGGAAACGACTAGATGGCCGCCCTGTATATACACAGCACCACCAAGGAGTTGAATTTAGAACAAACCATCAATAGACCTCTTGATTTTTACCATAATCTAAATGATCTCGCTAGCATCGACGTCTCTTGTATTTGCTTTACTGTTAAGCAGGTAGTATTCACTGTTCCAATGTTTTTTCAAATATAGCACGTCCCGAATCCCGATTCATTTTGACAAACAATATCCTTAGCAAATAGGAGCCAGCTTAAAAAATTGGCATTTGGTTTCGTACGAGCAATGCTTACAAGGCTTTGTTTTAACTTTATCTTTGGTGTTAGTGTTTCAAAATTGTAATCAAGAAACTGTCACAATCCACGTACATATTCCTCAACCTTCTTACAACAAAATTTTGTATTTTGCATGTTTGTATCTAATATCTATGCACCTCATTCAATTTGACTTTCTAAACAATTTTTACCCTTAAACTGTCAGAAAAAGAAAACCAAAAATATTCATCTGCAGTAAGCAACACTCTTCTGATCCCCAACACCAACCGGATGGACAATGTGCAACAAAGAAACCCAAAATGCAAATCTTAACTGCACCAAGCTCCGCAAAACCATTCTTCTGTGTTGTCTCCAGACCCTAAAAACCGGACTCTTCATGGTGGCTGTGTCTCTCCAGATGACACTCTGATAGGATGAGAGATGTTAAATGCTGCAGCTACAAATCTAATGCACCCGCTGCTGGTTAGTTGCTGTCGAGTGACGAAGGGGCTTTACGGAGCCCAACTTGTATTATATACAGAAGCTGTTTGGCCTTAGCTGTCACAGAGCTGGGTGCCACGTATCTACATTAAAATATCTCACCGAACATGGCATTCACAGTAGGGCGGCTAGCAGTTAGTGTTTTCTTCTTCTTCTTCATTTTTTTGTGCTGCACAAGTGCACATCTATCGGCGGAGCACATCTATGAGACAAAGGTCCAGTGAATGGGAAATAGTAAAGAGGACCGAAGACGAACAAAAAAGCTTGAAGCATAAATAAATAAAGTGCCAACAAGGGAAAGATTGGAAAAGTCCACCATCCATGAAGGTATCCATAAGTTTTGTTTTTTTGTCTACTTTGCTGCTCGTTTTTATATTCCGATTGCAGATGGTTGAATGGAGAGTATTTGTATACACGATCCAACTAATGCGATTCCCACCATCACAACGTTTCTCGTCCTTCGTTCATTCTGGCTTTTTGCAGCGATTGCTTTGGCGTTAGAATTACTCGTGCATCTCTGGTTGGTTTGTTCTTTTTTTTTTTTGTATACTTTGCTTAAGATGGGGAGAGCTTGAATTGCATTCTATTAAAAGTGTTCAAATAGTTGACAGCATAAGAAGATTGTTACCAGGTGTTTTCTTTAGACTTAACAGATTCACAAAAATAAAAGCCAAAACCGGGGAGAACCAACCACAAGAGGTCACAGTGTTCCGGGATAAAGTTGTGGCATTGGAAAGGTTCTTCATGTTCATTGGCTTTCACTTCATCACATCACACTTCTAAATTCAAAATGGTGCAGTTACACATAAGAAATCATTTCTCCTCAATTAAAAAAATCGACTTTGTACGATCCTTGGACTGAAAGCAAATGTGATTCTTCTTTGAATAGATTTACTTTGTCTTTTGCGTGTGAGAGGAACTAGTTCCTTGAGAAATAACTCCACGAAACTAGTTCCTTCAGAACAGCCTCCTTGGGAGCTTGCATTACGGTAACCAGCTTCTTGGGAGCTAGCTCATTCTTGACTTCTACCACGAGAACCAGCTCCAGTAAACTAGCTCCACGGAAACTAGCTTCACTGAGAACTAGCTCCACTGGGAACTAGTTCCACTAGGAACTAGATCCACTTAGAACTAGCTCCACTACGAACTAGCTTCACTACACTGAACCAAATGTCGTTGGTGATATTGACGAAAATATTTCTTCAAACTTTGAAAAAATAATTATTCAAATTAACAATTTATTGTAAAATTTTTCATATCATTGACGATTTATTCGTCAAAATCAATAAAAAATATATATGTTATTCGAAACCAATCGGTTAATTTCAATTTTTTCAAATTCATGAAATTTAATCAATCATCATTTAAAATAAAAATGTCCAGAAAAATATTTTTTCATAATTTACTGCATTTTCTTCAAATTGAATAAATTTAGTTGTATGCAAGTAAGCGTTTACCCCATTTTGACAAAACATTCTTCAAAATGAAGAATTTTTCATTCACTGTACTAGTTTTTCATATATTCTTCAATTTGAAGAAATTTCATCAAATACACGAAAGTGTTTTCTTATATTGTTTTTTTTTTTACTCAAATTGAAGAATTTTGTTTTAGCCATTAGAGCAGAGCTTTCTTTCTTCAAATTGAATAAATTTTGTTGAATAGAAGAAAGCATTTTCTTCACGTTAACAAAATTTTCTTCAAAACGAAGAATTTATTCAGTCATACGAATTTGTCATCGTTTTTTCTTGGAAATGAATATGTTTTTTTTTTAACACAGGAAGGTTTTTCTTAACATTGACGAAACTTTCTTCAAACTGAAAAACAGTCGTTCTCTTCGTTTGAGAAGTAGATAAATTTTTCATTATCGTTAAAGTGTTCAAAGTGAAAATATTAAATAGTTAAAATCCAAGAGTTAATAGTAAGTAACAATAATTGTGCAAAAAGTTAAATAGTGCGCACAGAAAAAAGTTTACAAGATTCTTAAAACTTAACGGGATAAAAAATCTATTCACACCCCAAACCCCATAAAGGTAAGTAGTAATACAAAGCAATATTTAAGACAAAACATAGAAGCCTAGGAAAGTAAATCTATTTAAATAATTTGAAAAATTACATTTGGAACAAGAAATCATTTGTAGTTTTTTCAGTGGCAATAACTTCTTGTCTAATTGGTTTTCTGTAATTAATTTTTTTTTGCATAAATAAACAAAAAAGCTAAAAAAAAAGCTGTTTGTTGATTAGTATACATATATGCCAATCGCGTTTGTGTCTCCAGTGTTATTACTGTTTATTTCGAGCGAGTTTTTGATTGCAAAACTTTTTTCGGGTTTTTGCAATCGACTTTTTTCATTACTACACAAATTTTTAATAGATTTTGAAATATTTCAATATTTAATTTTATAGAAGAACAATAAGCAACGCTTTGCTCGACTTGCAAGCCCAAGAAAAAAATTTTAATTTAATTTAAATGGGGTCTTGAAAGTGCCAAATTATTGTATATTAGAGGAAACTGGACAGAAATGGAGTCGCATCTTCTTCGAAGAAATTCAGATTAGCTGAGGTTGCTAAATCAGAATCTACAGCAGACATATTGGCAAAATGGAAGCGGTATAAGAGTCCAATGGGCTTTCAATTGGAAATTTTAAAAAGTTCGAATATTATTTAAAAATCAATTTCAAGCATCTGTTTTCAAACGCTGGCAGCTTGTTGTTGAGCACTGATGGCCTTTATAAAAAAATTATTCCAATTTTTGAGGGTGGCATCAAGGATAAGAACAACTGGATGCCTTTTTGTAAGTATGAAAACAGCAGAAAACAGAACTGAAAGTATGTTTTAGTTTTTAAATAAGACCATATCAATTGCCTTCACAATAAATTTCTTGCCTTTACTCTGTTTCAGATGGTCGATCTTATGCTGTATTTTGTTTGTTCCATAGCTTCTTGGCACCAACTAAGTTGGTAAATGGTAAGGGTAAATTCTCTAATTAGTAAACTCAAATAAATTCCTTTTCATTAACATATCTGCCCTACCTACCAATTTACTTTGAAAAAAATGTTTTTCATCTAAATTTGTAACTTATTTATTAATAAATCAAAATAAATAAACTATAATTTCTAAATACCACCTAAGTATGTGCCTAGTGCCTACCCTACCTAAGTTTACTTTAAAAAATAAAAATAAAGCTTTTCTATACCTACTTTCACGTAATTTGTTAGTTTAAAAAAAATAAAGAGATATATTGCTCTTATACTTAAAAAAAACTGTGTATTTTTCAAAAACGAAATGATTGTTGACTCCGTATTTTTCAATCAATCAAGAACAAACTTTGAAAATTCATTTTATTAAGATATATATGTAGGTGTGCTTAAATGAAATCATTGTTTATGGTACAAAGAGTATTAAACATAGTAAGTATAAAGAAAAGAAGTTTGTATGCTTGCCAATTAAAAAAGATTATTATTTCAGCAACAGGATACGTTGAATTGAAAATTACTTCTTTGAAGTGAAGAAAGAGCTGTGAGAATAAATTGAAATTTTTTTCTTAACTTGAAGAAATGAAAATTCATTGATTCGAAAAGCAAAAGTTGTAAATTTGAAGAGTATTTTATCAGTTTGAGAAAGTATATTGTGAAAATGACAGACTATTCATCAATTTGAAAAATATAATTTTTCAAAATGAAGAATTTTTCATCAGTATGAAAATGCGATCGTGAAAATATGAAAGTATATTTTTCAGTTCAAAGAAAATTTGATGTTAAAATGAAGAAAATTCATCAAATCGAAGAATAAACATTTGTTTAACTGAAGAATTTTTCATCCATATGAAAACGTATGTGAAATAGATTCACAGGAAAAAGCTTCACAGGAAATAGCTTCACAGTAACTAGTTCCATACCTAGCTCCTTGATTACTATTTTCACGGGAATATCTACACGGAAATCAGCTCTACAAGAACTTACTTCACGGGAACTGGCTCCACAATAACTAGCTTCATGGAATCTAGCTCCAATGAACTACTATGAATGAATTACCTTCGAATTAAGTATTTTCAATGAGCTAAGTCCTTGAGAAAAATATCCACAAAACTTCCTTCAAAAGAACAAGCTTCAAAGCGAAATTCAGTCTGAAGCAACTAGTCCACAGAAGTTATTCTTCACGAAATATGTCCAAGAGCTCCATGGTCCGAGAAGAAAAAATATATCGTGCTTTCTAATAAAGTTTCTTGTCCACCAGCTTCCATCAAACTCATGGCCCACTACCCTAAAGCTAAAAAATATTTCTTCATTTCTCTGCAAATAAACTAGGCCTACCTGGCAACGCTTTCAGCATCTGATTCAACAAACATCATGCTCTCTGAAATATCATACTGACTGAGCCTAGCCCACAACATTGTCCAACGTGAATATCTCAAAAAACGCCATGCATACCTTCCATCTCAGATATTCTTTGAGGTCAGCACAGGTGGAATTGTTGCGAGGATCCGACATCGTGGTTTATTTAGTAGCGTTCACCGCATCAGGAACGGAGTAACGATAACAGTGGTTTGGACAACATTGTGTCCCCAAAGCTATTTGCACCATAGTCAGTGCAATGAACCACCACCACAACTATACCGCCATATAGTGATAGATGCTAAGTTGCTTGTTAACCATTCTCCATTGTGTTAGAATCTGTCCCCATCGCTTCAATCTCCAATGAACAGCGCAGCCCAGTACCCAGCAGCGTCTTGATTTTGCTGATTTTTATGCATGAGAGAGCCCATCTCTCTAGCGATGTTGCTCTGCTCAGAACGGGACGGTGCAGCACAGATTCTGCTTCAAACATCATGTCGTTCCGAAACGAAAAACAATAAAAAAAAAATCGTTTAAGATCGACTTTATGGCCATTGGGAGATACCTACTCCTCCTCTTATGCCATCCACCATGTAAGAGCAAAAGTATATCCCAAGGAGTATCTTTTTCTATCCACCAAGCGCAGATATTTTATTTCCTTGTCGTCGTCGACGTTGTCGCTGTCGGCAGTCGGCATGCAAATTGCATGTGGAATGCATTTTGCCTGGCAAAACACCAAAGGCAAATGATTCTCGAATCAGATGCACATTAACATATTCACACCGGGAGGGACAAAGGATTGGTGGTGCTTAGTTTTGCTTCTCTGCTACAGCTCCACCAACAAGAAATGAAATAAAAGCTAAGAATCTAAATTGCTGACAAATTTTTCTGCAAATTTTCTGTGCCCTCACTTTGCCTGAGGACCTTATACAGTAGCAGTAAGAGAGGCATCAGAAAGCAATTGTGAGTTGGGACTAAAAAAAAACCTTAATATTTTCATTTCGCGTTTACTTGCGACTTGTGTGACAGGAGTTCTTCGTTCGAAGGACGATGTTGAGTTATTCAGGGTCAAAGATTGTTTGCTTTTTCATTTATCTACAAAAAATGTAATGAAATGTAAAAATTCCTTCTTTGTGTGGCTTTTCTAGAAAATGTCGCAATTTCCAAAAAGAACATCAAGTGACAAAGGTGACGTGAAGTTGGTTAGGTTTAAAAAGCAGACTGTGAAGCTTACCAGATGAGAACTTGTGTACTTCTGCTTAAATCCAATTTGTGAAGAATATTTTTAGCCTACAGTTCTTGCGCTAGCAAAACACTTTCTCATTCAAATTGCGAATGAATCTGTCATCGACTTCAAAAACTTTATCTTGAATGAAAGATTTCAATGGTTTGTAAATGTAAACTATTCCTCTTTCAGCTTCTTTGTGAAATGTTAAGCACCATCATTAAGGTTCAAGGCTAATTACCATCACAAAAATGAGCAAAAACGTTTGCAATTTGAATGCGCAACGAGTTGCTGTAAAATATGACACAAATTTTTGATTAAACGATTTAAAGATTTTTATTGAACAAAAGGACGTTACTTATTTATATAATAGTATTTTTTTTGTGGTACCCGTGGCCTGATGGTTAGCATGTCCACCTGCTAACCCAGAGGTTCGAGGTTCGAATCCCAGCAGAGGCAAAATGAAAAAATTGTTTTTCCATGGGTATCGCCTTTCGCGAGGAATTGGCAAGTCCTCCGTTAGTAAACTCATTGCCATGAAAAGCGCATTCTCAATTAGCCGTTCGGAACCGGCGAAAAATTGTAGGTCCCCTCCATTCCCTCACAAGGCATGGTTGTGAGAAATGCGCTAGGCCCAGGGGCTCCACGCTCTGTTGCGCCACCCTATTTATTTTTTTTTTTTTAAATTTTTTTGCTATGTTGGCACATAAGGGGCCTAATGATATACATTGTCAGATATTTGCATTATGAATTAGTTTAATTTAATTTAATTTAAGTTAATGACTATTATAGATATAATGAATAGAATAGATTATTAGTACATATGTACTAACTGTAGGAGTGTTCAGTTCCTGTTGTCCTTGGAGTTAGTTAGTTAGGAGGGGGAGTGGGTGATGTTATGGTGGAGCAGCTAGCCACGAATGCCATTGCCTCATCGTTGTTGAATGTGCCGTCTACCATTAGTGTCATCGCATCGATCTATCTCGGGTCCGGGTGTCGGTTTTCTTCTGCTATCCTTATTATTTACGGATGGTTGGCCAGGTTTTCCAGTAGGCGTCTTCCAGATTGCACCATATATTTCTCTATGGGAATGACCCTTGCTTCTTCATAAAGCTTTCTATTGCTGACGTTTTTCCTGCGTATCGGATCGTAGCTAAGTCCTGTGCATATGCGCAGAACCTTCCTCTCTAATACAGCCAGTTTTTGCATTCTTGTCTTGAATATTGTAAACCAGACGGGGAAGCAGTAGGTGATCACGGGTCGTATTAGCTGCTTGTACAGCATCAATTTTGTGTTTTGGCTGAGTCCAATGCTTTTGCGCATCAGCGGATGGACGCGATGGAAAGCACTTAACTCTACGAGTAGCGATCACAGGTGATCACTGCCACGTGCGCGTAGGTCAATGCGTCATCCGCAAAGAAAAGGTTGGTGGTGTTTCCTGGTTGAGGTTGGTCCGAGGTGAATAATATGCTTTATAGGAAATGTCCTATCTTCGATCCTTGAGCAACCCATGCTCGGATAAATCTGGTTGAAGACACCATGTTGTCTAAGTTATGATACGCTGGTCACCCTACTATTGAATGTGGATGCTGTTTGAATTATAATCTTTGATTCTGCAAGTCATAATCCCGTTCTACTACAGAAATCATTTTGAACAACACACCGCAAAATTAACTAGAGATAAGCTTGGATCATAACCGTACCGTTGATGTGTGGTTTTTATTTTTTCATTCAGGAGAGCTTTCAGTCAGTTTTATCGTGAGAGCCAATTGGAGAACGTGTAACCTCCCCATAGAAGAAGTCATTTGTATTATTGAAAAATAAAGAAATTAACTATAAAAAGATATTAAATTATTTTCTACTTGCATGTAGAAAGATCTGGAAAAATTATACAAAATTTTTATCAATGAACCTGGAAAGCGTAAAATGGTTAGTTTATGGATAAGTCCGTTTATGCAGACATTATCAAATGCCTTCTCAACATCCAAGAAACATTCAACTATTTTTTTGTGATTGTTGAGTTATAACGTCCCCTTGGAACTTCAAATTCCAAACTGAATATTCGGTATGATGCTGTTGTCGATGCAGAATGCCTTTAACCTTCGGAGAACCAGATGCTCCAGAATTTTGCTGACGTTTCAGAGTAGGGATATGGGCCTGTAACCAGCCACAATGTTTCGGTTTCTCTTTTTGGGAATGTCCACGCTTCGATGCCAGCATCGATTTCCGTGTTTTGCAGGTTTTTGTTGGTTGGTTTCGAGTAGTTGACGAAGTACTCTGGAATAGTTGCTGAAATTATAAAACGTTGATTAAGGTTAATAGATGCTTGTACCGCTTCGTGGTCGGGGTCACTGGGTTAAGATCGTCTTTGATATCGGTGCATGATGAGCACTTCGCGTAGGTACTCACTACTCCAAGTAATTCAAAGCAATACCTCCTCTATATTTGTGTCTGTTTTGTCCTTCGTGAAGGTAGAATATTTATTCATATTAAATATTGCTCCGTTTGGTTACGTTGGTTTCTGAAATGAGAGCAATGTCAGCGTTATGTTTTTTTTTAGAGAAAGATGAAATGACGTCTTCTTTTCCAGGCTGTACAGCGAATCTACGTTGTACGGCATGATGAGGAGCCTCTTTAGATGCATATTTGGAATAAGAAGGTGGCTAGGGCCACGGAATTCTCTCCTTCACTCATATTACCGTAGCTGGTAGGTATTGCCGTCTTTGCTTTTTGCATCAGGGTAACAAGTTCGCTTCCAAACATCCGCTGTGCCTCTGTGTTGAGGTTGATAGGTGAGGCTGGTGTTGGTCTGGTGGGCCTGGCTGGTGTTGTCTTGGGAACTTTGGTTCCAGTTGGATGTTGTTTCGTGGATGGGGCTGACTTGGGTGTAGATCCGCTTCTAAACATTGAGGCGTAGCTGACGGTTGGGGGGGTTGAAATTGAGACAGAATTGGCGGCGAATGCCTGCTGGGCCTTGTTCTCGGCGATTTCCTTGTTCCTCTCTGTCAACTGGGCCTTAAGGCTTGGGCACCCCTTGAAACTTGCTGGATGTCCTTCCTTTAGGCAGTTTGCATACCACACATCTAGTCCTGTGCTTACGCAAATTTTTGGTCAGATTGTACTGATACTTATAAAATTCACAACAATAATATGAATTTAATATTTCTAACTCCATGTAAGCATTAGTGATGCCTAGAAAAAATGTTTTTGCCATGGTCTGATGGCATCAATTTAAATCAATGTAAAAATATTAAACAATAACAAAAAAAATTTGTTGCTGATTTTTTCCAAAAATTTGCGTCTCAGAAGGGTGCGACAGCATTTAACTGATGAGCCCGCATTGTGGTACCTGGGCGAAACGCAAATTTTTGGTGTTTATAGGTCAATGGATCTCTATACCCTCCATGTCCTTATGACTTTTTAAAATCTAGTTCAACTCCTACATTTCAGCTTCACATTTACGTACTCAAAAGCAGGTTGGTTTTTTACTCAATGAGCAGCGTTTTGTAATCTATTTTGGAAAATTTTAAAAACTTTTTAGTGAAGCTCATACACGTAGCAAGTGAAACTCACCTGTGAAGCAAATTGAGATTAGAATTTTAATTAGATTTCCATTGAGAATATTCCCTGGTAGTCGATTCCGAAAGAAAATCTTCATTACAAAGACCTTTACCCATATCCGTTAAACATTATCTTATTTTTACGAAATTGAAGGCACTAATCCAACCCATACACGAACCAATAGCCAGCCGCAGCCACAATGTGGGTGTGTGGAAAAAGATGTCCTTATACGAGAAGAAATCCTCATTAGCGAGATGTGCTAACATATTGAACGTTAATAAGCCGTTGCTTTTTGCCGAATAGTTTTCTGTAAGAGTATGGTCCGTGTCCATCCCAAATGCACACAGCCGAGGACACTCGGTCTCCATGTGCGTGGTCGCAAGAGGAAATTGATTCCGTCGTCCTCCGATGATTTATCGAAACGACTACGCTAGTGTTGCTTTGAGGGAAGGATAATGTTATCCATGTACTCGTTTTCTAATTTTTTCCTGAGCTCTGACATTGACTTATTCTTTTTCGACGAATGTAATCCGATCTAAGTCCCCAGCTTGTCACAAGTATTTCTCTGTTTTTTCCTCTTTTTTTTTCTTTCGTGCCACGATGGTTAATGTGTAGCAAGTCGGTGTGCTGGATAAAAACACAAATTTGTCAGGGATATGTTATGTGTAGGTACGAGTATGATGTTGTGGTATGCCACACACGACAGGCATGTTCTCTGGTTAATTTCGATTGAATATGTTGTGGAGAAATTCTAGTTTTTCGTTGGTTTTGTTTCGGGGGTAGAAGGTGATTTATTTTAATTATATCCTGCGGCAGGAAAAGTCTAATAATTACACAATACGCGCACATGGGGATTTTCTATTTGGCTGTCAACGAGCACGAAGCGTGTAAACAGCCTGAAACAATGCGTGCGGATGGAAAATGTTACTCGAAACTAATTGGAAATGAATTAGTTATGCTATTTGTCAGATGTTAACATTTTCTGAGAATATCCTCGAAGCAAATCAACGAGATTTTCCGTTTTTTTTTTCTTGTTTTTCTTTTTTGTTGTTCTGTTTTAACATCCGTCTAGGATTGGATCACCTGTTTTTCTTCGCTGGCTCAATTTCCCCCACTCATGGAGGGGGTGTAAATTATTTTGGCATCAGGCACATATACACGCAATTGTCATATCGGAGAAAATTTCATAAATTATGAACAGAACATGAATGGTGGCGGTGCCGGTGGTGGAGCGAGTTTCTAGACAAGGGTGAGTTGAAAGGCTTCCGCAATATGGGGTTGAAGTTATGAATCCCCTTTTTCGTAAACATCATCGTTATTTAGGCGGGTGAAGGTTGGCTGGATGGTGGTTGGGGCTTAGGTTATGATTCCTCGTTCGAAGCTGTTATTTACGATTCCTACCTTGGAATGTGATGCCACGTATTGGCAGAAGGAACAACGACCTCGTAAAATGTATACACTTATGAGGGTCTGGAGCTGAGGATGGATGACAGAAAACCGTGTATCACGATATCAAAATGTTTATCGTGCATATAGAGTGGAGAATTGAATTTTCTCGTAAGTGGTTGAAGGCATTTCGAATAGGGTAAATCGTTTGTGGTGTGGTAGAGTGATAAGTTTGTTTTTTTTTCTCGACGTTGAATTTGCTCCATTACTTTCAGAGTGAGAAGCAATATGTTGTGGTTCATGGAACAGACACAAACATTATTATTTCTCCATTCGGCCTAGAAACAAAGCTCATAGACATAAACCATTGATGAAGCTCACTGCGTGGATATGAAGCAAGTTGTAGGGCCCCACAATATAGAATAGCGTTCAAGACATTGCTTCACGTTTGGAGAAAAAATTAACTCTACGCCGACCGCGGCGATCCGATTTTGTTGAACCTACATAAACTCTAGACAACCTTGGGTTGAAATGGTTTAAATTGAAATTATGGATAAAAAGGTAAAAGAGCAAAGCGGTGTGGCATAAATAACGGAGCCTCAAGGTCTAGTACATTTAAGGACCTGCAATTTTATGCCGTCCTCGAACTACTAAATAAGACGGTACTTTTTATGACAGTGCGATTCTTGGCTTGCCAGGGCCTTTTGAAAGGCGATAGGTGCTTTGGTCGTCTCTAAATTGTTGATAATATGATATTGATCCATCACAGCACCCAGAAAAAATTTTCCACCCTGCCTGTGATTCGTCATTGAAGTTCTTGGCTGGTTTGCGTGAATTCGTAAATCCGATCTTCATTCGATCCATATATTCTTGACTTCAACTTGACTGGGGTACCTATACACCCTGCTTCTAAATCCATGTTTTTTTTGGATTTCTGGAGATTTGCTTTCTTTTCTGTATCAACTGCTCGGTGAAACGCTTGAGCCAGTTCAGTCTCGTAACGCTGCAAAAAAGAGAAGAAGAAGTAGAAGAATTGAAAAATGCTAGCATGTTGCACTTGCATGAAAAAATTTTTCAAGCCTTTAATAAACTTTTGGTGATAATGGTCGAATATGTGTTTCGTGTTTGTCAGATCATTGTGGTATAAGGTAGCTAGTTTCATATCAGAGTAAGGTAAGTACGAGGTAAGAGTAAGGCTTCAATCGTTTTACAGCATTGAGCATTAGCTGAAGCTTTCATCGCAGGAATATTTAGCGTCGGAACTCTTAGCTGGAATCTACTGAGCCCTCAGTCGAAGGAAAAAATTAGTCCCACGACTAATGCAAATGAATTATAGTGAGCTTAACACCAACCGTTGCTCTAAAGTGGCTAAAAGAAGCAGAAGAAAATAGAAAACATGTTAAACCAAGAAAAATTTTTACGACGAAATTAAAAATACCAGGTTAAGGGCACTGTTGCACCTGGAGGGTCGAAATAAATCGATTATAAATATACAGGGTGATTCGCATAAGGTGTGACAAAAAGATAGGGTGTGTAGGTTGGACCTAGACAAGCAAAAAATCGTATGGGAGGGGGGGTCCATTTTCCCCCGTTTAGGCGGGAGGGGCAATTTAAGAAAAAAGTCACTAAAAATTGGAAAAAAATTATTTAAAAATAACCGTAGTACCTACAGAGTCGTACTATAGCATTTTGAAAAGCCAAAAACTTGAACATTAATTTAAATTTAAAACTAAGTTTCACCGGAGCTTTCGACTGTGTATGACGTGGTCATTTCCCTCTCGCAAGTTCTTAAAAAACGAAAATTCCCAAACGCGACAGATCGCCCGTAACCGGGGACAAGCCTTTGTCCTCGGATAAAAAACTTCGTTCCACCATGTTTCCAACAAGTGGTTCTAGTAAAAATCCTTACTTTAACAAGTTTACTCCCCTCCAATGCCATCCAGATACTGATAATTCAGATATGGAGGACGTCGATTCTGCTATCAGTAAAAAAGTGTATGTGCCTCCTATCAAAGTGCTACAAAAATCGCCTCAATATGTGCATTGTCTCATGAAAAGCCTTAAAGTGTCTAACTACTCAGTTAAGAAATTAACAATTGGAATAAAAATTATGTTGGATTCAATGGATTCTTTTAATATTGTTTTAAATAAACTAAATGAAGATAATTGCCAATACTTTTCCCATGACATTAAAAGTGAGAAAACCTTTAAAGTTATTTTGTATGGTCTGGATGACATCAATACTCATGAACTTAAGACCGAACTCGCATCCCTTGGCTTAAAATGTGTTGACATTAAGAAAATTGAAAAAAAATACGATCAATTTACTGACTATTTTTATCTGATTTCCTTTGAAAATGGATCGATAAAATTAAATGAACTTAAAAAAAATTATCGTTCTATTCTTCACACACAGGTTAATTGGAATTACCAAAGAAAAATCAAAGGTAAGGTGACACAGTGCTTTAATTGTCAAATGTTTGGACATGGTGAGAGAAACTGTCACATTAAAACATATTGTGCGATTTGCGCTGGGCCTCACAAAACAAGTGAATGTGACGCTTCTTCAAATAAATGTGCCAACTGCAACGGCAATCATAAAGCTACTGACATCACATGTTCTAGTAGATCTAAATACTTGGAAATCAAACAAAGATTATCTGGAAGTAAAACGCACTACCAACCAAGAACCCAATTCGCTGCAGCCGCTCAAACTTCTGCTCACCATGCCTACCAAAAACCGGTTTCGTTTGCCTCAATGAGTGACTTTCCTTCGCTTAAGAAACCTCATGAGCAGGGATGAATATTTGCTACATATGTAGCAGATCTACTTCGTTTTTTTCAAATTCTTCTTTTACTACGTAGCAAATTTTTTCTACTTCGTTTATTTTTTGCTTAAAATACCACTCTTCAATAACTACTACTTTTTTCTTTACTGTGATGGTTCAAGCAAAAAGTATCTTATTTTTTTTTTATAAATTTAAGAACAGCTTGATGCACTTGTATAATCTTGTAAGAAAGCATTGTTATAAAAATAACTTGTTAGAGCTATTATAATTCAGTTTTTCTTTTATTTGATAAGAACACATTGTTATTTAACAAATTTATGGCATTTCTTATCATCTGCTACATTTTTTGTAAATCTACTTCGATTTTTTGAGGATTTTGCTACATTTTTTGGGTTGCTCATATTCATCCCTGCTCATGAGCGACGCCAAATCAATGCATCGAGCAAAAACTCTCCAACTTCAAACTCTCTACAAACATCTCTGCCAACGGCAAATGCGTGGGAGCGTGAAACATGTGGAGCTTCTACATCCAACATAAACAACGTCAACAATGTATCCAGCAACAATTCCAATCTTCTTACGATGGAAGAATTAAATGCCTTATGTATGGAAATGATTTCCAATTTAGCTGTTTGTAAAACAAAACTAGAGCAATTTAATGTGATCGCACATTTAGCTACTAAATTCTTATACTCTATCAATAAATAAAATGACAGACACACAAATAAAAATAATAACTTGGAATGCTAAAGGCATACGTAATAAGATTATTGAATTCTTAAATTTTTTGAATAGCTACAAAGTTGATGTTGCTTTAGTAACTGAAACTTGGCTGGATATTGACATTAGACTCCCGTCAGCTGACTTTAAATGCTATCGAATGGATAGAATAGATCAACTAGGTGGTGGAGTCGCGATTCTTATAAGAAAGTCGATTCAACATTCGCTTTTACCTGTCATTTCAACACAAATTGTTGAGAATATAGGAATACAGATCAAATTAAAGAACCACAAGACTATTAAATTGTACTCCATTTATTTTCCTGGTGGATCTTCATCAGATTTAAAAAGAAAATGGCTTAAACAAGATCTCAAGAAGATATTTACAATGGGTGGTGATTTTCTACTAGGTGGTGATTTTAACTGTAGGCATAAAGACTGGGGTTGTGTTAGAGCAAACGCTTGGGGTAATATTTTAGCCGACCTTCCATTGATATTACCAATTAATATTTTTTATCCTCCTTGTCCAACTTATTTTCCTGCTAGTTCCCGTGGTTGTCCTTCAGTACTTGACCTTTTTGTGTCTAATGTTCCTTATATCATAACTGAACCTGTGTCGTTTAGTGCTCTCAGTTCTGATCACAATCCTGTTTTTTGTAACCTATCTTGGTTGGGGGAAAGAAAGGTGCAATATTTTCTAGACATTAAGAATACTAACTGGAAATCCTTCAAATCTAACATAAAAATTAACCTGTTAAATGATTCCACTGATCTTGAAAGTATTTCTTGCAGTGAGGATGTTGACTCTATTGTACAGAAATTTACGCAAGCTATTTTTTCTTCTGCTAGTGTAAGTGTTCCTAAGCGGCAAAAAATAAACCAATGTAAGAAACTTCCAATCCACATATTAGAACTTATTAAAATAAGAAACATTCACAGAAAAAATTGGCAAAAATATCGTCAACCCTTTTCTCGAGCTATGGTTTCCTATTTTAATAAAATCATTACTGATCAAATATATATCAATCGAAACGAAGAGTGGAACAAAAAATTGAAAATTCTTGATAAAAACGGTAAGCCCTTCTGGAATATTGTAAAACTAGTAAGACACAAAAACCGAAAAATACCATTTCTGAAGGATTCATCAAGTACTTTATTCACTGATGCAGAGAAAGCGAATTTGCTTGGTGAAAACTTTACTAAAAATCACGTGGTTGCTCAGCATTTGGGCGAGTTTGAAACAAATGAGCTTGTAAGTGATGAAATACAGAGATTTGACACTTTATATGAATCAACTCCTCATCAAATCTTTGTAGCAGAGGAGGATATAAAAACTGTAGTCAAAAGGCTTAAGTCCCGAAAATCAGAAGGTTTAGACAAAATAAAAAATATATACCTAAAAAATTTACCCCAAATTGGAATTAAATATCTAACGTTTCTGATTAACTCATGTCTAAAATGTCAATATTTTCCTCAGGGTTGGAAAAAGGCAATGGTTGTTCCTGTGCTTAAGGCTGGAAAACCTCGAGACAAAGCTGAAAGTTACAGACCGATAAGTTTGCTTAGCAACATTAGTAAAATTTACGAGAAAATATTAAAAGAACAAATTTTAAAAACTGTTTTGGAAAAAAGAATTTTCCCCGATATACAATTCGGCTTTAGACGTCATCACAGCACTTCGCATCAGGTTAAAAGAATCTGCAACCATGTTTTAGAACATCGTTCAAGAGGGCAATCAACGGGAATGATATTGATAGATATTGAAAAAGCCTTTGATTCGGTTTGGCATGATGGAATAATATATAAAATGATAAGACTTCAATTTCCTGTGTATCTGTGTAAAATCGTGAAGAGTTTCTTATCCACTAGATGTTTTCAAGTTCATGTTAATTGTGACATTTCAAAAATGTTTTATTTTGATTATGGCGTTCCACAAGGCTCTGTTCTTGGTCCTGCCTTATATAACATCTTTACTTCTGATTTTCCTAATCTACCGCAATGTGAAGCAGCAATTTTTGCTGATGACACAGCAGTGTTTACGTCGCATGAACTCGCTCTCAATATTGAGACGAATCTAAAATATGCGATTGAAATACTGGAAAAATATTATACTAGGTGGAGAATTAAGCTGAACGTTGGGAAAATGCAAGCCATCTTTTTTACAAGAAAAAGAAGAGCTTGCTTTCTTCCCAGCACTCAGTTGCAAATAAATGGTATCGCAATAGAGTGGTTGCAATCTGTAAAGTATCTCGGAGTCCACCTCGACACAAAACTAACGTTTAATCACCATACCCAAAACACGTTAAAGAAAATGAGTATAGCTATTAAAATGCTTTACCCTTTCATCAACCGAAAATCTTCACTCACAAATGAAAATAAGATAATTATCCATAAAGTTATTTTTCAATCAATATTGTTATATGGCTGCCCAATATGGGGGAAAGCAGCTATGTGTCATATAAAAAAGCTGCAGGTATCACAAAACAAAATTCTGAAAATGATGCTTAACTTACCTTGGCATACTTCGACCATAGATCTCCATACAAAAGCGAATGTTGAATCGATTTTTGAAAGAATTCGCAAACTTTCAAATAATTTTAATTGCAGCTGTGAGATTTCTATGAATCCTCTCATTAGCCAGCTCAATACATAATCTTTGATAAAAAATTTATAACATTTGTTGCGCTTACTTATTGTTTTTTGCTGTTGTTATTGTCTTATGTATTTCCTTTGTATTTTGCTTACTCTGTTGCTCTATTTATTATTTATCTATTTATTTACAAATTGTAATCTTATTTTTTGTCATTATTTATTTTTTTTCCACTTATTCACATATTGTTTATTTATTTATTTATTTATTAATTTATTTATTAATTTATTCATTTATATATTATTTGTTTATTTATTTATTTATTTATTTAATTATTTATTTATTAATTTATTTATTTTTTTAACTTATTTATTTAGTTGTTGATTTCTTATATTATTTATTTATATAAATGTATCTGTTTACTTTTTGTTTTTTTTTTTTTTGTTTTTTATTTATTTATTTTAGTTGATATTTTTCATGGTCATTGTTATTCGATTTGTGTAATGTCAGGTCCTAAATTTTCAAACACTATGTACACTATTCAGCTATTATTTAGCGTTTAATTATATTTGTTAAGTCGAACAAACACTTTATTTATTTATTATTATTTTTTTTTTTTTTACTATTTCTTTTTTTTTTATCTTTTGTATGAAGGTTTTTTTTCGTTTTTTCCTTCGATAGCTTCTTTGAATCATACCTATAATAATTATTTTTACTCTAAAAGATAATGTTTCAGTTGTAAGATAAATAATATCACATCTCTGAATTGTAAAATGTGCGGTCACAGACTTTTTTGAAAATATTATTGCGAAATAAAATATATATCTATCTATGAAAAAATGGGACTTATTTCGTTTATGAAAGTGTGACTTAATTCATTTAAGAAATATATTATTCAAGGGGGAGTTATTTCATATTGAGTGGGAGTTATTTCATTTCAAGTAAATTTTTAAATCATTTCATTTTGGTGGGACTTATTTCGTTTTCAAAAGTGGGACTTATTTCGTGGGAGTTATTTCATTTTTTAAGCAATTTTTGGTGGGACTTATTTCGTTTTTAAAAGTGGGACTTATTTCGTGGGAGTTATTTCATAGACCCTATTCCACCACTTAAAAGTATTGAAGAGCTGCTACTTGGGTTGTTTTGAAGCCGGTTTTCAACTTTTGACGGCACCGACATTGTTTCATCATTTTTTCCTAACTAAAAATACATTGTACAAATTAAACAATGTATTTTTAAACTTTGAACATTCGCTATCTACCTCAGCTTTCCTCCAAAAAAAAAGGTTTTTCCCTGAATTCTGCTCGGAATCTGAGATGAGATATTGCTTCCTTGATTTCATCTTTTGTTATATATTGTAGATGTGTATGTGATGTTTGCAGCTTCAGTTCATTAAAAATCAAAACTAGTTCGCAAAATAATAGAATACTAAAACTGATTTGTCAAACTAATCGAGACGGTGCACTGTTGACCAGAAATTTTAGCGTTGGCTTCGGCTGAGTAGTCAATGTCTACATTTCTTAAATCGTTCACTTTGTCACTCACTAGAACAAAGTTTCCACCAATATTCTCAAACACATATACACCACTAGATTTAACACTGTTTTCAATGCCACTTTCGTCCGAGGTAAAGTTTTCCATTGTGAAAATATCATTTAATAACTCAATACGAAATCACGTCCGAACCAGAATAAAGCACGCTTCAAAATGAAACATCGGTCTTCTTTGTAATCAAACGGCATCATACAAGTTTAAGATCGCCTCGGCTTAATTTGAGAATATTAATCTTAGCGTAAGATCGTATCGGATCGTTTAAGATCTTATCGGCTGGTTTAAGACCGTATCGGCTTGTTTTAACATTCAATAATCTTAATTTAAGAATGTTTTGTTCTTAATAAGAAAACGAAACTAAATCAAGATAATGAAGAACTTAATTTAAGAACGTATATCTTACTATAACTTTAAACAAATCTTATATTAAGAATGTCATACTCAAATCAGGTTTTGTGTTCCTATTTTCGGAATAAAAACTTGTTTTTAGAATAAAATTCTTGAATAAGGAATAAAACGTGTCGTTTATTACTGTTAAGTGAGAGTTTAATGGTTTGCACCCTTGAAACTTCAGGAAAAAAAACGCATTTAAAATGGCATTCTAACTTAACCGTTCGGAATCGGCATGCACTTAGAAGGGCTCGTGACTTCCATAGCTTTGTTGCGAAGATTTATTTATTCACCTGCTCGATTATAGGTTTTTAGCAAGCCTGTTAATCGGATCTGCGCGAAGGTTCCATACCTAATAATAAATTTAGAGATGGTGCCTTTGTTGAAAGCGACGCCATATGCGTCCGTCATCTAAGCGAAGAGGCATGATGTCCTGTGCTTCTTTTTTTAGCATCAGCCTTACTCTATTCAGCACTAACTACTTCGAAAATAATTCCGAAACGCACATTCTTTGAGTTTTGTTTGGGTTTCAGGCCATCGCAGTTCACGGTACAACGAGAAACGAGATAACAAAAAAACTTGCCAGGCATTGGAATGGAGTGGAACTAGCGCTGGGTCTTCTGAGGTCATTGGGGAGAACTTCCATAAACATTATACAGCTGTGGACAACTAATTAGAAACAAAAATTGCGTGTACTCTAATAACCTTTGCTTATTTCAATTATTTTACGAATTCATTTGTTTTTAACAATAATTTTGAGTTTTAATTCATTAATTAGGAGAAAACATAAAATATTTGAAAACCGTAAGACTTTTCTTCTTTTCCTCCATTTTTACTTGCAATTATTTTCAAGAAGGCTCCTTTTGTGGCGGACAACTAATTAGAAACAAAACGAAAAAGTGTATTTTGTATCAATATTTTTCAATATTAAAATATCTTTACTTTACAAAACTTTTAGTATTTTGTTGCAAAGCCTTTTTGCTTTAAGACTTCTCGGCATTTTCGCTCCATTGATTCGATAAGTCGCCGAATACACTTTTTCGGTGGCGGTGGTAGGTAATCCCAAACCGTAAAAAAGCTGAAATATGTTTGTTGTTCCTTGGTCGGAAGAGACTGAACAAAATTTGGTGACGCGGCCACACTTTTGAGCGAGCTAGTAACACTAGTAACGACCAAATCTGAATGATAACAGCGCGGTAAACTTCTTCCGTAAATGTCCTTCGTACACAGATATTCAGCTCAGGTTTTGGTAGATTTGGTACCCAAGGATCTTTATAGCGTCCGCTTCTGTTGGCCTTACTACGAACATCTGAAAAGCAACATAAAGGTTACAAAAACTGTGGCTTTCATACAAAGGGTGATGCAACAGAGCGGTGAGCTACGGGGCTAAGCGCATTTCTCTTTAGAACACCTTGTGAAGGAATGATGGGGACCTTCAAATTATCTACCGCTTCCGAACGGCTAATCGAGAATGCTTTTTTCATGATGAATTCACTATCGGAAGACTTGTCAGTTTTTCACGAAATGCGATACACGTGGTAAAACATTTGTCGTTTCCTGTTTTGATTCCAACCACGAACCTCTGGGTTGAATGACAGACATTAGGCGCGTTTTATTGAAAATTTTCTATGTGCACTTATGTGCTCTTATCAATAAAACGATTTTTGGTTATATGCACTTAGCAAGTTCACTTTCAATTTTAACTTTCAAGGTTGGTACCCTTTGCACTTGTTCTAAGGATAAGAAACATTAAAAATTTGCATTCTAAGGATATAAATGCATACCTTTTACTTTCCATTTCTATTTTTCTCTATTTAATTCTCGATTCTCAATTTATTTGCCGCATTTCAACTTTTTACTTTCGATGTAAACAAAACAAATGTCACTTTAATTTTTTTTCGCAATAGCTGTGTTCAATAAGATTCATTTTTATTTTTAGGGTCGAATAATCGAATCGAATTAGGAATTAGGATTCAGATTTCGATGCAGGTATTTATATCACGGTTACTAGTTTGTGAATTAAAAACTCATTAAGTCACAAGTTAGTAAGTGACTTATGAATTAAATAAGTCAAAAGCTTAGAGAAATAAAGAACAAGAGGAAAACCATTGCTTTTGCTGCTACCACCACCTTTTCTGACCGTGTTTGTGTGTGTGTGTGTTAGTAACTGCGTGTCTATTTATGTCCCCACCAAGTCACCACCTGACTCATCTATTAGCTATTAGGTGTGTTTCTTTACTGAAAATTCGCACGAAATGCACCGAAATTCGGCGAAAGTCAGTCTAATCCCGCTCCGATTTTTCGTAACAGTGCACAAAAGAGAGTGCTCTCGAGAGAGTAAAAAAAATTTCCCCGTCCTGCGAATTTCCGCCACCAAAATTTCTGTGGACAGAAATCGTGCACAGCCAAAACAAATACCACAACTGTCAAACAGACGTTTTTCCAAGCGTTGCGCTGCTGCGAATGTTTTGTTCAAGGCGTTTCTTTACTTTTAAGACAAATACGCTCTTTCAGAGAGTTTCTGAGAGAATTTAACAACCTTTCCTTAAAAAAAAAATGTCTGTGCACAAAAAGTAAAGAAACAGACTTATTCAATCTGTTGTCGAAAATCAGAAATATGAATGAACACAACCCAAAGACTGCCAACCTCTGGATGCCAAAAAAAGAATTTTACCAACCATCCCTGTTGTGCAGTTAGCTTACTGCGATATTTATGTGCACTTAGGCTACTGACATAAGGAGTTGTTGTTTTCCCATGAGCGATGTTTTGCTGAAGTGCACACAAGTGCACATAGAATTTCAATAAAACTCGCCTATTGTAACCATCACATAACCAGCAAATTGTTCATGTTTAGTAAAAATAGGCGCCGGCATACACTGACAGTCGTATTTATAAAATTTGCTAAGAACATCCTTAGATAGCTGTCTAACTAGACGGTGTCTAAACAGTTGGACAAACCTTAGCCAATTTCGTATTTATAAATGCATTCCAACAGTTGTCTAAACAACCTCTCAAACTGTCAACTTTGAACGAAAAACTAAATGGTGGCGTTCATGGCGTATCCGTGCAGAACCATTGTTTGTGTTTTGATATACGAGTACAACAACTAAAAGGCTCTGAAAGATTATGACGTAGGACTTGCATTAGACCAAAAAAACAGCTGATTTGACTTTGTGTTACACCTTTAACCTTTTCCAAGTCTCATAAAATGATGAAATTTGTGCAATTTAGAAATAAAATTGTTGAAAGTAGTATTTAGACATTCCTTAGACATCGATTAAAGTGTTTATAAAAACGATTTGGAGTTGAACACTGTTCTAAGACTTGTCCAAAATTAGACATACTTTGGAATGGGATTATAAATGCGACTGTGAGTGTTGGAGTAAGTGTTCAAAAACCTCAGAAGGAAAAAAACCGTTGAAAGAAATTTTGAAATTTATTCAAAAATGGTTTGATGACAAAGAAAACCATGTATAAGAAAAGTGATCAAACAGCCTTCAGAAGTTATTCGTGATTGAAGTTTTTTTTTTAATTTTTCATTTTTTTATCTTTAGTCGGGAATAACTTCTGAAGGAAGTATAAAGCACTTTAAAACTTTTTTGTGGTGTATTAAATTTCTTTCAAGTAACATTTATGCAAACTTTCACATAGTCATTTATTAGTTTCTTAATAAATAATATCAAAGCTAAAAAGTAAACACAGACTTTTAATAAAGCTTGGCAACTCGGAAACGGTTAGAGTTACCCAATTTTCAAAAAGAACTTTTGTGAAGTAAATCCAATACAAAAATAAGTGTCCATTCATTTTTTTTTTTTTGGTTCACAATAGTTCAACAGTTTTGATGCTAAAATGCGATCAAGTAAATATATAGAAAATGCGATTAAAAGGCAATAACTTATTTTTTCAAAACCTCAAACTTTTTGGTATTTAAAAAAATTATTCTTCAAAAAAATACTCATTTCTTAGTCCAGTCTTACCTATACATTATGTTAATTGCACAGACTACCTAGTTCAAGAATTTTGAAGATGACAAGGTTGATTTACACAGCTCTCCTAGAAGACGTTATTCGATCTTTTGCAAACGATAATTACCTATTAAATAAAATTCCAAATTTAAATCATTGTCTTTACCTAAATTTGAATTCTCAACACCTTCTCCAATGTAATTTGCTCTCATTCAAAAGTGCAAAATCTCATCCTTTTTCAAGTGAATGCAGTGTTGTTGGAGCATACCTACACTGCGATCTCAAAGTACATTTATCAAAGGTACCTACCCAATCTTCATCATAAATGAATGAATGGAAAAGACAAATTCTTGTTACATGTCCCATCGAAACACACGCAATAGTCATCGCTCGTGGTATCGTGTCGTAGCGTCTCGTCGCATCGTTGCTGTCATTGTTGTAGCAAAGATAACAATCGAACATGCTAACTTGCATTATAAGTGCGCTGTATACCTTGCTTGTATTCAAATTCACATGAGTAAAACGATAAAACGAGTTCTCCTAGCAATTTACGTAACAGATACTGTTCTTCAATTGCATGAGCACAAAATTCCCCTTGCGAGCAATAAAGCAAACAAGGATTCCCGAGACCAAGAAAGCGGTTATTTCAGTCGTTGTATGTTCTATAATATGTACTTCCTTTCCTTATAGCCACTTCACTTAACCATCTACCCAGTGTATTTCAACGCGCAAACTGCTTCCTGACATTGGCAATGTAATTTATGAACACGTTTTCGTTTTCTCCCTCTCATAATATTTCTGCCAGAGGATCTTTGTTTGTCTAGGCACTGGATAAGGTAGTGTCGGCTTTTGCAAGATAATTGCCTATCTCGACCGTTCGTTGTCGTTTTTCTAGTCTAGAGCTTCCGCTTTCATTCTTTTCGAAAATGGGATATGGCACGAAATTATCACACGCCTTGTACTATTTCTGTTTGTCTGTCTGGTCCTGGATGATGCTTTACCTTCTTCATACCGTGAGTAGAGAGGTTTATCTGTGTGTCATTATTTGAGCGGCTATTGTCTTATACGCAACCAAGGTACTCGCATCTAACGGAAAACAATGAGAAAATTTATGAATCCTTTGTACTTTGGGCTTAATGTTGCATTAGGGAAATTATCTGCACGCACAATTAACAAAGACTAAGATGAGTTGAGAATGATAGCCTCGTATGATGTGCCAGAATAGAATTCTAATTACAAATTGATCATTATCCGGCTTGTTATGGGTTTGTATGAGGGAAGGTAAAGGGCTGGTTGTCGGTGACCGTCTATGGTCTATGTTATGTTGCCGCATAAATTATGCAGTTAAAATCGAAAATGATTACCATGGTCGTATCTATTGGAGCGTAGGGTGAATTGGTTTCGTATTGCAGCCTGGAGGTATATCCTTTCTACACTACAGGATAATTATACTCAAATGATTAACTTAACATAATTGCGACCAAGGATCAAGATGGCAGAGGCAGACTGTAAAGTTATTATTGGGTGTATGATATTCTTGAAATTATAACACAAATTTAAATTTAAATCAGTCAAAATAATGAAATTTTTGTGGCTGAAAAATTGAATCAGAACGAACTGAATCCACAGATGTGAAAATTATTTCAAGGGATTGATTTTGCTGTAGAGTGGAACTTATTAATTTTTGCCAAAGGCACAGCTACAGAAAAGCCATAAGTCAAAGAACAAGTCGATATAGCAGGTTTGATTTTAGTGTTTTTGTGTTTACTTTTCCACAAACACACTAAACGCGTCTATTCTCTAAAATTGTTGACATTAGTTTTATTTCAAACTGATTCATTCTAGTTTTAAAGAAATATTATTTTCTTCGAAGCGCAGTCTCCAGCACAGCAGCTACAATTGTAAGGAACATTCAGCAACCGAACTGGCCTTTCTAAGCTAAAGCCTTTCAAAAGGTCGATTTATGATTGATAGCTTAAGAACTTTATCCATACCTTTCTACATGACCTTCAACTACAACAAAAGAAAATGTTTACATGTCTTGATGTCATATCCTGGACAGACAGAGGCACCTCAAAGCCAACAAATTTCTGAAATAAGGTTTTCGCAGAAATGTAAGGCTTTCAATATTATCTCAAATACTCCGGCAAAGTTTCATTTTATTTTTACAGGCCTACGCGATTTCGCTAGGCCCCTTAAGAGAAATCTTTCGAGAGCATCTGGATACTTACAAATTAATCCCTCACACTTTTTCAAGAACAGTGAAAAATCAAATTTTTTTAATAAAGTAAGGATTGTCAAATTTTGCACTGTGCTTCAAGAACTATAGATAAAAACAGCTGTAAAATACATGCGTGTAAACCATGACACAGCTCTTCATCCATTCATTTACAGAGAATGAAAGCAAAAAACCTTCTCAATAAAAAATTTCTTTCTTCAGTCACTGGTTCTGCGTTACGGCTCGGTGTCTAACGTACATATCAAAGTATAAGAAATCAGACTTCGCAACAGGAAATGAAGACACATCATTGCATCGGCAATTGACATTCTGAGTCTAACTCAGAACAGTAACTAGAGGAAGAGTCCAAGGCAGACAAGTTTGAATTAAAAAGCATTCAGAGCAATTTCAGGTTTTCAATTCAAAGCTTTTAGTAAGCCAATAACAGCTCAATGATCCCACGTTACTGATACCGCAATGCAAGAACCTACCTAAGCAGTTAAAAAAAAAGCTTGGGTGGAAGATACAACCTCTTTCGGAAGCTGATTTATCTTTCGAGGTAAAGTCTGACAACAAGTGCAGAGAAACGAGAAATAAAAACTTCACAAGTTTTCATGCCTCAACAGAACAAAAGACTCATTACAATTATATTTCTTCTACAAAAACTCCGAATTGACGATGCAAATTTTCCTTAGATTTTATTATTGGCTAGCAGAGAATGATATCATTGCAGGTGGTGTTGTCGGTCAGCTAGATCTTAGTGACAAAAACCTCTGAGTTCAAACTTCAGGGGTCGAATTAACGCACAGTGTTCAAGTAATACGTTAATGAATTATTTGAGCTTTTACTTCTTACGTTAACGAGCACTTTAGTTCCATAATTTGACATTCTTTCTATAGCATTTGAACGAATTGAAATCAATAAATAGACAGCAGACTGATAATGAGTATAAGGTTAGGTTAGGTTAGGTTACAGTGGCTGTTATCTGTGCTACCACACTTGGGCCCGTTAGGCCCATTCTGATACCGCAATGTATCTAAGGTATCCTCATCCGAATGGAACCAATCCGAGCTTACAATGAAGAGGAATAGAGGCAGAGCGTCGATTTGTGTATGATCACTAGGGTCATCAAAAAAATACGAACCTAGATGTATGATACATCGTGTATCTTACGTTTGTGAGCTAAAGCTGGGCATAAACAACAAAACTACTGATGTATACCTAAGCATCTGCTGAGACCCGTCATCAACTACGGAAGCCGGGTTTGGTTCACCATCTCGAAGAACGCGATGAAGGAGCTCCTAATTTTCGAAAGGAAGATTCTGAGATTTTGTACCGGCCTCACTTTTAACCACCAGCGTTAGAGAAATTACAGTAACCAGCATCTGTACGAGACAGCCAAGTTGACGCCATTGGACCAATACGTCTTATCGACTGTATCAAAAACGGCTGCAAATATCAGCAACCACCTTTATCCTCTATTGAGAAGGATGACCACTTAGGACTGAGCCAAGATACCTAAGCGTGATGAAAACTTTAGACGAAGAAGCAATACCAGCCAACGACGAAGCCACCAACTTCTACGCTGACCCTGGGTCAGCATACTTCCGTGGCTGATGCCACCCCCCAAAAGCTCCCCTAAGAGGGACACCATCGACAATCGGCAATTCTCTTTCTTTTTGTATAATAATAAGTTATTATTTTAATTAAAAACAATGTATTTGGTTGGGCCCCCCTATGTGCCAACATTCCTACATTATTATCATTTCCTTAATTTTTAAATTTCATAATATTATATATAATCATTCAATAAACATAAAGCGAAAATGAAACTGGACATGAACAAAGAAGGTGCGAAATAGTTTCCTACTCCTCCTCATCCAAGCAGCTTTTGCAAAAGTCATTTGAGGCGTATCCTAGTTAGTTTACCGCCATGTCGTCCAATAAGACAGTGTCCTAACGTCGCACTAATGTGTTTTCTTTTGGGAGAGATCAAGCCATTCGACCGTTTAAGATTAAGTTTGGGCCAGATCTGTTTTGTTGCGTTACACGTTTAACTGCTGGACCATCTCAGATTAGTTTTCTTGTATGCGTCCTGCTTGAGCAAGAGTTTGTATTGTATGTATAGTGATTGGAATGCCAATACTCTCCGTTTTCGGGGAGAAGGGCAGAATTATTCCGTTCCTGACGAGTTCATCTGCTTTGCAGTTTCATGGTATGCCTCTATGCTATTATAATGTATAATTTAAAGAGAGTTTCGAAAGACATAATTCACTCACTCACTCGATCACTAATGCGGTAATACGGCTCCAAACGTTTCAACTTTGACAAGAGACTTTAGTTTTGAGAACGCATTGCTCGCGCACCTCAAGATCTCGAAAAGCAAACACACTGCCATCTGCAAACAATTGACCGCCAATCAGATTGACGATGTGTTACTGCGATTGATGCAAGACAATTTCTTCAGTAATCTAAACCTTTAGACTCATCACAAGACCCAACAGTGGCCCGATCTACTTACTTCTTGTAGGCAAGGCACGCATAGGAATGTACATAAATTGTCCACATCCAAACCGAACAAAATACTTCATGTAAAAACGAGGTCGGGAAGCTGCATGAGTCCCTCTCACCATCCTTAAATCCCATTTATGATCAAGTAACGATGCCGGACTGCAGCCCCTGATTTTGGTTTCCCTCGAAACTTGAAACGAAACTTTGGCCTTTTAGATTTGTGGTTTTGGTGCTCCTTGGTAAGTAAAATAGTTGTTCTTAATTGAAGTAACTTTGTCCGGTTTAGGTTCTTGGATGAAGACAAAGACTCGGGTTATATTTTAGGCTTTAAACTTTTTTTTCTATAAAGTATAGTCCAAGGCATTTTTATTTTTGCTAAAGGAGAGCTACGCAGTCTCCAATCATATCATGAGAGTCTTCCTATTTCTTTCAAAATTTGTCAAGTTTCGCAATAAATATTATGTGAGAGTAGCAAACCTTGAACCAGCAATGAAGTATGTAGAATAGCAGTCGCCACGAAGGAGTGAGGATCTGGAAAGACCAATTCTGCAGACTGCTCGGTGCCGATGATAAGATGTATTCTACATTGTTCCCTCAAAATACTTCATCAACGCTTAACTTCACCCAAACAGGGAGATAAATAAATCAATGCCATAGCAACTAAGATGCAAGATTCAAGGCATCTGGAGATCAGCTGGAATGGGTCATGCACTATATCTGATCTGCATGACCTTATCGGAGAAAGCATGGCATAAGAATGGCACCTCATTCTAGGTTGTATATTATAATAAACCGAAAATGAATAGGGTGGCGCAACAGAACGAAAAGCACCAGGGTTTAGCGAATTTCTCACAACAATGCCTTGCAAGGGAGTGAAGGGCACCTACAATTTTCCGCCGATTCGGAACAACTAATCGAAAAAACGCTTTCATGGCAATGAATTTACTATTATTTTTTGTTTTCTATCGGGATTAGAACCATGAAACCCCAGCGTTGCCAGCAGACATGCTAAGCATCACTTCACACGGGTATAATGTTTGTCGACCCTGAAATGAAAACTTCAACTAAAGACAAAAGAAACCTTTAAAATCACATGTAAGATCTTATTTGTAGTTCTATGAATGTCTCAAGCCTTATCTACCATCTTACAGCCTCATATCAGTCAGTGCGTCATTAAAAAAAAGGCTTTTGAAATCAATTCGGACCATCTTTTCTCGATTTGATCACCGCTTGTCCCGTTCTCTACGTGGGATACTTGCTGTTTAGACCCATGTCTAGATTAGCCTCGTCCAATTTTATAGGAAAACTCCAGAGAACTCTCACTGTTGGAAAACCCTTTCGACAAGACGATTCTGACCTTATCACAACTGTGGCTTAAAATTCGAAGAATAATTCTTATAAAGTGTGGCTACAGACATTCAAAATATCACTCACATTTTGTTTCATTTTATGTAATGCTCCTTCAAAGGATGTGACTTTGAGTGGCTTGAATGCTTCACATTTGTATACGAAAGTAATTCTTTCTTTTTTGCCACGCACATCGAGGAACCAAAAGTAGGTTGGTACCAACCTCCTTTTGAAATGTTTGGCTTTGGTATTAAATTGACAGCCCACTACTTTGACTTACTCAAAAAAAAAAGGAAAGAGTATAAAAAATATTGCATTAACGACAACCGAAAAAAAATTCTAAACATTCGTTTGACATTACTCGTCTACGTGAAACTTTTACAATCTGAAAAGTTCAAAGGAACTCAAGAGCAGAAAGCAAAACCAAACAAAAAAAGAAATTAAATAAATAAATAAAGAGCAAAACTAGCCTTAGAAGGAAGGTAGAAAGTTCTTAGAGAAAAAAGAAGACTCTTAAGAACTTTCTCCGGCATATAATTACTATGAAGGAACAACCCTGAACTGCCCTTGAATGTTCACGCTTCTTTTCCCCAAGGTACCTTCATTTTTCATACAAAAGCAGTCCCTAAAGTCACGTTCATTACTGCTGATGTATATTACTAATTATAATGCGAAACAAAACTTAAACGAACACTAACACAGAGTAAAAAGAAATCAAGAGTCTACAATTAGTTTTGTTTCCTAAGTGAAAGAAGATTTTTCCTCCAAGGATATCGCATCACTCGGTGCACTATTCATAAAAGTTCATTACCATTACCAGAGAGAGAAAAGCGGGAGCCTATGTGTTTGAACTTTCTATAGCTAAATAGATAAAAGGCAACTTAACAATTCACACTTCAGCACCCACGCCCACTCTATCCGCCCATATACACACTGCAGCTCTTTCTCTTCTCGCCTCTTGTACACTTTCTAAAGTGTCATTCACATGAAACACATTTTGTTTTGTTTGTTTGAGTAAACTAGAACTAAGGCTATGTGTTTCGCGCCTTTCTCCCCTCCCTCTGCTTAGCAGAAACTGCTCTAAAAGTCTAAACCTAGAGGATATGAATGATAAAACGCTTGGTTGTGTCTGGGACTATGGAACAAAATAAAAGCATTTCTCTTTCTCTATGAGTGAAGCTCCGAATTTAAGTCCTGCAGACCGTGAAACCCTTATTATTCATACCTGACTGCGAATAAAGGATAATAAAGTCACACACACTCACTCTTGTGCTTATATGAAACGGAGGCAGGAAACAAACAAAACGTCAGAATTTTTCACTAGTGAATTGATGATTATGATGGATCCTACTCCTTAAGGATTGCACGTTCTCTCCCATCACCGTATGCCTATGTTTGTTAAGGATCGTCACGCTTTAAGTCCTTTTATTTTGTTTTCTCTTTATGTGTTCTTTTTTGTGACTTGCTTGCGAATTGTGAACGAATCTTGCGTGAATGCGCGGTAATGAAATTTCACTTCATTCAAACTTAAAAGGACCTCTGGAGTTGGTGTTTTCTGTGTTGATGTCGATGCCGTCTTTCGCGGCATAGATATATATACATGAGTGTGTGTGTTTTTGTATTATTGTTCAATGCGAATGTTTCGCGTTATTAAGTTGATGGATTGTATATCTCGTGTGAGCGCTGAATGCATGCTAAGAATATATTTTGAAATAAACAATTGCTAAGTGGTAAGGAACGGATATCGTTTTGTGTCAATGAGCTCAGGGGATGGGGTTAAGCTGTCATACAAAATGTAGTTGTTGGTATTTTTTGTCATGAAATAATAATGAACTGACATCGTGTCTGCACAATGAGTCTCTGGAGTCCTTTTTTCTGGCTGTTGTCTTTGTTATTTTATGTGGAAATATCGTTTGTATATAGGAACAAGGAGGAGGATAAAACCAGCTTTGTAGAATGAAAGTAAATATATTGGTGGAACAGTGCGCATTATCTTATGTCACTCAAATGAATGCAAAAAGTTATTTTAGTTAAAATATCTCTGCTTTTTCTAGGTTGGTAGGTAAGGTACTCTACACGTGTATAGGTAGGTAACTATGTAATTGGTAGCTGGAAGGTAAATGCTGCTTTGTAAATGCCTTAGATCGATTTGGATGCAGATTTTTTGTTTTGGGCTAAGTTTTTTTAAGTTTAACCCTCGTTTACAAACCGGCAAAAGTCGTGTCCACCCGAACTGGGGTCCAAATGGACCCCACGATTTTTTCTTCGAAATTTTTTTGATTTCTGACTTATATTATTCAGTTATAGTTCTTCTGGCTATTGTATGAATTGTTTCTAAGTATTATATATAACAGGGATAAAGAAATTTAAGCAGAGATGTCATTATGCAGGTATGTAGGAGGTCAGCAATAAAATTTTTCAATTTCAAAAACGATGGAAATTGCCTAATTTTGCAAATCTGGGATTCCCGCTTATCCCTTTCGATATGTCTGTTTTACGTAATTACTGATTGTAATATTGATGCATATCAATGTTCTTGCCAGGTCCGCCTATCAAAAGAAAAAAATAGTCATTATTTCACTTGTTCAGGTAAAAATGATTGAATTTCCCCAATACATGCCAAGCAAGCCTGCCAAAAATGGCTTGAACTTTAGGTGGATGTATGAAAGCTCAACGGGCTATCCACTGAAGTTTTCTTTCTACACTGGTAGCTCTGACCAAAGTACAGGACTTGGTCGTGGATATGATGTGGTGATGTCGTTGATGCCATCATATTTCAATTCTGGACGCAACCTCACTATTGATAATTTCCTTACGTCGCGTCGGTGGATTTGGCATTGAAGTTGCTGGATAAGAAGATCACTATTCTTGGCACGATTCGGAAAAACAAAAGAGATTTGCCTAAACCTTTTGTAGCGAAGGAGGTTCTTGATGAGCAGAATGAGCCTGTAAAGGTCAATAACAAAATGCAGTATCGTCCAGTCCACTCATCCATTTTTGGATTTTCTGGAAAAATGGCGTTGGTGAGTTATGTTCCGAAGCCAAACAAACAAGTGGTATTGCTATCAACACAACATAACTGTGAGAAAGCCACTTCCGGTCATTAAAGTAAGCCTGCAATGATACTGGATTATAACAGCACCAAAGGTGGAGTCGATGTATTCGACCAAATGGTCTCAGTTTATTCATGTACACGCAAAACAAATCGCTGGCCGATGGTTGTATTCTACAACTTACTGGACATAGCAGCCCTAGCAACTGTTATCATTTTTCGACACTTCAATCCACCTAGAAGAAACAAAAAATTGTACAGAAGTGATAAACTCATCGAACTAGCGGAGGAACTGGTTGAGTCAGAATTGAATAACCGTTCTCAACATGCAACACAATCTGGAATTGGAAAATCTGCAATGGATGCTCTCTGTATTTTGGGGAGAGTTCAGGAAAAATTACCAACAGTCCCCGAAAGGCTCTCTTGTAAAAGAAGCAGATGTCACCTTTGCCTAAGACCAGATGACAAGAAAACCAGAACCACCTGCGATGGATGTGGCAGATGTCGTTGCTCTTGCCACACTAGAACCTTATGTGTTAAATGTCTCCCGAAACTGCCCACAACTTCAAGTTAAATTCTTCTAAACATAAACTAGGCTGCTTTTAAAATAAAATAATTATTTATTAAAAAAAATTTGATTTTTCATAGAATTTCAGTACTGGGGTCCAAATGGACCCCAGTTCGGGTGGACGGGTTCTTTTCACAAAAAAATCGCAGAAAAATCTGTAAACATCTGATAATCGTTTCAGCTTAAGAAATGAATAAAAAATTGAATTTTGTTCACTGAGTAAAAATCCCATTTAAAAAAAATGAAAAACAAAAAAGTTATGAGTGTTCAAACATGCTCTGGGGTCCAAATGGACCCCAGTTTGTAAACTAGGGTTAAGCTTAATTTTTTTTTTTATTCATAGGTAAGTTTCTACACAGAAAACATTTTATTGCAGACAACTGTAAAGTGTCTATCGAAAAATGCGATAGCCGTAAAAAAGAGTAAGATTCTTCTGGAATTCGAACCTTGAACTCCTGTGTAACAGATAAAGACTTGCTAAAAATTTCACCACGGACACCAAAACGTAATGATATCTACTTTAAAATTTGTAAGATTGAAGTATGAAGTCTTTGGTTCCTTAACGTCTAGTACCTTTGATAATAGAAAAATCAGAAAAAGTATGTCTCTCCCCAATTATTTTTCTCTGGTTGTAGGTAGGTTGGTAGGTACCTCTATCCTTCTTTCATCAAAGTTCATAAGAATGATTCGTGAATTAGGGTAAAAAAAGGTTTTTGGAATTGCATTTTTGGGTTTAAATAACACAATACCCGTCTTTTCGCAGCTATAAAAAAAGCTTATTAAAAATAAAGTTACTAGGTACAACTTTTTAAGTAAAATAATAGGAATAATTTGCTGGCAATGGTCTTTCTTTTGGTAAAAATCATGTTTGAAAGGTTAGTTACAGAAAATCCCGGAGAGAAGCGCTTTTCCGAGATAACGACAAATTTGCAACATTTGAAAGCTTCTGTTTTGAGATAGTAAAGCATTCGATTAACCATCCAAGGGTCCGATGTTAGAGCGGTGTTGGTGTCAAACTTGTTTTTTAAATTAACAAACAAAACTAAAACTTTTTTAAGGAATAATTATTTGAAGTGACAATAGCACGATATCCGTGGCTTCAAGATTTGAATATACCATTTTGTCCAACTTTGGGTCGTTGGAGAAGTCGAAAGGGTAAAATAAATTTTTTCGATATCTCGCTTAGTTTTCGTGATATCGATACTTGAAGTCACAACCAAACGTTAGTTCGAGATCCAGATTGGCTTTATAGACAGCTGTCGTCTAATAATTAGCCTAGTATAAACTTTTTATCTACTTATTCACTATTTGTGAACTACTTACACAAGAAGGGGCACATCGTTCCAACAAGAAGCGGTCCCTCGCCTCGTCACATTAGAAGTATTTGATGACTCCATACCCCTTCACTGTGCAAACCGTGGCGGCGTGGCGTGATGGTTAGCATGTCAGCCTGTTAATCCAGGGGTTCGTGGTTCGAATTCCAACAAAGCAAACATTTTTTCCTCCGGTATCACCTTTCCGAGGAATTGGCAAGTCCTCCGTTAGTAATTTCTCGATCACCCGTTCGCAGCCGGCTGAAAATTGTAGGTTCTCTTCATTCCCTCACAAGGGATGGTTATGACTTATGAGAAATGCACTAGGCCCTGGACAACCCTACTTATTTATTTTTTACTAAACCTCTTCTTTTGGCTGAGGTTCTTGTGAATGTAAGAAGACATCCTCACTTTTATATTTAGGTTCGGTTGTGTGTTCTTTAAAAGCTTTCACTATATCGTCAACTTCATCTTTAAATCGCCTTTTTTTAAGGAGGATGATAATTTTTCCCCTGAGAAAGTGCAATGCTATGTTCCACCAGGCAATTAAACTTGTTCTACTCAAAACTTTCCCAAACCTACATAATAACCAAGTGGTTTGCCATACAAAATGAAACCTTTTTAGTTACTGGGTTTCATTTCAACCAACTATTTTCAATATTCCAGTGAGTGAAGAGAGAATGGAATCTTTAATACGTCGCTGGCGTTCTGCTCACACTTTATGTTTGTATCTTTTAAACTTAAATTTTTGTCATCAACTCAAAACATCATCAAAGGACACTACTATAGGTTAACTCAAACCTTAATGGAATGAGACCTAAAATAACTTCAAGTGGAGACATAGCATAAATGAAGGAGGATCAATTTGTGATCGAAAATCATAAGAAAGTTTTTTTTTAATTACGAAATTAAATAATAATTGACTAGAATCCGCTCGAATTTGAGGCTATTACTAGCTCATATTTACAAATAAAAAGCAAAAGTAATTTTTTTCAACTTCAAAAATCGATATTTCGAAACGAAGCTAGATACCGCATTTTTTTTAACATTTTAATTTTATTTTAGCTTATTAAAGTTAAACTCACTCTCCTTATACATATTAACAAATTTAAAGCAAAAAATTTACCTCGCTAATATTCACCATTTAGCGATGGCTGATTACTGTGCGAGCAATGTCAACATTCGTCATGTCAGTGATGTTGTTGGGAGAGTCAACTATCTCTAATTTGTTTAGTATAAGCTGCTGCTCCAGGTTATTCACATTTTCCTTAAGATGTAGAATTTTGGTGTCATTTTCAATATTTTCTGCTACAAGCACATCGATTGGTTTTTGGTAATATGCTTTGAGTAAAATAATTTAAGAGTAAATCATATCCAGAGTTACAGTTCAATTACTTGCGATGGTGGTGTCGGAGGTAGAAGCGTTAGGCTGCATTTCCATTTACAAGTTAACTCGCGGAAGTCTTGCAGAAATTTCTTGCAGTATCGTTTACACTGCTTTATGAATTCTTGTAATTTCTTTTGCAATAAATGTCTTGCAAGAAGGTCGCGCATCAAACTGTCGCAATTTATTGCAGAGGTATCTACACTAGAGAGTCATTAGGGTCTCAAGAAATTTGGTTATTTATTTAAAATTGAATTCATTTCTATTGAAATCACGGCGAGAACGTTTAGGAGCTTCAACTAGAATTTTATGGATAAAAAAGAAAAAGCGATGAACTTGGGTGCGAGATTGGATTTAAAGAAGTCGGCTAGCCGGTGCCTTCTATAATTTACTAAACAAACTAAACATAAGACGCTCTCCAATATTTCAATCTCACTTGGATGTGTTTATTGGAAGTTTATTTGGAAGTTTTGTTATTGAAAGTGGGCCCTATTTTAAAAAAGGAAGACACTCGATTCCGTGATTCAATATCAACGAAGGATATGCTCCTCTTGACGCTGAGGTTTTCAACATCCATAAACAATCCATAAATACGGATTTCACTCGTAACATTCAATTGACCGCATTATTTCTTCGCGAGACAATTCACGCGAGCGCGATAAATACGAAACCATTTCGGTAAGCTGCAAGAACTGTCACGAGGAAACCAATTACAACCCGCAATTTATTGCACTGGCAAATACTCACAAGAAGTTATCCAAGGACTGTCGCGATCGAACTTGCTTCGCAGTTTCCACTTGTAAATCAGTGTCGGACAGAATGTCAGACATTTCTTGCAGAAGTTTTCTTGCAAATAGAAATCGCCTGCAGCACACTCCTCGGACTTTATGCCTAAACGCATAATGTTACACCACCCCTTCGAAGTAATCTTTCCACACCGCTCAGCATGGAAGAACCCTGTAATTCTTACAAATAACTTCCAATACATCTGGTATACTGACGGTTCAAAAACAAACAACGGTGTAGGTGCAGGGATTTACGGCCCCAACTTTAAATCATCTACATCCCTTGGTAACACAACTACTATCTTTCAGGCAGAGGTAATGGCTATATAATTCTGCATTAGGGAATGCATTAGAAGAAACCTCCGAAAATCAAGCATCCTAATCTGCTCTGACAGTCAGGCAGCACTAAAGGCTCTGTCCTCGACAAAAATCGAATCCAAACTAGTTTGGAACTGCCTGACTTGTTTACTTCAATTAGCTACTCACAATAAAATAACTCTTTCATGGGTGCCCGGTCATGAAGGCGTACCGGGAAACGAAGAGGCTGACCGACTTGCTAGACTTGGCTCTCAGTCTCAATTCAAAGGCCCCGAACCCTACTGTGGTCTCCCAATAAGTAGCCTAAAAAACGAATTAGCTACCTGGGAACGACAGAACATGATCAGCACCTGGAACAACTCAAATGGCCATCGTCAGTCAAAACTATTCATTGACTTATCCCACAAACGTATGAAAGAAATTCTTGACATGAGCAAACGTGACGCAAAGTTACTTACGGACTTCTTCACGGGACACTGCTCTCTCAAGTATCATCTTAAAAACATGGGCATCAGCCAAGATGACACCTGTCGTCTCTGTCTTGAAGACATAGAAACAGCTGAACACATTTTATGTGAATGGCCTGCCGTAGCTAGATCCAGGCTTAAAATATTCAATAAAGGGTTCCCCTGTCCCCTTGATATCAGAAACACCTCTTCCTCGAAGATTCTTAGGTTCTTACATGACCTCAGCTTCGAATGAACAAACCTTTAATTAAACCTAAGGGAACAGCACAAAAGATCTTTCAGGTCGACGTGCTTGTAAAGGTAATTTTCACCTTCACCCTACAAGTTAAAAAAAAAAAAAAAAAAAAAAAAAAAAAAAAATAGAAACGCGGCCTTAGAGATAGTGGCAGTGCTGACGATGTTGAAGAAAGAGGTGGTTTTGCTGGTAGAAGTTTTGCCGGTGTGCGATGAATTTGATGCTGGGGCTAGTGACAAAGAGTTTACTGCTTTTTGTGGAGAAGAGGAAGTAGATATGTACAGAGCGAGGTGAACTGATGAATTGAGATGGCAGTAAGTTATTCTCTACAGACAAAGAGGCTCACCATTGAATATTGCAAGAAGGGAACCTCCAGGCTTTTTAAGATTTTACAAAGAAGTCCTGATCATTTTCGGTTAATTTAACACGTTTGGCATGAAAAAAAACTTTTGCAATCACTGCATTTTCCTTTAATCTCTGAACCAATGGTCTTTTTCGACAAATGACAATGACGTCATTTTAGAAAATACTGATGATTTCAGTTAAACTGATATTTTTTTATGACTTGATACAGAAATTTTAAAAGCTCTCGAATGTGAGTGCACTCTACAATGTAAATTTCAAAATTACAGCACATAACACAGTAAGCACTAGTCTGATTGTTTCTTTAGTCGTCAAAACGAACACTTCAAGCACAATTTCGGTTAAAAATGGGGCCAAATGATTTTTTGTGCGAGAAGCTTGCGAAAACCTTGTGACGGACTCGCAAGTGTTGCATCAAACATCACTTCATTAGGCGCACGTGCGGATAAGAAAACAAGCAAACATTTTTTTTAAATTAAAACGCTTCCCGCACCGCATCGTTTTCTTTTTTGCACTACTGTGCTTCCAGTCTTAATTTGCCAACTACATATGTCGCATCTAATATCGCATCTCGAATTGCTTCTAGCGTCGCATCGACAATTGCTGCACGAAAAGCTCAACAATGAACCAATTCAGAGGCGAATGCGGCGAACAGTTTTTTTTTTCACGTTTGGGGCCAGTCAGTTGCCCGTTTTTATCATGCGATTTTACAGCTCTAAACTTTTTTTGTGGGGCTATATTGAGGCTCATGTCCTTAGCTACAACAGCCATTCGACAAACTGGAAGCATTTATTCGTAAGATACCTGCCGAAATGTTGGAATGAGTATGCCAAAATTGGACTAAGCGGTTGAACCATTTGAAGTGCAGCTGTGGCCAACATTTGGTCAAATCAATCTCCATAGCCAAATCAACCACCCTATCGATTGAAACAAAGGTTTCATTTATTTTTCTAGAACTCATGTGTGTTTTTCTTTTTTTTTTCAATTTCTGAAAGTTCTCAAGAAGTTGCTCTTTATTAAGTAATATTTAGCATTTTAATTAAAATAGTCATTTATTTATTTAGTTTCAATTTTAATTTTTTACTTGCGATTATAGGTACTAAGGCAAGTCTTGCAATCGTGCAGAAAAAAAATTTTAAGATAACAATTAAATATGACATTACGATGATAGAGAATACGAAAAAAGTGGGTCCTGCAATTCTGTCTGTCTGTCTGTCTGTCTGTCTGTCTGTCTGTCTGTCTGTCTGTCTGTCTGTCTGTATATGGATATACAGCCTGAACTAATAGACCGATTTTCTTCAAAATTTGCAGTTAGGGTCTGTGGAGCAGTCTACAGAGGGGTTTTTGGAATTGAGTCTCTAGGTCTTGAAATAACGGTACCTGCCATACAAGCGATATGATAATACTTATTTTTCTCGAAAACGGCTCCAACGATTTCGATAAAATTTTGTGTGAAGGATTAATTTTGGATTGTTTTTCTTATGATGCAAAAAATTGTTGGGAAAAAGCCTAAAAACGCCGGTACCTCCTATAGTACCGTTTTTTTCTAAAACCGACTTTCTTATTAATGGCTAACACGATCTTGACGAAACTTTGGATTTAAAAAGTCGTAATTTTTAACAAAAAGACTGCATATCAATATTAAAAAAAATTTAGTTTTGGAAATTTTTAAAAATATTTTTAGAAAATTTTGATATTTTGAAATAATTTCAGAACTATAACTTTGATTTTTTTCAAATTTTTTGTCAAAACAACTCTTATTAAGATCTAAGACTTTGCATACCCGACTTTTAAAAAACAGTTTTTAAAAAAAGTGAAAAATAAAAAACCGTTTTTTGGAAAACTGCTCCAACGATTTTGATTAAATTTTCATCATTCATATGTATTAGCAATTGCAAAAGAATGGCGTTTTCAGATTTTTGCTTGAAACCTTTGGAATATTCAATTTAATTTTGTCATTATTTTACGTGATTTAATTTAATTTTCATAATTTATTTGCAGCTGGCAATCCTGTACCACAAAATATATTATGAAGAGCTAATATCAAAACCTTTAACTCAGCCTTTAGATTTTGATATCGTATTTAGAACACAATCGCAAGTTCGTGCGACCCAGTCGTGCCCATTTTTTTTCGGAACATTTGTTTCGGCAATTGAAAGTAACTTTAGTTAGTTAAATTACCAAATAAAAAATTCATCGTGGCATACTCAAAAGCTTAATTATCTCATGAGCAATTGATATATTTCATTCAATCAATCGATACCAAAACCATTTTACATCGATATGAGCCTTCCTACGACATGTGCTGAAATGTTTCCTTTATTCAAACAGAAGGAGGAAGAAAAAAAGTGGAGTAATTCAATTCGATGGTTTCAATAAATGCCAAGATGTTTTGAAATCACTGCAAGCAATTTGTATTTCAGCAATCATCCAATTAGAATGCTCTGTTGAATGCCTCGAGTGTTAGGTAAGTGGTTGTGAATGTGTAGAGGTACCTTCCTTCATCAACACAAAACCGGAATGAATTGATTGATCGATTGATTGAAACACAAAAGCCGCGCATTTCTCAAAAGAATGACATCTCAAGTTAAACCAAATTGAATGGGACACATTTATACAAAATAAAATACGAAATACACCTAACACCACTTCCTGACTGATGAGAATGACAATACCACCAAGAGCAGCCCTATAGAAATGAAATTTCAATTGCTCTTTTTCCCTTCTCGTTACTCTGGTTAAATTTAATTAAACAAATTAAACTTGTGAGGCCTTCAAGCGCGAATTGCTTATCATTTCGTATCTTTAGCACAATTGCCATTAGGCAACCACTACCGTCATAAAAATAAAAAAATATATTTCCCAAACTGCCACACAAATTAAGGACACTCACTGTGTGTCCACGAACCATGAACAGAAGAGTTTTCAGTTGAAAAAAAAACTTTTCAAAAATTGTTTTAATAAATGCAAAGATATACAAAAAAAAAATGTTTACAAAAAACTGAGGGCTTATGCAAAAAAGGGTTGGTTAATTGCAAGGAAGGATATATAAAAATAAAATACGCTTAATGAGGACAGTAAGGGATTTCATTTCATTTTCGTTCTTTTTTTTCTCTCTTTTCTTTTTAAGCGGAGCAATATGACAACAAAAAACGAAATAAAGTCATTACAACGATATGAAGTACGGTTTGTGATATCGAATGAGTCATTGCTTCGTTCTTCGTTGCAGGACTACATTATTATCAACTGATCTTTCTGACATTTAATTTTGCTTCTTTTTTTTGAATGGGCGATTAAAACAGGTTAAAAATATTTCTTGTTGTTGAATGTGAAAAGCTTGTATAAGTGGTTATGGATTTCGAATGCCCCGTGTGGCCCACATTTTGAATAAGCAACGTGAGGTCTACGAGTAGTTCCTAAGAACTTTAAATTATACAACAAGATGATTAGGTTGGTTAGGTTGCATGAGGGGTGCAGTCACAGCACCTAACTCTGATTTCAAGGATCCATTGTGCTCCCCGGGAAAATCAGAGGATAAGGAGATGGGAGGATATGAGAGGTAGAGGGTTGGGTTGGTAATTGGTTTATTGGGGTAGGGAACCCCCACTGAACCATTTGCAGCCCTGAGTAAATTTCAGGACGTAGCTCAGTGGGAGATTAGAGATGTCACCCAGTTCTTCGAAGAAGTATTCTCCGAAGGTTTTTCTGCGAGTTTGGCCAAACTCACAGAGGGAATAGAATGATCCTTCCTCCGCCTCTTCGTATTGGTATCGTCTATACATAAGTCGGATGTGCTATACTGCCCACTCTCATCACGTGGGTACTCAACTAGTTGTGGCCCGTGAGAAAGCCAATCAACAGAGAGAGCCGAGGTCTGCATAGCTGGAGTAGAAATTCTGGCCAAAGGCTCCTGGAGACTCGGCATGTTTCTAAAGATGACCTCCTTTCATTGGCGGTTTTTAGAAAATTTTGTTTAACTTTTTTCTCTCTCTCTATCTCTCTCTTTTAAAGCTCTAGTCTGTAGTGGCTTAAGAATTGAGGTGTTCGTTTCGCTCATTGTATAAGGAAAATCAGATACCATCAACATACCTAAGTGAAAAACCACAGGAAAATTTTTTGAACCGGTAAATCCTTTAATGGGGTCGACAGGGGGCGATACCAGCGGTTTCCCCGCCATGGTGCTACTATAGTTTCCTTATACAATGGTTTCGCTGGATTCGAGTGCTGACCCGATTTTAGCCTGCTTATCTGCATTTCATTACCGATTATGTCACGATGTCCTGGAACCCAGGTTAAACTAACTGTGCTTGTTTCCCTGAGCAGTCCTAGGTTACTGCGACAGCTGTCTGCTAGTCTGGATTTAGTGATAATGTATGAGATACCTTTAAAGGCCGCCTGACTGTCTATGAAGAAGTCAATATTTTTGCTGATCAAGTTGTGCGTATAGCTAGGTGCTTCGCGGCTTCGCACACTGCAAGTACCTCTGCTTGCAAGACTCTGCAGAAGTCGGGAAGCTTTATTGATCTTTTCATGGTAGGGTAATCTGAGAAGATACCTGACCCTACCCCTTCGTCCGTTTTGGAACCATCCGTGAAGACGGAAATGTGATTTCCTTTTATAACCCTGTTTCCTTCCCAGCTTTCACTTGTCGGAAAGACTGTTAAGGCCACTGGATTGAAGTCAATATGCCGGGGGGTTGTATAGTCTGTTGGAATGTATATAACTTGATGTTGCATGTGTCAGTTTCTAAACCCAGATACATGAGTATGTAGGTTTCCTGAGGAGTGAGGACATATATAATCATGTCTTCGTTGCAATAATACCAGCTAGATTTTCTCTATAGTCGGTATCGTCTTTAGAGGTGACGGCCTGTGAAGTATGCTTTTCTTCCTCCTGATTGTCATGACTATAGTAGTTGTATCAGTAATCGGCATCCTGATTCTGGTGCTATGCGTTTCTGCTTTCAGTTCTCAAAATTTTTTAGCTGTAAAAATTTTAAATATGAATGATGTATGTATGTATGTACCTACATATAATGATAAACAAACAATATTTTAATTAATAATTGGTTTTCAGCCAAACATTTGACTTTGATTTATAAAAGCAAAATCAATATTTAGCAGATGAGATAATTATGAAATCCTTAATTAAATTCAGGATTTTTAATGTTAAAATGAATCGTGTTTACTTACGTTAAATCAAAGGGATATAGAGTGACTTATGTGTCTCCGTTCCACTTTTTTTTTTTTTTAATAATATTTTTACAAAATTTTGCCTCACTTTCACTCATTTCAAAAGATTACTATCCTTATCACGTCTTGCGTAGAAAACTGATGTTTTCGAGAAATTTAAGTAAAATGATAGCAAATTTCTCAAGAAAACTTTTTCAATTTTAGTGTCCCTCTCCTCTCCAAATTTAATAAATCTCTTTTTGAAGAAATTTTTCCAGACATTTGGAAACAGTCTTATGTGTCTCCAGTTTATAAGTCGGGTAGTAAAAGCAATATCGAGAACTATAGAGGAATAACTAAACTATCTGCTTTCCCCAAACTATTTGCGAGCCTAGTAAAAAATAAACTCGATTTCGTTACAAAGGAATGCTTATCAGAAGCTCAGCATGGTTTTGTCTCTGGAAAATCAACTGTTAGTAATCTTGCTTGTTTCACTTCATATGTTGTTGGTGCTATTGAAGATGGGTCCCAAGCTCCCAAGTTGACACAGTATATACTGATTTCAGCAAGGCTTTCTCTTTCTTCAGTTAACCATGAAACTTTGTTAAGAAAGCTTGATGTTCTAGGTTTTCGTTCTCAGCTTAGTTGGTTATCATCGTATCTAATTGCAAAAGGTTCAGGTTGGATGGGTGTTCCACAAGGTAGCCATTAGGTCCCCTTTTATTTTTATTATTTATTGACGATATTACTTCTGTCATAAAATATTGTGAATGTTTTCTAGATGCTGATCATCTGAAGTTATTTTTAAAAATTGGTAACTTCAATGATTGTCTGTTAGTTCAATCAGACCTCAATTCTTTGTCAATGTGGTGCTCTAACAATGGCCTCAATATAAGCAAGTGCAATTCAATTTCTTTTTTAGGGAATAATATACTGTTATTTGTTTGGTTACCACATCGATTCAAAATCATTTAGTAGAGTCACTAATATTGGATTCATCAAACGAAATGCAAAAGAGTTTAGAGACCCTTTCGTCCTTTTGACTTTGCATAACTCTCTTGTGAGATCGATTTTGGAGTATGCTGATGTTATCTGGAGCCCTGCTTTCATTAGACATTCTAATCGTTTAGAAAGGATTCAAAGCCGATTCACTAAATTCATATTTTTCCAAATGCGTTGACACTCGAAACATAATTAAATTACAGGGCTAGATGTCAATCACTAGGGATAAAATCATTAGAATCTATAGGCGAACTATTCCTGGTATAACATTAATAGGAGACTTACTTTGTAACCATATAAAATATCCTACGCTACTTGCTCTAGTGCCTTTTTATGTTCCATCAAGATCTTTGAGATCGAGAATGTTTTGAAAAGAAAAATTGCATAGATTGATATCTAGATCTATTAGGAATTTCAATGAAGCTTGTGAAAATATTGATATCTTCTGTCTTAATCGTGACAAATTTAAATTAGAAGTCTTATATTTATTCACATTCTATTTTTTTTTTTCTTGGAGTGAAACTTACAGTTATCTGTTAGCTGTTAAATTGTTTGTAGATTAGTTCGATAAATAAATAAATAGAATATAAAGAAATTCAATAAATTGACAATTGAACAAACCTGATGTATGAAAAAGAACTCCGTTAATTTTTAAAAATGTTCAGATTGAGTAAATTTTTTATAATATTTCCCCTCCCTCCGAAATGAAGTGAAATAGACCCTCCCCCCCCCCCCCCCTCCTTCTATACGATTTTTTCCTATAATGACCCAACCAATCCGTTCTGAGTTTAAAGGACCAACTATAATACAATTAGCCGAGCTTAGGCTATTGTCAAAAGCCAGGCGAAAAGTTTTCGAGCTTAAGCTCGGCAAAGTGCATTATAGTTGGCCCTTTAGTCGCATCATATGAAAAACATCCTGTACGAAGGCATTTTCTAAGAAGTTTTTTTTAAATTAGCAGCACTGTTTTTTGTGATTGTTTTGTCAATTTGACAATAAGTAGTACATTTTAAGTCAGTACGATTTGCCATTTCACAGTGAATAGACTTGATTTAGAACAACACTTGCAAATCGCTGAGGCTCAGTGGTAATAAATTGGATTTCCCGATTATGCTTAATTCCAGCCAGCCGTGGGGATTATATGGCCGAAACGTTTTATAAGCGCTAATGTCATAAGAACACCTTTTATTACTGAGTAATATAATGATATCATTTTGAATTCTTAATCGAAAAAAGGTTTCACCACAGATACTTTCATACCAGAAAAAAATCTACAGTTCTAGCTGATGCTTTTGGTGTGTTGGTAAAACAAGAAACAAAAGGCGAATGAGAGTGACATCTGTCATTGACTTTCAAGAAAGGTTCCTACCAGTTTTCTAAGTATAGATAAAGTTAATATAGTTGATAAAACACACGTAAGGTGCCTATTTCCCTATTTGGGACTTTCTCTATAATTTCTCAACATCTTAAATGGATGCCTAAGTTCCTTTCGCTCGTTTGAGCACAGAAGTGCTATAATATTCCCGAGTTACATCTCTCCCGTGGTCTTGCCTCTCTATACAAATGCTTCACTTCTTAGGTAAGCAGGTCTATACACTGAGACAAACATACATACATTTTCCAGTGATACACCACATCACACAAAAGTAAATCATTCCAAGTGATGTACACTTTGCACGCACTATGATCAATCAAGATGTGTGTTACCAAATAGATAGTCCCGCTGAAAACAATTCCAATTACATTTTCCATTATCTAATATTTATACAGTCGTCCTGAGCTGAAAATATTGAGCACAGATACAATCTAAGTGCAACCATAAAACACACCATCCATATGTACATAAGGAGACTCCCTTCCATGTTGGATAGACAGCTATGGGATATACCGACACACTCCTCCATCACCATCACCATCGCCATAAGACATCCAAAATGCCACCCAAACATACAATTTAAGAGCAGACGTAAATAATCTTCTTGAATTTATCTCAATATCAAGTGGCAATAACAAAAAGGATTACAATTAGACGCCGCCGCCATGCCACCGATAGTATAGTTCTCTTCAATTGCTCTGCTCAACAATTGAAAGTTTATATTTAGGAAGACTCAAGTGGGACGGGGGTAAATATTTTGCTGCTAATTGTATAAATAAATGGAAAATGTGTCGCAAGACTACGGAAATAAATGACACGCGAGCAGGCAAGTTTTATTACACCTAAAAGGGTATGCCTACTTGAATCAGGTTTTCAATCGAGAGAAGTTCAAGGTCTTCAGAACCACCGCGAGATATCTTGAACTAAGAAGAGACTATGACGGTCTCTACAGCTTTGTGTATCATGGATACTGCACTAATACTTGTTTGCAGTCATAAATTTCTCCCAAAGTATACTCCGTCTATAGTGGAAGACAGCAAGGAGATACAGGATCTCAAAGGAAGATACTTTAATCTGACTGGATTTACATGGCAACGAAATACGCCCCTTGATTGGTGAGAAAACATATGTCTCTGTCAGCGATGTGCATCTCCGAAAAATCAGCGGCCAGCAGAGGCGATATAGGGAAGCCAAGTATTTATTTATTTTTGGAGATTACTCTCGAGCGATAACGAGATGACAGTTGTCTCTATTCAACTTCAACGCACGAAGCAGCAGATAAAATAAGCGTCATCTTGAATAATTTATTTGCTTGTTGTTGGCTACGAGAAGCTATTATATGATGGTCTTCCCAGCTCGTTTGCCCAACAATTTTCGTAGTTTTTAAGGGAAAATTTCCATCCGAAACTTCTAAGCCTTTTGGTGTAGTTCAGTTGTCGCTTCCTAGAATCAGTGCCATGAATCTGATGGAGTTGCGTCCCCAAGGGAGTTGTGGACCCTGAACCGCGTTGCATTCGCCCTCGATTAGTGTTTTTATTTTTTTTTTTTATGTCGGACGCTTTAATTACTGATTTATAGATGTGACTGGTGGTGGTAGAGTAGATCGTAGATGTTAACAAATTTTATTTCATGTTTTATTACTTTGGACCAGAAGCGGAGATAATTTAATTTCGGGTCTGCTGCGGATTTGAAGGCATATACTGCTTTATTTTGTCAACCTTTGTTTTGAGTGGGCACAGAGGGTATGATGCAGTGAGAAGGGCAGCAGTGTTGTATAAGATTTGAGATTGGGAATAATTAGCCTGATTAACGAGTTCTGGGATCGAGTCGTGATTTGGTTGGTAGATTTTATTTTGTTTCTATTTTAGAAAGCTGCTGCGAGATACATTTTCAGAGATAAGCCACGGATTAGTTTGTCGACATGGCATTGACATGGGAAATATTGGAGGCTAAGGTCAACTCGAATTTCACAGACGGCTGCAGATTTATGGTTTGTTTGTGATAAATGGTGTTTGTGACAAATTTCCGGAAACACCATTTGGAATTTACTTGGTGTGAGCTATGCAGGCTGTGGTGCCAAGCGCGTAATGGTAAGCATTTCTGCCTGTTACGCGGGAGATTCCTGGTTCGAGTTCAAACAGAAAACAAAAAAAAGTTTTCCAACAGGTATCGCTGATAGTAAAGCACCTAGTTGTCATGAAAAGCACTTTCTTAATTAGCCGTTCATAATCGACAGAAAATTGTAGGTTCCCCCACAATGCAGAAACGATTGTCGATCGAAAATGCGATTTGGTGATTTTTTTGTATACATATTTCGTCATTTAACATTTCGGCTACTGTAAAAATTTTACCAACTATTTAACAAGATTTTGACTTCATGAAATTCTATGAGTTATATCTTAAGGCTAGCGCAAACTTCAATCAAGTATGGCTTCAGGTGCTGATGGCTTTGATACCGAACTTTTTAAGGCAGCTGGAGATCAGTTGGAAAAGAGCATGCACCGGAGCTGATCTGCATAATATGGTCGGAACAAAGCATGTCCGATGAATTGAACCTCAGTTTCGTATGCCCGATCTTAAAAAAGGGAGACCCTCACAATTGCGCAAATTATAGAAGAATAAGCCTTCTTAATGTCGTTTATAAGATCTTGTCTGCTCAAATATGAACCTCTGAAACCCTAAGTCAGCAATTTGATGGGTCTTTATCAATGTGCTCTTAGACCAGAGTCACAATAGACGAAATTTCCACATAACTGTATAGATCTTGGAAAAATGCCGAGAACATAATATCGATATTCACCATCTTTTTATCGATTTCAGGGCCGCGTATTTACAGAAATGAACTGTACAAAGCCATGTCTAATTTCAGCATCACTGCAAAATTCGTACGACTATGCAGGATGACTTTGGAGAGTTCACGCTGCTCCATTAAGGTCGATAAAAAACTCATGGAGACCTTTGATGCCGTAAAAGGCTTTCGACAAGGCAACAAACTGTCATGCGATTTCTTCAACATCATACTTGAAAAGATTCTACAAAAAATACCAACGTCAACACTGAAGGAACAATCTTTTAAGAGTCTGTACAAACAATTATTCACCTAGGTGGTACATATGACTTCGTCTACCTAGGACCCGCTATAGACAAGGAAAACAACATCAGTGCGGTGATCAAACGGAGAATAATGGAAAAACTAAACCCTCTCTTGAAAAATCAAGGTAACCGCTTATAAGATCTTAATCATGCCAGTCGTGCTTTACGGTTTACGGCTTTACGGAAGCTTGGACTTTATCGAAATCGGATGAGGAAACTCTTGGTCGTTTCGAAAGAAAAATACTCCGAATGATCTTCGGTCCCGTATGCGAAGAAAATATGTGGAGAAGAAGTTACAACAACGAGCTGTATGAGCAGTACCGCGCACATGATCATAGCCAGAAGGGTACGCGTCGCGATTCTACGATGGTTGGGTCATGTTGAGCGGGTTTTCAAAAGCACTTTGCAGGAAAATCGTGGAAGTGGAAAACTTCGTCTTAGATAGCGCTGTCAAGTGGAAGAAGACCTCAACCGACGTAAAGTTAAAAACTGGAGAGAGCTCGCCCGAAATTTAAGTTGTTGGCTCAGCTTCACCAAGAACTACAATGCTTACTTAGGCAGGTAAGTAAGTATATCTTAAGGATCAAAATATTGCACAACTTTCGCTCCAGCCCGGTTTGGATTTTGAGTGTTAAATAGATTAGTCTAGGCTGATGTTCGCTCGATAATTAGCTGTGCTAATAGGCCATGCTGGTGGTCGATTTTGTAACATTCGGAAAGGCTCTGATTGCTGTCAACTTGACGGCAATGATGTTGCAACTTAAAGTGAACGCCAATTATGCTTACTATTCTCCTAACAGTAAATACTGAGTACTGATCTTTTCCGATTGGAGGAGAGCTTTAGTAAGTGCGAGTTTTATCAAAGGGATGAAGAAAATATTACTGACTGTACGGTTCAAATAGATCTATTTTAGAATTTCAAAGCGGGTGAACTCGTAAATTGAGGAAGGGACCTACATTTTTTGCCGTATGCAAACGGCTTGTGAAGAAAGCAATTTTCATGGCATCGAATTAGTATCGGAGAAGTTGCCAATTTTTAACGAAAGGCGATACCCGTTTAAAATTACTTTTTTCCTAAATTTTCTTGAGATTTGAACTTCTTGTTTCATACGTAGTAGGCGGACACGCTACTCCACCGGCACCACCAACGTTGTACTTCAGAAATCGGGAATCAGAAACAATTTAATAAGCTACTCTGCAATATTCGATTTAATCTAGTCTTTCAGAGTCATTAAATACTAGGACAGGGTGTTAACATAAAGAGGGTTGCAGGTGAGCTTCTTGTGAGACAATGGCGGCTCTCTAGCCTTTGCAGCAATTTACTGACACCAAATCATTCACCCAGTATGTCCAAGGAGATTCCAAAAGGACCTGGGCCACCAGGTTTTGGATTGTGCGTGGAATTGACAACCGAACCAATTGGAAAACAAAGATGATTTCACCGTTGACGACCCTAAGCAAACGAAGAAAGCACAATGCCTCTGGATTTCCACCTGGAACGTAAGATCCCTTAAAGGATTACGTACTGCCACAAAATTGCCGGAAGCCAGAGACTGACAAGATGACAATCTTCTTCATCTACCTACTTCGGTGAATGCTAGAAAAAACAAAAAGACGTTTATTTGTGTGCGGAGGTAGACTCAAAGTATTCAGCTAAAAAAGAGTTAGTGAGCGGATAGTCACCATACCCATCAGAATTAAATTCGCCAACATTATCTTAATACGCGCCCCTACATTTCAGGAGAGAAAGACGAGAAATCCAAAGATATGTTTCTCGAAGAAACATAGGAGCAGTACCCTTGACATTAGTAAAAATCGTTGATGGCAATTTAAACTCAAAGCGAGGAAATTAGAACACCTTTGGAAATACAATCGGCAAGCGCTTGAAAAAACATCCGAGAAAAAATTCAGGGTAATCGATTTTGCTGCCCATGAAGCGGCAAAAGGTCTTTTAAGTTTGGGTTTCAGTTGTTGTTTTCAGCATTATTCAATCTTAAGTTTGATTGAGAATGGCGCAAAAAACTAGACTCAAATCCCCACGAAGTTTTTGTTCGAACTGACTGAGAACGTTTATAAATATTTGGTGTAAATTGCGGTATACTAACTCATAAAGAGCAACACTCGATATAAATGACAATCATTTACTAACTTCTAACACTTGAAACACCTCCAAACATAAAAATCACTTAACCAACTGCGTGTGGTTACTTGAAACAACTGTCTCAAATAACGACCAGTGCAATCAACGGCTAAATTTGATTGCTACCGGCAAAACATAAAACCTATCATCCTGTGCACCAAAAACAAATACAAAACCACTCACTCAAGTGAACAGCATAACCCTTTACTTGCCCCTCAGCTATCACATTCACAAACCTAGAGCTAGAGAGAAGAAAAAATATCAATTTCCATTTAAGTACCTATCCTGCTGCATCCTGGATACACAAACAGATATCATGCCGCATCACCATCAGCATCACCATTTCTCCATGTCGTGTATGCGCGTTAAGTGCTTGTAATTACATACCAGTGGATCAAAAACAAAAGCGCTGCAAAGGGAGATGGCCTGCCGATGGGTGCTATTTTTAGTCCAGTGCTCTTCACATTCGAGTGTGCATCACTTCGCTAATAGATTTCACTTTTTTTTTACATCCCTGCTTGTCCTGTATGAATGGCCTCCGATATGTGAAGACTCATTTTCAACACTCAAAAATCAGAATACGTTTTAATGCAATTAAGGGCGTGTTCGGTCCTTAGTGTGTCCATTAAGGTAAATTGTATACAAAATCCCCTCGTTAGAAAGGACGTTACATGTTTTTTTTTTGTCTTCTTTCTTTTTGTGGCGTTGTTGGAAGGGGATTAATAAATGCCACTGCCATGTGTCGGATTTAAAGCACAGATATGAGGTGATTTTTGTACATTTTAAGCGCGTTCGTTCAGTGCCGCAGGTATGGCAAGGGCATCGCCACCCTTCAATTGAACCACCCAATACACCGAAATAATATAAAGTACAATACAAAAAACTGCCATTTGCGGGCTGTTAAAATGAAGTTCTTTATTTTGTTTTTGTACTGCTCAGGGGGAAGGAAGTACGTTTTAATATTGCGTTCAATTAAGCGATAAAATCTTTTACTGTTGTTCGCCTTTTTTCAGAGAAATTTCATTGTTTCTTTTTTTCTCCTCATCCATAGGTTACTGTGTCCAGCTGGGAGCAAGAGGAGTACCTATACAGTTTATTCCTTGAATGGGGACCACATTAGCATAATAATTCACGATGGCCATTATGCCCGAAAGGAAGGGCGGAGGCAATGGTTGCACACGCAGCTCAAAACTTATCGTTTCAAGTCGTTATAGAAGGACTTGATACTGAGTAAGGTTAAGCTCTATGTGTGTCGTCTGCCCTGTGACACGCAAAGTCAACATTTCTACTCTGCCTCCTTTACTTGAGCTGGTTTTTCTTTTTTTACAAAATTCAAATTTCATGAACCACAGGATACGTAAGGAGTAATGTACAATCGTGTACAACTGAACAACATGCAAATAGAGGCGCGACCAGAGACGAACTGTGAGTCCGGCCTGGTGAAAATTAAATCAAAATCCTGCGGCCTGTATGGCGTAAATTATGATGAAATTCAGTGAATAGGGAGAAATAAAGTGAAACAATCTCGTGTAATTTAGGTCCTCTCAATTGGCAAAAAAAAAGACCAAAACGCCAACGAAAGTAATTTGCCACATATATTTGAAGGATTAATGGGCGCCAACGCGAACACGGAACAAGTGGTGATTATTGCCTTTCAATTACATTAAGACTTCTGACGAATTAACATGGTTGAAGGGTTTGCATATTTATAAAAGTATTTTCTGTTTTTAATGTGGACTTAAAGGGTCAAGCTTGCATTTGAGTGAGGAATATGAAAAGAGAGCTATGGCTTATTAAAACATCTTTTTGGTGCTGCCGAGGCGTAATGGTTTTCATGTCTGCCTGTTTAAGTAAAAGTTCGAGGTTTGATTCCCGTAAGCTTTCAATTGTGGGCATTGCTTTTCTCTCAGATTAGGTAGATCCTCCGAGTGTAAATACACAGCTATGACAAACGATTTCTTGCTTACCCGTTCGGGCACGGCATAGGGCAATAAAATACTTTAAGCCCCGAGGTCTCCAGAGTTCAGTTGCATAACAATTTTTATTTGTTTATGTGTGTCAATTAGGCAACATCTTTCAAGCTGAAGTACTTGCACTGTATGAAGTCGTGAAACATGAAGCTATGTGCTTACCAGGTGGTAATAAAGTTGATGTCTTCATAGATAAAAGTTCCACGTGGTTCGACTAGCAGGTGATTAACCGGCTAGTACCGTAATGGAAGATTAATAAGTGATTAACTCGTTAATCTTACATCGGGTTTCTGAGATCAGTAGGTGATTAACTTGCTGATCTCTGTGGTATCACAATTTGCCCTTGCGGCCTAAGTGTGTTAGGCAATGTACTCATTGACTGACAGCCACTTCCACCTAACCTAACCTATAGATACCCGGCGGAGAGAACGGTCATAAAAGTCATTAGCTACGAAGAGATGGAATGCTGTGGCAGTAATTGAAGTCGCAACTCTGATACACATCTGAGGGCATCATGATATAAATGGGAACGATACAAAAGCAAATAAGTTAGCCGAAGTTAGGTTATCACTCACCACAAAGCCAGATATGAGCAAAACTTATTGGAACTTTTCGAAAATTCAAAGACAACCCTACTGTAGAAAACCGAAGTTCGTTGAAAAGGGCTAGAAATATCTGTAAAGTTTTTTCACGACCAAAAAGCAAGGCAAAAAATACTGTTGTTGTACACAACAAGGAAGTAAAAACTTTTGGTCTTTTGTCAAGAACATTAAGAACTCGACAACGTCATCGGTCCCAACGCTCATTTTCAATGACTCTCCGTTCCATCGATAAAGCCAATTTGCTGGCAGCTCAATTTGCTGCCAACTCGACACTTCCTCATAGCATATTGGCTCCACCTGAGCTCTTGTCTGCAAATTCTTTGATGAAGCAGATATTTTTTCGAACTAGCTCGGTTGCGAGAGTCCTCAAAGATCTCAACATCGGAAAATCCGCTGGTCCAGATTGTATCCCCCCCGTTATTCTGAAGAGGTGTTCTTCTACGCTGGCAAAACCACTGCGTAAACTTTCACATCTTTCCTATTTTACTGGGATTTTTCCAAGCAGATGGAAAACTGCATTTGTCCAGTCGATCCCTAAAAAAGGCGAATCTTCCTCCCCTTCCAATTACCGTCCAATTGCACTAACGTCCCTTCTTTCAAAGTTCATGGAAACGTTGATAAACCGTCAACTTATGAAATATCTTGAAGAACGAAAGCTTCTTAATGACTGTCAGTACGGCTTTCGTAGCACTGGTGATTTGATGGCATAATCTCACTGAAAAGTGGAACCAATCTTTACATTGTTTTGGAGAAAGTAAGATTATTGCGCTTGATATTTCTAAAGCATTTGATAGAGTTTGGCATCAGACTCTTTTATCGAAAATGCGTGCTTTTGGTATTGATGAGTCTCTTCTTCGTTGGATTAGAAATTAGTAATTACCTTTCCGACCGTTCAATACAAGTTGTGTTGGATGGCTGATACCCACTTCATAAATGCTGGTGTGCCCCAGGGCTCCGTTTTGTCTCCGACTCTCTTCCTCATTTTCATTAATGATCTCTTGTCTGAAACTTCTAATCCGCTTAGCTGTTTTGCTGACGACTCGACCCTCAGCTTTTCATATTCGTTTCAAATTCACGTCCCTGCTCTTCGGATATGGAACTGGAACGGTTGCGTATGTTAAGCTCATTGAATTCTGACCTTGACAGCATTGTTACATGGGGTCATAAGAACCGAGAAGAATTCAATGCTTCGAAAACTCAATGCTGTCTCTTGTCGTTGAAGCATTCCCCCATTTGCCATTATCCATGAATGGTACCTGCATCCAAGAAATCGAAAAGCTGTCAGTATTTGGTATGTGTGTAAACGATGATCTTCGTTGGAATGACCACATATTTGAAGTCGCCAAAAACGCTACAAAATGCTTAGGCTTCTTGAGACGATGTATGAAGTTCTTCACCCCTTCTGATCTGGCTTCAATTTATAAGGCCCCCAAAACTGGAGTGTAACTCCCATATCTGGTCAAGTGCTCCTCAAACATCTTTGCCCTACTTGATAGGCTACAAAATAGCGTTTAAATTGATAGGTTATAGTTCAATCGTACTCACTCACTCACTCACTCTCTTTAATCGCTTTTTTCACAAACAGTGCTCTAATGAAGTAGCCAGTTGTATTCCTCTCTTGAAACAATTTAGCCGCAACACTCGCCTCGCTAGGAATGCTCATCAGTTTTAAATTGAGCCCAGCTTTGGACGTACTCGTACAGTCAAGTATAGAGATTCGTATTTCAGTCGCTCCACCCGAATGTGGAATGCTTTACCCGGCTCTGTAAGTCCCCTGCATTACGATTCACAAAGGTTCAAAAGCAACGTTTATCGATGTCTATTTTCAAATCCTCTCCTATTTTCCTAATTGCTCGCACTGTGTTTTTATAACATTGTAAGGGTATTCATAACCCCTTGATGTGTGCGCTATTTATATAAAAAAAAATAAGGTAATTGCAATAAGACTTATACCACTATAGAGCCAAAGGCAGGACCAGACTTTGGTCTTATATAGAGAAGCCCTCGGAAACTTCTTCTTCGACGAGCAACAGCTCAACAAAATCCCGAAATTCATTTGGAATTGCAGAAGCTTCTAGAAGGCTACCCAATCGTTAGCCCTAGCCATTATCAATCATACAACCGATTTTACTTTACACTCCCTCTCTACATCTTTTCCTTCGTTATATTATATGGTTGGTAGTTTTCTTTCATCAACTTTCAAAGTTATTTGCTTAGTTAGTCCCTTCAATTTCAAAATACCAGCACCAAGCGTTAACTTCGAGGGTTTAAAGTAAAAATCTGAAACAACTTTCAAGCCAAATTTCAAAACAAAGCTTACTTACTTCCTTACTTAAGTGGGCATTATAGTTCGGGATGACCCTGGACCTTTCAATTTCATTATAGCTCAATCCAGTATTGCACTCTAAGTCAGTTGAGGTCCCACTTGCTTGAGCTACTTAAAACAACTCTGAAAACCCGCTGATCCATATCCACTCTAATCGTAACTTTGCGATGCGTAGGTATGCCAAAGTCACGGTACGGCTCATACATTCCGAAAATTTCAAGTCAGCTTCCGAGCCACCCACCTAGTAAGCACGTCAATGTAACACAGTTGTATTTGCCTTGCATATACGATATTTTAATTTAATGTCAATCACTGCAGATTGTAAAAAACAAATAAAAGCCCTCATTGGCACTGATTGTAACTTGATTAAAAGTACAGGGAATTTGAGACAACCTTTTAAACCCCTTGAAAGTAAATAAAAAACAGACGATGACTCTCCTTATCATCCTAACGACCACAAAACTAAACCATATCCGGGTTTGGCTTTAAAGGGGCTTTCTATCGGCATTACTTTTTAAGAAAACTGTTTACTCAGGATTATATCCGGGTGGTTGTTGTTATTCTGGTAAATCATCCATCATCATCATATTCGACATTTTTGGTGTTCTTGTCACAAAAAAGGGTTGATCACATTAATTAAAAGCAACCCCATTAAAGCTCAGGTGGTGCGACCCAACAAAAGGTAGGCAAGGATTGTTAAATTAGACTTTCTTTGATGGAGATGAATGAATTGCTTAAGCGCAAGGATTTCTGCTTATCTGTTTCCTTGCAAAGGGGACAAGAAAGACTGAACTCGTTTTAATTTTTTTTTCTTTTTGTGATAAACGAGCTTTATGTGCATTGAAGGAAATCCTTTTAAGGCTTTGTCACACTCTCTGTCTACAATGACAGGAAATAGCCTTGCAGCCGCATATACCCTCCTCTACTATCAAACAGTAACCACTAACCATAACAGCGAAGAAACTGCACTCAGATTGATTGAAAGTATCAATTTCCATTTTGATTGCAAAAGGAAGATTTAATTTTCTTCGCCATTATTCACCACAATGACTAACGTCAAATAGACTAGCTTGGAAATATAGAAACACACACATATAGTGAAAAGAGAGGCGACCATCAAGCGACGACCAACGGCGTGGCGCGGCGGGTGACGGGACCACAAACAGAAAGAAAAGGCCATTTCTTCATTTCCTGCTTTTTAGTCATGGGGTTGGGACAATCGATGGACGTTTCTATGAATGCAAAGATGAAAGGATCATCATGGCATTGTCGGTGAATTTCTCAACTTTTTTTTTCAGTTTTTATTTTACCGCTCAATAAGAAGCTAGAACATCCGGACATCATTGCAATGCTATCGCGGATAAAACCATGAGAAAAACATTTTCTAGATCAAACAAGGAAAAGTCAAGTGTGTGTTACAGGAAAGGACTCATTTTTGAAATGAATTTCCTTCCATGCTTAAAGTTTAAATATCTAGAACGTAAGGAACTTTCATTAAGTGGTTCTTAGCCCGTTGAGCTATTTGTTGATCATACCACTGATTGTCCTCGTGTGAAAAACCTCATTCCTTCTAATTGGTTGTCATCGCCAATTCACATTTTTAAGCATTCAATTCCCTTTGTAGGAGAATCCGAATTCCAATCATTTTCTAAAGGAAAATAAAGAAATAGAAGCGGCGTTAGCGTGCAGCATTGCGGTAAGCCATTTTAAAGGCTGCTGAATTGAACCGAATACTTATCGAGTCTTTTTCAGGAAAGTTGCCAGACTTAATAGCTATTCTCTTAAATTTTGAGTTGCGGCACACCTTAAATAAACAAATATGGTCGCACAACAGAGCCCGCGGGCAGCCTCAGACCTATAGCACTCTTAACCGTATTTTGGTCAGAAATAGGAAGGTCTCCCCCACAAATCTTTGTCGATTTCAAAAAGATGGCTGTGTTATAACAAGGACAAATCCTCATCAAGTCTACGGGCACCATTAAATATATTCAATTCAATACCTTAACGGAGAACCTACCAAGTCGTCCATTTGAGGGTCCATTCTGCGAACTCTTACAGTGTAGTTTTCTCTGTCCTACACACTGTCACACTCCGACAACATTAGATAGAATAAACTCAAATAGAAGGATAATAATTCGCAAATAGTTTCTTCAATTCAATTCAAATTGAATCAAAGAAGAGCGATTCGCATCTCCTTTTCTCTTTTTGCCTTTGGCTTCAATTTTTGTTTCCTTATTTGTGTTGCATTCTCTGCTCTTTTTTTTTTTATTTAGTTCGCTCCCCATTTCTGTGTGCCAAGCAATCATTTGTGTGTTTAAAATATTTATGGAAAAACCATCCGAGGAAAATGGAAAATTTCACTTATACGTTCTACGATAAGCATTCTAAGCACCATATTCTCATGCAAGAGTATAGAAAATTGAAATGATGCAAAACAGCAGAGAAAAATTTGCAATCATCATAATGATCAAAGGAAAACATTGCAGAAGGACTTCTATAGACAAAAGTTTTGTAAAAACGAGGTCGAAAATGGATAAAGGATATAAGGTGGAAAGTATTTGCTGGTGTTGTTGTCGTTGTTATCAGTTAGAATCTGAAGGACGATTGAGTGTCCTTAGTGTCAGGCTGAAAAAAATTAATACGTTGTTAGATTTTCGTGGGCTAATCCCTACTGGAGGTATCAATAGTTTTCATTGCTAATTGCGGCATGCTGTAAAATGACCTTTTTTTTAGCAACAGAACTACATAAATACATACAATGAAGATTAAAGGAATTGGTGGAAGTCACTTGGATTGATTGTGCAGACGTCATTACAGACAAGAAGACAACAGAGCAAATTATACGTCAATGTTGTCATATTTCGTGTTTGTGCATTGATAGAAAGCGATTTCCCTAGGGAAACTTCATATTTATGTCAAAAACAAAATGCAATTTTGATCTCAATTAGTTTGCCATTTTGAATACAAGTAAATTGACGGTTTATTAAATTCAAATTTAAATGGTTTTTCTTTTGCGTTCACTTGATGAAGAAAAGGACAGATTATGAAATATGAAATGTAATTCTTTTGAATTAAAAAACGATACGCCGCGGCATTTCTCAATTTTTAGTTTCATTAAAAGAATTATGTCCTTCCGGTTTGTTTTAACTTGAAACAAAATAGAGTGCAATTTATGTTAATTACTTTATATAAATCCCTCTAAATCATTAACAACGATATTATAAATGCTCTATAGAGAAAGTAAGTTTGTTTATCTTGCTTTTTTTATAAGGGCTTTGACAAGTCGACAAGTCTCACTGAGTGTTTCTATATGCTTTCACAAAATTCCTTGTAAAAGGCATTCTTTGATCTTCGAATTAACCTTTCCTTGTGCTTAGATCGATACTGGCTCCTGTCAATCTCTGATTTGGTCTTGAGGGCCCTATTCAGAATACTTCTGGTTTCCCTGCGAAGTTTCTGTAGTTCACTGTTCCACTACGGAACCATAGATCTACTAGGCAATTGTCTGGCTGGACATGCCAGCTTGAAGCTATTTGTAAGGCACAGTTCACTTCTAGAACTGCATCTTCCATTTTTTGTGATGTTGAGAGCTTAGGTAGAGTTTTGACGAAATTACCAAGCTCATCGTTGCAAAGTGTCCAGTTAGTTTTTTTGGGATTCCTCGTAACTAAAGGAGTGGGAACTACCTTTGCTACATGGAATTCAATGTATCTGTGGTCTGAGAGTGACACGTCCGGAAACACTTTCCAGTCTCCAATCTCCTTGGCATATCTGCTGTTAGATAGTGTCAAGTCAATTACGTCCTGTCGTATAGCCGTAACAAAAGTTGGCCTATTACCAACATTGTTAATGTCTAAATCAGAAGACAGAATGTAAGTAAGAAGATGGTTGCCCTTATGTTGCAATTGTTGCTGCCCCAAACTATGTTTGGAGCATTAGCATCACAGCACATGATAAGCCCCAACTTCCGGCTTTCACAAAACTTCACCAAATCCACAACCTGTCTTGAGGGAGGGGGTAAAATGGAGTTCCAGAGAAAGTAAACTGACGCAACGACGAAAGTTAGCAGAAAATGATCAAGTTTAGTTGCAGGTCCGGGGTAAGTCAGACCGTTCGTCATATCCCTCCACGACCAAGAACTCGGCCCTTCCAGGCCCATGGCAGAATTGCTACGAGGTGAGTTTTTTTATTTAACACGGAAAGCTTGCTACATAGGAGTGCAGTAGCAGCTTAAGACTGTTGAAGGTAAATTTGATTTATTATCATATTACTCCTTTCGAGGCTTTATAGCGTCCGGTCAGTGTCCGTGAACCAGACTGACTAGCAATCACTGTTTCATTCATCAAAGTTTCGGTTGGACCTCTAGGAGCTTTAACCATGCCGGCTTCGTCCTTTCCGGCCAGTGTCCGTGGACCGAATTTGCAAGTCTTGCGACCAGTTCCTCCAGTTTAATTCACCGACTTTCCAGACCACTTAGACCAACAGAAAGATTTGCAGTGCTTTCGGAAACCTTCTTCCTTTTGACCCTGTTCGCGTTTGCAGACGTTGGGGTGACTTCGGTTACGGGAGACCGTCCTAAATCGGTGGGTGAGACCTCTTCCGATCTGTCCTTTTTCGCCGCCGTCACCAAAGGTTTGCTATTTAATTCTGTTCCTTCGGCCACTCTGGTATCTTCTTTGCACTGAGCCTTTGCTTCTGATGGCGCTTGGCAAGCTGTTCTCTAGAGGATGCCATCGTTGGAGTGAGATCCACTTGTTCAGTTTCACTTAATCCGACAATAGCACCGCTCTGGCCAACAGCTAAGCCCTGATGAGAATTTAGCTTTGGAGGTAGGACCTCCGAGCTGCCTTCTTCATTTTTCCAGCTCAAACCACAAAGAGCTTCATGGAGAGAACTGCAGGAGTGATCGGTTACGGTAACTTTGACTCGCCTGTAACCACCAGTAAAGACGGGAAATAGTATGTTAGATTGGGCCTCCAGAACTCGTGCCCCTGCCGTAGTGAAAACTACGGGTGGGTTTTCGCTTTGACTGCCACTTGGAGAATAAAATTCCTCTAGTTGATCTTCCATCTGTTTTTTTTATCTATTCTTAGTTTTCATTCATTTTACCCATCCTTCGACCACCTTTCGGCATCGAGCTCGGTTCAAATAAACTACTTAAGCCCCCCCCCACCGCTACAAGGTGACTGATCGTCGCGTCGGTTGTTGCTTAGTTGCTAAAGAAATTTTATCTCGATATATTAAAATATCTCGTTTCTCTGTCTCAGAAATTTTTTTGTTTTTAATTTGTATTGCGATTTTGTTTTTTACTGTGGCATAGGGATTATGGATTTTTTTTCCAAGTGACACCATAGTGAACATTTTCGAAGTCATGTTGCTAAAATTCACTCATGGTACAGCTTTACAGAATCGCTCAGACAGTGTGATGTTCTAATAAGCAGACAGAGAGTATTTTTCTTAAGGCAATGTTACTTTTTCATACTGAGGCTAGTAACATAGCCTAATCCTTTTCCAATTTTTTTTTTAAGTAGGTTGAATCAATGAAAATAGCTCCGGTATATATAGGATAGTTAGAAATATTGTCAAACCTGTTACAGAATTTGTTTCCCTAACCTAACCTAACTAACCTTAATTTCTTTCAACTCAATCTTGGCATAACCAGCCAATACCCATGTACCTATCCAAATTCTTCCCAAGGCTGCCACCACCCCTAGAATAAATCCAAACAAAAAAATCTCTGCTTCTGTCAGGATCTCATTTTTCATAGCTTTGTCATTCTTCTCCCCACGGCACCCATCAGAATGGTTCATACTCAATACTCTTTTAATTTAAATTACCCTGTTACGTCCGCGCCCTACACCACACATAATATCCCACTCGCCTTTCACTCATTCCAAGTCAATATACCTATCCAAGCTACAGAAAATGTCACATCAAGGATATCGCCCATCGTTGCTTACATAATGAAACCGCCAGCACTAAAATTGCTTCTCTCTTTGTACTATCGCTACGTACATACCAACCGCCCGCCAGCCGCCTTCTCGTCCTTCTTTCTTTATATTCAACGCCTGATTTAACTTCATGAAACCGATCAATCAATCATTTATTTTGTGAGACTGACGAACTGACGAACAACGTTCGCGTTCCTTTCAGGCGCCCATCAGAATAAATTGATTCAGATGTAGTGACATTAAAATTATTTTAAACCACCAATAACGGCTTCATTTGCTTGCTTGTCTTTTGAAATTAATTCAGAATGAATGTACCTATTAACAAGGCATCCGTTTCATCTTATTGTTTCTGCATCATTCTCCATAATCCCGCTGTCCTTAATCTGTGTTTTAATCATTCACTTAATCCTGTGTGTTAATCCTACCAAAACATTACCGCAAAAAAAAAATTTCGTCCAAATATTTGTGGCGAAACAGGATTAAGGGCGCAATGTGATCCTTACACAAGCGGATTTAATCACAGAATGGAATTTGTTTGGGCTTGGTAAGTCGCTATACGTGCTTGCGAATTGTTTGGCGGTATAAGTCTGTGCGAATTACCTTGCTATTGTCTGAAGGTACGTCATGTGACAACAATGATGTTTTTCTTCATCGCTTGTTGGGCTCCTTGATTGCTTCAGCGAAGGATAAGTATGGGATTTAAGAAAGAAAAAAAAAAACAGCTCTTTCTTATATAGGTACATAGTTTTTCTTCTTTTATTTTTCGTGCAGAGGCTGAGTCCGTTTGACAGTTGTTTTTATTGTTTCCTCCTAAGATCGTCGGTCGTTGAGAAATGCGTTATCCTTTATGTCATTATTACCAAGCCCAACGACAGGAAGAAAATAAAACCGCTTTTTGTAGAATGGGCACAGCACGAAGTTTGGAAGATGAAATTTTTATTTTCGGGCGCGCAAGGACCGCACAATGCATGTTGTGTGTATATGACTTGGGTAAGGCTCTTTCCGTTTCTTTGTTATGAGATTTGGTCTGTTTTCAATTCTTTATTTGTTCCTTAAAGTCTTTCTTTCAATTTCTAGTTTCAAAACTACTGGGGATGAACTAGAAAACAAAACCGACTTACCAAAATGTATGACCGAAAGAACAATTAGGGGTTTTTGTGACGTTTAAATGCGGAGTCCCTTTTAATTTCTTTCTTTTATTTGCAGAGGCCAATGTATGGTGATAGAATTACGCCTCCTTTGATTTATTGAAGAACGTAAATTAAATTCGAATAGAATTGGGTATGAAAAGTATGAAAGGAATTAAGGACTCTTTAAATAGCACGGGTATTATGGGGCAGCCTGTTTACATTGTAAGTGAGTGATAAGTTTTGGGATTTGAAGAATTGAATGCCGAAATGTCGGAAGATTTTTTGAAGTTTTCTGAGACAATAGATATATTGACTTACATCTGGTAATCTTTTACATTTACATTTACATGAAACCTACTCCACACATAAATCTGCGGAGTAGGGAGTTTGCAGCCGGGCGACAAAGACCATTTGGCTGATACACCACAAGACTAACTACACAAATACTACATAGAACAAATAACACATGACAACAGCACGCAGTAGTACAAGACGGTTCCCCATCTTGTCACTAACAGCGCTCATTCCGACTTAATTACGGTGTTCTAATGGGAACCGACTCTTTTCGGGTGACAAGGCCGTTGTCATCTGGTAATCTTGTTTTAAGAAGTTGTAAGGAAGCCTTTGCTTCAAGAGTAAATTTATTTCGATCTCATTTAAGCCGTATTTGATTTTGGTTGCTAATGTGAGTTGCATATTACATATTTCTTACATACCAGTTACAATGAGAAGTGCAAGTTTTGTTTTCAATTGGTAGCTTATTTAAAGCTATTTTCTGAATATCACAAAGAACTGTATGAGCTCTTGATATGAAGCTCGAATGCCTGCTGATTTCTAGTAATGATGATTGTTTTCATAAAAAGGGTGGTCCATAAGAACGTACGATTCTTTAATAGCTTACGATGTTGCGGTAAATGTTAGTGGGGGCTGGAGATGGGAATAAGTAACTTGGATCGAAGAAAGTTAGTTGCCATGGAGCATTTCATGGGTGAAATAATGATTCATGCCGTGCTCTGAGAACAGATTACATGACCAGTCAGTCAGTGTCACAGTGACAGTGTGATTGGGTCCTGGGTCAGAAAGTTGGAATCTAGTTTTTCAATTCTCAATCAGAAAAGTTCAAATCGCACAAGCACGACAAATGTTGATGCAGAAGAAAACAAGGACTGGTTTCTGACCAGTATTATGAGATTCAGAAAGTGAAAAGTAGAGAAGAACTCGTTTCTATTTTGCTGTCAGAATTGTGGATTTTGTTTTTGGCTGCGCCTACACTGCGCTATTTAAGTGATGCACAATGCTCTCATCAACGAAAAAAAGCATCATGATAAGCGCTCGTTTGAGAAAATTGAGAGTACCATAACAGGAATAAGATTGGGAAGTCTTATACCAAAAGGTGAAAAGATCGTGCCAGAGTTTCAAACCGCGAACTCAAGCTTGTAAGGACTATCAGGGAAAGTTATAGGGTCGCAGCAGGTACTGAGGACCTAGAAAGACTACTTCTACAGAGTGTTTAATGGCGATAAGGACTGAAATGCCCAATTAAACTAAACCAATGGTCAAGAATGCCGTCTTCCTGACGAGAAGAAGCTAAACTTGCCATATGCAAACTTCAATCAAATGAGACTTCTGATGGAGCTTTTAGTATTGATATTCTCTAAAAAACCAAGACCAGGAAAGCCTTGGTCGCTTTGAAAGAAAAGTACTCCGAATGATCTTTGAATTATTTGGGTGTACTGCGACATGGGCTTAGCTAAGAAGAATCAGAATCGCGAGTCTACGATGGCGAGGACATTTGAAGCTGATAGACATCGAAACTCCAGCTCGACGGATTTTTGAAAGCACATTGCAGAGAAATCATGGAAGCTGAATATAACTCGTCTTAGCTGGTTTTGTCAAGGAAGAAGAACTGGAGAGAGCTTGCCCGAGACCGAAGTCGTTATCGGTTATCGAAAGAGGTTCGTTGAGGCTCAGGTTCACCCTGAACTGTGATACTCACCTTCGTAAATAAGTAATGTGCCGGTGAGTATTCGATAATAGATTCTAGGAGTGCTTGCAGTGGTAAGTTGAACATCAGGATGTCATTTTTAAAAATGGTTGAAAGAAGAGTTGCTTTTGTTTTTCCAGAGAGGATTTTGTTTATGAATTCCCTTGGCGGTCTAAAAAAAGTTATTCTTTTTTAACTTCGTACTATGATGCTTTTTCCCATGTCTATAGCGAGTCCTAGGTAGATGAAGACCTTAACAACCTCAAAGTGATGTGTGTCAGATATGACAACGGTTTGTTTAATTTGTCGATGTTCTCTGTCCTTGTTTAACGGCAGCAAATACTTCGTTTTGCTTTCAAAACGACTAGAACCATGCACATCTCTTTTATTTCAATGCTCGTAAAAGCTTCTATGACATCAGGCTTGCTTCTTCTCATGACGTCAATATGGTCAATGTAAACAACTAATTGTATAGCCTTTTGAGCGGTGATGCCTCTAACTTAAATGTTAAATTAAAAAAAGCCTAATGACAGTGTGTTTGTTACCTTATCGAAAGTCTATTTGATTTCAGAGGTCTCAATGGTTTTTTTGCTGACTTTAAAGGAGCAGTGAGAGGTCTCCAAAGTTATCTTGCACTCTTACGAGCCGTTTAGGGATGCCAAACTAGACAAGACTCTGTAAAGCTAGTTACTGTCATACTCGAAAATCTGTTTAAGTATGGCGAGTCCAGAAGTAAAATTCCGATTGTTGATTTTTGTGGTCCGAAACCCTTTTGCTAGATTAGATTTAGATTGGATTTAGGGGACGGGTAGAGCTTGCTCAGCTCCGGGGACTGCGGTGTGATGGGGTTTCAGGACAGTTCTTCTGCTCCTGAATTGAACCAAAAGTTAGCAATCTTCTGTGGGTGAATGAGTTTGAGTTTATCTAGGGGGATACTCTCATAATCATGTATTTGCTTTCTAAGGCGGAAAAGTGCTGGACATTCTGTAATAATGTGCAGAGATGTTTCTTCATTTTCGAGGCATAGTCTACAGATGGGATCCGCTACCAGCCTCATTTGGTGAAGATGTTTGTTTAAAGAACAGTGACCGGTTAGTAGTCCAGTGCAAATTTTTAGGGTTTTCCTATTGAGGTTCAGTATGAATTTTGATGTTTTTTCAGTATATTCTGGCAAAAAGAGTTTTGAACAGATTTGGACAGATGTGTTACTCCAAGCTTTATTTGATTAAGATATTCTTGGCAGTGTGTTTGAAGGTGCTTTTATTTACACCGCAGAAGGGTTCAGGTCCGAAGAATGGTTAAGATGCGCCGTCTTTAGCTAAGACGTCTGCCTTCTCGTTACCATCATAGCCTTTGTGTTCTGGGATCCAGTGGGGGATTACAGTGTTTTTCCTCGCTAGTTCAGAGAGTGAAATGACTATGTCTGACATCTGGATGACAATGAAGAAGTTGAGTTTGAAGTTGTACATGGGAATAATAGCATCCAAGCTCATACTTAAAGTATTAAGTTTTTCTAGACTTTCCATTATCGACAGATGTCCTTTCGGATATGGATGTGATTTAATGTGTCCTTGATGGAAAAGACGGTGTGTCGCCAGTCTTGCTTCCATTTTTATGAAAAAGTGAATTGGAGGTAGTCCTACAATCACGTTTAAAGCACGCATTTTCGATAAAAGAGCCTGATACCAAACTCCAATAATCTTACTTTCTCCAAAACAATGTAAAGATTGGTTCCACTTTTCGGTGAGATAAGCCATCAAATCTGCACGCTGCAACATCATTGATTTCGGAATGAGATAATGCTGTGCTCCTAACAACAAGATTTAGTCCTTACGTCAAATTTATTAGCCTAATCCCAGTTTCAAAAGCTTTCTACTTTGAAGCTTAATTCTACCCATTTAAGGTAAACGAGCCTTAGAAGATTCAAATAAAGAAGCTTTTTCTGGTACCCAGAACGATTGGACTCGAAAGACGAAAGTCGTCAAATCAGCACTGCCACGACGCGACGCGGCTAATCGAATAAAGTAGAAAAACCCGTGAAGAGTTAACTGATAAGCGCTCTTTTGAGCGGATGTGATAAACAAAAATATTCCGGAAGATTCAAATCTCCTCCACTCACAAGAGATATGTATCTTAACGCTAATTCAACTCATAAAACCATCCAACTCCGTTTAAAGGAAATTGTCACGCTGTGCCTATGGCACCTGATCCCTTCCGGCTGATATGCCCGTTCCATGACTTTCAAACTTGTTCAGCAATTCGAATGTAAATTTACTTCCCCATAGTGTTTGTCCAAGTAAGTCTACAACTTTCTTCTCCTTTCATTGGCTGATACCCAGGCCGAGAATCGTTCACCCTAATTTACCCACAAAACCATATTTCCGTGTTCGAGTTTTAAATTTCGAGTTATTTAAATTTTCCATAAACGAATTTTGCTGCTCTGTCACCTGCCGTGAGGCAAGTCAGCCAGCCAACATCGTCTTCTCTTCTTATCTCTTCTCCTCCACGAACAACTTCTTACAATCTAATTAGTGCGTTAAAAACTCGAACAGACAAATAGGGCCCCCCGAGCCACACATACAGCAAACACATCACAGTGAATTTCCCATGGGATGCGGACGAATCCACCTGCGAAATCTGCCTTAAAACCCATAGGTATAATTTTCTCATTTCAGAAAGAAAAACACAGCCTCCACAGAAGTATTAGCATCTACCAAAGGGCGATGTACTGCACCGCACCAGTGCTCCATCTCCGTGACCATATCGAAGATCTCATCTGTGGATGGTGGAGCGTATTACATAAGATGCCTCAGGTATGATAAAATAAATTCCAGAGCGAAATGCGTCATTTGACCATGACTCCATGTGGTCACTGCGAAGCACCCTATGCAGGAGGACTTCATCATCCATGAACGATTACACGTATTATTCTCGATGCCAGAACTGAGATATGAATGACACATGATGGAGTAGATGAGTACCTCTGTTACTGGGGGAGAGTGAGCTGTTTGCTCAACAAGCCCACCTGGGATACCTATGGTGCTTGGTGCATAAAAGACATTGCACTAGTTATTTGCCCTCTGATGCCAATGGGATGTGAACAGGTTATTCATGATCAATCATTTGTCAAATGACACTGCAGGTTAGGAGGTAGAAAAGTGTCATTACCGTGCACATCACATGGCATCAATAAAGAGAATGATGCGACAGAGAAAGTAAAGGTCCTTCGGAAATCCTTAGACAAAAAATAAAAATTATATAAGAAAGCGATTCGTCATACTTAGCGTTGTAATCTCCGGATGTTAATCAACTCTTCTTTTGAGATAAAAATGGGAAATTGGGGTAAAGAAAAGAAGCTTCCTTGAAAAAAAATGAGAAAAGAAAAGAAAACATGTCGGAAATTTGACTTCCTTCCGCGTGGATTATGCTGGAAAATGATTTTCTTGTTTCCAAAATGATTTTTAAATGCAAAAGGTCACCTGGAACCTGGACATGGGAGAGGGATCCAATTTTATGTTTTTTTTTTCACGATGATTTATGATAAACTGACGAACGAGAAGGAGAAGCGAGGGCTGTTCTCGTACCTCTTCTGACGAAGACAAGACTGTAAATAAACGCACCGGACATTACTTTTAACTTATATTTTGAGTTTTGTAAAGAGCTCGAATGTTTATGAGTAGGTATGGTGTGTCCGAAATGAAATATGTTTCAAAAGGTCAAACGTCAATAGACAACCTTAGTCGACATGAATAATTTACGTTTGAGTTTATTTTTGAGTATGAATTTTAAAAAGCTTTGCATGAATAGTTTAAGGTATTGAATGTGAATTTTTCAAATGCCAAATGTACTCACCTTCTTCACTTTTCGTACTTTATATGTTCTTTCACATGGACCTTCTCCTCCATAAAATACGAATTCATTTCGGCTGGAAATTATGTGTTGATTAAGCTTAAGTTCTTAAGAGCCGTTGATGGTGGGCTCAGATCTGAAGAGATTGTGGGGTCTTAAGCATCACAGCTTGATGAGCTATCAAATGAACGAGAACAAAGGTGTAATCTCGTTCTCGTTCACTGTACATAAGGGCTTTCATTAGTCCGGTTTAAGTTTAAGTTTTCATCTAACTGAGCAAATCCTAATCAAATGAACACCTTTATAACATCAGTAAAATTATTCATCACTTAATTTACCAAGATGCTCTGCTTCAAGTGATGCGACGTCACGTTATCCCAAAAACTATAGTCGAAACCTGAAGATAGCGCAAATTCTTGTTCAATGGCTCTCCTTAGTTCTTTGCTTTACTTGGTAAGTGACAAATTAGAATTGCGGGACGGAGCAAGGAAATAGAGGGAACCTAAAATTTTCTGCCGATTCCAAACGGTTTATCGAGAAATCACTATCCATGACAATGAATTTACTATATGGGATTACTTACAAAGTTGCTACATTTTATTATTCTGTTGAGAAATGAACTACGAATCTCCCTCATAACAGGGAAGCAATATAACCCTTTTACGCCACAGGCACCACTGGTTTGACATAAACACTCCAATTCTTGAAGTGAGTCGAAAGTAGTGAAAAAAAACTGCTAAGCACTGCTGACCCTGGCAGCGTAACATCGCATTTTAGTACGACATATATTTCATTTTGAGTCCTAAATGTTCTTTGAATATAGCCGTAGCGTAATGCTTAGCTTGTCTGCATGTTACTTGCAAGTCTGTGGTTCGAATCTCAGAAATATCAAACTGTTTTTTCCACTGATGTTACATGCGAGAAATTGGCAAGACTTTCGAGAGCAATCAAACAGCCATTAAAAGCGCTTTTTAACTAAAACGTTCGAAATCAGCATGGAATTGAAATGCGTTTGGCCTCGAGAGCCCGTTCTCTGTTGCGCCATGGTATTTAAAATAATCATAATCAAGAAAGCGCTTTTTACGACAATGAATTTACTATAGGACTGTAGGGACCACTAAACATCACCCGCGAAATTTCAAATTCTCATCTCGAATAAATAAATCGCACTTTCACAGAACATCCACCAGAGCACTACACCATCTATGCTGCGCCAACCATTTTGGCTTTTGTCAATCAGCCACTCAACTCATTAGTGATTTGGATTTCAACCTCTTCGCCACGCGCTCTTCAATTGTCATTGTTAATTTAGTTCTCACTTCTCAGTAGTCGAATTGAAATATTATATGAATTTATTAGTAGATAATGAACTTTGTTTTTCTTACATGAACACGATTCCTAAAGGACTTTCCAATTCCTCGCATAGGACGATACCAGTAAAAAACATGGTTGCCTATGCCTATGTTGTGATTCAAACTACAAACCTCTAGATTAACAAGCAGACTTGCTAACCATAACGCCACGAGTGCAACGAGATGATACCAAGGCAAAATGTCTGTCGATTTTTCTTTCATTTTTACTAAGCCAGAAAAAATACTGTGTTGACGGATCCTCTCGTAACATTATAAGACGCGGTGTTGGTGCTTTCACTAAAATGATCAGGTTGAACATCACGCTAATTTTCTATGTTTAAATAAGAAACACACGCCCTCCTAAAAAATGTAGTTAGTCATATGCTTATCTTGCTTATCTTCCTCGTGTATTTTCATCGAAAAAATACCCTGAAGTATTGGGGTTTACCTCGAAGGCTCTGTTACCAAGGAGAATCGTCCCATCACAAGCTCTTAGAACCCAAAAACTTATTTTCACAAAGTGAGACTGTTTGATGCTGTTTTCGACCTTATTTCTTCTTCTGAAAATGAGAGAGGAGCAATTGCTACGATGGCTGGATTAAAATTTCGAGCGATCGATGGCAAGTAATTTAGTGTGACTAAGATTGGAAGATGATTAGATTGATTGATTTTATTTATCATTTCTTAACATTATTTATGAATAACAAAATCAGAATTAGCATGGCAATGCCGTCTGCCAGGTTGACAAGTTAAAATTAGTATAATATAAAGCTTATTGGTTTTACGATAATGTTAAAAAGCAAGAAATTATTAGACAAAAAAAAAAATAAGTAACCATGTATATACAATAATTATTTGACTTCAATGAGTTTTTAGAAGAATTTGATTTGATTTCTAATTTCTTAACAGAGCTTTCTTTTCACCAACTTATCACTTTCACAGCAGGGTTGCCATCCCCTGGATTGGAAGATATCGATGTATAAATAAATAGGATTTCAAGGACCTACAATTTTAAATCGATAAAGAACGGCTGAATTAAAAAGCGCTCCTGGTAGGGCAGTACTATCGGAGAACTTGTCAATTACTCGCGAAAGACGTCACCGATGGAAAGCAAAAAAATTGGACGTTTCTGAGATTTGAACCTCGATCTTCCAAACAACAGGCAAACCAATACGTCACAGGTGCCACTTTTTCAAAGTGCAAGTGGCCATTGATTCTATTGCTCTTATGTCCTGTGTGCTGTGACATCGGAAAAGTGATCACAAAGTCCCAGCCCCTTGATTAAACACCTTAAGATCTTTTTTGGTATACCTGAACGATATGGTCTAAGCCAATGACTTACAAACGATTCAAGGTAATTATGGAAGACTTTCAGACTCATCAGTGATGACAATTTTCATTTTCATTTGTAATGAATGTGACCCTTCCAGCTTAGTATTGGTAGCTGCTTCACTGAGAGCACAATGGACTATGGGTAATTGGCTTACAATAACATCAAACCAATGATGAACACTGTTCTACTTGCCAAATTCAAAAAGGGTCAAGAAATTACAAAAGGCTGAAACTGATAAGTTTGTTATGCTTTAACTTTATCCCTCATGTTTTTATTTACATGAATTGGAATAATGTTTTACAAATATACTCGTTAGTTTACAAAACCAAAAAAGCAAGGCTGGTCAATGGTCATATATACTGATAGACAAACCTTCATATACCTCCCCTTTTAAATATAATGGTTTCATCAATTATCATCACTCTCTAAAAAGTTGATTTGCAGTCAGTTGGCTTGACGCTTCCCTTTCTTGACTGAAACGACGCTTAAATCGAAATCTTTAAGGAGTGCTTTTAAAAGATGTGCAAGACCTTTAGTCAGTTAAATTCAATGTCATCAGCTTTCAGCAGGCTAATGAAGCAAAGTACATCATAATGACTACAAACTCAACCACTTCGTCATACGATATATTTTCGCAAGCAGTTTCTTGAAGACTAAAAGTGTAAATAGGGCTTCTTTCTGACCAAAATTTATTTATAGATAAAATTTCTTTAGTTCGTGCACAAAAAGAGTCACTGGATCATAAAAAATCTGCGTTTCGTTCTACCGGACCACAGGGATCAGTGCTGGGACCAATTTTGTTTACGTAATTTGAAAATGACAATCATTTAAGGGCACTTTATCACTTGAACAGTGAACAACTAAAATTTTAAATGACATCAGGCACAGAAAAATCACCCTCAACCTCTTCTACCATATTTTCGCTACTATCGCAACGATATCATGAAAAACAATCGATTTGAATGAAGTAAGAATTGCGATAGCATCTTCAAAAGAAAATAAAGCACCGGGTATAGATGGAATCCCATATGAATTTTATAAAAACGCGAGTGATTCCTTTATTGGTGAGGTCCACATTTTACTTAAAAGAATTTACGAAACAGCAACGATACCATCATCCTTCAACAAAGCAATTATCTTTCCCCTCTTTAAAAAAGGTGATCCTAGCCTTGTATCTAATTATAGAGGTCTTTCGTTTTTAGACACCCTCTACAAATTATTCACCACGGTTCTCTTAAATCGTCTTACAACTTGGATTGAAAGTAAGAACATACTCAATGAATACCAAGCTGCTTATCGAAACAATTATAGCACTTCAAATCTTCAACCTTTCATGTCTAATTCAACTGCAATTAAGTCAGAAAAAAAAACTTTATGCTTGGTTCGTAGATTTAAAGGCCGCATTTGACAACATCAATAGAGAATCTCTTTTTCACAAACTTGTCACATTGGGAATTTCAACGAAAATGGTTCAAATCATCAAACTACTATATCAAGATACAGTTGCAGCAGTCTGGGATGGAAACAGCGCATCTGATTTTTTTCGAACGAACAAAGGTGTTAAGCAAGGTTGTGTACTGAGTGCTCTCCTTTTTGTCTTGTTTTTAAATGATCTCCACTCTGAACTCCCCATTGGAATATTTGTAGAAGGAATTGGCATAAATGTCCTCTTATACGCTGTTGGCATAGTAATTTTGGCTGAGAGTCCTGTAATACTTCAAGCTATTATAAACAAGTTCAGCAACTATTGTGATAAATGGAACCTTGAAGTCAATCTTGAGAAGTCGGAAATTGTTATCTTTAGGAATGGAGGACGAAGAGCGGTCTTTGAAAAATGGTATTTTAACGGCACAGAAATAAAAATTACAAATCAGTATAAATATCTTGATGTAGTCTTTACGTATAACATGTCCTGGTCCGAACATTTCACAAAGAGGCTGGCTACATCAAAAAATGCTGTAAACGCAACCTGGTCCAGATTCGTAAAAAATAAATCCGTACCTCATCCAGCTAAGTTTAAAGTTCATGATGCAGCCGTTAGATCCATAATGTACTACTGTGCACAAGTATGGGGGTACAAAGAGTACATACAATGTGAGAAACTTCAAAGATTTTTTGTCAAAAGATGCTTTAATCTACCTGATGACACCAAACTACGTTGTACACATCGAAACTGGTCTGCCAAAATCGTTTCGTACTATTTTACATATATGCGTAAAGTTTTGAGTCTACCCAGCTTTAGATTACCACGAATACTTTCAACAGCAGTACTCCAAAAATATTTATTGGGCCCAGGAATGGTCAGGCCTTTTCCGCGAGACTGGCATCCTTGTTGACTGTGAAACCATCAATTTCGAATGGAAACAGACTCACAACTTGATTTTAACTAAACTTAAGGAACAACAGTGGAATGCTTCTACCGAACGGGCTTTACAATCACAATTTCATGACGAATACTGCAATCTATCCTTCACAGAGGTACCCAATTATTTTGATGACTCGAACTCACGAGAGATGATAAGTCTGCTCTTAAGAACACGGTGTGGGCTACTTAATTTGAATGCTAGGGCATTTCAGCGTGACACTGTTGGCTTATGCACGTTATGCAATCTTGATGCAACTGAGAACACCTACCACTTCGTCAGCGTTTGTCCTATTTTCAAATCCTACAGAAGAATATTTCTTGGTGCCGAAACAATTGATCGAAATGAATTTCTTCAAATATTGAATGGCAAATGTTATTTAAACCTTAATAGATTCTTAAAAAATGCTCTTAATTATCGCAACTTAATTATAAATGAATATAAATAATTTAAATTCAAGCTAAGCCAAAATGTAAATAGTAAAATTATGACTTGACAGACAACTTTAACAAGTTATTGTCTCAACTAATTTTGAAAACCAGCATAATGTTGTTTTTATAACTACTTTTTAAAGAAAATAAAATTAATTTATCTATCTATCTATCTATCTATCATGAAAAACAAAAACCGTTGTTAATGTTCTAATGAAATACCAGCATTAACGCTATCTTTAATCCTTTAATGATTTCAATCAACTGACGTCAAGGACAAAGTTGTAAAGTCATTCTCTTTACAAACATTGCCTGATATCTGTCTGTTTTGTTGATTTCTTACGATTTACCTCCGCGGAAACAGAAAACTGCTTTAATACCCTTGCAGCTCAAACAAACAAACAAATCACATCCACAAAAACTCGCCATGTCCCAATATGGAAAAGAAAAGTCCATTCCATTTCCTTCCAGCTTGCAAACATCATCCTTCATAGCTTCATCATCAAACAAAGTAACAATAAGAGAAACAAGAGAAAACAAGGATAGGAAAAGAAAAAAAACTTCTCAAACAATTCTGAATAAGTGACAAACAACAATCAAAATCTAATCCAAACCAAATCAACGCTCTGACAATCAATCAACAACAACAAAGCATTATTTCCATTTACCTACCTCCATCTCACCTCCCGCCCACCCTCACAAGTCGAAAACGAAAACGGACACAAAAATGGTAAAAACTAATCTATCCGCAGGGCTTAGCGAATACAACAAAGGACTCCCACTCTATAGCTTTACCTATGTTTAGGCCCCTCCAATATCTTTGTAGAACTACCAACCATAGCCTGTTACAACAATCACAAGCTCAATTCAAATATAGATCTGCAGAAAAAGAAAAGTCCCATTCTTCTGAACGACAGTTACTGAATTCCAAATGACAAATCGAGGCTGGTGCTTCATCATATACCTATTTATGTGTATAAAATAAACCTACACAGTTTCACTCCAACAACCGTCCAATGGAATTCTCTGACAGAGAAATCCATCTAAGCCCTCAACAACAGTTACTTACAACGCAGTGGATCACGCCTGGATTCATCTGTGTCCATTTAATTTGTCAACAAAAGCGGCAGCAGGCTTCAAAGTGGCCCAAAGCTAAACAAAAATTCCAAGTAATTCTCAACAAACTGCAGTCATCTAGTATTTGTGGCTTTGAGTTACCTTTAAGTGGATTTAGATTGCGTGTATAGCTAAAGGTAGGTAGATAGAAGGTATATTTGTGGTAGCATGTGTGAGGAAAATAGAGAATAGGGGTGAATGAAATTGAAATGGAAAAGTGTCCTTTGCAGTGCGACGAAATGCGATGTCATTTGGAAATGTTGTGGGTTACTCGATTGTTGGCAGTTCTAAGCAGTAGGTATGTGAATCGAATGAGAATCTCTTAACGGTTTACAGATAGATTTTGCATGGACTTGCAGTTCAACTTCAGAGCACTGAAGCTTCATGTCTTTTGTATACATTGACGCAGTGATGAGAAAGCGATTAACAGTGAGGTTAACACTGATAGAGACATTCACACGGGTGGTGACAATGACAGGAAGAATTTTAGAAAAGGGATAAGTAAATGTAGGTGGTGAGGACGAATTCAACAAATTGTTTATATATGGGCATTAAACTTGCTCAGGAGGTAAAGCCAAGTCATTGCTAGGGGTTTTAATGGGATACTACAAGCAAGCCAATGAAACGTGGTGATCGTATAATGAAGCAAAAGCAGTGGTAAGTAAGCAAAAAATGGCTTTGGCTAGTAAAAAAGATAATAGATAATAGATAGATAAAAAATAAGAGTCAAAAAAGTTAGTGAAGAAAGAACTCCAAAATATACCATGGTGTTGAAAAGACAGCATATCAGTTCTGGGAAAAGATTGGGAGATCTCGGGTATTGCAAAGCTTATGGTGTGATAGTGTGCCTTAGTAATGGAGGAAAAATAACCTGCGACCAATTTACAAAGTAAGGAAGACAAAAGAAATTTCGATAGCTGCAATTCGAACAAGATGAAATCCCACCCTACGAAGATCGTAGAGCTTACCCGACTGTCGGAAATAATAACTCCTTCTGGTGATAGCCAAAGTGAGAGGAAGGCAAAAAGTGCAATGACTTGAATGCAAAATTATCGTCCTTTCTTTGAGGATTTGCATATCCTGTTGGTTGACTTCGAAAGAGCATATTCGTTTGACAACCTAGAGATCGAATATTGGTGACATTCAGACAACGAGGAGTTCCAGAAGCCTATGTTTGGATGATTGAGGATATGTATGAAAGAGCGGTGGCTAAGGTTAGATGTTCCCCTGGTGTGTTCGTATAGTTACAGTAGGTGTAACCCCCTTTTATTAGGCTTAATACCAGCTATTACTTAATCTAACTTACAAACTAAGAAACTTAATAGCTATGACTTAAGTTAACAAGTTGGAGGGCTTAGGAGACGAATCTTTAGGCATCAGGGAGTACTTATATCGAAGTCAAAACTAGAAGAGTGAGAATTGACATTCCTCAGCATTCGGGAGATGGGTTCATTGGAACCGTAAGAGGTTCGATGGGTGGAAAGATACAAGAGACGGGGATGGATTCGTTAAGGGCTGGGCAGTCAAGGGTACCTGTAAAGATTTGGTAAATGAAGAGAATGTCAAATATTTCTCTTCGATCTTTCAGCGTATTGAGGTTGAGGAGTTTGATTCGGTCTTGATAAAGAGGTAATATCAAAGGATTACTCTGATTAAGACCTCGAAGAGCAAATCGGAGGCAACGGCGTTATATGCTCTCAATTCTGGCGATGTGCACTTGTTGGAAAGGCGAACAAACTTGACAAGCGTATTCAAGAAGCGGACGAGCAAATGAAATAAAAAGGCATCGGATTACGTAGGGGTCTGCAAATTCCTTGGACCGTCGTTTCATATCATATCGATATGCTTGAGGAAATTCAGCTCACGGTCGCAAATAATCCCAAGGTCATGGATAACCTGTAACGTAGTTAAATTGAAATGCAATGAAATCTAACGTACAAAATTGAAATTAAAAAGACACACAACCTCTCGTTTCGGTAGTTAACAATAGACTCACCATATTTCCGTTGACCTGCCTGGAACTTTTGATTGAACTCCAGAATGCATTGCTTAACTTGCATTCTGGAATTCAGCTTGACCTACTTAGCCATGTCGCAATAAGTGTGGCCGGAAACTGTTAGTATGCATATTATTGATAAAGCAATAATATGCATAATAACAGTTATGCTAACTGGCATAGTAGGTAAAGGTGAAGGAACTAAATGTAGGTATAACATCCCTCCGCCGTTGGGAAGTTCAAGCCAGGTCTCCAGAAATAGGTTTGTCTTCTTTTATTCAATATAATGTTAAATTTATTCTAAAATAAGAGATTAAATAACAATGTCTATTCGCTATTAATTCAAATCAAATAATATTAAACTAGAAACTTAAACACACAGACAAAACATTACACATACATTTATAGTCAGTAATGCTTAAAAATATTTCACGTAGTATGATTATGTGTAAATAATATTTTTTTTTTTTTTTAGTTTAGCTATGTATATATTAACTCGAAATCTTATACAATATATATTGGCTTAAAAATAACACTGAAAACTATGCATTTGCTTATAAATCTACATAAGATGTTATATTCACATGTTTATTTTTATTAATTTTTTTTTTTTTATTCAGAACATGATTTGTGCTTGCTTTGTAGTAAGTATATGCGTTGTGTACATACTAATCATTTCAATAATAAAAAATAATTACATATTTATAGATCTTTTTTTTTTACATTAAATGCTTATTGGATTTATTTTTATGCGTTCATAGTTTGTGTTGCTTGTCAGAAGGAAATTATTGACTTATGGGGCTTTGTTTTTTTTTTGGTAGTATTTACGTTAATTTACATTTAAGTTGATATAATTCTACGATTCCAAATTAAATAACAGCTTTTTTGAAAAGAATAATTTAGTTTTTTTTTTTTTTTTTTCTTACACCCGAGCAGAAGTGACTCCGTAGACTGTTGAACGTTCGTTGACGGTCTATACTGGTGGTGGTGGTGGTCGTGTTACGTGGTTTTCGGATTCAGCGATGTACTCGAATCTGCTGTCGATGACTAAATCCCAATCCTTATTGTATACTGCTGGCATTGAGTATACCTTATGTAACTCATAACGACAGTTTTCCGGCAGTGGTATGATGATTTTTATAAAGTAACTGCCTCGGTTTGGAAAAACTGACGTTTCTGCGGCTTGATGGAGTAATGTAAAGTCTCCAAATACGTCTTCACTTCTTACACCTGCTGCCTGCAAGGTCTTAGTTAAATTGCTTGCATTTAAGATAAAAGGATGCAGCCTGTTTTTGTAGATATCATCTATAATAGATAGCTCAATGAACTGACGATGTTGCAATTCTATCATTTTTGCCGTAATGAGTGCAACCAGTTCGTTGATATCAACTTCATTTGCATTGTGTTGATTTCGTTATTTAGCTTGCTCAGACTTTTCCCAATTGCATTGGACAATCCTTCTGTTTCTGCCGCTATGTTTTCGATTTCGGCTGTCAGCTGCGTAATAGGCTTAGAAAGTTTTTCATAGTTCGAGGACACAACCGATACTTGATTTTTCATAACTTGGATGGTCTCATCTTCATCTTTCTTTAAAATCTGAAGCCGGCTATACACTTTCTGTGAGTCTTCACTGTCCATAGTGCCAAAGGCCCATTTTGAGAACTGTCCAATGAAGTCCAGAGCTCGTTTTTGGCGGTTAGAGGGGAGTTGAAAAATGGCGTTTAAACGTTGGCCATCTTGCCTCAGCATGTCAAGATTGAGCTCCAGCTGTTGCAACGCTCCTGGTATTGGTTGTCAGGAACATGTTGACAGATTTTTCCAACCTTTTTAATGCAGTCCTCCGTCACTGCCACTACGGTCGGATACTCCAACGGCGTAAACTTTGTGAATACAGTCCACGTGTCCTTGTAAAAAACTGCACGCCCCACTGTTTCGAAAAAGACCGGTGACTCCCGAAGACGTTAAATTTCGTATGGTGGTCTACTCAAGTCTACCCCTATAGCTACCAATGAAATTATTATAAATATATACATTTTAAATGTTTCCTTCCTTTTACCCCTTTTTTTTTAATTTATAAGAAATATAAAACTTAATTTTGCTTACAGATATAAAATTTAAATTTAATTTAACAAACGTAATTTTGTATTCGTACAATATTTTTTTTTTTCTTTTTTCAGCTTCTTTTGGTGACCCCTTTTTTTTCAAATTCTGGAAAGACAAAAAGAATTAGTGAAATTGTACGAATTGATGATCATAAATTCCCATTTTGGCTTTTTCTAGTGAACCCTTTTTTTTCAAATTCTGGAAAGACAAAAAGAATTAGTAAGATTGTACGAATTGGTGATATGTAATAATTTCCCATTGAAGATTGGGTCATAAATGATAGAATGCTTTTAGCTGGTTGTTGTGAACCCGCTTCGTTTTTCTACCCATTTTGATGGTTGTGTTGACGTCACCTCTGACTGAAACTACCTCATAGGGTCCTAACCAAATTTGTGGAAACTTGTTTTTTCGAACAGGATTTCTAAGCAACACCTTTTGCCCTGTTGTAAAGGACGTGGGATTAACCTTTCGGTCATACTGCTTTTTCGATGCTATTTTGGCTTTTTCTAGATTGTTTCTAGCTATCTCATGCGACCTTTGGAGTTGAAACCTTAACTGTTGCGGATAGTCTTCGGTATTGTATAATGGAGTAGTTTTACCTTTTAGGTTTGTAGGCATAACAAAATCGAGGCCAAACAAACTGTGAAGTGGTGTCAGTTTGGTGGATGTATGCTGAGTATTATTATGGACATGCATAGCCTGCCTAAGCCATTGATCCCAATTTTGGCTGTCATTATCAACAAAACTCCTTAGATATTCCGCTAAGGGTCTGTGACTTCGCTCTAGTGAACCATTGTTTCAGAAAACAGTTTTGAAGTAAAATTAGATCCATTATCCGTTATGAGCTTTTTCGGTATGAGAAAACGTGTTATGATTTCCTCATAAAAGGCTCTAGCAACAGTGGCTGCCTCAGCATCCGGAATTGCTACACAAGCCATGTACTTAGTCAAGTCATCTTGGAACGTTAAAATATACCTGTTTCCGGAATGCGTTAGTGGGAGGGGCCCTACCATGTCCATATATAGTTTTTCGAAAGGGGAGCATGGAGTATCCGTTAATTCCATTGGCATTTTCGTTAGATTTCCAGATTTATTCTTTTGGCATTTTTCACAGTTCCTTATATAGCTTGCGATGTCTTTGTGCATGTTCTTCCATCGAAACTGACAACGAATGCGCGCAAACGTCTTTGATGTTCCCTGATGTCCACCAAGTGGAGAATCATGGAAATCACGGAGAACTGTTAAAAGATCAGCAGGATCCGTTAACGTGACAAACCTTTTGTTTGGAGCAGTGACTATTTTGTCATTGAGTTGGTTATTACCTTCTTGAGGTTTTTTGTTCTCAATTATTTTTGCCTTGCTCCTAGTTTGTACAGCTTGTATTGGATGTGTATCTATTGGGATCCTACAAAGTGCATCCGCATTACAGTTTGATTTGGGAATATATGTTTGTGTCTGAGCTCCTATTTTGAACTTCTGTTGTGTTTCCTGTATTGAATGTATTTTAGAAGGTAAACACGTTAGCGGTAATTCGATTATAACTTCCCTTTTCCCATTAAATAATGTTATTCTTTTTGAAACAGTGTCGATGATTGATTGATTCCATAGGATATCACGGCCTAGGATACCGTCAGCAGGTATTTCATCTAAACCATCGACAACGTTCCACTTAGTACATAACTTGTTGTTGGGGAATGATAAGGAAGTTTTGATTGTACCTTTTGTTGAGCCTATACCACCAAAAACGCCACCCAATTGCTTAGTTTCGTGGATGTTGATATTGCACGCTTTGTTTAACGAACTTCGTTTTAGCAAGCTCGAGTCTGCTCCCGTGTCGACAAGTACCAAAATCTTTCCGGATTTGGCCAACGACATCGGCAGTTCCACAAACACGTCATGCTTACGAGTCTTTTTATATGTGTACAATATCTTTCCGTCTTTATTTTTACTGCCAAACTCAATTAATTTTGCAAAAAGAATACAAAAATATGAATGTAATTTGTACAACGCAAAGACAGTCCATTTCTTAAGTTTAAAGCACTCATTCAAAAACAAGCAAAAATGTAACCAGAGATCAGCCTGATCTAGGCTAACTTTATTTCTGTGTACCTCATTCTTTTTCTGTTTTGTTTTACAGACTGACTGAAAAGTGAAGAAATTTGACTCCCGGTCATTTACATTTAGACTACTCTTCACTTTTCGTTGCTGTTTGTTGCTTGAGCCCAGCGATGGCTTTGTTTTGTGGTTTTTTTTATTTTTTGATGTACTTGTAGTTTCATTTTCGATTTTTAATGTTTCTTTGTTAGATGGTTGTGAATTTGTTGGGGTTTGAGAATTTGTTTTGATTTCTGTAGACAGTAAACTTTTTGGGGTGCAGCCTACTTTTTTTTGACTGACCCCCGGTCCGTTTCCCGACTGTTCCTTCAAGAAGTTGTTTTTAGAGAAACAGTCGTCCTCCACATGACCCAGTCTGGAGCACCACTTGCACTTCACTTTGGTCTTCTGAATAGTGCGCGTCACAGTAAAGACACTAGATTTTGGGCAAACATCTCTACTGTGCCCATAAGAGGTACAAGCCTCACAATAGGGCGTGCTCTTCCTCAGTCGGCATTCTGCGTAAGTGTGGTTTGACTTGTTACAAAACCCGCATTTTATCTGAGGATGTAATCTGTAATCTGGTTCATTTGCTTGTGGGGGCGGAAAATGTAAACTACTGTTCACAGAAGGCATGGAGTGTAAATTGTTGTTAACACCGTAAGCATGGGAGGAATTGTGATTGTAATGGTCATTCATGAAAGTGTGATTATATGGGCTAACAAGGTGTATGGATGTGTTTAGATGTGGTGATGCGAGGTGTGATGTGGCGCCATGAAGATGAGGCAAATAGCTTTTTACTTGCGTGCTCGCGGAGTATCCCGGCCGCAGTAAGTCAGCTGTTTTTGACACCGTGTCTGCTAGTGTCTGCAAATCATTATGGTTGACCGTGAGTACGAAATTACGCAGCGTTGGATCCAGTAACCCTGTTTTGAAACTTGCAATAGTAGCATTTTTCAATTCAGTCTTTAGGGCTACGGAATCACTAGCTACGTAATTCGCATCAATGATCTTGTTGGCTTTAACTTGCAGACCAGCTAGGCGTCTTGCAAATGCCTGAACATCTTCCGAGGACAGTTGATGGGACTGTTTGATTTCTACCGTAACGTCGTCAAGAGTCCTCACAGTCAGGAACGTCCCCTTAATTAGGGTTTCGAGGTCCCTAACTGTTTGTGGCTTCCCACATCTCACCAGTTCGAACGCATCGCCAACCAGTTTTGTGGATATCATACTGACATAAATTGCCTCACTATCCGCTTCTATGCACTTCAACCCTAAGGAACATGCATTTAAGAACTCGTACACTTTGCACGATAGTTCTGGGGTTCGTGCCCCAGAAAACTGCGGAATGAGTTGATGTACTAGTTTGGCGACTGAATCGTACCCCATATTGTGGAATGAAAAGTGTTGGTGATACCATAAACTTTAATTCAGGCCAAAAAACACCTTGCAAAAACTAAACAAGTAGTTAAACAAAAACAAAAAATATATCACATAAAAAAAATGCACGAAAACACAACAAAAAAAAAACCATAAAACCATAAACGGAGAAGGTAAAACAGTGCGGAAAAACAAGCGGAAATCAATGTATTATAAAAATAAAAGAAACAAAAAAAATTCTTAAAATTTTTTCTTACCAGTATCAGTATGTAGTATGTTTCACGTTTCTTTCCAATTCTTCTTTTGGCAAGTTGTTTTTGGTGTAACTTATTTTATCCAAGTTTAAGAAAAAGCCAAAGGCAGATGACAATTAAATGAATCCACAGAGCACTGCACACAAAAGCACAAGAATTTTCCTTCACTTTTCCTCTTTTCTTTTTTCGGTGACCCCTTGTTTTCAATAGTCCACACTACACAATCACGACAACGTACGATAGGTGTTTTATTTTTTTTTTTTTTTTTGTATTTGATTCAAATTAAAAACACAAATTACTTTTTTTTTTTTTTTTTTAAAGGTTCGCGAACCGGCTGCGCCAAATGTAACGTAGTTAAATTGAAATGCAATGAAATGTAACGTACAAAATTGAAATTAAAAAGACACACAACCTCTCGTTTCGGTAGTTAACAATAGACTCACCATATTTCCGTTGACCTGCCTGGAACTTTTGATTGAACTCCAGAATGCATTGCTTAACTTGCATTCTGGAATTCAGCTTGACCTACTTAGCCATGTCGCAATAAGTGTGGCCGGAAACTGTTAGTATGCATATTATTGATAAAGCAATAATATGCATAATAACAGTTATGCTAACTGGCATAGTAGGTAAAGGTGAAGGAACTAAATGTAGGTATAACACGAACGAGAAATGATTTGACTGTTTTGTAGATAGAGCCGGGGAGGAGATTTGATGCATTTACTTGAGAAGGTAATTGATTGGCACTATAGGAAACATTTAGCTCCAAGCTATTTTTGGAGCACCATATTGAAAAACTGTCGAGATCCTGTTGGAGGTGGGAAGAGTCTTTAGAAGAAGAAATGAAGCGGTAAAACTTAGTGTCGTCCGCATAGAGAGAGAGAGGAGTGTTTGATGATCATTTCAATGTCGTTAATACTAAAAATGAAGAGAAGAGGGCCTAAATGGCTGCCTTAGGGAACTCCGGCTGGATAAGGCGAATCTGAACCGTACTGAAGTCAGTTGAGACTTTGTGTTCCATTCAGAAAGAGTCCAAGCGGATCCCAAACGGTTTATGGTGGGCTCGGTGGGAGGAGAAATAGCAGGCTCTGATTCGGCTGCAGAAGGGGACGGTAGGAGCTGAGTGAGATGTTGTTGTCGTGAGGTTGGTGTCAGCAAGTATGGACATGGTGGATTCGGTAGGTCTAACCGGTTGCTGATCAAGTGCATTGTTTTTGAAAGAAAACGCTTTTACTTCGTCGGACAGATCGCTGATCAATACTCTATTTAATGTAAGGTCATTGCTTACGTCAACGAATCTGTCAGCCGATTCAAAGAGTAATGAATCATGTTGACACGGAGGGGGACTGGGGTTAAGTGAGATGAATAATTGTAGATGAGTTTCGACAGAATTTACGGCAGTTTTCAGTGAACTCAATTAATGGCCTGAAGAAATTTGTAGCGAGGTTAGATATTCGCTTAAAGTTTTAAGAATTTCAGTTTTGAATGACTGAACGCTCTGCTCAATTCGATTGTCGCTAGAGATATCTGAGACGACCTGAGTCAGAGCGACAAGTTGCTTCTCGATAGCTGTGAGTTTGCTCTGGTTCTGCAATTGAGCATTGGTTGTATTCAACTCGTCGGCATTCTTCAAAACATCATCGAATCTGGCCAATTCTTGCCTACCCCTTTTGTGGTATAACTTCATATCGGATGTCATCTTGTTTAAGTTTTCGCTCAGACACCTTATTGCCACAATTAATTATGTGAGATAGCGAGATCGGCTTACATTCATCACAATAGAAGGAAAAGTTGTGCAGGTATTCATTTAAGTAAACAAGAGATCGTGTAATGTGTATTAACATCAACACAAAGGGGATGGAAAGATTTTCGGCATAACCCACCACATAAATTCATTTTTGCAGCGCTGTCAGAAGCAGCGCATTCCACATTACCACACTTTTAAAATTTTGTAAATTTATTTATTGTTTTTAATTAGAAACTGAATTGAATATAGGTCAAAAAGTGACACGGAATCGAAAATCGCACGAGAATTTGTTTTTTTTTTTTTTTTTGTTTCTTTTGTATTGCACAAAGAACCGACGCGACGCAGGTTGGGAAATGTGTCGAAAGAAAAAACTGATAGCAAGGAAAAATTTAATTATGTTAACAAAATGATCGGGAGTAGGAGCTGGGCAAAAACACGTCCGGTTTGAAGGTTGAAACAAGAAAATATTTGAATGTAATTTAAAATTTCTGTTAATTATTTTATCTGTAGCTGTAGACCAAGGAAGAGTCTCGAGTCCGCTGATCCTCATTACAGTCCTTTACTACCTATTGCAAGATAAGGCAGATACAGAAATTTTAAGTTTATAAACTTTGAATTTCTTTTGTTGAACTTTATGCCTAGGTTCGACAAAGGTTTCCCTGACAGCCCTAGAAGTTGTTTGAAAACACTGAGTTCTCACTTTTCATGTCGTTTAGCCACGGAATCACTACAAGTTAATGTCATTTCATGAAAAATGCATGCAAATGCAAAAACCAATTCCTCGCTGACCAAGGTTTTCCTCATCCGCTTTCGATAAGGTCTAAGCTTAAAAAAAGACTGGAATGAACAAGGGATACCTTGGTTTTTCTGGAGAGGGTTTTGTTTCTCGATTTGCTTTCTTAACGCAAAGAACCAACGCTTGGCATGAATTATTCTCCGTTTGGTTTCCACAATATGGTTGTTTTAAGTGTCTGTAGACAACCTCGAAGTTCTGTCTGTCTATTGTGACGTTTCGTTCAATTAATCGACGTTTGTGGTCCATGTTTTTTAACAACATACATCTCGTTTCACCCTCATACAAATCTCATTCTTGAAATGGCATCTCTTAATTTCCACTTTTCATCAACATTCGATGTGCTTTTAGTTTGAATACATTTCCCTGTCTGTATCCGTCATCGAACCATGCGGTATTCATTTTGGGGACGAGCGACACCCGAAACTCAGAGGCTGTGGTTCTTTTTCGGCTTGTTGGCATTTCCTCGAGCTAAGTTACCTATTCAAGTGGATCCAATATTTTTTTCGAAACATTAGGGGAAAGGATTCCTTCTTTCAACGAGAACTTTGACCTGAAGCATTTATGTACTTATCCTTATCTCTATTGACCAATTATTTCAAATTCAAGCTAAAATTTAACAGATCATAACCACCATTTTGTTCAAAAATAGCTTCAATGCAATTTGATCCAAAGAACTTCACTTTCTCCATGGAAAGTTCAGCCTCAATCCTCCATGGAAAAGATTAAGTGCTTGAGATCAAATTGCAGCCCTCAGCATTATTCTTTATTTGCACCATCATTTTTATAGAAAAGTTTTACTTTATTGCTTAATGTTTATAAGTCAACACATCCTCTCTGCACCCTCAGCCACAATTACACAATTTCATTGCGCTGCATTAAGTTGTCTACGTCAATTTACGTGAAACCCTTTTAAATGCTACAAAGATGGCGTTAAAAGAACCTAGAGATTGATATCATTGCCTTGGACGAACCAATTTGCAATTAACCACATTCCAAGTAGTAAAGGGAACACTCATGACTTTTAACTACGCAATCCTGCCACAAGTATTGACCATAATTTCTGTACTATAGTCTTCCCTCACATCTAACAAAGTGCAGCAAGGAATTCTCATTTGTAGTAACCAACACAATTACGTCCGACCAATATCTTGCTGGCAATAATATTTAATGAGGGGCCTTAGAAATTACGTTCTGAAATTTCACTAACAAGTAATTTTATTCGAGTTCCACAGGAATTGGTGTTGGCCAAAACATCTTCAATTACAATTGCTTTCACCTCAATAAATTGCTCTTGGAAAACGGAAACTACAAAAACATCTTAACCGAGCATAGTTTGCAATTAAATATTTCAACACTTCATGTTCAGCGTACTACGCCCAAACCTCAGTTTTCCCACACACACACAACCAGACTTATCACATCACACACTCACTTGTGTGCTTGGCAAAGACTTTTCTCAAATCAATTTCATTAATTCCAGGCTTACAATTAGTTTTGCGATAGGAAAGCATATTGAATAAGGAATAGTTGATGGAAGAGTATATTATGAGAATGTTTGGGGGAGTTTTAAAGTTGGTAAGCATAAGCAGTAATCGCCCACAGTTTGTTTGTTGGAAAACAATTTGACACACTTTTGGAATTAGAACTTGAAGGATGTAAGAGCTCCATGGCAACCTGAACAATTTCATAAATTTTATATTCCAATTGGACGGGTGTGCTATGGGTGGAATGCAGTCCGGGAGAAAACAATTGTGGTAGATACATTATCCTGTCAGAATCCACAGTCGTGTCCTTAAAACGGGTCCAAGTGAATTTCGGAATTGTTCCTTGAAAGTTTTGGCAGACATTAGAAATAAGTTGAATTTTGCCAGGTAACGTTTGTGTGGTTTGTGTTTCTTTATTCAGAGGACTTGCAAGTTGTCATGGTGACTTCGAAAGCTTTGGATCGACAACCACGAGATCAAATATGGTGCAGTGACCAAGTAAGGCATTGCAAGACACAGTACCTAGGTGTACACCAAGCAAGCGTTCTGAGTCCTCTGTTCTTTATTACAATCATTGCCCAGCAACATACACCGATTGTTCTTTGCTGTTGATGTAGTTTTCATAAGCAAAAATCTTATATTACTGGAATAAGCAAGATAGTGGGTACCGCTTTTCTTACCAAGTGTCAACAAAACAAGAACAAGAACAAGAACAGAAACAAGAACAAGAACAAGAACAAGAACAAGAACAAGAACAAGAACAAGAACAAGAACAAGAACAAGAACAAGAACAAGAACAAGAACAAGAACAAGAACAAGAACAAGAACAAGAACAAGAACAAGAACAAGAACAAGAACAAGAACAAGAACAAGAACAAGAACAAGAACAAGAACAAGAACAAGAACAAGAACAAGAACAAGAACAAGAACAAGAACAAGAACAAGAACAAGAACAAGAACAAGAACAAGAACAAGAACAAGAACAAGAACAAGAACAAGAACAAGAACAAGAACAAGAACAAGAACAAGAACAAGAACAAGAACAAGAACAAGAACAAGAACAAGAACAAGAACAAGAACAAGAACAAGAACAAGAACAAGAACAAGAACAAGAACAAGAACAAGAACAAGAACAAGAACAAGAACAAGAACAAGAACAAGAACAAGAACAAGAACAAGAACAAGAACAAGAACAAGAACAAGAACAAGAACAAGAACAAGAACAAGAACAAGAACAAGAACAAGAACAAGAACAAGAACAAGAACAAGAACAAGAACAAGAACAAGAACAAGAACAAGAACAAGAACAAGAACAAGAACAAGAACAAGAACAAGAACAAGAACAAGAACAAGAACAAGAACAAGAACAAGAACAAGAACAAGAACAAGAACAAGAACAAGAACAAGAACAAGAACAAGAACAAGAACAAGAACATGAACAAGAACAAGAACAAGAACAAGAACAAGAACAAGAACAAGAACAAGAACAAGAACAAGAACAAGAACAAGAACAAGAACAAGAACAAGAACAAGAACAAGAACAAGAACAAGAACAAGAACAAGAACAAGAACAAGAACAAGAACAAGAACAAGAACAAGAACAAGAACAAGAACAAGAACAAGAACAAGAACAAGAACAAGAACAAGAACAAGAACAAGAACAAGAACAAGAACAAGAACAAGAACAAGAACAAGAACAAGAACAAGAACAAGAACAAGAACAAGAACAAGAACAAGAACAAGAACAAGAACAAGAACAAGAACAAGAACAAGAACAAGAACAAGAACAAGAACAAGAACAAGAACAAGAACAAGAACAAGAACAAGAACAAGAACAAGAACAAGAACAAGAACAAGAACAAGAACAAGAACAAGAACAAGAACAAGAACAAGAACAAGAACAAGAACAAGAACAAGAACAAGAACAAGAACAAGAACAAGAACAAGAACAAGAACAAGAACAAGAACAAGAACAAGAACAAGAACAAGAACAAGAACAAGAACAAGAACAAGAACAAGAACAAGAACAAGAACAAGAACAAGAACAAGAACAAGAACAAGAACAAGAACAAGAACAAGAACAAGAACAAGAACAAGAACAAGAACAAGAACAAGAACAAGAACAAGAACAAGAACAAGAACAAGAACAAGAACAAGAACAAGAACAAGAACAAGAACAAGAACAAGAACAAGAACAAGAACAAGAACAAGAACAAGAACAAGAACAAGAACAAGAACAAGAACAAGAACAAGAACAAGAACAAGAACAAGAACAAGAACAAGAACAAGAACAAGAACAAGAACAAGAACAAGAACAAGAACAAGAACAAGAACAAGAACAAGAACAAGAACAAGAACAAGAACAAGAACAAGAACAAGAACAAGAACAAGAACAAGAACAAGAACAAGAACAAGAACAAGAACAAGAACAAGAACAAGAACAAGAACAAGAACAAGAACAAGAACAAGAACAAGAACAAGAACAAGAACAAGAACAAGAACAAGAACAAGAACAAGAACAAGAACAAGAACAAGAACAAGAACAAGAACAAGAACAAGAACAAGAACAAGAACAAGAACAAGAACAAGAACAAGAACAAGAACAAGAACAAGAACAAGAACAAGAACAAGAACAAGAACAAGAACAAGAACAAGAACAAGAACAAGAACAAGAACAAGAACAAGAACAAGAACAAGAACAAGAACAAGAACAAGAACAAGAACAAGAACAAGAACAAGAACAAGAACAAGAACAAGAACAAGAACAAGAACAAGAACAAGAACAAGAACAAGAACAAGAACAAGAACAAGAACAAGAACAAGAACAAGAACAAGAACAAGAACAAGAACAAGAACAAGAACAAGAACAAGAACAAGAACAAGAACAAGAACAAGAACAAGAACAAGAACAAGAACAAGAACAAGAACAAGAACAAGAACAAGAACAAGAACAAGAACAAGAACAAGAACAAGAACAAGAACAAGAACAAGAACAAGAACAAGAACAAGAACAAGAACAAGAACAAGAACAAGAACAAGAACAAGAACAAGAACAAGAACAAGAACAAGAACAAGAACAAGAACAAGAACAAGAACAAGAACAAGAACAAGAACAAGAACAAGAACAAGAACAAGAACAAGAACAAGAACAAGAACAAGAACAAGAACAAGAACAAGAACAAGAACAAGAACAAGAACAAGAACAAGAACAAGAACAAGAACAAGAACAAGAACAAGAACAAGAACAAGAACAAGAACAAGAACAAGAACAAGAACAAGAACAAGAACAAGAACAAGAACAAGAACAAGAACAAGAACAAGAACAAGAACAAGAACAAGAACAAGAACAAGAACAAGAACAAGAACAAGAACAAGAACAAGAACAAGAACAAGAACAAGAACAAGAACAAGAACAAGAACAAGAACAAGAACAAGAACAAGAACAAGAACAAGAACAAGAACAAGAACAAGAACAAGAACAAGAACAAGAACAAGAACAAGAACAAGAACAAGAACAAGAACAAGAACAAGAACAAGAACAAGAACAAGAACAAGAACAAGAACAAGAACAAGAACAAGAACAAGAACAAGAACAAGAACAAGAACAAGAACAAGAACAAGAACAAGAACAAGAACAAGAACAAGAACAAGAACAAGAACAAGAACAAGAACAAGAACAAGAACAAGAACGCCTCTTCTTGTCCGGGGTGTGAAGGATGTCTCCATTTTTTTAAACTATGCCAGTAAAGTCGTCCTCTTAGGCCTGCGACTAGGACAACCAATAGTTTTTCTCAAGAAATTGAACAATGTCCTTCGATTCTTCTTACCTTTGTGTGGTCTACAAACAAAAAGTTTTCTCACCAAGTTCATATCTCAGCAGCGAAATTCTCCTGACCAATAATTTAAAAGGATTTACGTATGTGGTTCTGAGTCTTAGACCAAGCATCTTATTGAAAATATGTCAACCACCTATGTATTCGTATGCATAGTTGTTAAACCTCTCCTGAGGCTGTATAAACAAATAGCAATTTGTTTTCCAGTCCTACAATGATATAATGAGTGTTAAGTCATTTGTTGGCACATCCTTCGGGCCACCGCATAAGTGATGTGTTGTGCGTAGTAGATATATAGAGAGAGACACAAGGTAATCCCAGAGATCAAAAGTACACATTCCCTGATTATTATTATTTCATTTAAGAACCCACCATCCATTTGACAGATGAAATTTCCGCATCCTCATGGGGACCAGAACTACCATAGTGTCGTATAGTCCAATCGTTATAGTATGGCATAATGTAATGCACTTGTGAGCCAATTAAATCGAAGAGAACAAAATTTTAAGTGCACTCCTTTTGGCAATTGGAGCATTCAATTTTCAATTTTGATATCGAACAAGGATAATAAATTTTGAATGGATATTGAAGCGGGTACAGTGGTTGGGCGGAGAAATGACAAGAATCAAATACACTTAGCAAATGGGTGCAGGGTATAGAAGAATATACATACACCATAAACTTTGTAATCGAATATTTGGTTCTATGGTCGGGTGGTGGCTCTGTTTTGACTCACTCAGGAGAATTTTTTTGGGGGGACGACTATTATTGGCAGGAAATGTGAGAGTAGTGAATATCAATTTGTGAAAAGTTGAGTTTGAGAACTGTTCTTTCGCAATGTCATTATGGAGCAAAATGGAATAAGAGCTCGTAAGGAATTTTAGTAGAGGATTTGCTTTGCAATCACATCAAACTTAATTGATTTTTGATATGAGCTTATATTTCGTTTGATACAAAAAGAAAATTAGGACAATGTGGGATTCATGTCAGGGAGTCAATAATATGCCGGCAATTCCCTAGCTCTAATTTTTATGACGTCCGTTGTACAGTTTTTGGTGTAAAATTATTATTATTAAATTTAGCAAGTTTTTGAAGCTTTGTGACTAGATACGAGCGTTTTTGTATCTGACCCAAGGATCCTAAAAAACACATTTTGATGTTAATTAGTTTCCAAACACTGACGCAACTAAAAAGATATTTCATTTTAAAGAAATCCTAACTGAATTCTATTCTTTCAAGCAATTAAGTAATTAACCATAACATTTTATCCCATACAAAACCAAAATGGACAAGCAAAAGAGTATAGTCTTATCCTACCCACAGGGCACAGACAAAAGAAAAAGAAACAACAAAACAAACACTGCAGTGTCTGGTATGATAGACACAGAGCCAATAGTGAAATTGAACTCTCCATCTGTATTCATTTAAGAGAATACAATTCACAGTTAGTTCGTCACAAAAGGGCAATAAAAATGCGAAAGAAATCAGCGATATTGAGTTCTATGTCAAAAACGATCTTCAAACACTCAAATGCTTCATAATCTAAAGGACTTACGGATAAATAGAGGGTGACTTCAATGCTTGACATTTCCCCATTAGATGGACAGTATACATGCAATTTGGAAGGAAGGGCCATTGCGAGTTGGCCAGCCGAAGGCGAGGTTTTCGAGGACACCTTCAAATCTGAACTTCTTCCTAGTGACCTCCAATCAAGTGAGTCTACTACCAGAGTTGAGGAATTAGGCTTTGCACAGCAATACCCAGTGACTCCAACCACAAACCTATACAAAAATATCCATTAACTTTAATGAACCCATTCCAACATTTACACTCGAGTACATTCTCGACGCTGGATGAAAAGAAACTTCAAGGAGATGTCGAGATGCACAACCCTTCACCCCCCAACAAAAACACAAAATTAATGCCACAATCGAGGACCAGGAAAGAGCGATCAGAAATGCTTTAGAAAACCAAAAGAAGTCGAAAACGTCTAAGGACAGATATCAGCACCTACCAGTATGCATCCAAAATTTAAGGAAAAGATGTACCACTACTGCCGTAGCGAGCTGAGTTTTGACAACACAATGTTCAGGAACACCTTTACAACATTTCAGATGAGACTGCTAAACATGAAAATCGGTCCGGATGACTTCGAAAAAATCAACAGGATCACCGGCAAAAGGCCTAATATGCCAGAGGAGATCACCAAAAACGTAGGAGAGGTGGCGTCGTCAAAGGATTTGCCAAATATTATGAAGAAAACTTCGTGTCAGCCCCACTTTCTGACCAAGTATTCCTTTATGATGTGGATACAACCATCGAGCAGATTAAAGGACAAACAGTCGTGGAAACCATTTTCAGCGATGATAACTCTTCATGTGATCCCAGTGAAGATCAAATTTTAATAAATTCGGAAGACATTCTAGAATTGATCCAACGAAGTGAAAAATCTGCTGAAACGGACAAAACATAAAAATTGGTCCTGAAGATACTTCCTCAGACGGCAATGATCTTCAGGCTATTGTAATGAAATGTCTTCAGGCTATTGTAATGAAATGTCTCAACAACTGCCACTGATCACTGCTTCCTGATCAGGGTAAGAAGGGTGAGACCATGGCTATTCCTAAAAAGAAAAACCAAAGCGCTGTGTTTGGCCCATATCTCTACGCAGCAACGTCTATAAAAATCGAGGATCTGGTTCTTCGAAGCCTTAAGGCATTCTGCAACGACAAAAACAGCATCATTCCGAATATACATTTTGGATTCCGAGAGAAGCAGTCCCCTCTTTATTAAATCCCGAAGCCACTAGGGGAAATTTGTAAGGAAACTCAATAACCACCAAAAAACAGTTGGATGTTTTTTGGACGTTGAGAAGACTTTCGATAGTGTCTGGATAAACAGACTTATCCACAAAGTATCCATTTTACGTTTTACATCAAATAAAAGCTTACATAATTTCATTCATTCCAGATCCTTGTAGACAAAACTTAATTATCAACCAGACCCATCCTAGCAGAAGTTGCTCAAGGACAGAAGCTAGTACCAATCTATACAGTATCTTTACCTCGAACCAACCTCAACCAGAAAACGCCACCAATCTTTGCGCGCACTCACTGTCAGGAGTGATTGCAGCTTGTAGAGTTGAAGCCCACATAAGGAAGTTTTTCGAGCACTAGTGGGAAATTCAAATTAGCTCCACAAAGTCTGAGCTTATTTGCATATGACGACCCAAAAAGCAGCGGCGACGTCTGCGATTAGCCACAGCCTGCCACAACCTCTGCATCAACCACAGCTCAAGCCAAAGAAGCAGGTCAATTATCAAGCAGTTCAGCTCAATGAACTGATGCTTTTCAACCCGCACGCCACTGTAGTTGTTAGTAAGGCTAACCATACTTTCTGTCTCGTTCATCAGCTGATGTGCAAAAGAAGTGGACTAAGCCAAAATAAAAATTACTGCAGTAAAAGCAGCTTATACTACCTGTCATCACGTACTGCTTTCCCTTCTGGTTCACAATATTCAAGACTAGAATACAAAAACTGGCTGTATTCGAGGGGAAGGTTATGCGAATTTGTACAGGACTTGGCTACGATCCAATACGAAGGAAAACCGTCAGTAAGAAAAACCTCTAAGGAGAGGCTTGTACCAATCTTGTAGAGAAGTATGGTGCCATCAGTAAGACGCTTACTGTCAAACCTGGCCAACCATCTTTACTCTTTAATGTGACGAATAGCGGAAGAATACAGACATCCGGACCTGAGATAATGATTGTGTTGTAAATTTGCTAAGTTACCTGCTTAACAGCTTTTGTACTTATGCAGCAGCTTACTGCTATTCGTGCTAGCATAAGCCGTTAGAAAGCATATACTTGGAATCACTCCAAAGGCTTCTAAGTATCTGAAGCCTCCAATTTCTCTCTCCTCTTCAACTAACTTTTAACATTTTGCCACCCCTCGCTATCATAGCTTTCTTTATCATAAGGTATCCCGGTAAGGATTCAACGCTGTAGCCTTCAACGTTGTTAGTTTGAAAGATCACGAAGTTCTGTTGAAAGTGAAACTTATTCTGTTGAAAGTGAAGTTAATGAATGAGCAAATCACTTCTTCCCACTTTAGAGCGAAAAACACTTCGTTTGTGTCACGTTTATATTGAGAAAGGACATCCTTCCTTGATATCTCATAAAACTTTTAGCAAAGTTCCAGGAAAACATAGAGAAAAAAAAATGATGGCAGAAAAGTCCCTTTCCTTGAAAAGACTTCAATTCCTTTTAGTGCTTATAGGATGTGTCAGTACCAGAAACAATTTCTTTGTTCCCAGAAGTGAACAAACAGATGATTACATGATGATTACACGTTAATTTTGCCCCGAAGGTCAAGGTCTACAGCATGCGATTATACTCTCCTGCACAGAAAACAGAATGCACAAATATTCCTTGAATTTTTCAGCCTTCACTGATAAAGAGTGACGAACAGTGTTCACCGGGGAAAAAAATAATGTTTCCTTAATCCCTTTCCTTAATCCAACAATATTCTGAGTAAAATTTATTTCTCGAAAAATCCATTACATTGCCTTTAAAATTTATGCACATTATCAAAGCCACCGAATGCAAATAAAGGAAGGAAAAAAAAGATGATCCTGAAAGAGCATTATCTCGTACTGAATTCCGAAAACTTTGTTGCATAACAACGGCTGGCAATACTTTTTGTTGGTTGCAGCCCTGACATTCGTGTGATAGCATAGCAGATTGAAGTTCAACTACAACACCAGACCAGCCAGTCCCAGGTAGCTGACTGCAACAACTTTCACGACGTTCTTTCAAATAAATCAATGTCTGAAAAATTTTAAAAAATTCAAGTCTGGCTAGGATAGGTTGGTTGGTATAAATGTATCGCTTGTTTTACTATATACAAAACAGCGCCAGAACTTTTAATGGAGTTTTTGTGTTAACACCTCTCCTTATCTCTTCTAGGATCGCAACGAGGAATGGTGGCGAAAAAATAAAAGTTTTCTCTTATAACCAAACCATCCTCCTCCCAAAACAAGGTGCGTATAACTACGCGTTTGCAGCTGAATTTGTGAAAGAAAACATAGAATACCCTGCAGGAGCTATGGTCTTTCATGGAATCTAAAACAATCTCAGGACCACCTCATCGCTCCCAACTGATGCAACTCTACACCTTCCCGGTAATTATTGAATGCCATTTGGGTGGGCTGTCCAGTGTCCAAGTCCACCGCCCCTTGGTCTGCCTTTGTTCCGTTTGATACACTCTCATGCTCTAGTCCACTGTTCACAGTTCACTAACACATCTGATTCGTTTCGTTTTATGCGTCCTCTTTGTTTGACTCTCGGGAGCAGATAAATGACCGTCCGTCCGTCCGACCAAACGGCCTATAAATGAGAGTAACAAGGAGCAAGGCATTGATATAAAACAACAACAGAAAAAAAAGTAGATAGAAAAACTTAGAAGTCGTTCCGGTAACCTGTCTTGCTGGGAAAAATAATTACAACTCTCCATCTAATGGAAGCTCGTATATGAGTGTGTTAGCCTATACCATTGAGTATGGCCGGCTGGCAGAGGCAGGGTGTATCGTCGAGAAGATACATGGTGCTAAATGATGTAGTACGACGCTAAAAACACGAGCGAGAATGTTCCCGTGATCTGTCTTCGCATAAATCTTGTGATTCCAGGCCTAGGAAGTATAGCAAAGGTTGAGGCGGGCTACGCTACGTCAGTGTGTTTGCTCCTCATCCCATTTGTTCTGGTTAAGTGATTTCTTGAATCGACCAAGTAGAGGGAGGGTTGGTTCTGGTTGAGTCCAAGCAATGGCTTCTGCTTTTGTTATAAGACTCATAAGACGATGGTGATGGCTGATGGAACGTCGGCCAATGCCACCGTCCTTTAAGTTCAGCATTTCAAGAAGCTGATCGATTGGGGTAATGTAATTTTCTTTGTACCGTTTTTAGTTTTTGTTTTGTTGCATCCTTGTTCAAAATGAATTAGGTGAGTGAGAGAGTAGGTATATACTACGTACTATGTAAACTGGGGTGGTTAATCTCATGGGATGCAAAGGCTTCTGGAATGGGGAACAGAGTTGTATTAATTAGTGGAATAGGAAAGCAACGTCGAACGACATGTTGTGTGTTGTGTATAGTGTGTAACATGATTAGGAAGTGATTGGTGTTACCCTGATGGACGCAAATGCTTTCAATTATTTATCGACAATCAATGTTATGTGGAGTTGTTTAATGCGTGCCAGGGTATGAAAGCAATCGCACTGAATTCATTAAACGAAGTGGTTGGAGATATAATTGAATGTAACATTGAGCTATTAAATTCAATTGCTTATATCGTTTACAGTAAGAAATTGGGAAAAGAATTGTGGGTTAGTATAAGACGAAGACATACAGCACCAAACGAATTTGGGGATTATGTCTCACTTCGGTGGGAAATAAGACACAAATATAAAAGTTGTGACTTATGTCCCTGCGTCGAAAAAACATTGCGTAGAGCCTTACCCGCAGCTATCTGGTGTTTATTATAAGAAGTAAAAGGTTACCAATCGATCAAGGTTTGAGTTAAAGTGCTCTTGATAAGATTTTAAGCCTCAGATAAATATAAACAAGTACTACGGCCTTTGGTGAAAGCCAAGTAACGGTCAAAATAGTAGCCATGGTATAAAAATACCCGTGGGAAACTTCAAATCTCTTGGTCATAGTAAGGGCAAAAGTATATGAATTAAGATTTTTGTCAATCTTATGCTCCTTGTAGGCGAGTAAATTCAAGTCTTTATTCATAATGTTTATCAACGACTAACGTGAAAGGTGCAATTGTTGGGCACGACGACGTGAATGCCTCTTCAGCCTCACTTTCGCGAATTGCAGTAATGTTTTCCGAAGTACGACCTGTACGAGGATGCACTGCGGTGTTTTTACATCTCCTACGGACACGGTTTGTTCAAAATTTTGCATGATTTTTCCTATTTTATGCACATTTTGACAGAAAAAGTAATGTGCACGATATGCATTTTGATTTGAACGCCCATTTTCATAATAAGCCTGATTAACTTTAAGGCGTAGCTCAATTGTGTATCTTTCCATGGTTCAAATTGAGAAATGTCAAATGAAATGGAGAAAACAAAACTTGACGTTTAGGCGTAGTACACATTCTACTTCGGCTCTTCAAAACTTGTACGTCCTTTATTTTTTCAGCAATTCCTAATACAGCAAATGAATTAATATTGGGCTTTAAGAACACACGGAAATTGAGTTTTGCAAGCACTTTTGCCAAAAGACGTCACTGTGCGTCGTAGAAGGGCAAATGCCCAAAATTTCAAATTGTCAGGACTAAAGCTAGTTTAAAACTTCTGCTAGGAGGCGCGCTGCTTTTGACTGGCACATGGCTTGACCCAACTAGTTCGTCCTGGGCTTGAGCTTTTGTCGCATCTTATGTAAAACAAAGTTTATCCAGGATCATCTGCACTTAGACACCCTGCACTTATCGTTATTTCAGTTATAATGATATCTGATCTTGTGGTTGTCAACTGAAAGCTTTTGGAAAGTTGACAAATGCATTTCGCGATTTTTTCATCAAAGTTGGTTGGGTATAAAGTTTAAAGATGACTGTCTCCCAATTCAAGTTATCTTTTAGCTCGAATGGCTTGATTTGCATGAGAAGCCAGGAATAAAATTTCTTTCTAGCTGTCAATTGATTCAGTAGAAGTGCAAAACACTTCCTTTCAGCTTCTTTTTTGAACTATGAACGTTCGTTCTCATAGCGTTAGACGTTCTTAGAACACAAAGTTGCTATAGTGATCCCATCTCAGTCTTGGTGCTAAGTGGTGTATGATCATTTACATTATTTGTGCAATTAGTTCAACAGACTTTGGTTTTAACAACCAACATTGGATAAAGTGATTCATCAGACGAGCGCTTGCCCAACTTGTTGGATGGTTTTCAAATACTTTTGAAAATTTTGAAGTTAGTGAGCGGAGGAATATTTGACATATGTAAGTTTGGACGACAAATCTGATAAGCCTGAAAGCAAACTACATCCGACCATCCAAAACTCATCAAACGAAGTCTGTCCAACTAATTGAACAGTGTGAACTCAAATTATATGAAACAAACCTTTCGGAAGTTTTGAAATACCAACATCCATCAGCCTCTCTTGGACAATAAAAGCATTATTTGTATTTTGTGTCCTAGTCATGGACCCAATTATGAGAAGAGCATCGATTGTTGGACTGGAAGCGAATGTTCTTCGCGCTATTACAGATTCTTGAAACAAAAACTTTGCAATAATGGATGTTTTTTGCCGCTTAAAATTGGCTGAAAAGAATCGCTTCCAAATGAACGATTCGCTACTCTTACTAAGTCCCGAGGTTAACTTTAATGCTATTTCCTGTTCCGACATCTCTTGGAACAAAATGTCCCAGCAGATTGCCATTTTGAGGTTTGTATTTCATCAAATTTAATCTTTTTCGCATCGTGTACATCCCACTGTTTGTTTTGTGTGTCTATTATATTCTTGAATAACCTAATTCCTTCTACGCCTTAAATGAAAATAAATTCTTAAGAAAATTACTCTCAAGTCGACTTTCTGGGATAATAAAAGTGAAACCTCCGATAGATTTTTCCCAAGTAAACAACTCACTTTTCATGGCGATAAAATAAATTTGCCATTTTCTTTGACATAAGCCATGAACCATCCCCCTATGCTGATGGGATTAGGTGATACTTCGTAACTCAAACTGTCAACTTACTCACATGCAATTTCCTCTTATCGCACCTCATTGACACACAAAAAAAAAACTACACACACATACGAACCGGGTCCCCATTTGAGTTTAATGACAGCAACGGCCCTAGTCCTATACCCGACAAGCTTGCAAAAGTGGGTATAAAAATATCGAAAAATCACAATAAACGTTCCTTAGAAATGTGGCAGCAGAATTCCTCTTGGCTTTATTATTTCCATTCTTTTTTCTTTATTTTTTAGGCTAAAAATCATCCCTGTGACAACACACGGTCGGTCCAAAGACAACATCTTACCGCACAAAACTCACAGATAAGCCACCAGAGCAACCCTACGCACGATTGCACTGATTAGCTCAATACATAGGCTCACACAGAGCAACGCACAAGTTAGCTGGATGACATCGACGAACGACGAGCAGTATACTCTTCGTGGTTGGGTGGAATACGCCAGGGTATCTCGGGAGCTTAGTATCAAAAGAAATGCTGCCGTAAACGAAATCCTAGAGCCAATGACTTCATGTGGCATAAATACATGTCTGTGTGTCATCCATCGCCCCCTTGGGATAATAATGTCACATGACCTGATATCATGCCAAAACAAATTACCGATCTAATACGGATTCTGATGACGATGTTGTTGTTGTTGTCGTTGTTACACAATTCTGTGTGATTTTGATATGTTGGGATAGAATGTTGTACACTAGGCTATGACAACGAAGACGCGATTGCGAACGTATGAATTTTCCATGCTGCCGTCAGAACAGCACCCGATTATTAATCGAAATAAAAAAAAGGAAGAAGAACAATATAACGCGCTTCCGTTTTTATCTGTACAAGCATAACGGAATTTTTGACGCGGATTACAAAACGATGTGCCTTCGCTCTGCTATAGTGGTTGGAGTTGAAAATGGCAATTTTGTCGCAGTCTCTTTGCCTGCATGGCTAATGGATTAGAAAATATACATTTGCACTTCCGGTAGAAAAACCCTGATGCGAGTGCAAAAGATGGGAACAAAAAGGAAGATCAAAGACAATTAAGAGATTAGGACCACATTCTCGAAGGACTGATAATTTTTACGGTGCGCGGCGATGAACTGATGAGCTGATTAGCCACCAGAAAAAAGGGTGGGATACGAAAATCGGATAAAGTTCATAAACTTATTGCTCACTAAAGCGTGTTGTTTTGAAGAACAAACAAAAGCTGTCATGTGCTGATATTAAAATCTGTTATCATCGCTCATTCAATTCAACTAAGCACAGCCTTAGAATAGCAAAATTGTTGCATCAGATTGAGGAAGAACGTCCATCCTCCACCTCCACCTATGCAAATTTGAGTTTCTTTAGCTTAAGAGTTCGAACTGTTGGAGAACAGCATATACCCCACTCATTGTTGCACTTCTGAGATTTTTCTCCGCATGACCATAACTAAAGTGGTTCTCTCTTTTCCAAAATAATTAAGAGTTTTTGCGAGCATTTTTCGCCAATGCAGGGACAATTAAGGATTCCTTAAAAGACCATTAGTCTCATGTGTGGCGTGGTTTTTATGTGGTCCAACCCAATAACATGGCAAAGTTTGTACGGGGTGTGGCGGTCAAACAAATGTTTTCTTTCATATGGGGATAGAAAAAAAGGACAATCATGAGGTCGAGCTATTAGTATCACATGTGACCATTAACACCTCATTTGCTAACCGTTACAATCAGAAAGAGGGGATTGAAATTTTCATTTAGTTTTTGTTTTTATTTTCATGAAATAGTGTTTGTTGCTTTTGTACTGACACAATTCAAGGGTTGGGTTGAGTTATATGTTGTTACTCGAAGAGGGGTTTCTTTCTAATGAATTCGTTGTTGGGAAAACATTTGATGCATTTGTTAATTAAGTGAGATTTTAATGAGTATGTGGCAAAAGGAAGGGCCGACCGATAAGATTTAAGATTAGTCATGGAATGATGCAAGAAATGCAACTGAGGACTGTAATGTCAGGTTATATGAGTGCCCAAACTATCGATGGTGGTTTCTCTTGTACGCCTTGGTTTGTCCTGGAAAGCGGTTGATTAGGTACGAACAGTTTGTGTTCATACTTTTATTGACCGTATGTGCTTTTAGGGGAAGAAAGGCAAAAAATAGGAAAAATAACAGAAACCTATATTTCGTTTCAATATCGAGCTGAGGAAAAATTATTATAATCAAAAGATCATCTTACCACAAGCCTATTACCCAAAAAATCTATTTTATTCAACATATTGTAGTCATTTTTTGTATTTGAGACCAAATTATTAGAATGGGTGCATAAACATATAACATCTTCTAACCGACCAATCTAAGCTACGGTGGCGTATACGGTATACCTCATACGACAGATTTATCAAAGCTCTATCCGGTCGCTAACAACTTGCTGTACGGTTCTAGTTGATAACACGAGTAATACGTTAACAAGAGCAAAGTAGAGGTTTAGTTATGGCCCCTGGTGACATACAAAACAGTAGTGAGGCTGTGGATGATCAGTAGGCTTATTTTCGGATCAGAGTGCACAGTAAAGCTGCAAGCTAAGATCTCCCACTACGGAAGGAATGTATTGTATTATATTGTATTTCATTTCAAAAGCCCTCAAAGTAGGACATGCGAGTCTTATAAAATTTTGCAAGCCTTTAGATTAATTTTGAGATTATTTGATTTTAAACTAAATATAAATAAATAACTAAAAAAACAAAAATTAAAAGAATAAAAAGCACTTCTTCATATTTATAAGGGGTGTTTTTTTTTAGGAGTATGGAACTCTGAAAAATTTTGGGAAGACAATCTAATGGCATTATAATTTAAATATGATTTCTGGCATATTACCGCCACGGCTGCTCGGATGTAGTTTAATCTGGAGCTCCAATTTTCGATTACTTTTTCCAACATTTGTGGCAAAATATTGGCAAAAACGCGCGAATATTGACCTCAATCGTTTCGGGCTAACCGGCGATGACTACCGACTTCACATATCCCCATACAGAAAATATTCAAGCGGCGTTAAATCGCACGATCATGGAGGCCAATTCACGGGTCCGAAAAGTGAAACTATCCGATCACCAAACGTTTTCTTCAACAAATCAATTTCCAAAACAAAGCCCTTCGTGGAATAGTAAATGCACCATGGTATATAAGAAATAGCGATTTACATCGTGACCTACAAATAGAAACGGTTACAGAAGTTGTAAGAAAACATGCTGTATCACACAATCAGCGACTGCATAGTCATATCAACTCTGAAATGGAGTCCGTATTAAATACGAGAGGCAATGTTCGGAGATTAAGAAGAACCAAGCCACACGAGCTAATGGCCTAAAAGTCATGGGAAGCATTAAAAGTTTAAGCTTCCCTTAAAGAGATAATATTATTGAGAAAGAAAAATCTGTTGTCGATCGTTATAGATTGGTTCTGATTACGAGGAGTTTTTAGTAGGTAAGTATCCCACACTACTTGGCATCGAATACTGCTAAGTGTCTTTTGAAGATTTATTCCTGACAAAAAAAAAAAAAAAAAAAAAAATTCGAACAGAACTATGATTTTTAAAATAAATTTGCACAATTTGGACTCGTTGTTCAGTCGTCAGTCTATTCATGTTGAAATGTGAAACCAAACTAAACATAAATCACTTGACAGCTGACAAAATGGCCGCCAGTTAAAAAAGTGCTGCCAACTTAAAGTTCTATACTATAAATATATTCTATATATTAAATATACTATAAATGTAAAGATGTACAAAAATAAGGACAAAGAAGGAAAAAATAGGACCTACCAAATCAATGGTTTGCCAAAAAATTAGAAACTAATTAATGCTTTGAACCCTTTGGTGCTTCTAATACTTCTCATCGCAAGGGGTAGGGAGTTCCAAAGGCGTGTAGCGTGAACTAAAAATTGACGCTCAGTAACAGTATATTTAAAACGAGGTTGTATAAGCACAAAAGACCTAGTTGATCTAGGAAAGCTCAGCCTGCAGTGCACAAAATCCGGTTGTTGAGTTTGAATGATTTAATGGACATATCTCACTGCTCGGTAGTTTAATAAATTGTGGAGACTACAGCCTGAGATACGTGGCACAACATTTGATTCATGGTCATATCTTCGCAGATTAAAATTGAAGCGGGTAATGTTAATATACGCAACATGCAACATGTAGTGCGAAGTCTAATTTGCCAAAGACTTCGCATGCTTATGACATAATTGGCATCAGTACTAGAAGTTTTGGAAAGAAGCAAAATTGTTTTTGTTGGGGCGAAACTTCGAATGACCAGAAGGAACAGGAAGAAGACCACCATAGATTTTTCCGATGGCGCTAGTAAGGTGGTCATTCCAAGTCAGAGAACGATTGAAAATTATTCACAAATTTATAGCTGTTTTGTCATAGTCAATAACATCGCTATCCAATTTTAAAGAACTCAGGTCTGATGAGCCGAAGATCTTACGATAGATCGAAAGATCTGTTGATTTGAGGGGATTCAAGCAAAGATTGTTTTAAAATGAGGAGCTGGTTTTCATTCAATAAAGCTACGGCATCATTTTTTACTGTAAAGGGTCGACTTCAAAACAGCTGAACATTATCAGCATATAAATGAATAATGCAGTTTTTAGCAACATGTGGCAGTTCATTGACATACAATGAGAAAAGTATTGGTCCAAGGATCGTTTCCTGGCGCTTTCCATCAACTTAAACATTTAGGAAGGTGGAAAATCGTTCATTTGCCACCACACGTTATTGTCTCCCGATAAGGTACGATTGGACTAACTTAGAAGATTTTAAAGAAAAACCGAAACTGTTTAGTAGCTTTCTACCAAAAATTTAATGGCTAACACACTAACAGTGTCAAAAGTCTATGAGAAGTTCAGCGGTAAGAGTCCCAAGTGGCACAGTTTGTGGCAATTAAGTCATAGTGACTCTGTTGTTACTGGGTGACTGTAACAAAATGATTACAAATGTATCCTAATTACTGATTTGTTACCAAAAAAGCGAGAGAATCGTTCAGTTCTGTTACAAAATTTTTGTTGCATATTAGTAATATTGCAACTTATTTGTTACCTTTCAGTAACAATAGTGTAACATTGTTACTTAATTGTTCCTTATTTATCAGGTAACTATTAAGTTTCTTCTTACTCTACTGTTACTAAAACTAGTAAGGCAGACGCATGTTATTGTTACCAACACTCATGCAAGTAAGATTTTGTTACTTAATTGATACAAAAAGTTAATGGGTTTTATTATTAAATAGTAACAAGAGAATAACAAAAATTATTATGAGAATATGTCTTAATTTTTTCTTCACTCATGTTAGGATTGATAAAGTAGCCAATACTGTCAATGGATATTTGGGTTGAGATAATATATTATTATTTTGTTTCGAGTTATGGTCAAACATAAGCTCTATTTATAAAACGCTCGCAGTTGTTTCAGGAAATATAACTTTCTACCCCCCCTAAAATTCAAGCGCCTTTGAAATAAGTAAGAATGCTTTTTTTTAACCATCTTAAATGTTTTTTTTTTTTTTTTTGCTTTGAAATCAAGCAGTCTTTTTTATATCCATCAATAGCTTTATAGTTTTAAATTGAAACAAGTGCTTCTTAAATGAGTAATTTGAAAAAATTTTGATTATAAGAAATTATTTATTCATTAAAAAACTATAATTTTATGAAAATATGGCCGACGATGAATTACTTGTATGTTACATAATAGTTACACTTTTGTTACCTCCATTGACTTTTTATACCACAAAATATAGTAGCGACATTTTGAATACTGATGATGTGATCAGAGCTGTCGTTTATTTTTAAGAGTTTTAGTATTTTAGAAGTATTGTATTTAAAAAACTGGGGATCACAAGATGTAGCCAATTATCGGTTATTATTTTACCAAATATGAAGATATATCAGCGGCGTTGCGTCCATATAACACGATTCCTATCGTCTTACCTTTTAAAATTTGTCCCTTGTTCATAGGAAAAACCAGCAACTAATATCGTTTTTCATTGACGAAAGGAGTTACTCCTTTTGTGAAAAGATTTACTCTTTTTCTATTTTTCATGTTTCATTGAAAAATAGAGTAGATCCGGAGTAACTCGAAACGCCACAGATCTACTCCCATTTGGTTGGGAGATCTACTCTGAATTCACGTACACATGCAAAAACATTTGTTCTGTCAAACGTTAAATGGAAAATAATTTGATAATTTTAAATTTGTTGTGTCAGCGTTAGGTTCAAAAAATTGTTGAAAATTATAAACAAACGAGTAAATAAGTTAGAAATCAGTAATTTGCTGGACAAAATCAAATTTCAAAATGTGAAAATATGAATTCTTATATGTGAACATCAATTTAACCTCCAATACAAGGATAAAACCTAAAAACATGTTTCATTGAAAGGAGAAGTTCTCGATTTGAGAGAAAATCTGTCGAATTTCAATGAAAAACGCTATAAGTCTACAACTAAGCAGTCAACAGCACAGTCTTTGCCCATACACACAATGTTCTTCAAGCACTTTTAAATTTGCGAGATAGACACACAATACACAAAGCATACACAAAGCATTGAAAATCGCCGCGCAGAACATATTTTGTGTTTGTCCCTGTTTTTCTTCGATATACTTCCACCCCGGTGCCTCCCTTTTCAATACACGTTCTCTTATTGAAAAAAGTAAGACGATAATTTTCGTCTTACTGCAATAGTGCAATGTCCGCTTGGAAAAAATAATACAGTTTTCGCCTTCGAGGTAGGTAGGTAGGTACGGCGAGTCTACAACTAAGCAGTCAACAGCCTATCTTTGCCCATACACACAATGTTCTCCAAGCAGCAATCACTTTTAAATTTGCGAGATACACACACAATACACAAAGCATACACAAAACACAAAGCATTGAAAATCGCCGCGCAGAACATATTCTGTGTTTGTCCCTGTCTTTCCTACGATATACTTCCACCCCGGTGCCTCCCTTTTCAATATACGTTCTCTTCTTGAAAAAAGTAAGACGATAATTTTCGTCTTACTGCAATTTCTGCTTGGAAAAAATAATACAGTTTTCGCCTTAGAGTAATGTACGGCGAATTCGGTTTTGTTGTACCTACTGTTTTTTTTTTTTGTTCTACTGATCATAGTTTTGGATTATTTGTCTTCTTAAGGTTCACATTTCATTAATCGCATTAGTCATTGTCGAGAAAGCATAACATTCCTTAAAGTACTTATAATCAAAATTCCTTTCCTCCTAAAACTTTTGGAAGCTACTTCAACTTTCTAAACGACACCTCTGAGTTTTGGTATACATTGACATAAAATTAAAATTTTACTAAATTGTTACTAAATTGTTACCTCCTCTTTCAAAATTTAAGTAACAAAGATGTATTTGGTTACTCTTTTGCTACAAAAACTGTTTCATTTGAATTGTTACTCCTTTGTTACCGGTTTGTTACTGTAATGTTACTTCTAAGTTCTCTCTTTTCCAAAGTAAATTAAAGTTGTGTTTGTTACTGTGTTGTTACTAGCTTGTTACTAAATGAAGTAACAAAGAAGTATTTGCTTACAAATTTGCAACAACTTCTTTGTGAACTGTCATTTGTGATTACACATTAGTTTTCATTCGGTGTTCGTTGCGGTCGCGTGTCTTTTATTTTGGTTTCCTTATTTGTTTTAAAGTTGCACCCTAAGTCGGTTGAGGTCTTCTTCCACTAGGTTGCGCCACCTAAGCCGAGGTCTTCCCCATCCGATTTTGCCTGCAATGTGCTTTCGAAAGCATGTCAGGCTGAAGCGTTGATGTCCATCTGCTCCACATTTCCAGGCATCATAGTTTCGCGATGCGTACTGTTTTAGCTATGCCCATGTCGCGGTACAGCTTGTACAGTTCGTTGTTGAATTTCCTCCTCGGCACACTGCCTTCACATTTTCTATCAAAAACCATTCGAAGTTTTTTTTTTGTCGAAACGACGATCCTCCGCTTTCGATAAATTCCATACTTCCACGCCGTATTGCGGGACTGGGATCGGAGTGGTCAAGAAAGAGTTGCCTTGGATTTCCTGAAAAGGGTTTTATATCTCTTTCATAACTTAGGTATTGTCCGTGTCTATAGCGGACCTATAAGTAGACGGAGTCCTGTAATACTGTGAAGCTTTGTCTAACGTTTTGTTGGATGATAGGTTTTTAATAACTCGAGAAGTGAATTCATGGAACTTCGAGTAATGTGATGCGTCACAGACCAATTCGCTAAAGCTGACTGAAAAGATCCCGGAGAATCAAGTGCGCTTATGTAGTGTTGTTCGTCATTGATAACGTTCTGAAGCATTTTGGTTGGAACATAGACATTTTCCTCTGAATTTCCAGAACAATTGATAGGTATTTCAAGACCACATGGCACATTTGCTGTGTTATGTTGACCTCTTGCTACTTCAGATGGTTGCTCATTACTTTTACAATGTTAAAGTAATGAATGTTGAATCGCTTTCTTTTTTTTCCAGAAACTTCCATTTCTTTTCACTTTTTTCAACAGATCTTCAAAATTTTGTTTAAATTTAAACGGTGCCATGAAAAATTTAATAACTTTTTTAAAATGATTACAAAATTAATGTAATAATTGATTTCAATTCACTATCGAAAAGAAGATGTCAAAATTGATAACAATGAAACCTGTGTGTTACTTCCTTGTTACTCAAAGTCTAGGTTAAAAAAGAAAAGAATTTGGGACTGATTTGCTACTGATATGCTACCTTCCTTTATAATACGTCAAAAATGAAGGTAACAAAGTAGTTTCAATTCAGTTGTTTGTTAAATACATGTCAAAATCAGTAACAGTGAAACTCGTGTGTTACTTCTTTGTTACACTAACATTTTTTAGTATCAGAACTTTGGTCTGTATACTTCTATGTTACTCATATTTTTTTCAGTTTTCCGAAATGGTTTTCAAAAACCATTGAGTTACCTATATGCTACTTAGTTGGTTTTCAAAAACCGTAGTGTTACCTCTTTGTTACCCATTTAGTTACACTTTCATAACAAAACTCGAATCTGTGCCACTTGGGGTATTGTATGTTGTCCGTTGCGATTCTCATTTCATTAATCACGTAAAATAAGGCTGATTCGCTTTGGTCTACAACCAGATTGGCAGGAATTTAATAGGCTCTTGGTCGTCAAGTAATTTGATTTAAAATGGTTTTTAAAAACCTGTTAAAGAAAAAAACAACTTTATGAATTATGAGTGATAACGCGTAATAGATATGGTAGCAGAAGTTTAACGAGTTTAGGTTCCATTTGACCATTAGTGGTATTTGACTTAATGGAAATTGTTGCTTCTAGAAAATCTTCCTCTTGTATTTTGACGAAATGGAAGTGACTGTTTATAAAGTTGATTCCTCTTCAATGACAGAATAAATACTTGAAATTAGAAACTAAGGTACGATATTAAATTTTTTACTGACCACATCATAGTCAATGGCATCACTTAACCATTTACATGGTTTCCTTATAATTTAAAGCAAATTTTTCAAGAATTTTTCGCAAGATATTAAATTACCAAGTCTGCTGCCGCAGAAGGTAGGATTTGTGGAAGTCCTGCAACACGTATCGTCTCCATCGACTGTACACTGCATTCCGACATGAAATTGCAGTAGTGATGTCGCGCTTAGGTAATGCTGACTGTTGGAGTTTGAATATCTAAGTGGGTGCCTGGAGGGTAAGACGGTTTTTGAAGATGCAAAAAAATACCTCACTATTCAAACCTTTGAATGCTTTCTATAAAGCGATGGAGACTTTGAATGTCTTTGCTCATCACATCGCTCGATTCCCTGAACAAGATCTATTCCAAATACAGCTCACTTCTTTAAAAAAGGAGACTAACGTGCAGGGAAAGTTGTTTGGTATAAGGTATAGCCTTTTCTTTACTTGTAAGTCTTTCCAAACACTAATAGCAGGTCTCAAACACATAGTACTAATAAATAGCAATACTTTCTATAATAGCTTCCCAATAATTAGCAGAAAAAACGGAAGTTGCTGCCATGACAAGATGCTAGGTTACCAGATCTCAGTGCAGATTACCTTAAACTTAATTCGAGGAAGTCCAAGACAATCACGGAGGAAGTGTTCTGTGGTCAATATTCTCTTAAGAAAATCCAGTGAAGGTGCGGTTCATTCAAATGCGTGGCGTAGATAAGTGGCCCCATGCCACAAAGACAATATGTTCAACTCCACTTCGGATAAGGGAAAGAAGTCTTCTTAGTGTTGGTAAGGATCGGAAATTTTTAGTTCAACTTCATGCAACGATTTAACGAACGAAAATGATCAGTGATCATTGTTTCAGGTTTGGTATTCAACTCTTTTGTTTCTAATTTTTGTGGCCGAAGAAGGTCATAATGAAATTCAATAAGTTAGTAAACGGCTAAGTTAGAAAACGATTTTCATGGCTGTGTGTGATATAAATTTCGGATTACTTGCGATTAACTCGCGAAAGGCAATACATTCCAGTGAAAAACACTTTTTTAATGTGTCTAAGACTAGAACCCACCACGAAATAGGGCGACAGGCTGACCAAAGTCATAGCACGACAAATTATCATAATAAAGCATAACATCATCAGTTGTACGGCTATAGTGAACACTTTTCTACTGGAATTTACTTCATGCTGATATATGTTTCCTTCTTCCTTTTTACCTTTATTTAAACGGATGTTTGCCTCAAGTAACTCACAAAGAGGAAACCATTAGATAATATTGATTAATGATCTGGTATCCATTCTTTACACTTGTCATTAAAAATCTGTTCACATCCATTTACGAAATACATACAATTACCTACATTCAATTGTTTGTTTTCCTTGACACCTTTCCTTTTTCCTGAAAGAACATCCTGACAAATTGCTGCACAAAAGTGCATCAATTCGATACAAATTTGAAAGAAGAATTAACAATCCTTGTTATCCTTTTACAAATAGCATGTAATCCTATGTTTCTGCCGTTCTCCATTACCTATTGAACAATATTGTGTAAAATAGGCCCACTTTCATTAACAAACAATTTTGTTCCGTTTATTTGTTGACAAAAAAGAAAAACATCCTCAAACCTTGTTTGTCGGTCAATGAAAACAAGAATAGATACACAAACAAACGGTCTAGACTTTGAAGAAAAAGAGGAAGAAAGAAAAAAACATAATCACAAACAACTATCCAATTGCAGATGTTCATCCCTGAAGAAGAACAGAAATGAATAATGCAACTGACTTGTTTGCAAAGTCCTTCTACACACACACACAAGTACCCAAACATTTACCTTCTGCTCTGCAAGGGACATTTGAAATTTTCCACATTCCCATAAATGCCTCCGGCAGCGAGCGGTGGCAAAAAACGAATTGTCGCAAAATTGGATAACAATGCCTGGACGAAAAAAGGACGAAGATCCTTAACCAAATCAAACCGCACATCTGGTCGAAAAAAGGGAGAGTCGAGTTATTATCAGCACTATCTTGCAAAGTCACATAACAAAAGATGCACAAGACGCGCCATGAAAAAAGACGTCCACACCATAGGAACCGAACAAAGTCGTATACCGCACCATGTAATGGACACACCGGAAACAGAATGCAATAAAATCTCACTTTACCTTGTTGCCCATTGTCAGCCCAGGATACGTGTAATTGGTCACCGCATTTATCACATTTCACAAGTCTGAGGGTAAATTTTGTTATTCTTATTCTTTGGCTGCATCCTTTAAGTCAGTTTGCAGTGTCCTGCTTGAGGCAAGGGAAACCTTCCATCCTACCTACATATCCTTACCTCCAGGCTAAGGTGTATGAATTTATTGTTCCGCATTCGTGATGATTAATTGTTTCCGATCTGTTTGCGTTTGAATGTACTATGTGGGTCCTTTGCAAATTGAAATACTGTTCGTCCTGACACAATGTCAGATCGGATGTCGATGGTAGAAGTCCAAAATGAAAAAAAAAGAAACAGGAATTGAATTCGGTCGAAGAAAAATAAAATTGGACAAACGGAACCAATGCCCGATGGGAATGCAAACCAAATCAGCAGGAGGATTCAATTCACTCTCTCCCTCTGTGTCTCTCTTTCTCTACCATACGTGAAAATGAAAAATCAGAAAGGAATTGAAATTTTCAGCAGAACATAAAGCTAAGAAGAGAAAAAAGGAAGGACATTCAACAAAAAAAAAAAAGTATATGGAGCTTCGAATGCAAAGGAAAAAATCAATCAGTCACTCGCTTTTTAAAGAGAACGCAAACAAATGACATCTGCAATTCACCATATATCCGTTTTTCAAAAGGAAAGAAAAGGACATGGAACAAGTACCTACAAGGACGACATACAACATTCAATTGAAATTGAATAGCTATTGAACACAAAAATGTGTGTCAGTGTGAGGGGCGACTATGGCTGATGGAGCAACAAATAGATGGGAAAAAAGAATCCTTTCAAACGAGTGCCACAGAAATGCTCTCCCAACACACACAGAAAGACAGCTTCAATTTGACTTTTCAATTAATGATGATCGCTTATGTCTGGGATGCACAATCATTAAAAAAGGATGTAGATAGGAAGGTACGAGTAGGTAGGTAAGAATGGAGGCGGAAGGATCCTAATGAGTATTGAAATGTTTGCAATTGAGCATGGGTCTCTTCTTCCCACACACCTATACAACTAGTTCTTAGTGATTGATGAGCGGATATCCTTTTTAAGTTGTATGGCAATAGGTTTTTGCAAATGGCCCAGACTGATTTGTGATTTGGGGATAGGTAATTGCATTGAGTATATGTAATTGAGATTCAATGAGTCTCCTTTAAACAATTGCCGATTAATTGACTGTTTCCTGTCTTACGATAATATTTAATTTGCAGCATAGTGTAACGATGAATTTTATGGGTGGGTGTATGAGTATGGTCTGAGAAATATTGTCTCGATGAGTTTAATTACAGCTGTTTTCTGCTTAAATGTATATTTTAAGATTTTGTTTTGGGTAGTGTCGAGTGAATGGTATAACGTATAAGGTTGAGAGAAAGAAGCTAGACCTTGTTTATTTTTTATTCCATATTTTGGAAGTGCCCCTCAAAAGTGGTTCCAGTTAGAAATATGTAACTTGAAATATTTGGGCAGACCCAAAAGCCTGGGTTCTGGAGAATAAAATGTTACATAAAGTAATTCTGTATACTGCACTTCTATTGAACATACAGAGACCACTCCTCAATTCATACTGTCTCATTTAAGACATTCTTATGTGTTATTAAAGTTAGTCAACAGAGGGGGGAGAAATTGTAGTTGTATGCAGAAACACTTCATTTCGAACACAAAGGATCCATTCCGCTCTCCGGGATAAGGAAATAGCCCAAGTAACAAAATCTAACCACGGTCGCAAAACAACTGAGGTCATAAATAAACCGAAGTTAACTGTGGTCATAACAGGGCGTTTATTGAGTTACTTAAAAGCTTTCGGTTAATTTACGACATAAATAAAGCCAAATTATAATTGAGGTTTGACTTGGGGTAAAATTTTCTCTCATTCTAACTTTGAAGTTGATTTGCAGTAAGATTTTTTCTCAATTTGAACTGTTTTCCAAATTCCGGTTCAAAAAAACTCAACAAAAAAACTCAAAAAACAACCTTGAGGTCAAATGTTCGATTTGTGTTAACCATTTTCTAACACGTCCTTCTTTTTTATAGTTTAAAATAACTATTATATAACCTAGGTCAATTTAAGGTACTTTTCCCACTCATTCTTAATTTCAATAGTTTATGAATTACGTTTTTTATTACCTATTTTTTAAACACTCATTGTTAAATGTTGGTTGAGAACTAACCGAAACTAGTCTTCAGTTGTTTATTTGTTCCATATCAACCAAATCCAAATGAAAGTTTTGAATAAGTCAATAAAATACTTTTATTTAACACTGAGTATTATTTATTGGTTAAAGATCAACCAAATCTAAATACACGTTTTGAATAAGCCCTTAAATTACGATTTTTCGACACAGAGTATTTTTTATTTACTTATAACCAACCAAAGTTGACCAAACTTGACTTTTGAATAAACCAATAAACTACCTTTCTTTATTCAACACAGAGTATTAAGAGTTAAAGAAGTGTTAAAAATCAACAAAATGTAGACACAAGTCTGGAATAAGTTCTTAAATTACTATTCTTTTTAAATACAAAGTTTGTATTGGCTAAAAATTAACCAAATAAAGACTCAATTTTAAAATTTTGCTCCTTGCAGAACAGGTAAAAAATCAACGAAATCCAGATATACGTTTGGAATAAGTTTTAAGATTACGCTTTCCAACCTACAGCACACACACATGTTTAAAATAAGTTCTTAAATAACTTTTTTTCCAACCCACAGTATTAATTATCGGTTGAAACTAAAAGAAATCCAGACACACGTTTGGAATAAGTCATTAAATTACGCTTTTTCAATCCAAAACATAATTTATTTATTGGTTGGAAATCGATCGCAAGTAAACCTCAGTTTTAAATTACATTTATTTCAACCAATTTACAATTCCGGTAATATTTCATTTCATTCCCAACGACTATTCAACTGAAAACAACCCTTCAGATATACCCATCTCGCTTTCGTATTCCAATGCAAAACTGATCGTCATACCCATGCATGCTTTGCGCATTCACATGTTTAATCAGTTTATTGTTTTGCATTGTGCTAGTCGGTTGTCGTTTCAGTTTTCGGAGTGTTCAGTATTCATTGTGAAAACCAAATTCAAGACTTATAAAGTGCGTAGTGATTGCGTGCATCTGATTCAAAAAGACTACTTCTTCAGGTGAGTGACCTATAAATCAATCCTTCAAATTATAATTTCCATATATAATAAGAATTATTTATCTGTTGGCCAGCGTTAATTTTCGGTTTTTTTTCAGCGAAAAGTTCTAAGTTATAAAGTACCCTTAATTCAACCAAACCACAACTCATTTGTGTGTTTTTCTAACCTTTTTTTAACCATTTTATAATGGACTACAAATTGTGGCTATAATAACCAAAAACTAACTCCTTCTTGACGCTAATCAAACTAGAGACGCCATCAACACCGTTTTCTTTATTATATTATATTTATTATTATTATTATTATTATTATTATTATTATAATTATTATTATTATTATTATTATTATTATTATTATTATTATTATTATTATTATTAGTGTTATTTTCGACTATTTTTTGTATTATATTGACAGAATAATCGGTTCCAGCAAAAAAGTGAAGATTAATTTAAAGACTTTCAAATATAAACTTTTTCAAAATGTTATCTTGTTTTTTTCTTTTTTTATTATAGATCAGAAAGTTGTCGACATTAGGGGGGTTGGACGGAGTGAGATCTATGAGAACTTTTTGTAGGACAATGTTTTCGGACAGTCTGCTCTCCCTTTTATCCTGGCACGGCACTTCAACAAAAAAAAGCTTTATCAAAGTTCAGTGAAAACTGAAGCTTTATCAAATTTCAGGCAACATTTTCTGCCATTATGGAGGCATTAAGGCTACGGTACCCCAGCTTCACCCATATCGAGGTGTCGACATTTCTCAAAAATTATTTCAAGCACGCTCCTTTCAGAGCGGGAAAGTCAGTCCTGTAAGTACTTAATTTACTATTACTTAGTTTAGCGTAGTCAAAGTTAATTCATATACCTACTTTTAGAGACAAACTTATTCACGTTTGCTTAATTTTTTTTTTTTTTTGTTTCTTTTTAACAGCAACTAATCTTTTACGAAGCCACCGTCAGCCTTCATCTTCTAACCACCAGTGACACCAGCTCAAGCAACACCACTACCAGCGACACCAAAACAAGCAAAATCACGATCACCACCACCAAGTTCAACCACCGTCAGCGACACCACCCATCGTCTGAGTCTAATCAGCACCAGTGACTCCACCACAACCGACACTACCATTTATAATTTTTTTTCCAATAAACTGAAGCTAATGTAAACTTAAATTTATTCTTATCATTTATAGAAGAGAAGGTCTTCAGTTTCAGATGGGAAGAATTTAGAGCTACTGAACGATGGTAGTTTTAAGGTGTTATTTTCATAGCTTTTTTAATCATTTCTTTTCAGTGCTCAGAAAACTTGGGCCAAGGTCACCCCGGGTCTAATTGAAACGTGTAGTACTTTTGACAGTTGTTCTCTCTATCACTTCTGGAAGCATGAAAAGAGCAATTGTCAAAACTACTATTGTTCAATTTGGACGTGGGTGGCATTGGGCTAGGTATTTTGAATACTGTATGGAAACGGTTTATAAAAACCGTTAAAATAACGTCTCAAAATAACCAACGGTTATTATAGTTTTTTTTTTTGAGAGTATATCTGAACGGTTTCAAAAAGACGTCAAAATACGGTTTAAAACTAACCATAACTCAATAAAGTAGGATTTTTTAAAAACCCTATCCAAACGGTTATGTAACGGTTGTGAAGTAACCAAAAAAAGACATAATAGGTACACGGTTTTTTTCAAACCATTTTGAAACGGTTGCAAACATACGTCGTAATAACGTTTAAAAATGACCGTAACTCAACAAAGTTTTTTAAGAAGCCTATTTAAACGGTTGTGCACCGGTTGTGAGATAACCAAAACCCAACATTATACCGGGTATTTTTTAAAACCATTTACAAACGTTTGCAAACTTACGCCGAATCAACGTTTAAAAAACAAGAAACAGTTATTTACTAACTTAATTGAAACGTTAATTATAAACTTGCTTAAGCCTGAGGTTAAATTTTACCTGACCATTTACAGGCCCGGGAACGTTGCTGTAAAGTGATTTAATAGTTACGGAAACCTATTTATAACTTTGAAGGTTAATTGACCTCGGTTGACGTCCGGTTGTTTAACCGGCTTTTAACCAAAAATTGTTACTTGGGAGGGATAGGAAGAGGGTTGACTGAATTATATAGGTTGAGTTGGATGAGTTTTGTGAATTCGATCAAAGGCAAGTTTGAGATGTTGTCCATTTTCGGAGCTGTCAAAAACTCCGTTTTCTTTTCCAAAATGTTGGGCCATAGGTGTCGGCGAGCCCGACAAATTTCAAAAAATCATTACCTTACTCATTGGCAGTTTAAGAACTTTCTGGTGAATTCTGTTGTTTTTTACCTCTGGTGGCCTTAGCTCATGGATCTTGCTGGTTTGTTTTAATGACTCGATGTTGACACTCTCCAGATCTATGTCACAGTATACTAAGGTTCAACTCAAAGTAACGACGTCCGTTGAGCTGAGCTGTCTCAAATAACTGTGATAACTTTTTAGCAACTATAGGATTTTGTAAGTCTGGATGAGATAGCTTTTATGGCCGTCTTGATGTTAATGAAGATGCAAAATTTTGTGGGCTGATTCAAGCTTAGCGAAATGTTTTGTGGCTTTATGGTCTCATGTTCCTTCAAAAGTCTGAGAGCCTTAGTGATCTACTAATGGGAGCATAGTTTAAAAATTATTGCTTACGGTTTTGAAACCGTCTCCTAAGACGGTGACATGACTTACGTTTAGTCGCTTTTATTTCATAATATTTTTTCGGGAGATTTTTCTTTTCATATTCCAATCAAAGAAACTAATTGAACCATCGCATTTCCAAGACTAGTTTCTTAATCATCATGATTGTGCAAGTGCAGCGGTTGAAGTGTACAATTTTTGTTATAATCATCTTCTCGTTGTGATTCAGACATCCATATCTCAAACGCACAGCTTCATAAAGATGCAATCTGTATGTTAAAAAAAAAAAACAAGTATCTGGTCACATAGCTCGTTCACTGGTATAAAGGCAGATACTTTGTAGTTCTTCTTTGGTGACAGACTCTCTTGGGGTTGGGGTTCTCTTAATCGAGTGGATTTAACCTCACGTATTTTGACCATAGTTGTAGGTTGTAGGTAATCTTCAGGTGAAATATCTTATGCTTATCAAAATCGTTCCCTTTGGATTCCACAAATGTTTTCTATGATTCTTAGCGTTGAATGGGGTTCCAGGAATCATTTTTTGGTGATGTACTTGCCGATTTTGGGAAAGTTTTCTGTTATGTCCAGGTATTTCATGCTTAGAAAACAACAATAATGGAACTAATTGCACAACCTGTTCAACTAAAGTGCAGAACTCAATTCGATTCGATGCAGATTAGAGCCATCGGACCCCATTCGATAACCATTCGACCGACATGTTTCTACTAATGTGACAAGTTTACACAATTCTTACGGTCCATGACATCATTATAATCGCAACTGCTTGTGTGAAAATCACAAATAGCTATCAGTCTGTCAAAAAAAGACTCACGGAATGAGAGTTGATCTTTCTTCACTTTGCACAAAGTGCTTCTCTTTAAATTCAATTATATTTCCTAAAAGAACTAGTGACCTCCTTTTAATACAAGCACCATTAATTCCACCCATCTCCGATAGCTGTAAGCAAAATAGAAAAGATAACGGACATGCCTTTTCCTATCCATACAATACTTAAGAAGTGGAAAAGCTTTTACCTACTTAACCTCGGTAAATTTCAAATTAAAAACACTCCTTTCATCATCGTACTTTATAATAAAACGCGGCATTGACTTTACTCTCTTCGAAACTTTTTTATAATTTGCCGTCAAAGACAACCGCTTAATCCTTGAGTTATCCTGAATAACGATGATTTACAAATTTTCAAACTTCGATTAATTTAAAGTTTTTCTTTTGATATCACCACCGCACACACTCTTCCCTGAGTCGTGACTCGTGACGATAGCTATAGGAACTAAGTGAATACCAGCAGGAGAGAGTAAAAAAAAAGAATCTTAAATAATGAAAACTTTTAGCCCGTAGTGTTGAAAGAACAAACTTAACCAATAAATCCTGTCTTTCATGTTGAATTGAAAAGTCATAATTTTCCACAAGTCCATTGCACTCTATGCGATTATGAAGAGAGGGAGAAAGAGGGAGAGGTTAGGGACCTGACAGCATTGAACGGCGGTGGACAATTTCTTTTCGAATCGCTAGCTCCTGTCCTTGACTAGCCATCAACACCTTCTCACTCAAATGAAAGCAACAGTCATTATCCTTCCCTTCTCTACAAATTTATTGGAAAAATGGACCCATGTGCCACATTCCTTATTGCACGGCAGTCTATAAAATCCCCAACAACTCACTTCCCAACTCCATCATCATTAATTTGGGGAATGAGCCAAATCGGCTTTATTTTTCCTGCGAAAGTCTGGCACGCTACTTAACTTCCTGCTTTCGGTCAATGACCGCTACTATCGTAGCAATTGAATATTTTTCTTCCTCATACTTTCCCCGTAATTACATTTATCGTTATTTTGGCTTTTAATCTCCCCTTTTGCGATTTCGAGAGCCCATTTATCTAATGAAGAACTTTTTGCCTTTTCCATCAAAATTTGCTAAATGGACGTATCGATCGCAATAAGCAAAGCATTCCCAAACCATATGCACTCTCATATCGTAATAATACCCTGGATAGCCTAGAAGAACTGTCATAATTCATTAAGCCCCTTTCTGTCTGGCAGTTTTCTCATATCCGATACTAGACAATTGATAATTACAATCCGTAGGACGAAGGATTACTAAAACCCAAGGGGCTATTGCTACTGCACGACCAACAACAGTCCTGCCGCACTCTTTATCGTATATAGTTTTAATGGAACATTTACGCTACCACATGGGTCCATCCCCCTAAAAGGCCGCAAAGGTACTATGTGAGAGGGGCCAAACTTTGCTGCTGCCAGGATATGGCTATTATTCTGTTACTGCAAAACAAATAACCATAATTCATCCTCAGCAATCCCACAGGAATGTCGCTGCTTCATTGTGTTGTTGTTGTTGCTGTTGTCGACGTCATTCGCTTTTGCTTAGAGAAAAAGGAGAAAAGAATAAAATTGTTGGCAATACGCAAGGTTAGAGGTTATGTTGTTCTCACTACGAAGGGTTTTTTTTCATTATATCAATGAACACTAAGCCGTGAAGAAAAGAAACTGACATGCCACATGATCTCACAATAATGCTGCGTCTAAGGATTCCAAAAAAAAAGGAAAAGAGTGGTTTTATTAAAAAATATTTTTCAACCCTTGGTGCGATGTCCTAACGCGGATATGCCAATCTTCAAGTATAAAGAAGGAAATTAAAAAAGCCTTTCCACATCAACTTTTTTCTCGTCTAATTTTTCAAAGGAATTGTCCTTGAAATTCTTTGTGGCATATTAAGATGGGTGGATTTTTTGTGCGATTTTCATTTGAATGAAGATTTTTTTTTCCTTTTTTTTTTTTTGTCGAAGTTCCTTTCAGTGAACTTTTGGGTTGTGCCGTCTTGATTTTTCAACTTCAAATATAAAAGGCTTCCCAAATGAGGGGTTGAAGAATATACTTTTTACAAACAATTTCTAAGGAATTGCGTTTTTAATCAGAGATTAACGATGATGTATTGCATTAGGACAAAGGATATGGGAAGTAATTGTGGCGTGCTTGAAAATTTTGAATAGAGAATTGTACGAATATCGAGTGCTGGATGATGTTTTTAAAGGGACGTGAAAGTGTTGCCGTTTGAAGCTTCCCAGAAAATGGTTTTTACCAAATTAAAGTCCACAATCTTATTTTGCTGCTCAGTAGTGGAGAGCCAACCAAGTTGACGAAAATTAACTAAATTTTGCAGAGCACAGATTCATAGTTTACCTTTTTTCCTGTTTGCGGCAGCAATAAGCATGGCTAACTTCGAAAAACCATTTATGGAACATCAAAACACGACGATTTGTGAAGTTTTTTTCTGTTCAGGTCACGTGTCAGGTCCTATGGTCGTAGCAAAAAGTTTAACAAATTTTTAGACGTCATCCACAACTTTAATACGATAAGCAGGAGGTGACAAAATATCAACTTTGGTTATGAAACTCAGTGCAAGCGTGAGAAAAAAAGGACGCGCTGTACTCAACACCACCGCTTTGCTTAGGCCAATCCTTGAATCAGAACTCCAGCGTGGTATTTGTGCACTCAAATCGACTTGCAGCTGCAAAGAATGCTCGCTCTGAGCGTGATTTCGCCCTTATCCCTGGTCTCCACATGCATTGAATCTATCCCAGTTATTACAGCAGCCTTTGAATATAGTTAGTCAAGGCCATTATATAGCAGCTTCATCTTCAATGAAAAAAATGAAAAAAATTTCATCTGCATATGGTTTTCCACCATTTTGTTACTTCGTTGTTGTGTTTGGTATAAAAAAATATGTTTCAAAATGCCCACAATACAAAAATTGGCAGCTGCTTTTTGCGTCTGTCATATTCTTACTTTCTGCTATAAATTTAGAGCAAGTGAAGACACAGCGTTATGACCAAGGTGTAAAGCAGTTTTTTGAAAAAACCGAAGTTACAGCTGACGACAAGGCCGAGACCAAACAGTTCGATATCGCATCGCAAAACTTCGGATCGTAGTCTATGTGGTGCTGTACCCGTTGGTGTTGCCGTAAAACTCAAAACGAGCTACGTGTGGATGATATCAATTCCGAAGTCATCAGTATTGGTGGCAAGTGGCTTACTATCTTGCAGCGATTGAATGATAAAAAAGTATCATATTGATAGCCCTCAAGGTGGTTTTTTGCCTCCCACTTAATTGACCCACTCACGTATTGCTCATCTGGTCATGAAGTGCGGCTATAAATCACCGAAGGCTAACGGATGCTGATGCGGAGGCGGATGTCAAATTTGCCCTCCTACGGTGGTAAATCTGCCAAGAAGTCCGAGAAGTTGGTCTTATTTGGTCCAATCACGTATTGCTCATCAGGTCCTGACGTGCGTCTGTGAATTCACCAAAGGCACACATTTTAACAGTAAGTTCAAATCGGTTGCGTCATCCTAGATGTCAAATGAAAAATGGCCCATCTGTCGAAAAGTCTGAAAAGTCGGTGGTCTACGATTCTTTGGACGCAGAAACTATCCAAAGTGGCTTGGAATATTCAATTGCTTCATTTATCTATTACTGAATGAAAGTGGGAGCCTATTCTGAATAATCAGCTCGCCTGACTGCCATGGGCAACTCATTGAAGAACACCAGAGAAATGATTGACAAGTTAACTTTGACTTTCAATCGTTTCAGACAGTTTGTCATTACCGACCCGTAGAACTCATAAAGTATCTCTGTTGCTGCTAAATAAATAAATAAATAGATGAATAGGCTGACGCAACAAAGCGAGGAGCCTCAGGTCCTAGCGCATTTCTGACAACCATGCATTGCGAGGGAATAGGTAGGACCTATAATTTTCTGCCGATTCCGAACGGCTAATTAAGAAAGAGATTTTAAGAACAAAGGCTAGAAATTTGAAATAATTATTTATAAATCGAAGCAATCAAGAAACAAAGTGGAAGAGAAAGAGTAACGGAGCGGGTTCTATGAAATAAACAAACATGAAGTTGCTTTAATCGAACTATCTGAATGCAAAAAAAAAAGAAGACAAAAACAATGGCAATCCGAACATAACATGCATAAATGATCTCTCATCACAAACGTTTGTCTCTTTCACATTTGGTAATAACAACACATTCCACCAGTAGCAGGTACTAATTTTTAAATAAGACACGGCAACACCAATGACGATGTTATTTACTTTTCTACGTAATCCCCACATTAGGTAGATGCGATTTTTATCACATATTACTTATGAAAAGGATACATCCCACCCACCGAGCCTCATACTTGACTTCTCAATCAGATTGTAGTCAAACTGCTCTAATCTATCTCTGAGCACGTCTTAACATTTTGACATTCGATTCCTCTTCAACCATCGCCAAATGGGCTCAGAGTGATATTGATCGATCAGCAGATGAATCGTTGAAGTGCCGGCCGCTTCTCCCTTTTGTTTTTTTTTTTTCATTCCTGGATGATGCTCCCTTCGTCTACCTATATCATCATTCCACTTTATGAGATAAACCCTTTCATTTGGAGGAATTGATTAAATGTTTTCGGGAATTAATTCCAAATGATATGTTCGGACTTGAGGAAAGAGATGAAACAAGCTCCCAATATTTGGAGGACCACACTAACGCGTACTCTTGTCGGATTTTTATGACCTTGGCTTTGTTGGTCTTCTTGTGTTGTGTTTGTGGAACGCAATACCAGCAGCCAACGATGAAGGGTCCTCTTGCTCCAACAACGACGATGAAGATGATGATGATGATGATGATGACGCGAAGAGACATGAAAAATCAATTTGTGTAATTTATTCGATCGGCGGATTGATTAGTGCCCCTTGTGTGCTGATGCATATCTTTTTATATACCTGCGTTCCACAGAAACACTCTTAAAAAAAGTTCGGTCAGAAACTGGATTTTGAAACCCTCTTCCAAATAAAAAAAACAAGAATTCGTGGCTAATTGACGGGCATATTTGGTAAACACCGAAATACTTTCAAAGACGCACAGCCCGTCCATGGAATGAAACTCATCGAAAGGATTCCATTGATGCCATCGTCATTAGTGAGGATATGGGAAACGAACACATGAATCCTTTCGTTGAAGTATATTCCCACTAAGTGGCCTGAGCGAGTTTTGATCGTCCATCAAAATCCATCGAAAGTTTGTGTTTTTACAGAAAATCGCGAATAACAGTGCATTCGTGCCTTTATGGATTATTCGCTTTATGTGAGGATATGTGCCTTTAGTCATACATGAGTTGAACGTTGAACGAACAAACGACAAGCTTGATGACAAGCTGATATCTCTCGTAGACATTTCTGAAGTCACACAGTAGAAGAGGAAGCCAGAAGCTTTGGGGCCATGTTTATAGCGTGATGGGTGGGTGAGTGACATGGTTATAACCGTTCCTGCATTGTTTATCGTTGTGTTGATTTAATCCTGTGGAGCTTTGGAGTGATTTAAAATCGAATGCTGCGGAAATTTAAAAGGCTTGACTTGGGAACCATTTTCGGAGCAGCAGTGGAGCGCGTGCACAGTACACCGAACAAAAACTGTGGGGTGGTTTGCCCACGAACCTCATGTATGCAGCTAAACATTTAATTCTAGAGTCGTCATAGTGCTGAATTAATTAGCAAACCATGTGGTACTGGAAGGCATTCAAAGGACTCTATTAAGTCTTAGGACATTCCGTTTTTGTTCTCAAACAGTAGCAATTTTTCACACACATAGGGGAGGCTTTAAAACATTGCCACGTGTCAAAGAACTTAAAAAACAAAGATAAAGGCAAGCATTTTAGTGAAATCTCTTTTCGCAGTGCACGTGGTCTGTCCTATCCTAATCCATGACAAATCGAAATTCAGAACTGTGTCCCTGTCATCTCTGATCTCCGTCGAATGGTTGTCATCCATAAATGGCGTGTTTTGTGTAAGATGTAGAATGTTACACGAAACAATTTCCTGATGAGTGTGCTGTTGCTGTTAGTTCAGTTGGATAAACACAAAGATTCCGGAAACCGAATCATACTACAGGCTAGCTTCCAATAGCAAGAACCCTATTCCAGAACCATAATAATAACCAACAACAACAACGACTACAACAATGATGATTGCTAACTCCAACTTCAACTCCCTCTCTAAGTCTTTTTCGACAATCATCCATCACAATTGTATATGGACAAACGGACTTGCGAATGAATGGTGGTGACGGAAATATCAACGTTATAGACGCATGGAATATGCTTATGGATAGGAGCAATCCTGAACGGTTATTATTTTTTATTTTGGATGCTGAAATGATTCGCTAAAGGGCTTTATAGCTGATGTCGTTGATGAAAAGAGCCACCGTTGGCTACTGGGACCCAACAATGTTCTCTTTCTTCTCGATTGGCTAGACTGTCCGTATGGGGAGATGAATGTTTGCACGCTTTGAATGCTCAACTAAATCCATGATGGATGATGGTTTTATGTTGACGGGTTTTGGTGTGTGGATGGCAAAAGGGCTATCTGGTGTGAATGGTATGGCGGGAAAGGCGATAAAAAGGATTTAAATGGAAGGAATTTGATTAACATACGAGTATTGTCTCTCAAATGTAATTGAAAGGTGTGATTTAGCTTTGGGGAGCAATGTTTTGTACACGAGGTGTAGGGATGAGTAAAAAAAAGATTTACTGTTGATGATGTCCTTGTTGTTATTGAAGTAAAGGTCAGATTTTTATGGCTGGTGTTACTCCTTTTACTGTTTCACAATGGCATAAATAGAAAACAGGGAGCATTTTGTTGGTTGTTTATACCTCGTTCTTCATGTGGGCTAAGTAACCCATTACTTTGGGATTCAAATAACAGGGAAAATTGCGCAGTGTGAAGGTACGCTTGAATGCTACGATAAATCGAATGCTACGATTTACTGGTTTTTTACCCAAAATACGCTCTAAAGCCAGTTCCTTGTTCATTTATTGACAACATTTATGTATGGACTGGAAGCTTTAGTTTTATTCGAATTCAAAAGTCCTGCAGCTTTCTTGCTAATTCAATATCATAAGATTCTAGTGACGATCATTCACCTCGCCGCGATGATGCATCTTGAGAAGTTTTTTTTTTCATCTGAAAAGTGAAGCAATTAGGACTTACAAAATTGATATACCCACTGATATCTTTGGTTTTATTACAAATAATTTAAAAAAGGGTGGTGCAATAGACCGAAGATCCCCAGAGCCTAGCGCATTTATCACCACCATGCCTTGTAAGGGAATGGGGGGGGGGACCTTCAATTTTCTCTTAGTTCCAAACGGCTAATCGGAGGAAGCGCTTTCATGCCAATAAATTTACTATTGAAGGACTTGCCAATTCCTCGCGAAAGACGATACCAGTGGCGGATTAAGGCTTATTGCCTCCCTAGACCCTGTATGACACGCCGCCCTTTTTGATCAACAAAATTCTATATATTTTCAATCACAATTGTTATTAAATTATAGCTTTTATTTTTTACACGACTCATAATGCGAAGCATTAGAGAGTGCTCTATTTTTTATTCAAATATAATTATTAAATAATACAAAAAAATGTTTAATAAACTCTAGCTAGCATAACAAATAATAATTAGCATTTTTCTTACATAACCTGAGCATCAACTATGTCATCATAAACAATTTCTTGAATTAGTTGAGCTTCAATAGACAATAATGCTAAAGCATTAGGTCTATCTTGGCGCTTGGCCCATACTTGCGCGTAAATAAGATTTAACCCTTTTCAAAGTAGAAGAAGATCTTTCTCCAAAACAATTGGTAGCGGGAATACTTAAAAAATACTCAGAGCGATCTTCGAGATGCTTATCCGAATGTGGACATTACATCCGGATAAACATCTTGAAGATTTCGAGAATGCATGACATTGTATATTTCTTGTGCGGAGCGTACATTTTCTGTATTTGCTAGGGAATCTCTGAGCTGACATTGTAAATGAATACATTCATTCTCTAATGTCTCTTCCAAATCATTAGGATACTTTTTAACTAATTTATTCGCAAGATTTTTCAGTTCAATCGCGTCTATATCAGATAAATTATCAAAAAAAATTAAATTTTCATATAGTATTCGATAAGCACTTTAACGGCCAAATGTACGCTTAAGGTATCTAAAATTGGGTAATACACATTATTGGTGCGAACATTTTTCGTGACCAGATGAAGGTATTGTTTCATTCACCCGTGACTCATCTGCCTGAATTTTTCTGTTTTTCTTGCGACCTGTATCATAACGATAATTAACTTGAACTCCAGACAGTACTTTTGCTTTTTCTTCATATTCAGAGTATTGTTTGTCCCTCATATCTTGAAGAAATAATGACAGTGAACCAAACATTTGTGCCACAGATGATAAATCCGCATGAGATTGTGTAGGCTTCTTACGTACAGCATTAAAACGATCTAAAATAACATTCCAGACTTTCACCGAAATTGCCGTTTCTAGGTGCTGTAATTTTCGCTGCAATCCTGTAGCATCAGATCGCGTAGTCAGTTTTTCATCACGATTTTGAGCAATAAAGTTCAGTGCATTAATTATTCCAAGCCACTCTTTGTGTAACGTATAACATGCATCATGACGAGCAGACCAACGAGTTTGAGAGAGATTCTTTAATCTTTTCCAACGATGTGTTGATATATGTAGTGAAAAAATCATAAAGTTATTGTAAAGTAGAAAAAAAGTCAACTGCTTCGGTTACAGATTTAGCTGCACAAGTTCCAACTAAATTTAACAAATGGGAAGAGCAAGGACCATATTCTGGTAATGGATTATTCGTTTTGATTCTTGACTGCACTCCTGAATATAAACCTAGCATATTGCTTCCGTTATCATAACTTTGACCAAGACAGTTCATTATGTTCAAAACATTGTTTCCAAGAGATTTTAATAAAGCATCTTCAATATCTTTAGCCACATGGCCAGTATGGTAAAAATTCTAAAAATTTCTTAACAATTTCACCGTTACGTAGACAAATACCTAGCAAGAAACTCAATAACCAGACTTGAGACTTCTACTTTTTAAACGGCACTCGTAAAACTGAAATAATTACTGTCACTCGCTTACAGACACAAAACGCTCATTAATTCTATACGTTAAACAAAACAAGTCAAACTTGTCAATACCTGCTACGCGTAGCGCTCTTGTTTTCTGTAAACATGTGTAACACACTCATCCCCTAAACGGAACTCATTCTCAATCTCATACAAAATTAGTAGGTACTCTGAAACTACTCAGAATAGCTTCCTAAGACCTCAAAACGTGAAAATCCGGCAAGAACTCGATTTTTGAAAATCGAGGTGAAATCTTCGATTTTCAAAGAAAAAGCGGAAATAAGTTAAAAAACAATAAGTAATTTCAAATGCTTAGTTTTTATATGTAAGAATAATCTCACCAAAGATACAGAATGGAAAAAATATTTAGTAATTCGCAAAGAACATTATCAATTTGATTATCCGAGTTTCATTGAGATTCACAAAACATCGAACATAGGAAAACATCAACTCTAAACTCTTAACCGATAAGTGGACAAAAATTAATTACTTGCAGAAGTTAACAAGAGAGATGGCTGGAGTTGTTTTGCGATATTTTGCTGAAGTGAATACAGATTCTCAATGAAACTCGGCTATTGTTTGTTTTTAATAACCTTATTTGATAATTAGACTACAATTGATTCCATCAAAATATAAGTAACGGAATCCCTCAAATTGAAAAGTCAAAGAAAACATAAATTATAAAATATTCCATAGAAAATTTTTAATAAATTCAAAAAAAACCGCCAATGTATAAATAAATGTTTGGTATATTTTTACGGCTCTTATATTTAAAAGTTCTTGCCGCCCCCCAAATCGTGCCGCCCTAGGCCCGGGCCTCGCGGCCCTAGGCTTTAATCCACTGCTGGACGATACCCGTGCTTTTGTTGGGATTCAATCCACGAACCTCTGGGTTAACAGGCGGACATGCTAAATCGCTCCTCGAGTACCACCTTTGCTTTTATTGGACGGCGATAAAAAGGTTTTGCAGCTTCTTGAAAGTTCAATATCATTTGATTTTTTTTCATCCAAAAAGCAAAGTGATGAGGGTCTACAAAATAAATAAAAAAAATGTTTGGTGGACGAGGGGATTTAAGCAAATAGGGAACAAAAAACCGATCGGAGAAGATCCTTGAGGTAACTGAAAATTCTTTCATTTTTTCAATGGCGTGTTTCCGTTCATGGATTGAGCTCAAATAGTGAAGTGAGCTCGTGCATCCTACTGGTGCTATTCAAAGACCCAAGGAGTGAAGCTGAAAAAAAATCAATCTTTATACGCGTTTACATCCTGAACTGGTATTATAAGGCTGATGAACAGAAGAGGGCGATTAAGCTAGCGGTGACCACTCACCTTTGAATGGAACAGTTAGGAGACTATGGTGTTTAGAGCAGATCCAATCCCTACAATAGAGTTAGCTCATTGGTTTGAAACTCAAAATTTTGAAATTTGAAATTCCAAATTAACCGCCTTAATATTAAAAATATTAAATGAGTGCAATAATGTACTCACCCCGAACGTTTCGCGTCGTCACCGGAAAACTGCTTTTGAAGTATTAGTATCTTCTTTGGCTTCTCATGTTGTAGAGGTGGGTAGACGGTTCTATTTGAAGCAGTTGTTGATTTTGGGTAGGAAATTGGGAGTAAACAGTGTTATCTATATCGCTGGATGTTATTGTGGCTATCTGCAATGTTGATGACGGGGTCCCATGTACGCGACAATTTGATGCTGTCATCGCGATTGAAATTTTGATGGCGTTTGATTTTAATAGCTTCGCGTACAAGCCGAGGTACGAGGTATATGGTGAGGCTCGTGAACTAAAATTTTAGCTTGTTCGAAATGAATCCAGTGATGTTCATCTGGATTGTCTAGAATGTGCTCAACTATTGCCGACTTTTTCGGCTGTTTTTTGCTAACAGCACTTATATGTTCCGTTAAACTAGTGGCAATACTTCGTTGGGTTTGCCCCACATAAGATAAACCGAAGTTGCAAGGGACTGCATAGAATTTGCAATGGAAAGTGATCTTTTGGTGATCGAATCTAAGTTTTCTGAAAATGGGCTTCAACAGCGACTTTGTATCGATAAAATCTACCGAACGTACGCAGTCTTCAGTGGTCGGTGACACTTCAATACTTGCACGATGAAATTGTAAGCCAAACTGAGTAAGACCTTGTGACAGCTGTCAAAAAACCAGATTCGAAAAAAGTTTTGACTCATTAAAAACCACAATTCTAAAAACAAAACACTCTTAGCATATTTCTTGTGTACAGGACTAACTAATCTTGAAAACTCTCAGACACAAGATTATCTATGAAAACAAAATAAAATAACCATGGGATTGTAAACATTCACTCAACCACCATTTTGAACATTTTAATCATGTTTTGGATCCAATCGAACACCATTATACTTTTCTCAGACACTAATTGTGTCATCAAAAAAGTCAGGGTTCTAGAAATGACAGTGAACTCAAAGGCTTACCACCAGGTTCTTAAGAGTGCGCTACTAAAAATAAAAAACAACATTGTTACGGTTTCAGTATCGCTGCATCAACATCTCTTACCATAACTTCCTGCAAAATGTCCTTTTGCACAAAGCATGGTATTTGTGTTCCGCATCCTTTAACGCAAACCCCAAAGTTACTCTATTTCAACTCAAATTGCATTTTGAGATACTTTAAGCTACAAAACCGATTTGCTTAGCAAATTCATGACTTCCTGTTTTCTTTGCAGTAAAACAAAAAGATCTTTCCACATTTTCCATAATAATTTCCGTCGCTTGCCATAGGATACACCGTTTTCATTTCAAAGAAGTATAACTCGGTGGAAGTTTTAAAAATTTGCATTTCCAACTCAGTTGTTGCCGCTTTCTTGAATTGAAATGCAAACGAAATCTTTTGAAGTTAACTACTTGCAAATTTTATTTCACCTAGCAAAGGTCACATTATGTAATCTCACAACATATGTCTACACACCGATCACTATAAAGGACACCCAAATCGTTCTACATACTAACTTGAATAATGTTATGGTTGTGTTAGCATACATTTCAAATAAGGCTTTCAGCAACTCATATCACAGTGGGTCTTCTAAGAATGAATTGGAATTCCCGAATTAAAATTGTTTGTGTGAAACTTGAAGGGCATCGATGAAGTGCCATTCAATATACATTCCCAAACGATGTTCGTTGATTCTCGGGTCGGCTCTAAATGCCTAGCGATATTATCACAAAGCTCCCATTTAAAAAAGGACTCCTTTAAAGGTAGGAAGGTACATAAACAACAACAAAAAAGTGTTTTTTTCTCTCTTTTTTTGGCCAACAATGCTTCGGGATGCTATTAACAGACACTGTGACCTATTATCCCGGCCTATATCTTTGGCTAACAAACAAACAAAAAAAGAAGTACGAAAAAACGAGAAAAGTTCTAGTTCGTCCTCGCTTAAGTGCTGGGCGTACCTTTTCTTCATGTTTTCCTTGCTTGTGACTTTATAATAGCCTCCTCTTTTCCATTTAGCACTCGATAGGCAAGTGTTAAAAAAAGGACTTAAATTCAATTTCAATTCTATAAATATTTAGACAGGATATCATTTAATGGTTATAAATTGTTTTGGGTTTCTTTCGCTTTTGCTTTTGCTTGTTGTGTATCCTGATGTCCTTGTAGCATTTACCGCTCCATTTGCATTTCTTTTGCTTTCAGATTTTCTTTCTTCTTTTTTCCTCATGTACTTCCGTATGTATATGTACATTTTTTGACTCGTTTCTCCTTAGGTGCTGGGTCTGGTATCGGGTTCCTTTTTACACATTCACGGTCAAAATTATTATATTCAATGCAGTGAGCTTGAGGGATGTTTTATGTTGTTGATATGAAGCTTAAATCGATTTTTATACTCTTCAGTTAATTGCATGTTGAACCCTTTTTTAATAGGGATCCTGGGGGATACAATGTTATTTGATCGATGAAATTGTTTACCCCTTTATGAGTATCGTTTTCACCTGTTTACGTGTTATAGTCCTAGACACGAATGCACCTGCGAAAGAGAAAATTTATGCTCGTGCACTCTGAACTGTCTACGAATATTAAAAAGGGTAAAATAGAAACCTGACTAATTATTTCATGTGAAAATGAAAAGGGGATAATAATTGTTGTATCAAAGGGTTCCGTTCAAAATATTAAGGATTCTGCTGCAGTATTTCTGATATTACCCTGCCCTACAGCCGAATTTCTAACAAACAGTTTAACTTCCCACCTTTTCAGTAGGACTAGTATGTCGTACAACAAGTGTCTTCAGAAACAAATTGGCTAGTAAAATAGCAATAAAAAGATGTCGGTAGAGGGGATTGAGAATATTAAATGTGGTTTGAGTTAGTAAGTTAAAAAGTAAAAATGGTATGTTATAAAAACAATGACTGAATATTATTATAAAAGCAATAAGAAAGGTTGGGCTTAGAAAGTCCAAAGTCCAAAGTGTTCATCAAGCTTAGGCATCTTGGCTAAAGGTGTTGGTCCTCAGTGGCCACCCTTCTCACCAGGGGATAAGGGTGGTTGCTGATACTTGCAGCCGTTTTTAATATAGTCGAAAAGACGTATTGGTACAAGGGCTTTATTTTGGCTATCTCGTACAGATGCTGGTTACTATAATGTCTCTGGCGCTGGTGGTTGAAAGTGAGGCCGGTGCATAGTCTCAGAATATTCCTTTCAAGAATTAGGAGCTCCTTCATCGCGGTCTTCGGTGAACCATACTTGACTTCAGCAGCCGCTTGTACATCAGTAGTTTTGTTTGCTGACTTAGTCCTGTCCTTTTCCTCAGCAAAGGGTACAGTCGGTGGAAGGCGAAGTTGGCCTTTTTAAGTACAGTGCGTGATGCCTAGATACTTCGCGTTTCTTTGGGCAGCCAGTCTGGTTCCAGCGGGTAGATTAATGGATGTGGCTCTGCAGCTACCAGTAGTACGACTGCCTCTTTGAGCTCTGGGCCTTCTGTAACAGACGAGCTCTGACTTAGCTGAGTTGATCAGGATACCCCACTTTCCAGGCAGCTGTGGTTGTTGATATATAGATGTGATATATGTAAGAAAGTCATGGGCGTAAAGCAGGTTTTCGCAGTCCATTGGGGTAGGTTGGTCCGACGTCATGATGCTGAAGAGGAATGGTCCTAGTTTTGATCCCTGAGCGACTCCTCCCCACATCGTCTGGGCCTGTTGATTTCTTGTGCTTGGAGCTATGTATTATTTCTACAATTTCTTCCGGAGTGGACAGGTTCGGGCAGTTCATTGGGTCACTCGACGGGTTGTTGTTGCTGAATATTGCTGCATCGGTGTTGGGCCCCAGGATCCGTTGGATGGATGTCTCAATTTCGTCCCGAAAATCAGGGTCGTCAGAAGGTGCGGGCACAAAGTTGCCTTCGAGATGTCTAGCAAATGCCTCCACCTTTTCCTGATCTGATCTGGCATCCCGGTAGTAGGTTGTGATGACTTCCAATATTGCGTTCTTAGCGCCAACTTTCCTGTTTATCTTTTTGAAATCATCTGGCCCAGGTTTTATGTTTTCCAGTCTCTTCTGGAATAGGACGTCGTTGCAGTGCTGGATCGAGTTCCGGAACATTATGTTGGCTTGTTGAAGTTCGCCCTATACGGTCCGTTAGCTGACATTGGTTGTGTTGAGCTCCCTTTGGTGTATCCTTTGCAGCTTCTTACGTAGTACTTATACAGGTTTTGCACGTAATCAGGGAGTTGTTGGTATCTGTCTATGCTCTTCTTTGGTTGTCTTTGGCAGTGAAGTGCAATGGAAATCGCTTGTTTCAACGACTCCACAGCAGCTTCGATTTCAGTGTTTAACATGTTTCTGTTTTCTGCTGGCACAATTAAAGCTTCCTCAACGTCTTTTTTCAACTTCTCAACATCCAGTGTTTTGCGGTTTATGAAGTATTCCGGCGGTTATGTCAAGAAGGAGTGGTTGGCGCAATTTTATGTTCACTTGAGCTGCTTCGTGGTCCCTGTCGAGGGTACAGGTGAAGTTTTGTAAACCTGGAATGAGAAAGACAAAATTTGCTGTTACTAGGGAGAAATCAAGTGTAGATGCTGGAAACTTTGTTCGGATTGCAGCGACACTTAGGTATAAGATTCACTACATTTACATGCTGTGAATTTTATTTCTTAGAGAATGGATCACACATTATGCTACTCATTAATATTAGATAGTTTTCTTGATTCTGAAAAAATAACATACAGTGGGAAAATTTACAGGCGTGAAGCATAGGTCGGCCTATAGTTGTGGAGATCATTCTGCCACTCGGCATGGAGTCAGTTCATTAGATGGTGCACGCAAAATATGTCAGTTTTTCTTTGTATTGATGAGAAGTATCACTGTAAGAGTCTTCTGACAGTTCAATAACTCGAACTTTTAATTCGACTGACCAATCCATGAAGTATTGTGATAGTTGACCTCTAAGTTTGATTAGAAAATTGCCTTCTGTTTGGACTAGAACCAACCAAAATTTCTTACTATTCTATTCTTTCTATTCTGCTATCAAATGCAACTGTTCAAATTGAATGCTTATCACTGCTGCCTGCAATTGTTCCCAACTACAATTCAAATCCAAAACGAAATGCAACCAAACTTTGATAGGGCAAACCTTTTCCCCAAAAGGGTTGGCAATAGGTAAAGAAAATAACAAAAGCGGATTGAATCGGTAGGATAACACCCTTTGCAACAGATTATGATCCCAGTTTATGTATGTACTTCGAAAACACTCTCTATAGAAACTAATGTGCACGCAATAAAAACGGGCAACAGTACCGAAATTTGTTCAGACCATGTCCCACATCACATTATAGTCGTGAATTTGCCAGGACATCTTTCGGTCTCTCTATAAAATGGGTTTGTAGGGTGGTCTAGAAATGTATGGCGTTTTGTCGGATTATGGACCAACGAATAAAAAAAAATAGAAATTTTCGTGTTTTCACCAGCGAATTGTTGCAGGGGACATGCTTTGCATAAGCGTGTTTCTCTGTAGGTACAAAAATATATGTGTGTGTTTAACTGAGATTTGTCCTTGTTTATTCTGATAAAAGTGGTATGGCAGGATTTGGATCCCTCTTTTTATGGATACAATGCAATTGAGCCTTTTGCGCCGCTGTGCATATACATTTGATCCGGCTAGCTGCTGGCAGCAAGCGCTGGACGGACGAATGGTCATGTTTGCAAGCATGCAATGGTCCCACAACGGCACTCAAATTCTTTTTTTGTTTAGTTTTGCAAGGATTTCTATACTTTTTTTATGTTAAGCTATTTGTATGTTGCTTTATTTTTTGCTGCACAGCGAACTAGATATTGGGTTCTGCCGGCAAAGCTTTTGATCCCCGTAAACATTTTATTGCTTTATGTTTTGAAAATAGTTTTTAGAGCTCCCCTTTTTTTTAGAATTCATTTTTATTTGCAAGGATATCCGCTGCTTTGGTTCACATTTGCAATTTGTCTCTCTGTGGTATCAGTGTGATTCGAGTGGAATTTTGATATTTTTTGTGTTGTTTTTCGTTGTATGCTATGCAAGTCCGACGGGCAATTGGACGCGATGTACAACAGCAGCAGTGGGATGTTTTCGCATTTGTGATGCGATTTAGTCGAGCATTTTTGAACCTGACAGTATCGGTAACGTACAAAATGGACATTTGTTGATTTTTTAAAGCATAAAAGGATTGGAGTTTGCCTTTTTTTATTTCTAAAATTTGAAATTGATGGAAAATTTGCCCCGGGCTGGCAATTGAGCACATCATGGAAATAAATGGCAGTAAAATGTTTTGTACTATGGTAAGCTACTGTGAATAGCCTTTTGGGTTATTATCCTGTGAAGTTAATCAACACTCAGAGGAAAGCCCACTGATCGATCAAACGGAAGCATAAATCTCACACTTTCACACTTTGAAAATTCGCATTACATTCGAGCTTTGACTGAAAGGAGCCAACAAAGAACTTTTTTGTAAACGCCCTAACAACACATCAAAATGAATATCCCTTGAAAGTATTTGTCCATCAGGGACTTCCAAGTTTAATGTCGAGGTCCACTCTCATTCCCCGCATGTCAGTCGTCGCCGTCGTCGTCTTGACACGCATACAAGGCTTCGTGCATTAATCATGCAGTTTTCATCAAAGGAATGGGAGTGGGCGTGGCATCACAACACACATCCATATTCTTTAATAAAATTAATTTAGGTACACACACCATGTCCATATACAGCAGTGAACTTGCAATTTTGTTAATGATGCACTTTCGGGGATTTTATGAATGCCACACATCACCTGATGCAACCATCCCTTGACACCATATCAGTGTTCCTGTCTGCTGCCAACCCCTAATGGCGATATTTTGCCACGTGCACACGCGTTCGTTTACTATCTCCAAGAGGTTACAGGCCGTGTCATGAAAGAAATATATTACTACTTCTGCAGCAGTCAGTTGCTGGTAGATTGTATTATACTCGAGAGTAGCAATAACACCCCTTACCACTTGAAAACAAACACAGCAACAGCAGCGCATGATATAGCGTTTTGGTTGAGAATTTATTGCACAATTTGTGTGCGGTTCGAATGTCCGATTATTTATGAATCGATTGGAAACCAAGTTTTTTCTTTCCCTAATATCTACTCCTATGCTGTGTAGAAAGGTATCTCAGTTCTAAGGACTCACGCAGCAAAATAGAGTCTAAGGACAGAGCCCCCTTTGGACGTGTGGTGGTGCCTGTCAAACTTGGAGTAGTTATGCCTATGGTGCCGTTAGTAATTAGATGTAGGCACGCAACGACCATATTTTGGTTAAACACCTGACATATTATTCCTACAAAAACGGAAGAGAAAAGTAGAAAATCGAGGACATCGACGCACCAGACATTCATCAATGTGCGGTTCCGGTCCTTAGGCATAAATCGCACCTTAGGGTGCTCTAGTTTGTCAGTTCACTTTTATTTCGACCTCGATCTCCATTGCAAAAGAGCACAAGATATAAAAATAAAAACCATTTGGTTATCGAAAGTGTCGAAATGGAAAGAAGTGGTGGCAATCGCACCCAAACACCGGCCGGGTGTGTTAAATTGGTAATGAATTATTGTTGGTTCCGTTTTTTTTTTTTTTTTTTTTCTTTAATATGTACATACGATGTATGTATTTGGGTGCCTTTTTTCATATTTTTTTTTTATATTTTGGGCAGAAAATAATGTTAAGGGGGTTGGACATATGTTGTTAGTCACGCGGGCATTTTTTTAAGGTTTATAGGTATAACTTGAGAGCGGATCGAACAGAGGTTGGTGTGACTAAATGACTTCGTTTCCGTTTAAGTTTGAATTATGAAGTCCTACCGTGTCATAACTTGAGGCATGGTTTTTATTAAGTGATTTCCGGAGCCGCTTGTGTAATGGGGAAGATACCAAAGTGACGAAGACGGATAAGTCAGGCATGCAAACTTTTTCAATGTTGGGAAAAGGGGGGCTGGTAACATACATACATAAGCAACCATTAACATTGGCAATCGGACCTTTATATCTTTAAAGTTTAAAGGGTTTTTTCAGAGGTATGCAAATTCTAAACATAAAAAGTAATATCTACACTTATAAATGACTTTCATTATCATAATCAGATAAAATATTTTCTTATGCCTCTGCTTGAATATAATTTTAAGTGTATGGGCCTCAGGGATGTCTTGAACGAAGTGTAATTGACTAGTCCAGTTTTTTATCACTTTTCCGAGTAACTGGGCCGTTTATCGTCAATAGAAATGTTTAGTTCTGAAGTGAGTCTATTCATTGCGAAATGTCAAAACGTATCTACCGACCACTTACAAACCGGGTAATTGTCAAATTGACAATCAATAGGAACATTTTTGCCAGTTTCCAAACCAAACAGTCAAAAACTATCTCTAGCGATGGGGAGTGTAAAACAAATATGTATTTGATGGCTTTTAACGGTTCACCCAAACCAAAGCCTGTGTGTAGTTGCGGCAGTAACAAATTGAGCTGTTTAATTATGTATGTTCACATACCCATACCTGAGAGTACCAACGATAAAGCGACCAGAAAAACACTGCGCGTTCCCATACATAATCTTGTCAACAGTGCTTTGGTTTGGGAGATCCTTAAACATCTTGTAACCCTTTCATTTCATTTTACTTCTCTACCTTAAATATGGTCATATGAAACCTCTCAGTACATTCTAAATTTCTATAAACTTGCTTGAATTTATCACCTTGATTAGGATTTCCAAGTTCCACTTAGAGTTCTGAATACAGAGACTCAACAACATTAAATTAATAGAACGTTTGCACCAGGCTTTACAATTAAATTTTCTTACATCGTGTTTTTAATGTAGTATTCATTTTAATGTTTTGCCATGGGGTATTTCGTTGGTATGTCTGCCTGAAACCTGGGAGTTTTGAGGTTCGAACTTGAGAAACATCAAAGAAAAAGTGTTTTTCATGTTTGAGGTTTTATAATATCAGCTGAAGCACTCAGACCTAAACAACGGTCCATTGTACTACTAATTAGCAACCTTCTATTTGTTATAGCTTTCCAAATGTTTGGAGAAAAGCTAAAAGACGCTGCCATGATAAGAAGCCTAAGTTACCAGCTCTCACCATGTCTGCGCTGAGTATCTGTATCCCCATGCGAGAAAAGGTAGGACTTCCATGTGTTCCGCGGTGTTTTCATCTTCTGCACAAGATTCACAGAGTGTGGTATCACTTAAGCCTTTCACGTTTAAGTGTTTGGCAAAAGAGAACTACTCCGTTGCAACGCCAGTAAGCTTTCTAAATTATTTTCTGCTACGGGATAGAAGAAATTTTGCAGTCTTTTTATCAACGTTGGTGAGCATACATTTGGTCTATCTGCATTCAATGGAGGCGTGTCATCTACGGCTGTGCTCTAGACAGATCCAATCGTTGATTAAGGCCCCCGCTGAGGACTCTGGTAGAACTAGCTCCTGAAAAAGCTGCTGTCTGAGATCCTTGCTTCACAAATTCATCGGCGATTAAATTTCCAGTTATGCCTTGATAGCCTGAACGTATTCAAAAAGCTCTTGCACTCCTGGATTACTTCACTTTCGAAGTGGTTAGAGGGTTGGGAAGGGCCTTAAGCACAGCTTGGCAGTCGCTGCGAACACAGATGCTTTTCCCCATCGAGCCATTGTTCGTAACGTATGTAGCTTAAAGCCATTGAGGCGTGCAGTCGTTACTCATCGCCAGATTCATCATCCGTTTTGGAATTATCTGTGAAAACTCGATAACAATCCTTTCTTGATTCAGATTCTAGAGTGAACCAGTCCTGAAAAAATTTAAAATTGACTGTGTATCTTCGACGTAGCTTGGATCATCGTGTCGTTTAACCAAAACAGCTCTAAAGGGGTGATTTATGAAGCCAATGATGTCCTTACATTGCACTTTGGATAACTGTATATGGAAATGATGGTTTCATTTAACATTTTTCCAGAATTGTAAGTTCGATAACAATTGGCATTGGCTTGAAGTCCACATTATTTGGAAAATATTGTTCGAATGGAATATTTGAGCAGAGGTGAGAAGAGATTTCGTTTCTTCGAAAGTTCTCAAAATCAAAAATTATTTCTTTAGTGCCGACGAAACATCAAAAGCAAGTGCCATTTCAAATCCGATAAAAAAAATAATAAAAATGGAAAACAGTTTTATTGAAAACATTTTCCAAATGTCACTCTTTAACTGTCACTCTCTTTTATGGTGCACGCAGCACTCAGACTCAGTCTCAGACTGTCATCTCAGACTCTGCCGCTGCAGCATCATAATTTATAAACACTGTCAAACAATTTGATTTATTTACGACGACATTAGCCTTACAAGGAACTTCTCCAAAAACATTATTCGATTCGGTGATGTGCTTTATTTCTTTCCTTTTTTTTGTCGTCTTATATCAAACTGCAGTTTACGATTCACGTCGTCTAAATGGTCTCCCCCACCAGCATATACCTTCGAATGTCTATATGTATTTTACTTAAGTGTTGTCCTAAAGTGGCGACACCATTACAATTCTTCGGCTATTATTATCACCAACCATCCTTGGCGTCATCATCAGCAAGAGCATTAATAGCGACATCAACAAAACTAGTCAATCGATAAATTCTTTTTTTGTTTAGGTTCCCGTGCGGTCCTCACTTGAGAGTATTTTGTTTCAGTGCGAGCAGTACCAGTTTGAAGAGTGCATACATAAAGGAGCATCACCATAAAACATGAAACAAATAAAAACATAAAAAAATTTTGATCGTTCGTCATAAATTTGACTTTGGTTGGTCATCGACTACGGAGAAGGTGGAATGACGGACGTGCACTGTAAGAAAAAATTGTGAAATTGGTTGCAGCTTATCCATTCCACTCCTGAGAGATTGAGCAAGCGAGACTATGTCTATGGCGGTGATATTTGAGTTTTATTTGAGAAATCCATTTACCTGTAGGTACTTGGCAAAGTTGAAAGAAAATGTGGGGCCGAGTTACCGCATCAGTGATCGAATGAGTGGGTGCCATTTTTCTTTCAAAATTCGCTTATGAGTCAGCTATCCATTTACTGATTTCGATTCGTTCTGATGAAAGATCGTCCAATTATGGTACTAAAGTGCTCGATAACGTAAGAAGTAATGCCAAACTTACATAATTCAGTCACGTATTACTCCATCACGTGTGCGGAAACTTAGCCCCTAATAAATATCCTCTAGCTGTGCTTATTGTCTTAGCTTAAATCCCTCATTTATATCGAAAAATACCTATTCTCAGCAGGCTCAAATAAAAAGTGTTTTATTAGATTTTTTTTTTAATATGTTCAGTTGAAGTGTTATTTTACGTGAACACCTACCAATTATGGCTTAATTTCACGGCGAGCCTAGCCTACTCACATCGGAGTTAAATTGAGTGCCAACCACCCTGTTGCCAGTTGCAATAGTGAACTTATTGAGGCAAGTCCATCCCATTACTGAGGAGCGAAGCCCATCTACACCTCTTACATTCAATGAAGAATGACAATCGTTTCCGCATTTGGATAACCACAGCCACCACGCTACTCCCACAAAAGGAGCCTACCTCATAGATAGTCCAAGACAACGCCCCGCACCTCAAGTGCAGAACGTCATCCAGGAAAGCCTATCTCCCGTGGTACCAGAGCTCAACTTCTGGTGAAGCCTCACAACCCAAAGGTAACTTACAGATGAGTACCCCAATACTCGAGGCCCGTCAACCTCAATGTACGCAGCCAACCACGAACACCTTGGACTTTCTTAGTTTGTTTGGCTCAAAAAGAGCCAAACGTAAGCCCCCCCCCCCCCCCCCCCCCCACCAACGACAAGGTTAAGTCCTCGAGGGGGGGGGATTTATTTTCAGTTTTATTTGCTATTTTATTTTCGAAGAATAAAAAAAACACCCTTTACTTTGCCTTCTGAAATCGTAAATGTCAGAACAAGTCTCAACCCTTCCTATTTTCAGAATTCTATTCGTAGAAACATCATTCTTGAAACCAGCACAAATTTTTCTCAGTGTCAACTACTACAACCTGTAAACCGTGTGCTTTAAAGTCTGCTGATATCACTTTTATATGGCTTCGCATTTAGCTGGAAGCTGCCAGTCTCTCGTACAGTCATCATAGTTGAGATACTTATTTTTTTTCCGGCAGTCAAATTAGCTACCACAACGACGAAACCGATGATGAGAAGAAGAGGTGCTCCAAGCCAAAGACCACCTCACAGTGCAACCGTATGAGAGCTGTAAAACTTTACGACCAACAAGCTTGATAACAAATGGGGATATTATAATAGCAGCAGCTTAACTTGCACAGTCCCATCAGCAGAGTGTTTGGTTTATATACCAAGTCCACCGCACCGACCATTCAAGTCGAATTTATTGATACCATTTGACGGTTATGGCTAAATTAGCGCAATTACATACATCCGTCTGCGAATGGACAATCGACAGTCTTGAAGGTAACCTACGGCACGATATCACCTTCAGTGTCATCGTTGACTTGCCTCGTCATCTTTGACAAGTTTTCCTGGAATTCAATCTGTGTGTCGTTTTATTGAAGAGGATCTGCCTCAGAGATGACTAAGGCAGTCGCACTATTTATTGGAAGTTATTTCGATGTCCAACAGTGCGAAGTGTGAATCTCCTTTTTTGTTGTATTATTCACAGCTTGGTTTTATGATGATAATTTGTATATCGGAGGAACCATATTATTTATCGGTAATCATCATACCACCATGGGACGACATTCCGCTTTCAGATTTAGATTACTTCGTTTCAGAGAATCGATTTTTGGATTTTGAATAGATTTTCATGGAAGTGGTGGTTGTTGGTGATTATTTATTTTGTATCTCATGGGCTTAGCTGAAAATAGCCACAATAATTCCAATAACTCTTTTAGAGAGGGCTTCATTGCAATTGAGTTTTTGAATAATGTTTGTTTATGGTGAAACACAGCCGCAGCAATTCATGCTCCAGGACTTGTTTTAGGATTTCTAAAAAATTTCCCATTTGGTTGAATAATGTGTTCAATTCCGATTTAGTTATTATTTGCTGCAGTGAATGAAACACTATGCTATGTGCTTGTGCATCAGAGAATGCATTGGAATGCTGTTGTTTAGAGCAACAATGTTGGGATTTAATATTTCTGTTGAATATAAGCCCCATTGTGTTGTTGAAAATAAATTTAAAGTTTATCTCGTGGGAAAAGCTTATGCACATGGCAAAACTATTATCCGGTTTTTTGGGAAGGTTTGAATGTAAACCTTGAATGGCTCATAGCAACTAACTATCGTATTCTCCAACCCAATATTGAATAAGTTTTTGTTATTTTAAGTAGGTTGAACTCGAAACTTGGCAGATCTGCAAATCCCATTCTGGAATCCTATTGTTAAGATCAAGGAGTGAGTTATGTTTGATGCCATAGAAATAATATGGATAATCACCTCTACAATCGAAAGTCTAAAGTAAAATATGGAGGACTATGCATTTTAATATAAAAGGAATAAAATAAAAGAATAAAATACTAAAAAAAAAAAAAATCCAAATTGATGCAGGGAAGTCACGTTGCCTAAGAAATTATTGCTATCGGAATCAAACATGGTCAACATTACTGAAAAGTGAATGTTGAACACAAACAAAACCATCAACGATGTTTCAGCTATCACTATGTCAGTTCAATCTGCTCTGCTTGTTTTACCTAATTATAATGTACAAGGTGGGCCAAAGAGAAGATGGATGATGCTCTCATTTTTGAAAAGAGCCTCAAATGTCAAATCCGTTTTGACATTTGTAGAATGCAAGTGAACAAGCCATGAAGCGACACACTCCACAAGAACTCGGAATAATCTTGTCTATTTTTTTTTTTTCGTAACAATTCGTCTTTGGTGTTGGCGCCGCCATGCTTCCGTCGTCAATTCCCCGGCCGTTTGACATCGACTGCGCAAACACTGCACCGTTTGGCCACCAACCTTGAAGAGTATTGGACAATAAACGTTACCAAGAATGACCGGCCCGAAGTGCTCGTTCTGTTGAGATTATCGCCGCTGTTACCGAGGATGTCGAGCTGTAGCCAGAAACTCAGGGTCCTCAGTAGGGGCCTCAATCAAGGATTGGATCTGTCTAGAGCACAGTCGTTATACGGCATGCCTCCATTGGATGCAGACAGATCAAATGTATATGCTCCCCAATGTTGATAAGAAAATTGCAAAATTTCTGCTATCTCGTAGCAGAAAATGATGTAGAACTCTTATCGTCGTTGCAACTAATTAATTCTCTTTTGCCAAACACTGAAACGCGAAAGGCTTAAGTGATACCACACCCTGTGAATATTGTGGAGAAGTTGAAGACATCGCGGGACACTTCCTCAGTAAACGTCCTGCTTTTCTCGCATGAGGTTACAGATACTCGGGCGCAGACATGGTGAGAGCTGGTAACTTAGGCTCCTTATCTTGGTAGCGTCTTTCAGCTTTTCTCCGAACATCTGAAAAGCTATAACAAATAGAAGGTTGCTACAGTGGACCGGTATTAAGGTCTGAGTATTCCAGCTGGTATTTAAAAAAACCTAATTCAGAAAAAAGTGAAAATAGCGGAGTTCACATTATAAAATTATTTGGTTAGACTTCGTTTCATAAATGTTGGATGGTCGGATGTAAATTGGGTTTAGGGAGCGTTCAAGTATTACGTAAGACAATTTGGGGGGAGGGGGTCTCGTAAAACGTTACGATGCGTTACAGGGGCGGGAGGGGGTTTTTCTTACAACACTTTACGTAACATTTCTTTTTTTATCAGGGAATAAAAACTCCCAAACTGGCAACCCCTTTCATTTATAGTCTGGTTATCATTTTTAATTTGGTCTTCCAAGTTGGCAAACCTTTTCGTCTATATTTCATGGGGAATCCCTAGATTGTTTTGTACGTCTGCACTCCAATTGCCTGTGATGAAAGAATCTGAGTGGCTAGCAAACCCGTGGACAGAGGAATAATTTCAATCGAATTGTTTTTATAGATCTTGGTTAATAATTGATTATTAATAAAAAATTTTAAGAGTGCGATTTTATTTTGAGTAAAATGCTTGATTTCATTTGGGTTTCTGTTTATAATTGCATTGCCAAAGGTTAAAATAATAATTTTATTTTGTATTTAATGGTCACTTGAGTGTTACGTAACGTTTAGAGGGAGAGGGGCAAGGGAGGGGGTACATGAAAACGTTACGGTGTGTTACAAGGGGGGAGGACATGTCGTCCAATATTATTACATAAGAATGTACCTATGTTCCTCCGCTCCGTCCAAATCCTAATTTTTCAAATACATTTGAAAATTTTCCAACAAAATTGGACAAGCGGTCGTCTGAGGGTTCCAACATTGGTCGTGCAAACTTAAGTCTGTCTAACTAATTGTACAATGCGAACTCCGCTAATACAAATCAAAGGAGTGAGCCAACGCCTGCTCTGCTGGAGCAGAAATTTTATACTTTTCTTGTAAATTTCTCGAAATATGTTTTTATAAATCCGGCAAGTTGTTAAAAATGATATCCTCACAATAAGTTCATAGAAAGTTTTGTTGGAATCTGCTTTTTTCTTGCTCTGGTGAGTACAGTAAGGATGTACGATCGCTGGGTTCGATTTATGAATCGATTTTAGCCAGCTTATTCGCCATTTTGCTAGTAAAATTAAAATAACGGTGATCGCTGAGCTTAGCAATCTTAATTTACTGTTAAATCCTTATACTTATTTCGATTTTTTGACCGATGGCCACCTGTATGTTTATAAAGTTGTCAATAATTTTGCTGATCAATTTTTGCGTAGCTAGATGATCTGGGGTTTCACAGACTGCAATTAGGTACTTCTGCTAGGGAGGTACAACAAAAGTCGGGGAGCTTTATTCGTCTACTTATGGGGGGATAGACTGAAAACATAACTGAACCTACCTTTCCGTCAGTTTTTGGACCGCCTGCGTCTGTGGAAACGGAGATATCATCTAATTTCTTAACATTGTTTTCCCTACATCACTCCCTTATCGGTAAAGGTACAAGGGTTTGCTACGGCTATCGGATTGAAATCATTATGCGGAGAGGTCTAGTATGTTTGATTGTCTGCACAAGTATGATTCATAGTGGTTCTGTGGTCTAAAAAGCCTCTTCTTAAACTATGGCATTGCTTAAGCCATAGTGCGCTCTAGGGAAGATAGCGACAAGAAAGTTTCCACTGCTGATGTTAGTGTCTTTCTCACGACACTGGTTGAGTCAATGCATGCAAGTCTTTGGATATTGCTCAGTGGTCGCAGGTCCCTTATCGACAAGCTCGTATCGTCAGAACTGAGAACATACAATGCCGGAGTTTCCTGAGATCGAATCAAAGTTGGTCCAAGAGAAGCATTTAATATTCTCTTAATCGTATCGACTCATTTAAGATACTTTTAATTGTACAATCAACACTTCAATCTCTCTCAAAACCAGCAGTAAAAAAGAGTCTCGCTTCTTGCTGTCTACCATCAACCTTGGAGCTCTAATTTTCAATTACCTATTATAAACGGAACTGCCAGATACCTATTCCTGATTCTTCCTAGACTCTTCGCTGTTAACTCAAGATTTCTCAGTTGATATAGTGGATCTGCGATACATTGGTTATTGATACTGAAGAGTACTGAGATACCTACCAGGTCAGGTGGAATTTTGCGAGTAGGTACGTTTGGTCTTTTTTTAAGTACTGGCTGGAGTACAGATAAAATAGCCATACGGTATACCTATACTCCGCAAGTTAAGTGCCATTTAAATTCATAATTTTCACTTAAATTGTGATGAGGAAAATGTCATGGAGGTATAGCCCTAGATGACCTCTAAGCACCTCTTCCTCTTCCATACTCCTTATCAGTACTGTAGAGACTAAAATCGTCCTCGACACAGCATTGGTTAAACGTCACTTGTAAGCTCTGCGTATCAACCTTCGACCTTTTTCCGAAGAAAAACCCTAAAGTTAGGTTTCTGTTTATGAAAACACCCTAAGAACTTAACCAAACAAAACTCATAAGCAACATGCAATCCTGCAATTAATTCCCAATAATTCAAAACAAAACACGCGGTTCCCAAAAACAAAACATTTTTATCTGCATGTGAAGCATGACACAAATACAAACCACAACATCTGCAATAGAAGCCACAATTAAAAGAAAATTAATGCAATTACCTAACAAAAGCCTGAACCATACCAGTTTCCATAGAACCTATACTCCAGTCCCTCTCCTCACCAAAACCACCACGACGAGCGACGTCATAATTATTTCTCTGATTGAGGCAAGGTTTGGTTTGTTATTTTTGTGGATACATTTCAAAAACACACGATTCGTGACCCCAAAAAAAAAAATTAAAAGAAAATAAAGTGAAAAATCATAGCACGTTTACTTGGCTTACCCTCACCAGATATCAGCTCACCTTGCTTTTGGCAGCACCTTGACAAGCTGTCAAAAAGCCAACCGTCATATTTTGGTTTATTTTTCGGTCTTAATAGTCACCCTCGCTATTCTTAATCCTTGTGCTTGTCCGCAATTATCTTCAATTCAGGAAAAAATGGAACGCGCCAAGCAGTAGCAAACGTGTTTCCTATTCACGGAAATCAATTTGGGAGTCCTCCTTGGGACGTTTATTATTTTCAAAATAATGTCTCCTTGGTGATGTTGGTGCTGTGTCCTGGGTGTCTCTATAGGGTGTTGGTGGCTTGACTACAGGCGAATGTAATTCAATTAATTTTCGAACAAAGCTAAAAGGAACTTGTATTCATTCCCACGGGGTAGTTGAGAGCAATTTTTTGCCATTCAAAATGCAATTTCGTTAAAACTACACACACAAACACACACCACAGCCAAAGAACGGTACCATCCCATCAATGAATGGCCGACAAATTGACAACACGCGAGAGAAACGATAATTCTGAAGCAAATTTTACTGGGGTTGGGGTGGATTTTTCATATCTGAAGAGAACTTTTTATAATCATAGTTTTGCATTGGTGATATTTTCTTGTTTTCTCCCTTATATTTGCGTGCTCTTTTGTGTGCCTTTCTACCGATGATGGGACAAAAAACGTAAGGAAGTGTCTCGTGATGACATTGAAATCTCCTGCCCCTTGACAGCACGAATAGAAGTCTCGATTAAGTTGGCATTCAGCCCTCGAAATATAAAGCGAACACGTAATGGCGGTTACAAAAAAGCACATGCTACACACAATTCTTCGAATATGGCAATCAATGGGACCGTTAATATGAACCGTTGTGTGTATAATGGGGTGCAGAATAATTGCGCATATGTGCACTTTTGTCAGGGAAGCCCCAGGAAGTGAATTGAATAATATTACTCTGTATCGGGCCGATTGTAGACATTACACTAATGGATATTTTAATGAGAAGTGACAGATTAAGGCTGTCGGAAAGATTTTATGAAAAAAAATTTAACCAGATTCGGGAATGAAGAGGGCTTTCCAAATTTACCACGCTTGTTCTTATAATGTACCTACGAAGTTTGTCAATTGATCTAGGGAAATTATTCGGGATGGATTGGGACTGGGACCTAATGCATTTCTGTCGATCATTCCTATGATACCACCAATGGAAGCGATCTAGGATTTGCTGTTGTTTTCGCACGGTTAAGAGAGATAGAAATGTTTGTTTGGCAATATTTCTGAAAAATTTGTGCGCTATAGGTATATTGGTGATACCAGTGAAGAGCATTTGTGGATATTACGTCCTGGGAACCGAGTCGTATTAGTTCGACTATTTTACTGACCTGTGATAAAGTTGGAGCTTATTCAAAAACAAAGTCTTTGGAGGCATGTCTATTCATTGTGGTGTTCGGAAAAGCCGAGTATCCTTTCACAAATTAAGCATATTCAGCCTTTTTTTATATATATTAAAAAAAGAAGGTTTAAATGCTAATCTGGAGAACTCAGACCTAATATCCGGTCCATTGTACTACCAGAGTAGCAGCCTTCCCTTTTTTGTGTTGGAGTAGTTGGAAATAAGTTGTTAGTTATTTCACATATACATATAACCTCAAGGGAGGCGTCCATATGAAACTGGGAGACTGAAAGAAAAGTAGATGCCTAGAGCGGGATTCGAACCCACGCGTCCGGCCATTCTACTAAACACTCTACCACTGCACCACGGCCGCCGAGCCTTTTTCTTCCTCTTTGCTTCTTAACCTGTGATTCCTGCATAAGCATCTCATTTCGTCCTGACAATGTCGGTTATTTTATCAGTGTTACAACAAGATCGGGTTAAGGTGGTGACGTGAAGTGCCTTAACCGGTCTTGGACTTTTTAAACATGCCTGGTTTTTAACGTAAAGAAATTATCGATAGAAATTTGCAGGGATTCGGATTCTGGGAATGTGTGGTTTTACGTAAAAATCAGCAAATAAATGGTCTGGTGAGTTTCGGGGCCTAACGCTTATCTCTCAGCCATAACTTGTGAGGAATGGAAGGGAACAAGCAGGTATTTTTTGTTTCTTTAAAACCGTTTTTTAAATAAGCGCTTCTCATGACTGTGTAATCATACCCAAAGAAAAGCATTCGCTAAGATAAGCAGACTCAAAACTAATAAGCAGATAGGGTGTGACTAGAGTACTTGGATATCTCTTTTGTCTTTTTGAATGTTTAGTTGCGCAAGCAACACAGTCGTCTCTTATAGAATTCTTAAAGAATCAATTTCAAAAGAGTTTTTACCTTTTAAATCTTCGTAAAGTAGTCGATAAGACCCAAAAGGGACCAATGGGGAGAAGCCAACTGCATGAACCGCAGAATTCCTAATATGATCTTTTTAAGAACAGTTTAAGAGCACTGGTTTCCAATTGTTCCAATATCCAATCATTTCAGTAAATTGAGATCTTGCGACAAAAACTTGTGACGTGTGTCTTAAAGTGCCATTTTACAAATAAAAGCTCAAGAGTATGCAAAAAAAAAACAAATATTTTTCCTGAAACTTAACAATGCAATGCATTTTTGGGATATATGAAATTGAAATTGAGCAAAAGATAACATGAACATGGCCAACATTTTTTTCTCATGTCTTTAAAACAAATATTGTTCTATCAATTCTAAATTATGTTTCTGAAAAAATTGTTTCTGCTTGATGTGATTTACAAGGCAATAAGTTAAAAAACGTGGAACACAATGCTCACCAAACTAAAAAGCACGAAGTTGTTGTTACAAAAATGAATATGAATTTCTCACTTTTAAAGGTTTTATTTAGCTTAGGTCTATAATCTTTTAAAATCGACCTAAAACGAGCCATAGTGCAGTTCGAATCCAATTGAATTTTTTTTTTTTTTCAAAACTGCATCTTTTGTAAAGATGCACAATTTATCCACAATTCTTTTGCAATTAGAAAGTTTACATTTAGGATCGGGTAGTCGTATCGGACTATGAATCACCGATATCTGCGCAAAACCTACTTAAACAGGTTTTAAATAAGTCGTGCAAAGTGTCCGTATGAGAAACATTTATTATGAATTATTTCAGATATCCCTAAGAGTTTTTGGTTACACCTTAGACGAGAACTCAGACCTAATTGACGGTCCATTGTACTACCAGGGTAGCAGAATTCCCTTCTTTCTGTGTTGCAGTAGTTGGAAATAAGGTGTTAGTTATTTCGCATATAACCTCAAGGGCGTCCATACGAAACTGGGAGGCTGAAAGAAAAGTAAATTCCCAGAGCGGGATTTGAGCCCACGCGTCCGGCCTTTCTACTGAACACTCTACCACTGCACCACGGCCGCCCTTACGAAAACCACTTACATAGAGATAGATAAGAGGTTATTAAGTGGAATGGTATTCTTACGATCAAATTAAGTGCTTTTTAAGTACTGAGCATTTTTTCGGTACTGAACAATTTTATCGATAAAAAGCTTGAGTGTTGATTGGGTGATTTGCCCAGCTCAAAACACATTGATGGGAACCGATCGTGTTGCTAAAAAAAAGCACTAAACTATTCTTAAAGCGGCGTAATTTCATTCATCTAGCAAGCATTGAATTTCAAAAATGAAATTATGTATGATTTTTTTTTTTTTTGAGAACTCATTACCAGCTGCTTTAAAGAGCTTGTTACCTGTTTAAAGTGTTGTAGGAATAGATGGAGATTTACTAAAGCATCATCAATCTTAACTAAATAAGCTTACCTGAAGGTGGTCCGTCATCTTCGCATATGATACTTTGTGATACTTTGCATGAAGTCTTCCATTTATACTTAAAGCACCAACAGCGTCTGAGTAGAGCCTTGAACCCCGGGAAAAAGGTTTTACTTTAACTTTTTGTAGAACTTTCAAATCAACCTCGGAACACATCTTAGTAGAATCCATAGCATACAAAACCAGTCGTATTCACTTGAAAAGCTTGAGGCTTTTCTGTGGCTGTCAAATAAAACCCAAAAAATCACAATCAGCACCTTATTATAGCAAGTTAGTGATGCTGCCACTAGCAATCAGTCAGAAAAAGGTTTGGCCTAGTCTGGTAACAAATTTATTAAAACGGTTGCTGTAAAAAAGTCAAACCCTAAAAGTCAAACGGACTCACTTCTAACCAGCAACAGAATTTAGTTTTAGTTTTAGTTTATTTAGTGAGATCTAAACAACTGTAACCTGTAAGATACAATATCTTTTAAGGTAGTTATCAGCTAATTTTAGATAGAAAAAGAAAAATTGAATCAAAAATTAAAAATTATGAACAAAATTTTAAAAGCATTCTGACCATAGTCTCAGTAATTTCGGATTTTTTTTTTACGATCTTAATCAATCCCCCATAAGTGGTAAGGTAGTATAAGTAAAGTCTCAACATGGCTGTTCGTTTTGTAACCAATTTTTTTTTTTAGACGAAGCTCCTTGTCGGGAGCACTCTGACTTAATTGCCAGGGTAGCAGCCTTCCTTTTCTTTGTGGTGCAGTAAGGATGAAAATATGGTGGTTGTATTACCACATAAATGACCTCAAAACTGGGACGCTGAAAAAAAGTTGATGTTCAGATTGGATCACGAACCTACGCGTCCGTTCAATCTACTGAACAATCTGCCACTGCGTAGTTCATCGGAAGTGGGGCCCGAAGTAAGAAAAAATCGCAACTAAAGAAAAGTAAAGTGCATCGGTCGGTGTCTCCTATTTCACACCCATACCCACATTTCAAGGACCCACAATTTCTCTTTTTCAAAGGTTTAAGGTGGAAAGTGCTTTTTATGGCTGTTTAATGGCCCTACGAAAGCGTACCAGTTCCACGATAAAAAAAATAAAGAAGTTTGTTTTAGGGATTCGAACCTCGAACTACCACGCACGAGTTAAATTTATGGTTTCACAATTAAAACGACCGATCACTTTCGTGTCCAAATAACAACTCCACTTTATTATTTCATTCTTCTTAACACTGCAATGAAATACTTACATCTAATTGCCAAATAAGCATACGTACTAAAGGAAGTGCGGCTTAAGGCTTCATTACTATGAATGTGGCGCAACTTCCTGAGTAAAGTTATCACTTTTTCCGACAGGGTCATTGAACGTAACTCACGTAACTGGTAGATATTCTGACCATTAAATACACCACGGGCACCACAGTAAGAGATTAAAAAGATGTACGTAAATAATTTCACCTTTCCTGCATAGGATGTTATTTTCGAAGTTCTTAAAAGTCAAATAAATATATTGTTCTGCCGATGCCGTTAAAGCAAATGACTCAGACAACATCATTCATTGCTTATGAATTCCTCGTCATCCAAACCTCGCAGTCTAGCGCCAAGGCTTCTTTCTATTGGCTATTGCTCTAATTTTTTCTTTTCAATCATAGTGTTTACTCAGTGAACTTTAAGTAGGGTTGACTCAGGTTTCCTTGGTAACCCTTTCGTTTTTTGTTCTCAAAAAACGCTTAACCAAGTATCCCTGTCATTTAAAAAGAAAAACTCATGCCACTAGACAGCCCTGTTCTCTACTTGAACTTGGCCTAGTGCTATTTCAGGCCGAGCTAATGACAAACCCAGGGCTTAAAAAACACTCAGTTTGAGATCCAGAGCTATTTTATAGGTTTTTCAAAAAAACTTATTGTGGCGACCACAGGGTAACCTCAGAGCCTAAACGAACAAACCTATTAACACAATGTAACAATCTACATTGTAAGGCCACATCAATCATACCATCCATTCACCATTCATATTTTTGTGTTTGTTTTTTCTTGTTACTAATTTCAAAGAAATTTGTCCCCATGGAATGAGGAAGAAGAAGATTGTTTTGCCTATTAATTCAGCTAAACAATCATCAACTTTTAGAATATTTGAATTTGAAAGTCCCCATCATACTCCACACAAACAATTTTTACCAAAAAAGAAAAGAACATTCCCAAAAGACTAAAACGAACTCCCGGGCAAACATTGTGTCGCACTGTCATGTCGTCTTCCCCTTCTTCAAATTCCAAAAGAATGCATCATTAATTTCGGATTTATTTGCCGCGTTCTTAGCCTTCGCCATCTAAATACGCCTGTAAGTGAAATGAAAAATCGTCTTTCAAATTCTATTTTCCCCATCGACCCTTAAATTTCATTAATATCCCTTCAATCCTCGAAAGATCAGTGAATTGCGAGAAAGAACAAGTGGAGGTTATATGGTATACAAAACAAAAAAGCCTAACAAGACCAGTAAAATTTATCATCTTGAAACAAAATTTACCACCAAGGAGGCCAAAGCATTCCTAGTTCAAGGCTGTTTTTTTGGTTGAGCGTTGAGGGTGGATTGAAGTTGAAGGATTAGACTCTGCTTGACGGTCTGGCTGGTTGGTAGTTAGCGTCTGTCTATTCGTATAGAGCGATGTGATTTTTCTGGTATCATATGGCGATAAGAGATGCTCTTAAACATGCATCGGTGGACTGGGCTTAGGCCTTAGGAGGGTTGATGTTGCCTGTGTCGCCATTCAGAGCGCTCATCGTCGTTGTCGTCGTCGACAGCGACGTCGCTTTTCCAACGAAAGAGCCTTATAATCGAATTAGAAATCCTCAAGAATCAGTGTTGCGAAATGTAATTCCAGTACTACACACCCCAAATATACACCGGCCTAATCCTTTGCCACTATTAAGAGTACTTTCACTTTTTCCCTGTTTTATTTCGTCATCGAGGATTCCTTTTTTTTTTTTGGTTGTTTGAAAGGGATTCCAATCTACGAGTATGTTTTCGTTTTTTTTATTATCCTTTTTGCCGAAATTACGTCGGTCGGTTAGTTGGTTTGGTGGATTCCCTAGAGAATTACCGTGCATGGATAGTTTTCTTTTTTCTTTTTTTATCGGATGCATTGTTCTCTAAATAGGATTTTAGTTTTACACTAATTTTATTCCTTATTCCCTTTTGTCCTTATCGGATATTGTTCCCTTTGCTACGAATGTGTGTTGTTGTGGTTCAATTTGAAAGAAACGACTGGTAGATGAAGATAAGGATTGCCCGAACGAGCGAAGGGGGGTTGAGAGATTACTTTCATTCTTTGGGAATTTAATTGGATGAATTGTAAACGCTTTTGGAAGCTATGGAATGACACTTTTATTGATTGATTGCAATTTGAGATAAACATGAAAACAGAAGTATAGAAAAAATGTTGAATAATCCTCCTCAGATAGAATCTAATTGGGAGATTCTTTGGAGAAATCGTCAGAATGGGGAAAAACAAATCCGGAAGCAATGCCACTTCGGCTTTGATAAAAAGATGATTCATTTTGCCATACCCATCCAGAATCCATTGTGCGAGTGGAATGACTCATAAGCCATGGGTATCGCGGCCAGTGGCATGATGAGACTTCTTCAGCTGAAAATGGTAAACATGACCGTTGCGACGGTTTTACGTATTTTTTGATGATAATTGATTTTATTGACATGGTAAAGTATTTGCGGCATGATAGAGTGGCGATCGGAAGCCAATTAGGAGGAATGTCGGTTGGTTAAAGACGAATCAGTTCATCGGTATTTTGATTAAGGGTTTTAAATTTCAGGTGAAGTGTGGACGTGTTTGGTTCGAGTTGCACTCTAATTGCTTACATTATCGAAAAGAATGGTGGTTGCTTCGTGTCTTACTTTACTAAGGGAAATGGAATCCACCTTTTGATGAGTATGACAAACCGGAAATGGAAATCACAATGGGAGTGAAAGTGTGAATACTTCAATTTTGTTTTCATATCAACTATGGGTTATAACCTTGCAAATGCAATGAATTCGTAAGGTGCTTTAACTTAAAAAGATCTCTGCAACTCTGAATTGTTTTTTTTTTTTTGGTTAGGTAAAAAACATGTTTATCGAACTGTGGCGAGAGCCTCAAACGAAAGAGACTGCTAACTTTGTCGTAGACAGAATCACGGTACGCCAAACCTGACCTAGTTGCTGTGAGAACTTGGTCGTTTACTCTTCGATGGAAAAACAGGACCTAGCTCCATAGACCCTAAACCCTTCTTTTGACACTTTCAGCTGCAGAAGCTCTGAAGTAAGGCTAACTCCTCAACTTATATGGTACACTCAGCAATAGAACCTCTACCTTTCAGCTTTGTATTTAGATGCTCGTATCTCAGGTTCTAATATAAGGAAATCTAAATTTTTGTTTTTGCATAAAAGAAATCGGGAAAGAAGAAATTCATTGAAACTGAATTATAATATCTGTTCTTCTTCTTTATCGTTGCCAAGAGCGTCTTGACTCTTGATATTGAATGGATCACAACACACAACTCTCCCATTTATCTGCTAAAATTGTGATCCATATTTCATGTTTGTAATTTAGTTTTATTCAAACATAGGTAGAGTAAAACATAATGTATTTTAAATAATATTTAGTATTAGAGGTACAATTTTTGGGTTAAGAAATTTTGAAAATTTACAAATAAAACAATAGAAAAAAAACTGTTAACTATTTAAACATCAAAAAGATCTGCGCCTTGAGAAGATCGATTTCGCTGCACGGTTTTGGATTGTTCCGACCCCATGTAAATGTTGATGTCATTGCATTTGACTGTAAAGGTTCCGTTTTTTCAACTTTCGTTTTCTTCTGTTGTGTGATTATTGCTTTTATGACGATTTTCTTTGGATTCCTCTTTTCCACATGGCGGTTCCGCTCAATTTTTTGATGATTCTGTTTTCAGCGTGAAGCTTTTCCGTGTATCTTGAAAGGTCGCAGCCGAAGGTATTGAAGCGTCATTACTGGAAATTAAGTAAGTTTTGTTCATCCTTAAACCTGCCCTATTTTGCTACACCTAGGAACGCAGCCACCTGTCGACGAGCTGTCAAGTAATATGGATGCTCTTCATTCTTCTCTTTTTCTTTTTCTGTCGAGTGTGTTAAGATCGTGTTTTTCCCTAGCAATATAAGTACCTACCTAATATCTTTTGCAGTTCTTATAACGTAAATTAGAGACAATAATTACCTTACTCCATTCGTTTCCTGCATATAATAAAAAAATGAATAAACAGAGTGGCGCAACAGAGCTAGAAGCCCCTAGGCCTAGCGCATATCTCACAACCATGCCTTATGAGGGAGTGGAGGGACCTAAAATTTTCTGCCGGTTCCGAACGGCTAGAGACGAGAGGCGATACCCGTGGAAAAACATTTTTGCCTCTGCTGGGATTCGAAGCTCGAACCTCTGGGTTAGCAGGTGGACATGCTAACCATCACGCCACGGGGATATTGAAACATTAAAAACTTTTTTTAAGGATAAGGAAGAAGATGCCGCTGCACATTGTTCTTGCATATCCGTGGATTTCAATACTTGAGAAAAATCGGGGTCTGTAAAGCATACCACATCCCTGTTGAGGGACTGTATGACCAAAATTGGGCTGAAAGGAGAACTGATGCGCAGAGAATCAATTGAGCTTACAGTTGAGCTGTCACCTATCAATTTTAATGTTTTACTTTGAACCCTGTCAATCAGGCACAAGGTTGTTTAAGGAACACCTGACCAGAAATGGGAGTTATACTTTAGTTTTGGGTGGATGTAGGCTTTATAAATTGTACCCAGATTAAAGGGGATGGAAAATTTTCTGCATCGTTATAAGAATACTAGCTGCAGACAGCAATTTTTTTTTTTATAATATACGCGCACATCAAGGGGTACTGAATACCCTTATAATGTTATTAACACAGTGCGAGCGGTTAAAAAGGAACGAAAGGATTAGAAAGTAGGTGCCGATGCACGTTGTATTTACACTTCTGCGCATTACAATGAGAAGGAAAAACAGAGTCAGGTAAAGCATTCCAAATCCGAGTAGCACGGCTAAAGAATGAATCTCTATATTTCACTGTACGTCCGAAATTGGGCTGAAGGTACAACTGATTTGCATTCCTTGCGAGGCGTGTATTGCGGTTTGATTGCTTAAGGGGAGAAATGCAACTGGCTATTTCGTACATTTCGAGCATTGTTTGTAAAAAATTCTATAGACAAGAGAGAGACATGAAACATTACGACGATGATCAAGAGAATCATCAGAATCAATTGATTCGACAATTGAACTATCACCTATCATTCTTAATGCTCTATTTTGAATCTTATCGAGTAGGCTCAGTGATGTTTTAGGAGCAACTGACCAGATATGTGAATTGTACTCTAACTTAGGACGGAGATATGCTTTATAAATAGTAGCCAGATCAGAAGGGGGATGGACATTTTGATTGAAATTTTGATGTACATAATAATTATATGTTTATTTCAAAAGTTTCCTTCGGAGATGCGTTGCCTGTATTGGTAGTGTCATTTTACAAAATTTTCCAGTCTAGTTTTCCACTTAGGAAGTCTAACGTACTGGCTTAATTCCTTCACAGCTACTCCAAATACCTTAAAAAAAAGAAACTCCTTCAAAATGAGACATCTGGCGATGAAATGCTGCACATCTTCTCTCTCCATGAGGTTGCATAGATCACATAGAATCGGCAGTTCGGTTCGGTGTGGAATGTAATTTAGTTTTAAAAGTTCACACCGGAGTTTGAATATTACGTTTATCATATTAATGTGATGGCGGTTCATTAAATATGTGCTCTCTATTAAATTTGTATTTAGTTTGCTGTAAATTTGCCTATATTGTGAAAAATGTGCTTCTTGTTTAAAATTTTCATGGTGTGACTCAATTTCTCTAATATGAGTGCTGATTTTTTGACTTATGTCAACTGGGTTCATATTGGGGGAAATTTAAAACTTTTTAAATGGTAGAGTTATTTGAATCGAAAAATTGAAACGCGTTTTTCTTAAAACTGCATTGTTCAAATTTGTCATAGCTGTAAATCACGCAAATATTAAAGAATCGTCTTGAAATGTTAACTGCATACTCTCCATATGTTTTTGCATATAGCCATCTACAACTTTTAAGATCGGATAAAAATTGTAAATTTGGCAGCCATCGAAAGACGATTTTTGGACGAAATTTGAACCTCTTTTTTTAAATTGCGACCATTTTGTAAATTTCCAATTTTTCACTCAAGTTATAGATGGCTGTCTACTAAAAATTCAAAAATATGCGCAAATTGATGTTTTTTAATTTCAAGGAGTTCAAGACATGGTACATATCTCTCTTGGATTTCAATAGTTTAACTAGAAATTTCGTGAAAATTTACATGAATATATGTACAATAAACTCCTACGGTTACAGAATATTTGAAGCTATAGTTTTTTTCATGCCCTCAAAAAATCACCTCCATTTGAGCTCGAGAAACTATAGCCGAGCCTCTTAAGCATTGTTCTTTCTTCAAATTGATCCAAAAAAAAAAAGAAAGCATTACATCTCCATAACTGTCCATGATCGTTTCCGATTTAAGACACTATCTTGTACTTTAATATAGCCCCGCTTTTTAACGATTTTTTGGAAGTAACATGGACGATGAGGAAGGCGAGAGTCTCGCCGTTCTCGCCGCGAGACCATTCAAAACCTTCTGCTCTTAAGCAAAGTTTACAAAAGGATGTAATGAATGCTAAAGAGAGTTTTTCTTCGCTGAATCTAAGGCGATAGCCTGACAGGCATCGATATGCACTGTCTCCATCGCTTCATTGAAATATCAAAATTGTTTTATTTGTGACATTGTGAGGTACCTACTTCCGCGTGATTTCATGTGGAGTCTCAATAAATTTGTCATAATCTGCCATTTTCTTTCAGTTTTGTCAATAACCTGTAGTCCTCCAATCCTTCCTCTAACGATATTCCTGCAGTAGCGTTTTCAACATTTTTTTATACCAAAAGCAATGATTAGTATTGGTTCCCTCACTACTTTAACCACTTTTTATAGAAGACCACCAAGACATTGTCGTATAAAGTGGGTAATAGATGGGGCTCATAAAAATATACTCAAATTTAAGGTAACAGCATTTGTATTAAAGTGGAAAATGATTAGATAATCATTTCCATCTCAAACCGTTTCAAGAGTTCCCAATGGCTCTTAGCACATCGTCAACGCAACAAATCCATTTTAAAAGAACAGAAAGAACCCTAAACGCCACTTAAGCATGTTCATCCTTAAAGTACCTTCCATGAGAACCCCCATTGGTCAATGAACTGAGCCCTTTTGATGACCGAATCTTACCTCCTATCTTCTTAGCTACATACGACACAGAGTTCCCTCAGATTCAAGGTTTCTAGCAATTTAATCACAACAGAAGATCTATAAAATTTATTAGTCTCACCTTTTGACATACATTCTCGTTCGGGCGACAACGAAACGACTCCAATATCAAGGATTTCCAGTTTCTTTAGGGCCAATAATTATGCCAATAGGAATAATTTAAATGAGAAAATCGATAAACAAATTTCCAGTTCCATCGACTCGACATATCGATAAGTCGATGGTCGTCGCTTCTCGCTTGTGCCATGTTTTCCACCCGGCCACTTGACTTCAAAGTGCGATTAATTTTTATCGTCGCACTAATTTCTAAGATTACCAATAATAAAGTGGACAGTTATAGGTATCTTTTCAGATAGGTACAATGTCGGCCATTGAGAAGCTGCAGGTTAAAGGAGAAGATAACTAAAAGTTGTATTTCCAAACCAATGTGCGCAAAGTGATATTTCTGCCTTAAGACAGATTTGTCTGGGCTGTAATCTTTGAGATAAATGTAAGATTACAAAACTTTATCCTCACAATGGCAGCTAAATTTGCTTCCATCGTGTCTTGTGTTATGGTCAACTCTTGGTATGGACGCAACCTTTTGATATGGAAAATAAAATTTATAATGAAAATTACATACCGAGTAAAGCTAATAGGGTGTTAAAAATACCAATGCCATCCAAAGAGAGTGTCTTTTTGAAACACAGCATACAACGTTTAAGTGGAGGCAGTTCTATTTATTTTTATTTGTTCGAATGTGGTGGTAGAAATTAATTCGATCATTTAAATTATGGCAAAGGTAATTTGAATATAATTGCTAGATGAAATTGATAGACGGCTTATGTGTATACTCATCGTAGAAGCGACAGCGATGAATGCCACACATGATGTGGAAAACGTTATGCAAATGAGGATGTAACTGGTAGTCTGGGTTGGGTCATGCTATGCCTTCGAATGCACGATTTATCAGCGCATGCATTGCAGTAGAAAGACCAGTTCGGAGCTTCCATTATTTTGTTAGGGTTTTCTATTTTTTTTTTGTCGCATTCCAAAGACCTGGAATGTTTATGGCAAAAATTTGAAAAAAAAGAAATTTCTATATGGTAACGATTGACTATTTTTTTTTTTTTTAATTGAAATTAATATAATTTTTGATCTTTTTCAAAGCGAGGCTTCAGAAAATTTAAGTAAATAAGTTTGCTAAGAAACTGACCTTGTTTAGTCCGGTATTAGACAGCGCAGGTTTGCCCCCGTTTGAATGAAGTGCGAAAGAGAAAGAAACAAATAAAAACAGAAACAGAAATAAGTCCATCAGATCAGAACAAGCACGGGTAGAATTTTCTGCAGTTATTTTGACGTTTCTTTTTATACCTCTCCGTTGTTTTTTGAATTTGCTTCATTTCATTTTCGTTCTTTGTGAAGAAACTATGAGCAATCTCTAGTAATATTTCGTTTAACTGTATCGAAACAGTCGATGACCATTGATAATGAATTAAAAAACAGTCCTAATTATATACTAATTCCATTTTAGGATTTAAATTGTTTTTACTTTATTTTGTCCAATATAGCACTGAAACATCGAACGAACAACGAAAGTTTAAATGAAAGTCAAATAATACACAGCACTGAGAAATCAAAAAAGTAATGCACGCGTTACCGAAAAATAACCGAGAACTGCGCGTAAAATACATGCGCTGTCTAATACTGGACTTATCTACTATTCATTAAAAATAAAAATATAGATAGGAAAGAGTAACCATTGGAAACCAAAAAGTGGAAAAAAAGAAGTAAAAAAGAAAAGAAGAAAAAGAAGGAGGCGGAAACAGACAGAGAAATGGAGAGAGGAAGAGACAGAAGTTCAGGGTTACCTTTGGGACTCTTTTGGGTCCTTTTGACTCTTTTTTAAGGTCTGGAGTCCAGGACGCCACTATTTAAAAATCATCGAACTAAAACTGGTTTACAAATTCAGGACTCTTAACTGAAATAATTTTTCCGATACAATACTATCGTCGTATACATATTTTCTACTTTTACTTACATCCCAGGGGCTCCTCGCTCTGTTGCGCCACCCTATTTATTTTTTTACTTACATCCTATTTTGAATTCAGCAATTTAGATTAATGTCAATGTTGAAAGTTGCAAGAGCATAGGTTTTCTTTGCTTGTAATAGATATGACATATGAGAAATGAGATACCTACAAATTCTTTTAATTGAAAATTAATTGAATTTATCTTTCATTTCCTGTTCATAATAAGTTATAAAAATTAATTGGACTCTTTTTTTTAGCCAAGACTCTTTTTCTGACTCATTCCAAAAAATTTTAAAGGTAATCCTGCAAAAGTTGATGATTAAAAGGTAGATAGGCAAAGGGGTAGAGGGGTGGAGAAGTAGAGATGTAGAGAGAGAGAAGGAGAGAATGAAGTAGAGCACAGCATACTTATCCTTAGTTAGTTTCATTATAGATATATGTATGTACCTACTATTTCCAACACGAAAAATATGAAATATCATTCATTCAACATAAAAAAATTGTTTTAAGAAGTTAAAAATTTAATGGTCAGGATAAATTTGTATCATTTTTAAGCATAAATCAATTTATTTTAATTTTTAAAATCCCAATAGAAAAGTGAGGACATCCATAAAGCTAGAGGGCTCCCATCCCACTCAAAGTAAGTTTGAAGTCCACACTTAGTTTAAATACCGTTTATTTTTTTCAAGAAAAAATGACAGATTCATCACTATTAACCTCAAGCATGACGTAGACGGAGATCAAATTTAATTTCTTTGGAAGATTCAAAACTGCTTAAATGTGAGCACACAATTCAATTCAAATTATGTATTTATCAATCTTTTGATTTTAATGTTAAAACGCTTTATAAAGCAACAGAATAGGAAAATCAAACAGCAATCAAATTTGACAGCACGATTTAGCATTTTAGGTATCATTCTTGGTGGAAATGAACTTTTCCTCAGTCCGAAATCTCCCCAACGACATTTAATGCCAGGGCGTCTACTTTTTGTAACAAAGTTTCATGTGGTACGTATTTTCTAAAAAAAACCTTGTTTTTGTGTCTATACACCACTAAAAATAAATTCATTCCAAACAAAAAACATGCAAAAAAAAAAACACCAAATGATGGCCTAAAGCAAATTGGTGATACATAGATGACCGAAGACAGATAATGGACGACAGACGACACACGACACACAACAGACGACAAAACGGGAACGGAAAATTAGAAACTACTCCACAGATTTCAAAAATTCTTTCAGCACTAGGGATGCTACATTGTATCCCTTCATCAGTAACTTAGGCTGTATTTCATCCCTATAATCCCACAGGAAAAGAAACGGGAACGAGAACGGGAACCTTAAAGATACTTGACCGATTTCAAAAATTCTTTCAAACTCTAATTCTTTATTCCTGTGAAAGTACTTTTGATGCCATTATTAATTTGACTCGATTTCTTTTGCATGGCCACCACGGGTACGCTTGCAGAAGTCCAGACGCTGAACCCCATCTCACGGTTTTCAATCATAAATCGGACGATACTGCTGCAATTTCACGTTCGATATTCATACGAAGTTCATCAATCGTCGCTGGTTTGTTGGCATAGACCATAGACTTGACGTAGCTCCTCAGGAAATAGTTTAACGGCGTCAAATCGCATTACCGAGGCAGCCAAACGACTGGACCATTTCCTGAGATAAAACGTTCTCAAAACTTAGTTTCCAATAAATTGATTGTAACATTCGCTGTGTGGCTTGTGGCACCGCAACGTCTTGTTGGAATCACATGTCCTCCAAATCCATATTATCCAATTGGGGCCAAAAATATCCGATAATCATTGAACATAAGCGATCCCCATTCACAATAACGTGCCGGTCTTGATCATCACGGAAGAAGTACGGCCCAATGACGCCGCTGGCCCATAAACCACACCAAACGTAATTTTTTCGGGATCCAATGATGACTCATGGAGTACGTGTGGACTGCTGCATGACCAATACCACATATTTTGTTTATTGATGAAGCCATATTCAGCCAAAAATACTGAACCACTGAAAATGATTTTTCGATGAAAATCCGAATCATTTTCAAGCTGTTGCTCAAACCAATAATTCACGAACATACGACGCTTCTGGTGGTCAAGAGGCTTCAGTTCTAGCGTCAATTTAACCTTGTAAGGATGTAGGCCAAGATCGCCACAACGACGACACAGAGATGCCCAACGGTTGAAAACGACATTATGAGAGACACATTTGGGCTTTCTGCAACTGAAGCCTCAGCGGTAGCAATATTCTCGACACTACAGGCACTTCTTTGTCTCACCGGCACGGGAACATATTGTACTGTGCCTGGTGGATTCAAATTTTTCCACCTCAATTGTTGATCTGCTAGGACGATTATGGCGACCATAAATTGGACGTAGCGCTCTTAACGTTGAGGCCACTGACTCCGAAGTTCGGTAGTCAATTTTACTAATTTCGACTCGTTGTTGGCTCGTCTATCTTTCCATCATAAAGTGGCAAATTTTATTGAAGAGAAATGTCTAAAGAGCGGCAAGAAATATGGCGTTGTCTGTTGTCGCTGTCGCTCTACTTTTGCATCGTCCTTATTGAAAAACCCTTTACATAATACGAGCAATAAGAAATTTTAAGTTGTTTTAAAATAACTTTTAGAAAAATTAAGGTATTGTCAGACTTTCAAACCAGACGACCTCTGTCAAACTCAAGCTGTTTGGATCAGTCTGAAGAAGCAGAAAGGATTTGTAAAGCACTATTAATATTCATCCAAGTAAGGGCAGGCATAAGAACTGAGACCAGAACTATTTCTTGGCTTATCTCTGAGTTCTCCATAGTCACCACACCCTAACACCTATGCATCTGAATTTCTATCAAAAGGGCGATACCTAATTGAGCACGTAAAATGCTCATTATTTGAAAATAATCATCAAATCAGAAGTACTTCATCAAAAATATTGTATTTTTCTTAAATGGGGTGACGATAATTCATCGCAGCAAAACAATATCTAGAGACAGATATCCATTAAGTGAACGCATGAAAAAACTACCCACTTCAAGTTTTTAAATACTCTTATACGATTGTTATTACATTCATAATAATAAATTGACCGTGAATTTTGAGCTCTCTTGTATCACCTGCGTCATGCGCTGCCTTCTCAAAAGGATTAAGTTTATCTAAAAAAAAAATAAACTAAAATAAAAGAAAATTGTATTCCCCGACACAGATGTGCCCCCAAACATGACACAATCTTCAGCTCAGCCGGAAGGTAATAAATTAAAAATCGTAACACAAGCTATTTATCTATCTGCTGTTTTTCCAAAACAAACAGTAGGCATCCTCCTCCTTCTTCTTCGTCATCCTTCATGGATTCACTTTAGACTTCAGTGTTCGTTTTATTAATAGTCATGCTGTTCGATTGGTTTCCCTATTCCCTTAAGCCAAAAGATAAAGAAGCTCTCGCATGTTATACAACCCCACTATATATAAACCCATCTGGATTAACAGCGCCTCATTTTCTAGATACAATTTCCATTTCGTGTTCAATGTTCATGTCTGATCACCCGTCGAACGGTGAGTAGCCACGTCTTCGTAGCAGTCAAACGCTGTTGCATCCTCCTGTGCACATCATTCATAAAGTTTAGATACAAAAAGATAGGAGATTTATTTTTTTTATATTTTTTTGTGGCAGTGCATTTATGACATGAGCGCTATATCTTCAAGATGCACAAACATAAAATTGAAATTTTTTTCAATCAATCGTAATCTCCGAGGCTTAATACGTCTGACTGCTTGAGATATAGCACTTCTTCGTTTTATATATTGATGGAGGGGATCTACATTCACGTATCTACGAGTTCCTTCCTAATATGGTGGTATCGAGCGACGCGACGAACGGCTAAGTGCACTTCTCAATATCGGACCGTGCACATCCAACGCTGGGTAGCAATATGACAGGCGTTGAGACAACCTTGAAGCAAGTGTGCGCACGAATATCTACTTATCATATTCGGGATTTTTCCCTATTTTTGTTTATAATGTATAAAGTGCCTCCATGTGTGCCGGGATGAGATTTGGCTGCAATGGAAGGAACCTCTATGTCGAAATGTGGAAGCAATTTGAAATCCATTCCGACAGTAATCCGAAAGATGCAACTGTTTTGTAATTTTTCTTTGACTTGCAGTCAATTGCTTGTTTTTAGAGTCTTAAATGGTTAATTATGTTTTTGTTGTTCTTTCGACGGTGCGGCACTGAACACCACGGTGCGTTGTGGTGGCGGGGACATTGATTGAGTAGTTCAGTTGATGGATCTCTGAAAGAACGGTGTGATGTCGAACGTGAAGGGATTAGAGGCTGTGTTTGCTGGGTTGAGTTCAATGTCACATTAAGGAAGATACAACATAAGTCAAAGTCGCATAGAGAGAAGAAAGAGACGCAGGGGATTTACATGAGATTAATGGTCTTAGCTTCGGTGTTTGTTAACAAATGATGATGGAAATAGAACATCTAATAGACCAACAAAGTGAGTCGAGCATAAGAAGAGTGATTCTTTAATGCGTTTTAGGGCTTAGGAAAGATACTAAATGCCCGAAAAGACATTTCTTTGAAGGCATGTGTCATCTCCAGAGATGATTTGGATAAAAGAACTATGCTTACTTCTATAGGTAGTTACTCTAACAACTTCTTTTACTCTTGAATTAGTAAAATCAACAGATGAGAGTATTAAGTATTGGACAATTCGTATGAAATTGATACCACAGGATGGAAGGCCTGGGGTGCCCGTTGCGTATATTGTTTTACATGTCTACCTGTTACGTGGGAGGTTCGAATGTTTTTCCACGTTATCACCTTCCACGGAGAATTGGTAAGTCCTTTGAAAGTAATTTCAAAGCTATAAAAAGTGCTTTCCCAACTTCTTCACCGTTTGTAATCCGCAAAAAATTTAAGGTACCTTAATTTCTTGTCAGAAATGTCTTATCAGAGAGACAGTCTTGTACTTCTTCTAATAAAAAAGCCTAAAGCGACGATCATTACAGCTTTGATTTTCTTTGAGGATAGTCAGGGCTCAGGGTGCATCAAGGCTTTTCTTGAATCTTCGATGATTGATGTAAGCATTGGTCAATGTTTCAATGGCCTTTCACATCATGAACCCAAGACCTAAACTCATCAGGGGCTAGCAGATACCTTGTTTGAAAAGACCAAAGAGCTGTATGGTGGCAGACAGACTGATTAAACTAAACGGACCTTTAGGAATACAGCGGAAAAAAATTCAATGGATCTAGTAAACTAAGTTGGCTGAGTAGCACCAGTGGTTTAAGCAGGCCCAGTAAGTGGATCAACCAATCACAGCAAAAACTGCATTAAGTGAGTCTTACCAAGTAAATTAAACTGTTTGGGTGGACCGATATGTCCCAAAGGACTCTGATTGCGCAACAGACTGTTACAGCCAGTCCCAACATGTTGTGCAGGATAATCAGAGCAAAATGAATTCATTTAACAAAATGAGCTGACCGTTTAAGATTGAAAAGCTGGCGAAGAGAAGATCGATTTGATCTAGTGGATCAAGTTACTGTTTGAATAAAGAGCACCACAAAGAAGGTGCATAAGACCATCAGTTCTTTTTAATTAATTAATTAAAATTATTTTTTTTTTTTGGATTTTCGAAATCAAAGGACATTGAAATCAACTCTTTGTTCCGAAGAACTTAAACAGACGATAAATAAAGAAAAAAGAAAAAAAATAAAATGATTCTCTAAAAGCCCTGCCTCGCAAGAAAAATACAGTTCATTTGTTCGATATGCAGTCAATAATGCCGTCCTTTTGACTTATAAGGAGATGAGTGAAAGAAGCAAAACGACCTTATGACTGAGACCTCAAATTCATATGTCCGATCCTAAAAAAGGCAGACCATTACAATAGTGCCAGTGATTTTCGAGAAGAAAGTCTCTTCAAGAACGAAAATCAGATCTAATCTGCTCTAAATCAATGAGTTGTCACTCTGGCTCTTTCAATGTTCGTAAAGAACTCACCAAGACTTTGAAAAATGTCTTAAACAAGGCGACAAGCTTTCATGCGAATTCTTTAAAATCGTACTTGAAAAGATCGTACAAAACTGAAGTGTCAACACCAGAGGAATAATTTCAGAAGACTGAGGCAGCCCTTAATATAACTCTTTTTATCCCTCTCCTACTTTACGGCACGGAAGATTGGACCATAAAGAAAGCGGATCAGGAAACCCACGGTCGTTTCGAAAGAAAAGTACTCTGACTGACATTTGGTCTCGTATGCGACGACAGTTGAAGTATAGTTTAACGTGAACACCTGCCTTTTTATGGCTTAATTCCACGACGAACTTACTCACATAACTTAGTTAACTTGAGTGTTAACCACCACCCTGGTCCCCATAGCAATAGTGAACTTCTTGTTTCTTGAGGCAAGTCCAACAGTAGGAACCGATCAACGCATCAAGCAGGACTCAAGATTTATCACACATTTTCCTCAAACAACCAACTACAACTTCTTTCATCTCTTATCCAGCAAAGCCTCTCAGAAAGGTCACACTACTGTTTGGGCCAACAGCAGCGATCGATCAACACAGAGTCAAAGCAGGCCTCAAGATTCATAATAACTTCATTCATCTCTCATCCAACTATGTCACTCCATTTCAACAGAGAGTCAACGCAAGACGCACAACTTTCACTCATCTCTCTCTCCTGTCCTCTTTTAAAAGAAAAGAAGAGAGACCACACAACCTTTAGCTTCAATTCAATTCGTTCTTAGATCTCATTTATCATCATCACCTACTACTTTTCGTCTTTTCATCATTCGTCATGTAGTCTTGATCAGGGGCGTAGCGAGGCTCCAAGCCATGGGGGGGTGAATTTTAATGAAATGCCGACTAGTCTTCAGAATTTGCCGACTGCATCAAAAAATAAATCTATATACATATATAAAATAGGATGTATGTATGTTTGTATTTATGTCCGTTATAGACTGGTTTCTTATGAGATTTTCAGGGTAGACATAGTTCAAACAAGAGATGGTTCCTTTCAAGGTTTTATCTCCATACTCCCACAGGAACGGGGTTGGGAACGGAAACCTAGATTTTTTCGCCATTGCGATGTCACATAATCCCACAGTAAAAAAACTTATATTTTATACCCATATTCTTACGGAAGCGGAAAAACGAGAAAGGGAACCTTAAATCTACAGACTCGAGCAACACCGGGTGGCTCAGCTAATAAATAAATAAAACTATTTAAAAACGTAAAAGTGTTCATTTCACAGAAATTCATTTATTAACATAAAATCAGTTTATAATTGCAATATACCTAACGATATAACAACAAAAAAATTTAAAGTATTTATAAGAAATAATATTACAATATAGTATTTGGTATGAGAAAGAGCACATATTCTTTGATTTTAGTCTTTAAAAATTTTATCATTATTCAAAAAAAAGTTCATCAATTAGAATTTAAACTCCAACTCTCCGGTGTTTTAATAATGCCCATTTGTTGACGACCTCACTAGGTTGAATATTATCAACATCATCCTTTGAGGAATACAGAAGCATTAATGAATTTAGCCTATCACTACCCATCGTCGTACGCAAATAATTAAGAACTATTTTAAGTTTACTAAATGACCGCTCACAAGAAACCGACGTCACAGGAGCAGTTAACATGTAGCAAACTAGTTTAAAGGCTAACGGAATCACATATCTTAATTTGAATACCTCTTTGACAATATCATCGAAATTTGAGCATTTCTCACAAGTAAAAAGAAGAATTTGCAGTTCCGATAAAAAGCAGTCCACATCTTCTTTAAAAAAAAAATGGATCTAATTCTATGATAGATTTGACTAGTTCTATGTTGGCATTTGCTCTGGAAGCGGGTATTTTAAAAATTTTTAAGAAAGGTTCAAAAATGGTAAAATTATCTGTTAGATTATATCTTTAACGTGCGAAATAAAAGTTTGAAGAACCATTTTAAACTCTTTTCTATAAAATGTTTCTAGATCAAATACAAAAGCAGTTTCAGAATTTTCATCTATTCTCTTTGGTAACCGACGCGTTCTATGATGTTTTAAAAAATCGTTTTCGGTACTTATCTTTAGTTTTTCAGCAAATGAAGAAGAACTTTTTATCAAAGCATTTAATTGAATGTCATCATCGTTCATTTCTTGAAATAACTCTAATGTGCTTCGAATTAGTAATGAAGCGTCAAAAACGTTTAACTCTTCCGCCTCTAGACTTTCGGTCAAATTTTTAACTTTAAACATGACATTTTTGCAAAAATATAACGAACTAATAAAATCAAAATCTAAGATTTTTTTCGAAAGTCCAGAAGCAGAGGTACGATTATTGTTATCAAAAGAACTGGCATCGCTTTTTATTCCTTCTAAAGCATTTACAATGCCTTCAAAGGATATGCACACAGCTTTTACTGTTTCAGCTCTTGCAGTCCATCGAGTTTTTGATAAATTTTTCAATTGCAAGGAGTTTTCAATGTTTTTGAATTTTTCTTGCATACACTGAAAACGTTTTGTACTACCATAGAAAAAAACAAACAATGCTTCCAAAGTATTAAAAAACTCTTTGATCAGCACGCTTGAATTGCATACTGTTTCAACGAAAATATTTATACGATGCGCTTGACATGGAATGTACGGGATTTTCTTACCACATTTTTCTGACAATTTTATCTGGGTACCATTATACTTCCCGGACATATTTTTGGCAAAGTCATAGGATTGAAATACAATATTCATCACTAATCGAGACTCGAATTTTCGGTGAAGCTGTGATAAATGTTTTCACTTCACAGCGTCACAGATCGGGAATTGACCCCCAGGACCCTGATTATAGAATTACTAAGTTGAGACAAAAACGATTCCATTCGTGTCTTTAGTTGAGATCACTCGAGTCGGCATGGCAATCGGAAAATCTACTTTGTTTTTCTAACTTAATTTGCCGATTTGTTATTTTTTTGGCAACAAATCCACTGTCACAAACACTCCCATTCGTGTCTTTTTGGTTGAATTGACTTAACTCGACAAATCTACTTTGTTTTTCTTCCTCGATTTGCCGACTCGGAAAAATCGTGGGGGGTGCTACACCCCCCCACACCCCCCCTTCGCTACGCCCCTGGTCTTGATCCTTTCTTTCTCTGCTCTTCGGACTTTTCGGTTAGGTTTTCTCAGTTCGATTAACTCAGAAAGACTCAAACGTAAACCTCCACCCTCCCTCCCTCCACCACGACAAGGTGAAACCCTCGGGGGGTATGCGACGACAATGTGATGTGGAGAAGAAGAATCAACATCGAATTGTATGGGCAGTACCGCGACATGGACATACCTTGAAGAGTAGGTACGCATTGCCAGACTACAATGGCAGGGACACGTAAAGCAGACAGACATTAACAATCAACAAGTTTTCAAAGACACTGCGAGGTTGCGGAAGGGAAGGGCCTCGTCTTAAAAGGTTTCAGTCCAAAACTTGAGAGAGGCCACACGAAATCGTAATCGAAGGTGTTCGATGAGGTATAGATTCACCTGTAACAGTAATGCTCATGAGCCCAAGCATTTGACATAACCACAATATGAGAACATTCCCGAAAAAAATTTTGGCTTCAGACTTCACCGTGGCCTTAGACCGATCCTATTAATAGTCGTGATTTGCTTCATCTCTTTGGAAGGCATTTCGTCTGAGGAGGAGATGTGACGAAATCACATACCTACCATGAAATGAATTTCCCAAATAACAACTCTACAAAATGTTTTCATTCTTTTGTTGTTTTTAGAAGTCTTAGCAGAACCGTGAGGTATAAATTGAATTCCTTTCCAAAGAAGTCCCCTGCAAATGTGTCCCACTTCCGAGCACCAGCAAATCTTTAAACATCAAAAGTTCGATAAATTAATTCACCATTTCACAGAAACCGAATGAGTGTTTCCACAAGTTCATCACACTTAAGGTAGCACTTGAGGTGGCACATCTTATTCTTCCGTTTTTTTTATTTTTCTCCCTTCGAAATGTCACTTGAAGAAGTCAATTGGCTTTCATCTTGACTTTTTCACAGAAATGAAAATAAAAAAAAAAAGAAGAAGAAATAACTGAGTGGAGAAGAAACCCTGGCAAAAATAGGGGTGAAATGATAAAGCAAATTCCGGTTCAAGTTGATGCAGCCTTATTAGGATTCCATCATTCACTTACTCACACATCTTGAATGTGTCCTTAAATGATTTCTTATAAGGTCCTCAATCCTACTATAGAATTTCAGGTTTTTATTTCTTCCTCTAATAGAAGTTGAATATATTAACTTTTCTTTCAACCTCTATACTCTACAACCTCGAATAGTTGGGACTGGCTTTGGTGGGTGGCGTTGGCGTCGTCGGAGGTAGCGAGTTTATGTATCTCTTTATACACACATATATTTTCGTCAGCTAATTCCATTTGTAGGGTGCTCTTGGGTGAAGGGCTTGAGTGTGTCAAGGATATAGCATGTGAGAGCACATACGGTGATGCGTTTAAGTGGATATAAGTTTGATGGAATAAATTCTATGCGAACGTTGTATAAGTTTACAATTTTCTTTTCTCCTGCCAGTGAACGACATTTAAGGGCTTTTGAAGAGGCATTAAGTTAGCGATATTGCATTTCAATTGATGAGATCAAAGGAATTAATTACTTGACGTGCTTGAAAGAAGAAGTACGTAACGTATTAACGATTTGATATGGCAGTAAACTACAATCATTAATATCGCACACGAAACTGGTGTGTGGGTTGAGAAAGCATCAGAATGTTTTGAAAGCAGTATTTAAAAAATCTTTTTGAAGTCGATTAAAAAGTGTTGTTGCTATCAAAGAACAACCCTCTTGTAGATGATTAAAGCACGTGCCGATGAGCATAGACTTTGTTAAATATTCTGGTTTAGTTTTACATGTGTCTTGTGTAAATAGGCCTATTAAGAATAACACACGTTTTTCCAAAAGACTGCAAAGAGATAATTATTTAAATGTGATCTCAGGATACAGGGCGAAAGTATTCGCAGGAATTCGTCTGTAGATAAATGTTTAAATTAAACATTTGAATAATTTTTGTGTTGGTGGAGCTTAGATATTTTGAGAAGAAAGGTTTTGAGATATGACATTCGAAAGTACTGGTATTGAGTTATTATATCGCTTTGGCCGTACTCAGAGCAGTATAAAAAGTCTATAGATATTAGGTTAACCTTATGCGGTCAATCGCTTGACATCAAATTTAATCCATACAAATACTGCAAATGCCAAATCTATCGGTCTGTCTCTTTTTTAAACAACCGAATTGATTTATATGAACTTTGGTACAGGGCTAGTCTAGAACCTGAGAATGAACATGGCTTTATTTTATCCCTTTATTCAAACGGGCAGTGGGTTGTGCCTGGAAACTACTAGGACGATTTCAAAAAATTGTCTCGTAAGTTCGATACGGTATTCCCCATTAACATAGACTTTAATTTATCTCAATATTCATACGGGAATGGGAATCATTACTAATATTGTAAATGCGAAAATAGTTCTGTCTGTGTGTTTGTCTTTGTTACCATTTTGCGATCAAACTGCCCAACCAATTTAAGAGAAATTAAGCACAGAGATGGCCTGGAACTTGAGGAACATTTATCATTAAAATTCTATTCGAATATTCCCATGCTAACAGCTAGTTGAATTCAGAAACTGCTGGATCGATTTCAGAAATACTTTCAGCATTAGGATGCTAAGGGCCATTTGCTCAATCGAATCATAAATTTAAGTTCTACATAAAGTTCTACTTTAGTATGGGGATTTTATGTAGAACTTAAGAATTCCGGAACGTCTCATACAAAAATGAAAACTTTATGTAGAACTTAAATTTATAATTCGATTGAGCAACTGGCCCTAAGTTCTTTTTAAATATAAGAAAAATAAGAAAAATAATTTTCTTACATAAACAAGTCTATACGTGTATCAAACGCGCAAGACATTTATGTTTTACAAACATATCTATAAACTTGGAGCGTCGTGTACAAAAATGTACTTAAATAAAATAATGCTTTTGAGTTATTTTAGTTTACAGATGATGTGTTTTATTTTCAAAAAAAAAAAAAAAAAAAATTTTATGCTACCGAAAGTCATTACTCCACGCGGACGAAGACGAAGGCACAGCTAATTTGCGCTTAAATGGACGACGTTTCCAATTCGCGCTCAATCATTTAAACATGAAATCTCAGTTCGTTGCCTAACATGCAACTGTTACATCGAGCTAGCGTTGTCAAAATGCTAACATATAAAGTTAAGTTAGCTGTAAGTGGAGTATTTGGCGGTTTTCGTATGCCATGGACTACCGACGCAGTAACCACTATGAGAACTTACTTAGCAAAAGTGAAAGATTAATGGAATTTACTATACTATAGTATTGCCATCTATGTATTTAAACCAAAAAGGAATGCTCAAATTTCCGCCTCAAAATTCGAAATTAATGCATGAAACAGGCGCGCATCGCGGGGGGGGGGGGGCAGTTTTCCTTCCTTTTCAATAATTTGCAGCTGTTTAATATAAACTCAATCAAATACAAGAAGACATTTTTTTGTTTAAAAGCATTGAAAAATTTGTTTAAAAAAAATAAATAAATTAGTTTAAAACAGTTAATTAAATGCTAAAATCTAACTTTTTATTTGAGCCGCTTTTTGAAAACCTTGTTATTACTATTCAACATCAATCGGGATTGGTCTGTGGATGTGCACAAGTGCCAGACGGCAAAGGCGATTTTCACTCATTGTTGACTTTAAATAGGTTATAAGGCGCCGCAATGAAGAAAAAGATCGCTCTGCCGAAGAATTTGTAACCGGAAACGTTGGAAGGATTAAAAGAAAACTGTGTTTAATGCCAAACACATCCTTATTGCATTTATCCATCAACTCAAGAGCAGTAACGGGTAGACGGTTGTTCTGCTCCTTTTCCGTAAACCATTTTTCCTGCCACAACACCAGCTCACCTTTGAGCAAAAAACTGGCTGTGTCTGTATTTAACTCTGAGAGTTGACCAAAGCGATTAAGTAGCGACTTAACGGTGCGGTGGTGTCCAAGTCATCAGTATTTTATCGAACTGTATTTTCCGGAATGAAAATTTACATACATCTAAGGTTTCCCTTCGAAATCTTTGATGCAAATCGGTCAGGACAAAAGTAAAGTAGAGGTACAAGGTATAACGATATTCTGTACTATACCGTATACCTCAGCTGAACTAGTGTCAAAACTAGCTCGTTGAATTGCATAAAGATGTTATAAGTAAGGAAGCCTTGCCATCCGTTGGGTCACCCCACTGCGATATCGTTTCCAACACTTACACAATTTTAATGGGGTCCAAAGAAAATTGAAGTACACCTTCATGTCGCTCTACCCACCTTGTTTCGCAAAGTGATGTGAGGGCACACCCCAAGGTGTTCATGAGGACAGTTTTTCGTTTTGGATGCGATTTAAAGAAGAAGATTACCTCTTTCATTATTGCAACATCGTCTCGAATGGCAGGTACTTTTGAACTTTGTGAAATTGAGTTATTTAGCTTATGACTGTAGCATGGAGTAATAACAGTATTTTTTGCTTCTCTCTGAAATTCCATGACAGCACCTCGAACTTCTGAAAGCATAACAGCACATCCGTCTGTCCCTATTCCCACACATTCCTGATGGCTTGGCCATTTAGAGATACATAACTCCTTAGGTTTAGCATTTCCATCCAACTTCTCTTCGGCAGCTAGTTTTTTTCTAGTAGTTTCCCTCCAGCTTTCCTCATCAGATTCGAATATTCATCAGTTCTGGAATAGGCTAGTTCCTCAAATGCATCCACAAAAGACCAAAAGAGACAAAATCCTCACGAATGCTATCATTGTGAACGTAACTTAATATAATACTCATTTGGGAGAGGTGAGATGTATCAGTTTTCAGTCCTTTCATCAAAAAGTATTGATTAATATTTTGAATCCCGAACGTTGCTCTAAATTTGATCAGAAACTTCTTTTTTGTAGCGAATACTTACAGTTTGCTTCAGATTTAACATTTTTGTTGAGAGAGAGGATCCGTGCCCGGCATGAAATTACCTTGACAGGCTTTTTGAGCTCAGAACTTTACTATAGAACTATAAGATAACTGTCCATCGATCTAAAACGATATAAAACAAGCTGTGCAGTTGTAAGTTCCAACGACCGATGTACGATTCACATAATTAGTGTCGTGGCTTAATAGTTAGCATGTTACAAACGTGCGAGTTCGAGATTCAAATTGACAAGTTCTCCGAGAGCGAAACACTTGCCCTGTTGTTATAGGAGGCCTAGAAAATTATCAAAAAATATTTTCCCAATGTAAAATACCTTTATTAGCGATTCCAAAAAAAGGTTATCAGAGCTTCCATGAACGTACCTACTAACTGTATATAATCCTATACAACCGGCTTTTTTTGGGCCAAATATGTCGAATCTAAGATGGCTACGGCGCGGCGCGGCGTTGGCGTTGTAAGTCTCTGGATTTATACGGCAATGATAAGACCAAACATATTCTATGCGTCATGTTTTTTGTGATTGCAAAAGATCTCTATAGCAACATTGTTTTTGATTTGTTCGCCAAATTTCAGAGAAAAGTATGTATGTCTTGGCTGTAATGGAGCTATCCCCTGCAACGGGTTCTGCTCTTCACTTGCACTGAATCTTCTCCGCCTACTCTTTTTACCTATATCATTGTTACTACTCTGAAGCTCCATTATCACAGGAAATTAATGCTAATGCTTGCGAGGATGATGGAGAAGTGCTCACGTTGAGAATGGTGTTTGAGAAACTCACCAGCCTGGAGAAAATAAACCAACAATTCCTACAGGCACTGAGCGAGCTGCGCACAGAAAATGAGTTTCTAAAAACTAAAGTAGAAGTGCTTGAGAATAAACTGAATTGGCAGCAACAACACCAGCTAAGTAACTGCATTGAAATTGAACTAACTGGAGTACACAATGTCAATAACAACAACGCTAAAGACATAGCCCAAAAAATATTTAACAATGCTCTAGCGGTGGAGGTTCACGATGACTACATTGACAAATGCTATGTACGAAAAGTTAAAAGAGGAAATGGGAAAGTTGGTGATAGCTCTTCTAGTGAACTTTCTGTCATTTGCTTAAGCCTAGCTAATTCTTCTCTTAAGCAACGAATTATGAGAGCGAAGGCTGTAAAGAGAAACAAATTAAAGTCGAATGTGTTGGATATCGGAGGTGGTGATGGTGGTAGCAGTAATGATGGGTACAACAACAGCAGCAGCAAAGGTTCGAATATTTATATTAATGACGCTTTGACAAAATATACACGGGCGTTGTTTATGAAGGCGAAGGAAGCAAAAAAGCAGAAGGGGTTTAAGTTTTTATGGTTTAAAAATAATAGAATTTTAATGAGAAAGATAGAAGGTAGTAAAATCATAGTTATACAATCTTTTAATGATCTTGCACTTATATAGTGCCTTTTGTATATTTAAGAGTTCATATGGATTTTAATAATTTTAATTTTGATTTTTCTATTTACAATCTAAGATACACTAATTGTGAAGAAATTTATTCTAATCATTCTTATTGCTTAAACTCTCCATTTTTTGTACACCAAAATGTCAGAAGCTTGAGAGAGAATTTTTCTTCCCTTGCATTACATATTGATTCATTTGCTCGTTTGCCTGATTTTGTTGTGGTTTCGGAAATATGGATATACGATTTTGAGAAAGGTGATTATGCATTACCTGGTTTTAATTTTTATGCTAATACCAATGAAAATTATGCGGCAGGAGGAGTTGGCTGCTTCGTTAGATGTAATTATAATGTGTTTGATGAGTCTAAATTAGAATTTCTTAGCGCCGATGTTTTACAATTGTCTTTCAAAATTAATAATGAGGTCTATATTATGCTTTGTGTTTATAGGCTTCATTCTTTCCATGTGTCAGTATTTTTAGAAGAATTGTCAACCGTTTTAAATAACATAAAATCAAAGAACCTCATAATCTTAGGTGATTTCAATATTGATACTTTGGAGTACAGTGATATGGTTTCCTCTTACCTAGATTTATTAGCTTTGCATGGTTTGGTTTCATTTATTAATGAAACCACCAGACCTGCATCAGGGAAATGCTTAGATCATGTTTATGGCCGTTTTTCTCCGGCAACCATTAACTTTTGTGAGAAATGTGTTTTTGATCTGGAAGTAACTGATCATTGTATGACAGGGTTACTTGTTAGTCTTTTAAATAATGATAACATTAATGAAAATGAATTTAGCTCTCCTAATATGATTACAAAAATTGACTATCGAAAGTTAAGATCTATTCTATCCTTTGAATTTTGGGAAGGTTTTTTAGCTGAAGTTGATGTTTCCAAAGCTTATGATCTGTTTTCGAAGTCTCTTAGTTCCCATTTATCTTCTTGTACTCGCATATTATTACCGAAAAAATCGGATAAAAGGCTTAAGCCTTGGATTACCCCAAATTTACTGAAAAAAATTTAAAAAAAAAACAAACTTCGTGTAAGATGTCGCAAAAATCCAACAAATTTTCAACTAACTCAAAGGTATAAGTCTATGTGTTCTGATCTAAAATCTGAAATCTCTACATGTAGAGAGAACTATTTCAGTAGTAGATTTAATGCAGCTGAAGGTAATATAAGACTTGAATGGCAGTTAGTTAACAACATTCTCAAGCAAACCACAAATGAAAATAGACCATCAGCTCTATTTTACAACGAAACCACAATTTCTGCTGATTTAGCTATGGGTAACGCTTTTAATGCCTATTTTTCCACGATAGCAGATAACGTTTTATCGAACGGTTCCTATTCGTCTTGTACTGCGTGTAGTCCCATTATCAGCTATGACGATCCTGCACAGAATCAAAGTTTCCTATTCCAGCCCATTACAGGATTAGAACTTTTAACAATAATTGGAACACTGAAAAATTCTTGCTCATATGGCTTCGACGGTCTTTCAAATCAACTATTGAAAAATATTGGTTGCTTTTTAGTTGACATTTTAGCGTATATTTTTAATAAGAGCATTTTCGATGGTGTTTTTCCCGATGCACTGAAATGTGCCGATATTATTCCATTGTTTAAAAAAGGTTCTCCCAATGAGTTGAATAATTATAGACCCATATCCCTTTTACCTTCAATAAGTAAGATTTTCGAAAAAGCTATAAAAAATAGAATGGTGAGGTTTTTAAAAAAACCAATTATTTTAGTTCTGTTCAATTCGGTTTTCAGAAACATAAATCTACTGAAGATGCGTTATTGCATTTCTGTTCTCAAATTTTCATTAACTTGGATAAAAAAAAGTTTACAGCTGGACTGTTTGTGGACATTACTAAAGCCTTCGATATGGTTAACCACGAACTATTGATTAGAAAAATTGAAAAAGCGGGTTTTCGTGGGTTTGTATTGGAGTGGTTAAGGTCTTACCTTAAAAATAGGTCTCAAAAAGTCAAAATTGGCTGCAGCAGAAGTGAAGAAAAGATTATTAATATTGGAGTCCCTCAGGGCTCAGTATTGGGCCCAATACTTTTCTTGATCTTTATCAACTCGTTGTTCAGATTGCCTTTCAAAAGTAAGTTGACTGCATTTGCAGATGATGTGGGATTTGCCTTTGGATCTGATAGTGTTGTGGATCTCACCTCTGATATTAATTATGATGTTTACTTATTAAGAATCTGGTTCGCTAAAAATAAACTACTGATTAGTTCAAAAACTAAGTTGATGTTTTTCAACTTGGCAGGTCAAAACAGTTTTGCCAGTGAGGTGTTTTTCCATGCTACTGACTGCCCAAGGGTCGAATTATTTCACTGCAGTTGCAGTGCTAGTATTTACAATGGTTCTTACCGTAATTATCTCAATTGCACCGAAAAATGTTTCCAAATTGAAATAGTTGATAATTTTAAATACTTAGGGCTTACGCTTGATTCTAACATGAGTTTTCTTATTCATACGGAAAATTTGAGAAAATATTTTCGTAGTACATTGCGTAACTTCTATTTTCTGCGTACTACTTGCTCTTCTAAGCTGTTGTTAAAAATTTACTATGGCATTTTTCATTCTCGGCTACAATACGGTATAACTTGTTGGGGTAACTTCTATTTTCTACTACTTGCTCTTCTAAGCTGTTGTTAAAAATTTACTATGGCATTTTTCATTCTCGGCTACAATACGGTATAACTTGTTGGGGTAACTTCTATTTTCTGCGTACTACTTGCTCTTCTAAGCTGTTGTTAAAAATTTACTATGGCATTTTTCATTCTCGGCTACAATACGGTATAACTTGTTGGGGAGGAGCCTATTTTAACAGAATTCAGTCTCTTTTAACTCTTCAAAAGCGTATATTAAAAGTGATTTGTAGAAAACCCATTCTATATCCCAGTTTTCCATTGTTTAAAGACTTAAAAATTCTTCCAGTCCGTCATTTATACTGCTATAAAGTGCTTAAAATTTTTTTTAGAAGGTCAGGGAATCTTAATTTCAGACTCATCAACAATTATGGTTTACGCGCTAATTCTCTAAATACAGTATCTATTCCCAGGTTTCGTACAACTGCTTTCGGCAATTTCTTTAGTATTACGTCGTGTCGATTGTTTAACTTACTTCCATATGACTTGAGATCACTAACAAATTTTAATTCGTTTAGCAAAAGCATTAAAAATTGGCTCTTTAGTCATGATCTAAAAAGTATTGAGTTGCTTCTCAACATTCTTCAATGATATTTTGGTATTTATATTTTAAAAAAGTAAATTTTTATTTTCTTATAACAACTAACTTGAATTAATGAATACAAAACTTTTATTTGCAACTTTTTCAAATTCAATAGTTAAATTTTAAGGGTCACCCCACCCATTTCATTCCATTTATATGTATATAATTTTACTATTTATTGATGTGGCATTACCTCTATTTCTTTAAAGAATTACTTATATCACTATTATTTCTCTATTCTTTTCAATGAACAAACATTGTAATTAACTTGAATTGTCATGTAGAAATAATTGAAAATAAACTAAACTAAAACTAACTAACTATTCCCGAGTTCCATGGACTTTATTTTAGCCCCATTTTTCCACTGGAAAGGAAATTCGGAAACTTTGTAGTTTTAATTTTATAGCTGGAGTTTTCAATGCATAATATAGAATCTTTAGCCTTTTAAGGTTAGCAATGGACTAAAATGTTTTGACTAGCTCAGAATTTCTTAAGTTACAGGTTTCATTTGATTCCATTTTATGTAATAACGGCCTTGTAAAGCATCGTTTCCTTTTAGAACACCGCAATTAAGTTGGGTTGATCGCTGTTAGTGGTTAGGTGCCGGGGCTGTATAGTCTGTACGCGTGCTGTATTAACTGTTCTATTGTGTTTCTTGTGGGTATATTAGCCGACGGTCTTTGTAAGCAGTGCTGCAGCATGGAATGTTATTTTGTTTCGTCATTTCGTCATTTTCGACAACTACCTATCTTTGATTTTATTAAAACTCAAGCAAGGGTTGGGTTTGAGTCCAGTTTTGTCTTCGAACAACTTCATAACACCTTCGCCGTTATGCCAACAGCAAGAAAATGGTTTTAAATGTGCTAATAATCTTTTAATCCTCATGTTTAGAGCTTTTGTTCACGCTCGGTCTACTTCTCAAGTTCGGTGTGCTTCGTCCACTGGGACCACTTGAATTTGTTGATGAGCTTGTTGCACGCACTCATCACTCTCATCCTTCCTTACAGGGGCACTCAGAGCACTCTTAGCCAACAACCCATTTCAATAAAATGTTAGTTGCTTCCTTTCATATTTCTTCGTACGAACTCGGTGGAGTACACAGGAATACAAACTTTAAGTAGTTATTTATAAGATTCACACGCAATTCATATAGACGCCAAAATTAATGAGAACAACTCAATGAAAATACGTGTTCCCTTCGCCACTCAACCAATGTTTTTGGTCACAACTCATCAACGTTTTTCTTCTTTTTTTTGCGTAGATTTTAAATGACACTCGACGATAAGCTAAATTGTTTTAGGTAGGTACTTTGTCAGCAAAACACTTTGCCAAGAGCCTCCCAAAATCGCGTTTAACCGAGTATGCTGATGGTAAACAAGTTGTTCGCATTTAAAACGTGATTTGCACGCAGTTGCGGTAAAGCGGAAGGATTCCCTTCATGGCTGTGTTATCCATCTATCTCTGCTGTATAATTGAGGGATAAAAGGCACCAAATCACTGTAATTAAGGTGGAACAGGTGAAATTTGCAATGCAGGACCTTTTTTTCTTTTTTTTTTCTTTTCCAGTGCGGTGTCTCTGTTGTTTTGTTGGTTTGAGTGTTAGTCAAAGTCCTGCTGGATTGCGTGTATCCAGTTTTGAAATATTGTCTTGCCATTCATTTCGTCTTCTTAAGATTAAAGAGTCAATTAAAGAGAAGTTCTTCGTACACGGTATACAGCTGGCAGCAGCCGTGGCGACGACTTTACAAGCCAAAGTCTGGGTCTGGGATACGCACGCAATCGTATATAAATTATGGTGTTAGCCATGAAATGTTTGTTGGGCTATGATGGATGGCATTGAAGGAGGTGCGTATTTGCAGGTGTACGAGAGTACCTATTTAAAATGCTTACCTGTCTGGTCCTTGTTTTGATAAGAGTGTGTATAGTCTCTTTATCTACCTAAACTCACCCCGAATTGCAAATTAATGGTTTGAACGGTTTTATTGCAGCTGAAAGGTTGAGGGTAAAGTGGTTCTCAATTATTTGTTTCTTTGAAAAGAAATGGCAAATTGAGTGTGTGGTGCGCAGTTTAATTATTCATTTTATTGATTCTAAGGATTGATGTTCTTTTTACCATTCTTCAAATGATAGAGACCTCTTGACAGTTTCTGCTAAGCAATAATTGTTAAAGAGAAAAAACCTCTGCTTCTTCTTTGTGAAGAACAGCAGTGCCTTCAATCGGTTGCTTTTACTTCTTTTTGTGCTTTCTTCTTCCCCTAATTTTTTTTGACGCTACGAGCGTAGTGACCAGGTAAGAATGCCAGCTCTTCCACTTTTCAATTTCACTTTAGTGATCCGCTCGTGAAGTACGCTTTTTCAATTTAAATGCTCAACTTGTAAGCACTATAGCTCGCCGGTTACTCGCGCATGACAGATAGACCGCGCGATTGGTAGACCAAACACAAGTTTAATTTTAAAAGGTATAGGTAGGTATTGCGGGAAACAACTGACAGTGTCAAAACAGCCATTGATCTTAGAAGAAACCCATTTTGTATAACTCACACTCAGGATTATCTTATTCAAATGATAGACTCTGAAAATATAGACCACATCTTACTAGCGCTCCGGTTAGCGTACTATACGAGATGACGCTAGCTATTATGAAAAAATTCGAAAACAACAGGCAATAGACGCTTTTTAGTAAATTGTTGCTCACAGTCTAGTTCGATTCTAATTTTGCTGCCGAAAGTCTTTTTTCATCCTCTTTTTTGTACTCTACCCAGTGAGTTAGAGATCGAAGTTCAAGCCCCAGAAACATGTTTCTTAACTGTTCACTTTGTACGAGGAATCAGCAGACTTATTACACAGCCCTGTTGAAAAGAGCTTAATCCTTAATCACACCCATAGTGGTGGCAGCTGCATTAAATTTTCGCTTATCATCCACTTTTCGAGGGAAAGGCAAGAGCCGTCACAGTCGCCTCAGCCAAGTTGACAGATTTGGCACAACTGGAACATTTTGATGAAAAATGACATCAGGACTTGTTTTATTAATTTGCCAATACTTCGTGAAATTAAAACTGTTCGTTCACTTAAAATAACTTTTTGTGTTACCAGTGTGAAAATGTCCTGCCCACAATCCAAGGTCTTCAGCATATTTTTGGAGACGTTTAGTTGAGAAATAGCTCATTGCAATTAGAGTTGGGCCTTTAAGACACAATTTATACTGTTTAACTACTTGAGATCAACCAGATAGCTACTGAACGAGTTTTTAAGACGTGTGGTCTTCATTCTCCCGACAGCTGTTATTTGATTTATGCTAAATTCGGAGTGCCATTTTATAATGAGTAGACTTACTCTGAAAAATTGCTTACAGTCATGTGAATTTGTTACCAAAACAATAGTCGGTCGATATAATCACCGAGCAGAGTCGGCAATTCGAGCAACCTTGGAACGGTTTCGCACCTTGTTTACTCAATTGGATGATACGCACCCTTATCGACGCCGTATATATTTCGAAAACGTCCCGAATGAGTCCATCCACCATCACGCAACAATTGAAGATGTGCTGATCCACTTTATTTAAAATTTGGGAAAAGATCTTGATTTGATGCTTTACAAAACCAAATCGTGAAAGAATTCAACCCGACCATCGAGCACCTCAAACGCTGGCGAATGGGCCCAAAACGCGATGGTCATCGATTCCTATTTTTACAAGAAAATCTTGTTCAGCGATGAAGTTGTGGTTGAATATGTGCGTAATTGAGACGGAGACATGAAAATAGACAAACCCTTGTTGAGACGCCAATAAATCCCCAAAAAGTCACTGTTTGGTTAGCTCTATGGGCAGCGGAAATCATTCGACCATATTTCTTTTAAAGTGAAGCCGGCAATAATGTTTCAGTCATTGAGAAACGATATAGAGAACTGATCATTAGATAAGATTATATTGATTACTAGCTGAGCAGCCCGGCTTTGCTCGGGTCTGTAGTTTTAAGGTTCCCGTTCTCGTTTTTCCTCTTCCGTGGGAATTTGGCGATAAATGTAATCTTTTCTTTTTTTTTTGGGTTTATGAGGCATCCCAACGCCGAAAATTTTTTTTGTAATCTGTTCAGTAGTTTCTAAGTTTCCATTTGCGACACCGTTCCTGTGGGAATCTTCCGTTCAGTGGAAATAATATGAAAATTAAATGAATATAAATCTATGTCACTGAGGGATAATGTAACATCCTAGAGTTAAAAGAATTTTTGAAATCGGTTTAAGGTTCCCGTTTTCGTTCCCGTTTCTGTTCTTGTGGGATTATAGGGATGAAATATAGTCTAAGTTACTTATGAAGGGAGATAATGTAGCACCGCTAGTGCTTAAAGAATTTTTTAAATCTGTGGTGTAGTTTCTAATTTTCTGTTGCCAACCCCCTTCCTGTGGGAATACGGGGATCAAACATTGACAGGAACCATCCCTGGACTAAACTATGTCTACCATGAAAATTTCATAAGAATCCGTTGGGTGGTTTAAGAGTTTACCGTGGACATACATACATACATACACACATACATACATACAAATATCCTATTTTATATATATAGATAGATAGATAGATTCCATAACAATTTCTTAACAATTGTTGAATTAACAAAAATTTAAAAAATTCCATTTGGGTTAGGAAAAATATAAGAAAGGTTGGTAAAATTCATTATTTTTAAGAAGTCAAAAAATAAAGTTGAATGCCACTTCAAAAAGCCTAAAATATCAAGAACTAAAAATTATTGGGTGGGGTGACCCCTATAAATATATGTATGCATATGCAGGTGTTTTGTCATTATTTGAAGAGGTTTCTGCTACTGAAATTAGTAACTATATTCAGGTCCATGTCACTTCTTTCTGTCTTTAGTCAGACTTTGAAAAACTTATAAAGAATGGAATAATTACATCTTTAGAATTTAGATCGAACAAAGTTTTTCAATACAGCTCAATTTGGTTTCTTAAACGGCAAATCGACGGAAGATGGTCTCTTACAATTTTGATTTCTAAATATGTCACAACTTTAGGAGAAAAAATGTGTAGCTGGCCTATCTGTTGACATCACCAAAGCATTTTATGGTCAATCACAATATATTGTTAAGAAAGCTGGTTTTAGGGGTTTCTTGCTTCGCTGGTTCATGTTTAACCATGAAAACAGGCTGCAAAAATTGAAGATGGATGATACAAGGAGCGCGACGTAAAATTTCTTAATTTGAGTGTATACCACAGGGTTCTGTCTAGGGTCCACTTTTATTTATAGCTTACATCAATTCGCTTTTTGCTCTCAGTTTCAAAAGCTTACCAACTGCTTTTGCTGATTACATGGCGTGCTCATATGGCACATTATAGTACTCTAGACCTCATTTCCAATATTAATAGGGATCTAGAGCGGTTGCGACTCTGGTTATATGAAAATAATTTAGTATTAAGCTCTAAGACCAAGATAATGTTTTACAGCTTATCTTCATCTATCATTATGACTGCAAATGTTTGCTTCCATGCTCCTGAGTGTTGTAGATCTAGGCTGTCTACTTACCACTATTCATCTGCTCATCCTAATTTTTTTTTCTATTGTGCCTCATCGATTGTTTTACATTCTTCCTCAATCAATAAGGGCAGTAACTGTACCTGGAACGTTCTTTAACAGCGTTAAAATGTGTCTTCTTTCCTCAGACTATGTTGCTCTGAAATCTGATAATTTTGATGTTTTGGTTTAACTTTACTTTCACATTTCAAATTTTTTACTACTTTTGTTATTTTTACTTAGTGCAACCAACGAATCATTCAATTTATTGAAGGAAACTTTTGGTGAGCGCACTATCTCGGGTCGTAGCCTTCGAAGTCGAGCGAGCGAAGACCACTGGCCTAAATTTTGCGGAGATATATGTATATAGTCGCTTGTCCAAGCAGATAAGCCCGACACGATTGGCGCCTTCGAAGAGACTATTCGGCACATTTATAGCTGACTTACGGCCCCAAAGGCCACAAGAAGTGATTGAATATTGGCCTTCTCGGCTGGAATTTATTGGACCCAGCCACGGTGGGTTCTTGGCCGAAACTTTTAAAACGAAGAATAACAAACTGTTTATAATAAAGCAAGATTCTTTTCCATAACACTAGATAACATGCTTTTAATCTCTTCTTGAAAACAACTCGTTTAAAAAAAAAACCTTTAAATATGAACTGACATACAAGAATAACGTTTCCATACAAACCTTGCAAAATTACTGGGAATAGCGACAGTTGCGCTGCTGCTTATAGCGGCGATGTATTGTTGTTAGCTCCAATACCTTTTATCTTATTTTTTTAGCTAAGATAAGCGAAAAGCAGATGAATTACCCAGAAAATTTGTGGTTGTTCTTTTCGATGTACGGACAAAGAGTGGTCATTAATTGTCCCTATAGATAAAATTGTTTCCTGGCAAACCATATTTAGCTGGTGATTATCAGAAAGTCCTTTCAAAAGGCGATCTCAAGCTGTCGACTATTAAATTGAAAAGTCAATTTAATTTACAACTTTCCGTTGCCGAGTCAACAGAACATAGCAGCCATGTATGTCGCAACAAGCTCCGAAGAGAAGGAAGTGTAATTATTTCTACGAATGCAATTAAATGTTATCTTAATTAGACAAACAGAATTATGCCTACGCGCTGTAACCCATTTTTAAGTACATGTCCACCGCTCTAACGATCCGCAACTTGCAGCTCATAAAATAAGTTTATCTCCTCCGGGGTCTGCAAAGGCTCATATTTGTCTATTTCATTATTTTTATCGGTAAAACAGTGGCAATATTTTTCTGAAAAAGGAAAGGAAATTCATAAAGAAACCTTCTGTCACTCCTCACTCGCCCATCGTGCATATCAAAAATGAAATAATTAAAAATCTAGCAACAAAAGTGTCTTTGTAAGGTTCGGTAGTTACAACTTGGTTTTTGTCTCTTTTTTCGTTTTACTTCCATCATCATGTGAATTTGTTATATTAATTCTGAGAATCACTGTACAGTATGTACCTACAATTGTACCAACTGCTTAACGAATGTCACTTACTTGTAATTAGTTGACTTTAACTATCTGTTAATAAATTCTCTTTTCCTTTTTATACAAACCATCATCAAGTACACATCGTCTTTTAATTGATCTGGCTCAACAGGTTATGGGCCCAGACTACTAGTAGAATTAAAAAAGTTAAATCCGTTTTAATCTCGGTAATCTTAAAATTAATATTGTAAGGAAAAGTATTTTTCGGACTTAAATCAATAATAGATTTTAGATTGAGATTTGGTTGTTTGGTAAGATTGTGCAATTTTTTTTACCTTATTCTCAACATGGATAGTGATTTACTGAAGATCGATAAGTTAATCTCTTGTGAGCAATGGAGTACCTGGAAATTTCAGGTTAAAATTTTACTAAATGCTAGTGATCTTCTTGAGGTTGTAATGGGCGAAGAGACTGCACCGGTTCGAACAGCCACGGTAAAAGCGGAGGATTTTGACAAAGAATTCAAGTCCTGGGTTTCAAAAGATAGAAAAGCGCAAAAGATTATAGCTACAACAATAGGAAGGCAACCACTTGTTCATATTCTGAACTGCACGACGTCGAAAGATATGTGGACAAAATTAAATGCGGTTTATGAACAAAAGTCGGAAGCAAGTGTTCACATGCTACACCAAAAGTTTTATTCACTTGGAAGAAGATCAAACGATGATATAGCAACGCACATTTCTCGATTGGAATCAATTGTGCTACAGTTAAAAGAAGCAGGAGAAGATATTTCACCAAACATGGTTATCACAAAGATACTGATGACTCTACCAGCACGTTTGAATCATTTTTTTAGCGCTTGGGAATCGACACCATCCAAAGAAAAAACATTGGAGAATCTAACATCGAGACTGATAATGGAAGAAACTCGGTTGCAATCATTCAACAAGACATGCACACCATCACCGACAACGAGTCATGCACAAGAGCAAAGTGAGAGTGCTTTAGCTGCCCATCAATTTAAGAGGGGTGAAGATAGACGCAAACCCAAAAATTTTAATAAAAAGGGAAAGTGCTTCCTATGTAAAAAAACAGGGCATTGGAAACGGGATTGCCCGATGAACAAAAAATCCACAGTTAATTTCGCTGAAACGGAAGATTTTGATGCCTTTGTTGTAAACACTTCACACGGCATCGATACAGTGACGATTGACGACTGGATACTTGACTCAGGTGCCAGTCATCACATGAGTTTTCGCCGCGAGTGGTTTTATAACTACAAGTTGCTTGACACACCAATGCCTGTAGTTATTGGGAACGGAGAAAAAATATTTGCTCTTGGGATGGGTACTGTCAACGTTTTAGTATTTAATCAAAAGAAATGGTCGCAAAAAAAATTAGAAAATGTTTACTTTGTTCCAAAGCTTAAAATAAATTTATTCTCTTCAGGAACCGTAATGGAAAAAGGTTTTAAAATGGTGTCGGATGAAAAAAAATGTGAAATTCAGAAAAATAATCGGGCTGTGGCCGTGGGAGCACGATGTCGTAGACTCTACAAGATGATGTTCCGTGTGCTGGTGAATGCTAATGTCATTGGTGGGGCTGGAGATGATGGTGAAGTAAGGCGAAACCCTGAAGTTGGTCACAGTGGTGTTGATGATGAGGTCGGGGCGGCAAATATGGTGAGGAAAGGCGAGACGCTGAAATTGTGGCATCAAAGATTTGGCCATCTTTGTGCAAATCAAGTAAGATCTGTGCTTAAGGAACGAGGTATCGAGTTTGTAGATAACAAGCATTTTTTCTGTGACGATTGTGTCTATGGTAAACAATCGAGGTTACCTTTTAAAAGCAGCGAGTCGAGGGCTACATCAGCAGGTGAATTATTCCACACAGATTTGTGTGGTCCAATGCAGACTCCATCGGTTGGTGGATCAAAATATTTCGTTCTTTTCAAGGACGATTACTCTAATTATAAATATGTATATTTTATTACCGAAAAAAGTGAGTTTCCTTCTATTCTTCAGATATTTTTGGACGCGGTGAAGCTTGATGTAAATCGGACCATAGCCACTCTTCGATCTGATAACGGGCTAGAGTTCAAGAACAATGATGTCGCAAGGATCCTTAAGAAGAATAGAATACGACATCAGACCAGTGTTCAATATAATCCGGAACAAAATGGTCGTGCTGAGCGCGACATGAGATTCGTAGTTGAAATTGCTCGAACAATGTTGCACGCAAAAAATCTTCCAATAAAGCTGTGGGCTGAGGCAGTAAATACTGCAATTTTTCTTATTAATAGATATGGTCCAAGCCCTAAAAATGGCAAAACTCCCTATGAGCTTTGGTTTAAACAACAGCCCTCCTTTGAAAATCTGAAGGTGTTCGGCACCGAGGTATTTATACATGTTCCCAAGGAAAAGCGCCGAAAATGGGACAAAAAGTCGCAGCATGGGTATTTTGTTGGGTATCCTATCAATCAAAAAGGTTACCGTGTATGGTTGTCCGATACTAATAAGATCAATATTTCTCGTAATATTGTTTTCAAAAATGAATCTGATACTTCTATAGTTCTAGACACTAACAACAACAAAGATGAGCAATTCGACCTCGAATTTTCGAAAGAGAATGAGCGATGTAATAGCCCGGAATATAATGAGCAGAAAAACACCAATAATTATCTCCCGCCTTCCAGTGACGCTGTGAAAATGGATTACCGAGCGAAGCTTCGAAGTTTCAAAACACAACCTTCCAAGCTTGATCAAACCCCAAATAACGCAGTAGACAACACAGTCAAAGATTTGGATAAAACAAAAAAACATGATGGAGAGCATGATGGAGAGCATTTCTGCAGCGACAAACAGAATCAAGCTTGTGCAACAACTAGTGCTCTAACAAACATGTTAGAAGGGTACGCGCTAGTAAACGAATGTTTGGAGCCAAGAAGCTATGAAGAGGCCATGAAATCAATTGATGCCAAAAAGTGGATAGCTGCGATGGACGAGGAAATCAATGCGCTTCATCATAATAAAACTTGGGATCTTGTTTTTCTTCCAGAGAATAGGCAAGTGATTGACAACAGATGGGTGTTTCAAATAAAGTTGTCAAAGGAAGCTAAGATAGATCGGTTTAAGGCTCGACTTGTGGTGAGAGGATTTACTCAGAAGGAAGGCATAGATTACACTGAAACATTCAGCCCAGTTGCTCGGTTTGCATCAATCAGAGCCATTCTAGCCATTTCTGTTGCCGAGAACCTCATTTTGAAGCAATTTGACATTAAGACGGCGTTTCTTTATAGTAAGCTGCATGAGGATATATATATGTCGCAGCCTGTAGGGTATGATGACCGCAGTGGACGTGTGTGTAAGCTTAACAAAAGCCTTTATGGACTTAAACAGGCTTCCCGGTGTTGGAACGTACAGTTCACAAAGCTGTTGGAAAAATTCAATTTTCGCCCATGTTCAGCGGACTCTTGTGTTTTTGTTCATCAGTCAGGCAAGGAAAAGGTTTTGATGGCGTTATACATCGACGATGGACTTATTGCTGCAAGTGATGGAAGAATTTTTGCACAGCTCATCGAGTATTTAAAAACCTTTTTTGAGGTAAAGGTGACTAATGCAGATTTTTATCTGGGACTTCAAATCGAACGTAGGATGGATGGTTCTGTTCATCTTAGCCAATCCAACTATTCGGAAAGATTGCTGCAAAAGTTTAACATGTCTGACTGTCATCCTGTGTGCTCACCTGCCGAAACATCAAAATTTGCATCTTCAGACATTCCTGTCGGCAAGTTTCCCTTTCGAGAGGCAGTGGGGAGCCTTATGTACTTGGCAGTAGCCACAAGGCCGGACATTTCCTATGCCCTGGGGGTTGTTTCAAGACATTTGGACAATCCGTCTGCAGAGCATGTAAATGCAGTAAAGCGTATTTTTAAATACCTAAAGGGGACAACAAAAAATGGTATACTCTTTAAAAATAACTTAAACTTTAAACTTCATTCTTATAGCGATGCTGACTACGCCGGAGACATTGAAACTCGGCGATCTACAAGCGGCTTCGTTTTTTTGATTAATGGAACACCAATAAGCTGGGCTTCGCAGAGACAGAAAAGTGTCAGCCTGTCTACAACTGAAGCCGAATACATTGCTGCATCTGAGGCCGTAAAGGAACTTGTTTGGATAAAGTTGCTGTTCCAGGACCTACTTCTTGGAAAGGACCTTAAAGCAGTTCTTTTCATGGACAATCAGAGCGCCCTTAAATTAGTGAAAAATCCACAATTTCACAAGAGGACCAAGCATGTGGATATCCGGTTCCACTTCATTAGAGAGAAATTCAAAGAAGGTTTTTTCGATTTAGTTTATGTACCAACGCAAGACCAGATTGCAGATATTTTTACGAAACCATTGAGTAAATTGAAATTCGAATACTTTTGCAAGAAACTCAATGTTTTTCCTAATTTAATTTGAAATTTAAAAAAAACTTTTTTGACTTTTGAACTCATAATGAATTGTACAAAATTTAGTTTAGTGAATTAATATTAAGAGGGAGTGTGAATTTGTTATATTAATTCTGAGAATCACTGTACAGTATGTACCTACAATTGTACCAACTGCTTAACGAATGTCACTTACTTGTAATTAGTTGACTTTAACTATCTGTTAATAAATTCTCTTTTCCTTTTTATACACGGTTAAAAATCCTGGGGTGTTTTTTAATACGGCCCTCGTATTACAGCCGTATGCAATACAGGAATAATTTGTTTTTAATATTCCTACTTTATTAAACATTTTTTTAAATAATTTGGTATTAAAATTCAATACATCTCCCACTAAAATGCCCTTTTTAATACTTTTCCACTGAAATTTAACCTTCAAATATTAAAATCCAATAATTTATTATTTGATTTTAGTAGAGGATTTAGATAAAAGTGACTATAATATAATGTTCAAAAATAATGTATTGAAATTTAATATTTGATTGTAATTAAATTTTCTATTTAACGTGAAACTGTACTGTATTTTACTTATGGAACAGTACATTCTAATACACAATAATATTTATTTTTAGTATTTCAGTATTACATTCAAGTAGAAACTGCATAGTAAAACAAAGTATTGGAATTTAATATTTGATTGTATTACAAATCTCTTAAGGTATTTATTTTGAACACATTAATGTAAGATTTTAATACCCACCAGGTATTAATTTTTAAGACCCAGGCATTGATTTTTTAATATTTTGGTATGAATTCTTAGCCCTTCAGTATTACATTTTAATATCGAAAATAGCTTTGTCGAAAGAAAACTCCGTTAGTTTGTTTCAACATGTCGTGTCGGTCGTTCAACATGGAGTTCCAAATGGAAAATTTAGTTACACTAAAGTGAAAAACGTGGAAAAAAACTTTTAAAACAAACTAAAAATCAGACGAATGAATCATCTGAATCTTTTGGCGTTTAAAATGAAGATATCCTCCTTACAAGTAAGTATAATAAACAGCAAGTTTAAGTGTAATATATATTTATTTCCTGGTGAGTGCAAACCGTGCTAATTTAAAATTTGTTTTTGTTTTAGTCTTAGAAAACGAAGAACTAGTGAACAGATTCACTTTGAAAGATCGATATAGTGCGGCACTGTTCAGGCTGTGCCTGCTTCCTTGTGGCTCTTGCAGGGTTAGAACCTTGCTCCAATCGGAGTAAATCTACTCCAGTTTTGAGAAAAAAAAATAATTTACTCCACCACTCCGATTTTTTGAGATCTACTCCTTTTTTCACTCTGAAAAATTTTAAAATCTTTCAGCCGAGTCTCATGAAAGTAAACTACAATCCTGTGTTATTCAATTTTGCAACCAACCCTGAATCTGAAGCTGTACTGTATCAATAGTTTTATACTGTTCTAAATGATCCCATTTATTTTTTTCTTCGTTTCTCGATCATTTCGTTCTCATTGGCAATGTATAACTATGTTAATAAGTTAAAGGAGCTTAAGTCGACGTAAGTGAAAATCGTGTTTTCAATATCACATATTTTCCTTTTTGTTTACCTTTCAATTAATCTGGGCTCCGTTACTATACGACAAAAAATAGACGCTAAATTAAAAAAAATCAAAGCAACTTATGTTTAAATAGACAAAAAATGCTTGTCTTGAGCACAAATTGATCAAAACAATAAGAAAATATATTTTTTTTTTTAAACGGATCAAGCCATGATATTATAAGCGCTTATTACATTTAGAAATCAGAAGAAATTATAGCTTATGTAGACATAGGTTGTTTTGAACGTAAGTAAATCGGATCATTTGATAACCTATGTCGACATAAGCCTAAAGTTAAGTTCAAAAAACCTAACCTAAGTCTAGTACCTACAGTTTTAAGGCAATCACTAAAAACGTCTTTCGAAACTAGTTCACAAAACTTCATTTGATCGTACTGAAAATTTATAAAAATTGACTTTAGCTCTTTTAACTTATTGGCACAGTATATTCACAATAGTAAACTCGATTTCCCATTTAACAAGCTTTGTAAACAATTATTTACATACTTTAGTTCAAATAAACTTTTGTTAAATACAGTTATTGAAAATCTGAGTTTTTCTTTCGTTTTCAAATCTACTCCGGAAATTTTCAATTTACTCCACTTTTTTTACAAATCTGCTCCGAAATTCTACTACTGAGGTTCTAACCCTGGGCTCTTGGCACTGTTGATGAAGAGTCTTCTAATGAAATATCTGAAAATTTGAACAAAACAAGGAGCAGCAATTGGAAGCAGTCTTCTTTTATACAAAGAAGTAAGTAGTTTTTTCAATATTGAATTTACTGTAATTGTATAAATAAAATTTTCCTAATGTTACAGGGATTAAAAGCATTTGTAAAAACAAGCCCAGCAGCGTACATTTAAGATGAGTACAGCCGAGCAAATAAGCTCAAGGACTCTTCTCGAAGGGCGTTAGTGACGGCGCGAGCTGAGTACCTACGGTTAGTAAGTGGGAACCAGATAGTTTTTTTAAAGTTCAATAGTATTTATTATGCTTAAAAATCCATTCAAAGTTTTCATATTGAAGTCTTTTTTTGTGAATAATATTTGTGTTCAAAAGCTTAAGCTATTACATTGTTATAAGATTCCTTTGTTCTCGTTTTCAATAAAATAACTTTTTTAAAAAAGAATTGTTTCTTTGTTTACTTTGAAAGTTCAAGATTAACAGTTTGATATTCACAGGATTTAAGGTTTTGTTTTGAAATTCAATAAATAAGTATTACTTTTTAATACTATGTGGATTTACAAGTAATCCTATCAAATCTTCAATAGTATTGAAATTTAATAAATAAGTATTAGTTTTCAATACCAAGTGGGTTAAAAAGTAATCCAATCAAACCTTAAGTAGTATTAAGATTTAATAAACTTGCATTAAATTTAAACCCGCTTTGGGTTTAATACAAGTAAGAAAATATTGAAATTGAATAAATAAAAACATGTTTTCAATACCCAGCGTAATTGGTTCTAATATAAATTACCTTAAAATCAATACATGAAGTAATGAACTGTAATATTTTGGTTTAAATACTAATACTTATCTGTGTTACTATTAAATAATACGAACTTGTTTTTTAATATAAAACAGTATTGAATTCCAATATGTCTTCTATTGAATTTGAAAATTAAATATTTTCAAAGTATTACATTTAAATACGATTTTGGACTGGTCATATATGCAACCTCAAAAATATTAAATTTAACGCCAGGATTTTTAACCGTGTACAAACCATCATCAAGTACACATCGTCTTTTAATTGATCTGGCTCAACACATCATTAAGATAAAAGTAAAATGTCTAACGTCGTCTATCGCCCTCGTAAATTTCTTCACAAAAGATATCCAAGAGTGACACTTGCAAGTCAGCCGCTCACACATGCCACATCACCATCACCCAGCACCATCATTGGATCTCCTTACCCTTAACCACTATCAACAAACTCACGGACGACCGACACGGATACCACGACCGGAACGGAGTCTTTTAATTAAAAGTATCTTTTAGTTTGTTGGAAAACCAGAAACGTAGAGAGATATAAGTCATCGCAATCAGTAGTTCCTGGGATTCGTTGAGATATCTTGCATTGCCAGCAAACTATTTTACCCTGCACAGGCAACCTCACTTCTTTATTATCGCAAGTGATAGTTTCCAAAGTCTTGATGGCTTTGGGGGTTGGTTTCACCTACCCTATACCAGCAGAAGTATAAAGGAGTCAAAGACTTAATTATGGTGTCAATTCCGAAGTAAAAACTTTTGGACTTTTATCGCTGGATGTCGCCCACCTTTTAATTGACTCAATCGTGTCACTAAGAGATAACAAAGGAAGAGAGCACAGACCGAGGCGAGGGCTCGGTTCACACAAGCCAGGAACAGGCAACAGGACATGTCCAGTTTTTATTGAGTTCCTCTTCTATTTCCCACTCTCAGTCTATTGCTATCTGACCGGCATGATGTGGTCGTCCTCACCGGTATGTCTTTGTCGAATGTTTTGGCTTTACCTTGCTTCTTTGGTTCTGTTAATTTTAATTGCTCCAACTCTTTAAGGACGATTCACAGACAACCACAAGGATTGTGTCACGACGGGATAGATAAATAAGAGCGTGTGGTTGAATGTCCTTTATGGTCGAGCGATAATGGTCTTTCAGCTGGTGTTGGCCTCACTTGAAAAAACTCTCGACAAATGTACGTGTGGTTGAAAAGTATAAAGATGTTCACTCTTATTCTTATAAAAGAAGAGTTTTATACAAACGGCTGTTGTGTCTGTGAGTAATTTGATGTTGGAGTTGCTATAGCAAGGACGGATTGCGGGGTGTTTTTATTTTTTTGGTCATGTCTAGACTTTGGGAGTTTAACTTTATTGAAGGTTTTCTTATTTTTTGTATGTGGATGAGATCTTTTTACTTAAGTAGCATACATCGTAAGAGTTCCTGATGTGTCAACATGAAACCAAAGCGATGGTCTACATTTTTATTTGAGGCAAATAAAGTGGTCTCGCTCCATAATAAAGGAATTTTTGCACTCAGGGCAGGGATTTGTTCATTATTCTGTCATCCAGATTTTTTCTATTATTAGATTTACCATTTGGGATGAGTGTCAAAAATCTCCTGGCTTTCTTTATCTGGCCGCAGACAAAATAAGAAAAATTTTATGCTTACGGGTTTATTAATTTTCTTAACAGATCCTGTGAATATGTAATTAGTCCTTGAGATTTTGGTAAATGAGTCCTGCTAAAGGCAGTAGTTATTTCTCTTACAGGCTCATGGAGCTTTAAGAACCGTCGAAATTTGAGGATGTGGTTTGAGAACAACATTTAGTATGGATAGGAAGGAACCAATTTCAACTTCTCGCTGCAATTTTTAGGTTGCTATTTGAAGTAGTTCTAAGTCAATGCTACTTTTTCGCTACCTAAGTGAAAATAACACCCTAGTAGCTACTAATCGTGATGTAAGTTATTGTTAGGTAAGGTCTGAAAAGGAGCGCAGCCCAGATCGACAACACTTCACTTGGATAAAAAGGAGCATAATTCCCGATAAGCCCCACCAGTGGTAAAGGGAGAGGGTCATAATAACTTCGTGTGACCTCACGGAAGGATTTAGGATTTTCGAAGACTTTCCAAGCCGGAGCCGAAGACTTTAAGCTGCTGGACCTTGACTGGTTTGACCAGGTCAGTGTCGCTTTACAGTCCGTATAGTTCGTAGTTAAAGAGTTATCATCTACCTTTGACAAGGTCCATGCCTCTGCGCCATATATCTATAAAAAAACAGTGTCTTATACAGGGACACTTTAGTTGCTCGAGAAAGGACTTTACTACTCAATTGTCTTCTTAGTCCGAAGAAACAGCGATTGCCAAGAGTTATTCTTCGTTTGATTTCAGGGCTGGTGTCGTTGTCCGAATTGAAAATTGCGCCTAGGTAGATAAAGTCCTTAACTACCTCAAGGTTATAGCTGTCTATCATGACGTTCTGTCCAAGACGTCGGTGTTGGGTGTCCTTTTTGATGACAGCATATACTTGGTCTTGCCCTCATTGACCACTAAACCCATCATCTTTGCTTCTGTCTCATAAACGCGCCATTGACATCACACTGCGTTCTTCCAATTATGTCAATGTCGTCGGCATATCCGAACGGATCTTCAAAAGATTGTGCCTCTTGTGCTGTGGGAGTTTTGCACTAATCTTTCAAGAACGATGTTGAAGAAGTCGCATGACAGTGCATCGCCTTGCCTTAAATTTTTTTTTTGACAGCGAACGTATCGGTGCTACCCGAAACTCAAAGCTTTCGGTGTGAACAAAGTTTTTTTTTTAAACAAACTCACTCTACGTGCTGCATTAGCCACAATACCTTCGCTTTTTTAGTTAAAAGTGTCCCTGCAATTCATCAGGAGATCTTGTGATTGACTTTCACATTCTTTGGAAAATTTAAGAAAACTTAGAATCAAAGTTTAACTGAAAATTCTTTAATTGTTGTGAAGGCAGAGCACTCTGCGATTTCGTATAGGAATAGGAATCGTATTCAAAGCCATCTTCATTCAATGGCTTTCCAGTTAGACCAGCAGGAAGTTTGACAGAGCTTCCGGAAACCTTCTTCCCTTTGACCCTTTTCGGGCCTGCGGAAGATGGGTTAACTTTGGTTACAAGAGACTCTCCTGAAGTTGTGAGGGAGACCTCTTCCGACCTGTCCTTTTTCGCCACCATCACCAAAGATTTGCAGCTGGATTCAGTGCCTTCAGCCACCATGGTGACCTCTTTGCTCTGAGCCGATGCTACGCGCCTTTCTTTCCTATCTGACTTCCAGGGCATGTCACTATTGGATTGGGATCGAATTTTTCAGCTTTGCTTAATCCTGTGGTAACACCACTCTGATCAACAGCTGAGCCAGGATGAGAGTATTGCCTTGAAGGTGAGACCTCCGAGCTGCCTTCTTCATCATTCCACCTCAACACACGAAGTGCTTCATGGAAAGAGCTGCCGTATACATCGTTTACGGTACCTTCGACTCTGGTGTACGAAAGAAATTAGTTTGTTAGATAGAGGCTCCAGAGTCCGTTATCCCCTGCCGCAGTTGAGAAAACCAAGAGTGGATTATTGCTTTAGCGGATACCACATGGAGAGTTAAGATCCTTTGGGTAATCTTCCATACTAGGTTTGACCAATTCTTTGATTTCGTTTGATGTCCCCATTCTTCGAATACCTTTTGGCATCGATTCGGTTCAAAAAAACTACTTAAGCCCCCTCACCACTACAAAGTGAATAATCGTCGAGAAGGAATATTGATATTCTAGTGAGAAGCGGGGACCGTCTTGCTTCCTCAATGTAAACACTCAACTTGAGATGAATTTCGAAGTGATTGGAACTTTCGATGGCAAAACGATCCAAAGTCTTGTTGACATTGACGTACGACTCGACTGTTGGTCTTAGCCATAGCTAATTTAAAGAAAGGTTTACCCCTTGGGCTGTGATTCAACTAAATATTAGTATTTTGTTGGCCTCTAAAACGCAGCAGGTTATTGAAACGGCACGCTTGGATCATCACCAAACGCAAATACCACAACTGGTGGGCTGATAGCTAGAAGCCGAGAATCAATCTTGACATGTTTCGGAATTGAACGAAAAATGAAATTTTCACCACAAGAAGGCCTCAAACTCCCAACTTTCTAAATTGTCATATTTGAATAAATAATTTAAAGACATTCCTAGGACCCTAACGATACAATCTATCCAAACCAAGGTAAATCCCTCCTGATACCCAATACCCATATCACTCAAAATTAATTGTGATTGACATTCAACAAACAGTTGAGCATGCATATCTGCCCCCATGAAATAGTCAGTTCTCATTTAATGAAATGCTCGATCTTAATTATTTCATCATTCCCAGTCAATCAAACCAACAGAAACATCACACACCGAAATAGACAAAATCACTTCCAGCTTTATCAGGATCTTCAGTTGTGTTGCGTGTGATTTTGAAAATGATAAAAACGAAACGCATGCAACATTCCATTGCTGATCTGTCTAATGGGCTAATGGTTTCCAATTTTGGACCTCAATCTCTCTCTAACGATGCTGCAGGTGAAACAGAGTCTTTTGTTTTTCTTGTTCTAACCTGAGCCAGACCCGATTCAATGTTCATAATTAATAGCCGTTTTTTTACCCCGACAAGATTGATTGAAGATGGACTGAATTGACATTCGAAGAAAATGGCCATTGCGTGTTCCATTGATAGCGTTTTCGTAAGCTATTAGTATACCATCCAATCGGCCGTTGTTGATTAAATTTTAAATTTCCCCAGATCCAAGATTAGGGGGTTTGTATTTTTCAATTGTTTTTTTTTTTTTTTTTGGTTTTGTTTTTGGGAGGGCTGGCTTTTTCCGTGGAACTTATTAATTCATGTCGATGATAGCTGAGCTAGCCATTAATTTTTGGGGAGCACTGCACAGTTCGTGTCATTTTCATTGTCTAGTCTTTTATTTTTGTTTGTTTACCAAGTATTTTGTGTTTTTTGGTGTCTCGTCTGAAATTATTATGAGTTGAAAAGTTAATTACATATTTTACCCCATTCAGTGACGACGCCAACGAAAAAAGGATAATGACCGGTATTTTTTTGTTTTCTTTGTTTTAATGACAGGAGAGTCCTACTGACAGACATTCATAATCATTCAAGAAAATAAAAGAGATGAGGGTAATTTTTTATTTCTATCGGGTGCGCACTTCGGTGTATTGTATGTCCTCTTGGAAGGACATGTATAGCTACATGGACTTGCGAGCTTTTTGAAGGACTGATCCTTTTTTATTATTTATTCAGGGCATTACTTTACTATTAGTCTTGCCTCTCTTAAAGGCTATAATTGAGAATTAAAAATGTAAACATGGCTTTTTGAATTTGAATACGCCCCGTTAGAAAATAGGTCGAGGGAGTGTACCTACCTTTGAGGATTAACTACACTTTTTTGTTGATGTAAATTATTAACTCTATGGATATGGCCCTTCAAATATTTTTCTCCTCGAGTCGGAAGAATTTTAAATTGAAGGTCAACTGGGACAAACAGTAGCTTAAGGTTGATTGAGCTGGTGGATGGAATGAGATCATATCTTTGCTTTGCATTGCCTACTCTTAATGATGAATTCAATGCGTATTTTAGTTTCTTATAGAAACAGAACCATAAAGCTTTGATTTGTTTGTTTCAATTGCTGAATCTTTAAATCTTTTTGTGTCAACGCAAAGAAAAACTACAGTGAACGCATAATGACAATGATGAAGCGATACGCTCACAGAATTTTTTGGACTACTGGTCATCAATGCTGAGACTTAGAATTCGAAGTGATCCAGAGCCTCAACAAACATTTTTCGATAACGACTTTGATTTCAAGCGAGCTCTCTCCAGTTTTGCACATTAGGTCGGTTAAGGTCTTCTTCCACTTGATTGCACCATATAAGACGAAGTCTTCGCCTTCAGCGCTCACCATGTTGACAAGAAACAATTTAAAGCCCCGTTAAACAACACCTCAAGTTTAAGGTTAAAAAGTTTAGTCTTTTTTTGATGTTTGAAAACAGAAAAGACACGATATAGAACACGTGTGAGGAACGAAGTTCCTTAGGAATGAAAACATAATTCCTCTTTTATTTAAATGAAACCGATTCATTCTTTTCATTAAAAAGCCTAAATTTCTCTCAACAAATTCATACTTCCACAGTCTAATCATTTTTCGAAACCCTTAAACGTTCTGAAGCAGTTTGAAAGTTTTGGTTTTACTTTTCTGATATTCAATTAAAATTCACTTCATATGAATTAAAATCAAAATTTGATTTTTTTATATTAAGTTTATATTTTCATTTAGAATTTCGACAGCAGGAATATTTTAAACATAAGAAGGCATAGGCACAAAAGCTTCTATGATTAGATGTCAAAAATATTGTCACCAGTAGTAAATGTAGTAAATAATCAGTCATAACAATCAAAAGCAGGAAGAATGTGCGGTTATCCTTGACACCCAAAGATGGCACTGATCAAGGAGAATATCGACTTCTGATCAGTTTCCAGCAACGAAAAATAGAATATACCTTCATCTAGCTTTTGAAAACTAACAAGATGAACGTCAATTATTGTCTAGACGACATTATTGGAAACCAGCTTCATGCAGCGACATCAAATTTTTGCTCAGCAAAGGAAAAACGGTCTGCTGAAGAAGCAGTTGAGAAAAGAGCTTTACCAAATGGTACTCTTTCCAAGCTTACGGCCAGACACATTTCGTTTAGAGTATCATTAGGTTTGCTCGTTGAAACCCTGTGATTGGTTGCCCTGTTCTGTTTTTGTTGAAAAACCAAACCTCGTCTTCAATATGAAACTGAGTGTTTTTTGAGACCTGGGTTTGCCCTCAACTCGTCCTGAAGTAGTAATAGGTTTTATGGAGGCGAGTTGAGGTAATAAACAGGACTGTTAAATGTCAAGTAATTTTGGATGTGTGGTGATTTCGTGGCTAAGCGGCTTTTAAGAACTGAAAACCTGGTCTTTTTGAAAATCAATTTTTTAATTTTATTAAAATATGTAAAGTGGAAAATATGTTTATAATGTACAAACATTGTTAGCTGTCAACTTTTACCAGTCATCTCTCATCATTCTATATTTTAGCTGTCATCTGTTATCTGTAATTTGTCAGCTATTTGAAGCGAATCAAAAGGAGAAGAATTAGGGTAAGGCGGGGATTAGAAACTAGGATTTCGGAAGAGGAAGTACCCATTCAAGGAGCGAAAAGGAACAAAAATGGTATAATATGATAGGAATAAAAACAAAAAAAAGGAGAAAGAAATGGAAAGAGATGGAAGCATTGAGAAATTGAAAAAGTAAAAACGAAGCACTACAGAGAACAGGATGGGAAAAGTCGATACAAATCCGCTGTAGGAAGGGTAGGGAGAGAACGCGCAGGGAGGAGACCCGGCACGCTGTCGTAGTACGGCTTAGCTCGCCCGCCGTATGTGGCTGGGCCTTGCCTTTCCAACTGCACCTCTAACTCAGAATTAAAATATGTACAATGGTTTCTTATGTTGTTTTTTTTTTTTTTTGCCAATCGATCTATAAGACGAAGGTTTCAAAACCACAGCAAGCACCCACAAACCCTTACTGAGCTGCTACAAACAGCACTTTACAAGCTTAACAATTGCGGACTGTAGATTTTGATCTGAACATCAATCCACACAAAACGGAATTAGTTCTTTTTACGAGGAAATACAAAATTCCGGACTTCACACCCCCAACTATTGAAGTGGTAACTCTCACACTGTCAAATCAGGCTAAATATCTAGGTCTCATTTTTGACAAAAAACTGACCTGGAAAACCAATATTGAGGAAAGAGTAAATAAAGCCAACGTGGCACTCTTCTCTTGTAAAAAAGCCATTGGTGGGAAATGTGGCTTCTCCGCCAAATCACCCATTGGCTTTGTATGTCGGTAATTAGACCGATACTCACATACGGGGTGATAGTCTGGTGGACCGCACTAAACAAAATGATCAACTACAACAAGCTGACCAAAGTTCAAAGAACGGCTAGTCTGTGTATTAGTGGCGCACTGAGGACAACCCCATCTGACGCCCTCTATGTACTACTAGATCTAACATCCTAGATATCTTCAGCAAATAAGTCGCAGCTAGCTCAGCTACTCGACTCAAAGCTACTTCACAGTGAAACAATAATCAAATCAGCAACACTACCATTCTAGATAACTTTAGATTCCTACCAAATCGATCCGACTACACCACCCCCAAGATGGTATTTGACAATAATTTCCAAAAGTAACCATACCTTCAAGAGAAGCTTGGGAAAATGGCACTCTCTTGGAAACAGAAGCAATACACTTTTACACCGATGGTTCAAAAACCAGCGAAGGTGTGGGAAGTGGAATTTACTCAGAAAAACTGAATCTCATTTTTTTCTTCCGCGTATCCGATCATTGTAGTGTGTTCCAAGCGGAAATTCTGGCGATTAAGGAGGTGCTGTATTGGCTCAAAGAAAACGTCATATCCTACACTGATATTCGAATCTTTTCGGACAGCCAAGCTGCCCTTAAATCTCTTGTCTCTGTCTCTACATAATCCATCACGGTTCAAAATTGTCAGATGTCTCTGAGGGAGGTGTCAAATCAGTTCAACAATCACCTTTCATGGGTGCCGGGTCACAGGGACGTACCAGGCAACAGTATGGCGGACGAACTAGCAAAAAAGCCACGAGCACTTCCCTACGCTCAGAATGAAACAAAATAGGTATATATCTATCGCTGCATATAAGCTCCGTCTTAGACAAGACGCTTCAAGGATAACAAACACTAGATGGACTGAGAATAGTCCCGAAATGAAATATTAATGGGTGATCAACTCGCAAATCGAACATCGGGTTTCTGAGACAAAAAGGTGATTAACTTGCTGATCTCTGTGGTATCACAATGGACCCTTGCGTTCTAAGTGTGTTAGGCAATGCACGTAGGTAATATTAAATGACTTACAGCCACTTCCACCTAACCTAACCTATGTCGTTTTTTGTAGAAAACACGTACGACACGGAACTTAGTGCCAATTGGTTTGATTAGTTGGACCGTTCTGGGCTTACGAACACATCTGACGACTGACTCATTTTCATCTTATAGAGCTTTGTAAACATTTTTCAATTCCTTCCTATAATAGAAATAATCGACGCCGTAGGGTGTTAAGCGTTGAAGTTTTCTCGAAATGTTCGACGTGATTTTCATCTTTTTTTTTCTACTAACCTACTATAGGTATATACGCCACTACTGAGCTTGTAAAACATTTCTGCCTGAGGAGACAATAAAATTATTAAGGAATTAATTTAAACGCTTCTGCGAATGCAACACACAAATGTGTGCTATACCTACCAATTCCAATTCTCTTTCGTATGTAAGTGGGTGACTTTAAAATTGTAACTCGCATAAGAGCACTCGCCTCACAATGCATTTTTCTTCTAATAGATTGGCAAAAAGCACATAACACACGCACCCAAAAGTTAAAACGAAAGCCGTACAAGTACATGCTTGAAACCACAAATTGCATGCCAGTAAACCAACCTAACAATTTTATCCCTATGAAGCATCCTTTAAGAGCTCGAACTTCATTCTTTTCATTTTTTTTTTCTTTTTCATTTTTGTTAATACCGCTGTGCCAACCGAACCGACCCCTTTTCTGGCTGTAATAGATTTCTGGTACATCGTTTCTAGCGCGTCGTAGTAGGAATACGACCCCATCCAGCTTCTATGCCAAAGCAAAAGTTTTTAATAACAGCATCGTATTCATTTTGCAAGTAAAGAAACGGGAACAATTTAATTTCTACCCGTTGCGTTTACCCTTAGAATCCTTTTTCAATTGTCATGTAAAGGATGAAAGCAGCAAATGAAAAAAAAAAAAACAAATTCATATCAAAAAATATAAAACGAAAAATCATGAATTTTGTTAGCTCCTAAGGACAGCCATTTTCCAGCACAGCATGTAAGTCCCGGATATGGGGAACGAGTTCGCAAAGGACTAGGTATAATTTGAAATTTAGATTTTTTTTGTTGCTTTGCTTTGCTTTCTTGTGTGTAATATTCCTCTGTTGCTTCTCAGTTCTAACTGTAATTTGCAAAACGAATTTCCCTGTGGGGCGAGCCAAATTAAAAATCCTTGTACTCTAGAAAATTATATAAATTTTTTTTTTTTTTTTTTTGTTTACAATTATTCGCCCCTCGGTCTCGCACCGGTGTGTCTAGTCGTTTGCTATTGGGAAAGGGAAACAACACCCTTTCAAAATGAAAATAAAAATATGAATTGTCCTTGGAAAATGATGCGGTAGACGATACACTAAACATCCGCTTAAAAACATCTAAAAAAATTCAACTCACACTGAATGAGTATGAATGAAGCCTTAAACCTTAGGTGTTAATGCCACACACATTTAGGATTCGCAGGCAGGACTGCTGAGGCACACTTTCAAAGGAACAATAGAAAATAATTCCAAAAAATTATATTTTGTCACTGGGCTGCTTGTCAAAATAATCCGACAGTTTAATTATAGGATTTTTCTAGTGCACCGAGAGAAAGGATGCACTGATCCCGACCAACTGCATTATGAATGAAAGTATTCCTTTCATGAGAAATGGAAAAGATAAATCCAACACAATAGTTGAAAAATCAGAGAACGGATTAAAAATCGTACCCCAGTTCACACATTGATTTGCAATGCAGTTCGTATTATTACGGTTTGTTCATGTGGTTCATTTATCATTCAATTCATGGTGTAAACTGCGAACTGGGAGGAAATCGCATTTGCCTGGGTTTGTTACTTGTTTTTCATATACAGAAGTCGAATTCGCTTTTGTATAAGCATCAGCAGCAGGATTTTTAATTGAAAATCACAAAGTCGATTGTTCTGTGATCCATGAACGGATTAATTGACGTCTGCGTTTATAGCCGATGGAGAAAAACATTCGCATGCTAATTGGCCCTCATTCAGATTAGAAGGTGTAAATGAAACACTTCAAGCTAACCTTAGACTAATATAGCGACAGCTCAGGCTGTACATGAAGTAACAATAGGTCTGTATCTTTACTCACACGCGGGATCCCGTGGGATCCCGCGGGATCCCGAAACGTGTATCTTTACTTTTTTTTGACGTAAAAGTGGCAGAGCTTTTGCTTTTTTGTCACTTCCCCTCCAGTAAGAAATCACCCGAACAATTTGCTCGTGCACTTTCTTGCTTGTCAAATTGGCTGTTTGTGAAATCAGCTGATCGAAACATTTCGATTGAATTCAAATTTATATTTCAAATTAAATGAAAAAATGGAAAGCATAATCTCTCTTTGTTGGTTTGAAAATTCAAAATAATGTTAAATATGCAATGCAATATTGCTTTGAGCTCATTTTAACAGGTTTCTGAAACAAAATTGTTTGTATGTTTTTTACATCTCTACGGAGAGTACATGATAAATGTCATTCAGCAAGAAACATCCCAAAAGGTGTATCTTTACTTTTCATTTTCGGATGGAGATTACAAAAACAACATTTAAAAGCTCGAGCCCAAACTTTTTCCCGGGCTTTTTCCCAAACTTTACACGAAAAGTAAAGAAACAGACCTAATAAGCCATCGCGTCGCCGCCCACTTTGAAAGGCTTTCAAACAAGAAAATTTATTTTATTTTTCACTTTACATACACGTGCATTGAGTACAGAGCCCGACGACATGTTGTTCCAACCACTTACTTGGAGGCTTGGAGCAAACAAAGCGCCAGCCGTGATAAGAAGTGCGAATTTTCGCACATTAACTTGCAGTTGCATTCTTGACGCCGAACCGTGTCGGTGAATTTCTCTGTCGCCGACTTAAAACAAAGCCATGAGAGAGGCGACACTTAAAAAGAGGTTTTCTTTTGACTATTTTTTACTGTGTTTGTTTGTTCACCTTGTTCTCGTTATTTTTCCGCGTTATTTTCGTTTGAAATAATTTTTCTTTTTGAATATTTCCAGCCGTCTACTGCTTTTTTATGGAACAAGGATTTTACTTTGAGCAGCAAACTGTTGTGTTTGGGAAATAAAAAAGGATTTGTCTGAAAATTCTGTTCTCAATTCAAATTTTTTTTTAACTTAAAGACAGAATTTGTTCGTTAATTTGGTTCTTGATGAGTGAAGAAGTTGAGACTAGAGAGAGGGATGTTTTTATGACTTGGCCTTGTGAAAATGAAAATTGTTTGATGGGGACTTGACTTTTTGGGTGACAAAGGGGAGTTATTTGATAATATGAGAAAATTGAAAGATCGTTTCTTTTAGTTTGGAGATCTAAGACCATCCCAATACATTTCTTACTGCAGAGTTTTTGTCGGCGAGCGAAGATATAAATCAAATGACAATCGGCTGAGGTGCTGTATCGTTTTCAATAAGAGCGCTACAAAAGTTTTTTTTTTAAATTAAAACAAAAACAGTTTTTGATATATGTATATAAAATTCTTTATTTCTATGAAAGTACGTTCGATGCCATTTTGATGCAATTCAATTTCTTTTGCATGGCCACCATGGGTACGCTTGTAGAAGCTCAGACGCTGAACCTAATTTTCGACGGCTTTCAAGTATAAATCGCCCGTTACTGCTGCATTTTCACGTTCGATATTCGTACAAAGTTCATTAATCGTCGCTGGATTTTTGTTATAGACCATAGACTTGACGTAGCCCCACACGACCGAGGTGGCCAACCGACTGGACCATTTCATGAGATAACACGTTCTCCAAACTTGGTTTCCAATAAATTGATTGTGACGTTCGCTGTGTGGCTTGTGGCACCGTCCTGTTAGAACCACATGTCCACATGTGTTATATGGACTTAGACCATATAATCCAATTGTGGCCCAAAATATTCGGTTGTCATTGAACGAAAGCGATCCCCATTCACAGTAACGTGCCGGTCTTGATCTTCACGGAAGAAGTACGGCGACGCCCTAATGACGCCGCTGCCGCGACGCTGGCCCATAAACCACACTAGACGGTAGTTTTTTCAGGAAGCAATGATGATTCATGGAGTACGTGTCGATTGCCTGCCTGATCAATACCGAATCTTTGTTTATTGACGAAGCCATTCATCCAGAAATGAGCCTCATCGCTGAAAATGATTTTTCGATGAAAATCCGAATCACTTTCAAGTACGCTTGAGAACGACTTGTGAGAGACACATTTGGGCTTTCTGCAACTGGCGGCAGGAATATTCTCGACACTACGGGCACTTCTTTGTCTCACTGGCAGAGAACATTTTGTATACTGGACTGTGAATTCATGATCATAAATTCACGACCATAAATTGGACGTAGCGCTCTTAACGTTGAGGCCACTGACTCCGAAATTCGGTCGTAAATTTTTATAATTTGGACTCGTTGTTGGCTCGTTTATCTTTCCGTCATAAAATGGCGTCGTTTGCTGTCCCTGTGTCTCTACTTTTGTAGCGTCCCTGTTGAAAAACCCTTTACTAGTTCCAGTCGAGGTGAATAGCGTAGCAAACAAAAGATCAGTTTTACTGAATTCACTCTAAGCGATTAGTATGCAGATACACTATGCAGAAAAATGTATTAGGTACAAAGAATATAATTGAGGCTGAACGCTGAATGGTTTGACAAAGCAGCCAGCCACTGTTGTGAAATGACGCTGCCTCAGCGTAGAAGCTGAGCGTTGCACGATCTGGTGAATCATCTGGACTTTCTACTGAGACTTTGTCACTTTTTCGATAAGTGCAGTCTTCACGCGATAGCTCGAGATTTTTGAGCTTCAATTGTCAGACCTAGAGAGCACCGTCATTTGCTTTTTGCATAATTATATCGTTGCAAAAGACATCACGGCACGTTGATGTGGTGCAACGATTGGTTAAATGAAAAGACTTGCATCGCAAGTGGAGAGTCTGTATTTGCTGAAGAGCTTTGCAAACTTTAGACAAGCTCAGATTTGCTTGAAATACATATTTGGCTGCTTAACAAAATATTCGCCAGTTAAAGGCAGTGATGCAATGATTAAAAGCATTCCTACTGGTTTTTATAGAATATCTTCTTGATGAATATCTTCTTTGACTATTTGGAACAGGCTAGAAGTTCATTTCAAAGGGAAATCTATTCGAAGCTGCAGTACGACCTAGGCGACAAAAATTACTTCAAGGACCGCTTTAGCACTGAAATGATATCGAACCTTTTCCGAGCAAAAGGAGAGCTGTTACCGCTCAATTTCATACCGCATCGTAATGATCTAATACTGAAGTGATCTTTGTGTAACACCAACGAAAGAGAAAATATATTTCAATTCATCGCAAGATGCCCAATTTTAGTAGAGTTGAGGTGACAAACATGGCAAGAAAACTATTTGCAACAAACCGAATTTTCAGCAATTTGGAATGGTAAGGACTGGCAGAATCTATCACATTTCATTAAAACAGCTCTAACTTATAGAAAAAGAATAATACGAGAAGACTTCTAAATTTGAAATTACATATATCAAAACTCAATTAACTTACAACACACTTTTTTGTTTTTATAAAGCTATCATCTGGCTGACAGCCCATTAAGCCATGCCTTTCAAATTTAACTTACGATATTTTAATGTATCCATAAGAAGTTTGTAAATTTTTCTATTGTGAAATAAAAATCTTAGTTCAATCTAAAAAAAAAATCTAAATCTTCTTGATGCGTTCAACGAAGGCCCAAATGGATGGACGGTAAGATTCCACCGCTTAGCTTTGATTTGATAACATTTTTAAATCTTAAGAATCGGAGACCATAAGAACAGCGTGGACCACGAGCAGAGCTTCTTAAAGTGGAAGGAGTTGGAAGTTCGCCTGAGCCTGAAAGCAATAATCGATCAGAAACAACAAGAATTTTTCGAAAGTGAGAAGAGGAAATTGTAGTATCTAGGTACAGTTCCGGTTGCTGAACATTATCTAATTTTTGTCCAAAGTCTTTCAGAGCACATCGAGAAGGCATTTGAGGAGATGATAGTGGCATTCGCGGGAACTTTCTGGCGTCAGTGCACCTCCTAGCTAAATATGACCCTCTTTTATTGAAAAACTTGACAAAGATAAAGCTGGTAGCAAGAGTCTCAGTTTCGTATCAGTCTCTAAAAACCCAGAATGAATTTATAAACTTCTGGGACAGCAAATTCGATCCACTTTCATCCGTCGCATTCAAGGTAAGTATTATTGAGTGATCTTCGACAGTGCACCAGACATCTCACACACAAATCAAATGAACCACTTTTTGTGATACGTACCTACATATCGAAGGAGCAGTGGTGGCCGTGGTAGAATCTTTCAGAGACTTCTTCGAACCAAATGAAAAATATGCAGAAAATCTCAGCAACGCTATAAACGTGAAGATAACATCAGACGGACTGGACACACAGAATTTGAGAGGACAGTCTTGAGACAACGCTGCCACAATGAAGTTTAAAGCCGGATTAAGAAACTGACCCTGAAAGCCAAATTCGCTGCATGCACAAACCACTCACTCAACTTGAATGGGGTATTACGCAGCTTCTAAATAAGTGAATCTGCGCCGTTTTTTGAGACTCTGAAGAAGCAAAGCAGTGAAAAGAGCCAGTTCTAATTTTCTCAGATCCTCACTTGGCTATATTGTCGATTGAACAACAATTGGCAGCAAATATTGATTTTGAAAAATTTATTTCTGACTTCACTGCTTGAAGAATCCGTTTGGGAATCCGCTGATCCTATTTACCGGCTCCGCGCCGAGATGGCACGCTACGCCACTGTAGGCAATAGCACTATTGCAACTTCCAAAGATCATAATGATAACTGAATTCATCGCAAATGGAAGCCTCGCCAATCCAACTACCACATTCCAGTATTCCACTGATGCTCGCAATACGCTTGAGTGCTCGCACGCAACCTACTTGCCCCACCAATGAGATTTCAATCAAAACAATCGACAGGCGACACGAAAAAATCGTCTGCAAGAAATTCACCCTAACTCGCACTCATATTCGAAAACATAATTCCAAAAATCACACAGATAAGCATCATTAAGTGGGCTTCCAATTCCATTTAATGATCTTCAAATTTATTTACCCATTTGTCTGTCCCTGTCTAATAAGAAAAACCGCCAGACATAAAACATTTCGCGAGTCGAGTCCCAAAACGAAGACGGCAACCTCTTCAATCAGAATTCAAAAGAATTTATACGCGCACCACATTTGGACGTATGTTCATCAAAATTCCACCGAAACCTCATCAAGCCACCGAAAGAACAAAATGCCATTGTTCTTGGTCTTTTGCCAAATAGTTTTTTACCCTTCTTCCCGTCAGTCTTCTGATCATTATCTTCTGTTCTCTTCTTTCCTTTTTTTTGCCTAAAATCGTCTTTCAGATATTTTGAGGAGATTCGCAGTTTTTACTCCAACTACTTTCTGTGTACGATGCGATGGCGTTTGAAACTTGAGTAGCAGAACGATCCCAAATCGGTTATTCCTTATTCCCAATTGCCGCTCTCGTCTGTTCGGTAGATTAATTTATGCTGAAATGGAATTGATTTCTATCCTAAAACTCATCGGTAAAATCAAAAGAGGTGCTCTTAATGCATTATTCCGACTTCATTATGACACGTTCCTTAGTTTTTCTCTGGTGGCAGGTGTCATTCAGTATGGTGCCCCAAGAGTCCTTTGGCGTACCTATGGTTTTGGATTTTGTTTCATTTTTTGTTTTTTATTGCCATCAAGGAATAACACTTTTGGGCGGTCTCATTTTTTGTCTTCTGTGTCGGCCTGGGATTTGTTCCTTTTTATGGTGCACCTAGGTTTTATTTTTATGGAAATGTCCCACAGAACGACATCTTCCAAAAGCCGCGCTGAGTTGTTATAAAACGTTTTTGAATAATTTACAAAGAGAAAAGAACAGAAATGTTGGTGTTGCATGTTCTTTTTCATTTTTTATCGGTGGTCTACGGTTTGGGACTGCATAATGAACAGTAGCCGTCATCCTAGCAACACACTTCACATTAATTTTCAATTTTTATTGTAATTTTCCATCGTACAGCAGTAGTTCGATGCAAGTCGATAAAGGTTTTCAGAATGGTGTTCTTTTTGTTCTCTTTACAACCGAAGGGAATTTGTCAACTGGGCTAAGACCCTCAAAGCCCACTTGACAGCCTGAGAGGGAGTCTAATTGGATATTTAGTTAAAGAGTTTACCATTTTTCTTGAATTGTGAACTATCAAAAGATTTCCGGAATAGCAAGCTGAACAACCGCATTGATGCTTATTAATGGATCGACTTAATCTGAACACCACTGGCGGTGTTTTCGTTAGCGTCTTGATGTCTGCGGTGTGTGTTTCTTACAACACACGTGGTGTGTTGATTTTTTATTGGCCGATGTTTTGTTATTCCGAATGAGGCAGTTAATGTGCTGATGGAATTGGTAATTAGACAATTTTACACGAACTGTGTGGATGTTTAGTTTTGCATTTTACTGAATAAATGTTGGTAACTAGTTCAGTTTTCGTTGTACCCACCTATCGGAGCACATTTGGACCGAAAATTTAATTGAGTCATCAAATTGAGCTCATTTGGTATTCCTGTCTAACATCAATGAGCTTAGGTATTAAAACTGAATGAATGAAACTTGTTCGGAAATAAGTTTAAATGGTTCGCCATTAACATTAAAGACGGGAGTTAGTTGTTTCGTTTCATTTTGTGTTATGGTAGCATTTCGAACACGCAATTTGTGTAAAAACATTTCCCATTCTTCCAAAACCCTACAACTTTCACCAATACCATGAATATATAAAAAAGAACCCGGATCCCGGATTGCTTTGATGAAATTGACTTTAGCTGCTTGAATCGTTTTTGGATTGTAGGCATAACACCGGTCCTTTACAATTCCCGACCATTGTGATCGTTCGTATGTAAGGACGTTAAAAGTTTTAATTCTTCAATGGCATAACAGAGTAATAATAGCTCAAGATTTCAACCCGTATTCCACAACTTTTTGTCTGAAAAATGAATACAGTAGTGTTCTCATATTGAACTCACTTATAAAATCGGTCCAGTTGCTTTTGACTTCCCGTCTCTATGCTACCGAAGTCTATGCTACTCAGCGTTCAAAGCCTTCTTCAGTCGGAGCAAATAAGAAAAAAATAAAACCAACTCCGACACTCCACTATGCTATTATTGATAATAAAACCAATAGAAGTCCCACCATATACTCAAATAAATCTTTTTTTTTTAATAGGGGAGAGTGAGGCAAGAAGAACCTAGAGGCAAAAAGAACCAAACCAATTTTTACCATGGTTCTTAACTCCATCTTATATTGAATAGCTAGAACTAATAAAAACCTTCTTTCCCAAAACATTCCATAGTTTCAATGAAAAATTCAAGTTAGTTCCGGTTTAAATGATGAAAGTCTAAAAACGGTTTATCTTTTAAAAAAAATTCCAATTTTCAAAACTAATCCAAAACAACCAGTTGGTAACTTCGAACATTTTAAGTTGTTTGGTATCGTGAGTGCTTAAATAATTTAACTGCTGGAAATAAAGGTAAATAAATAATATTAAGGGAAATAAAACTATTTTTTGTAAGAAACTCTTTATGAGCCAAATGAAACCAGTACATAACAACGGACAACCAGTCCATTTTGCCCCACTTCGTATTGGTGCCACTTTCAAAGCAAAACAACAACCTAAAAAAGTCTGTTTGCTCAATGATCACCACGAAGATGTTTTTCACAACTTATTTTATGTACTACCAACTAATTTAGTTACTTCAGTTGTAATTAAACATTTGTATCTCGGAAGATGGTTCGAACACACGTTCGAAAAACGACTAGGGTTGCTATTTGGACCAAAGAAGGTTGGAAGAAAGCTTAAAGCTTTTAAAATCAGTATAAGGCTTTTAAAATCAGTAAGGCTTTTAAAATCCCGAACTCAACATTGAATCGGAAAATAAAGTTGGTCTCCAATAAAGCTTCAGCTTTGAACATGAAAAAGAATCAATTGGACATTTGCTAGACTTCGAAAAAAGATTTTTCGGAATAACGACTGGCGATGTTCAAGCTCTTGCTTATGAGCTAGCCGAAACAAATAAAACACCCCATCTCTTTGGTCACGAAACAAAGATGGCTGGCACAGAGTGGCTCTTCAATTTCCAAAAAGGAACCCGAAAATCGTTTTGCACAACCCAGAATCTACGTCAAAAGCCAGAGCTCAAGATTCTTATAAGCCCGTCGTTTTGGCATACTTTGAACTTTGAACTTTTGACTAAGATAAAACTATCACTTCCTTTGATATCATAATTAAAAGAAATCAGTGGTTCGTTTTGCCCAATTCATAGGTCCTCTTTGTCCCCCTAGTGGGGCAAAACTGACTTTCAAGATAAGTTTGTATTGTTATGTTTATTTCTATATACAACTGTTCAACAATTTTCATTGTTTACTATGATAAAGTTCAAAGGTTGAAGCTTGAAGATTATTTAAAAAAATATTTGCTTCCCTTTCAGGACTAGAAAAAAATTTATGAGTGTCTAAAGCTTAAGTGGTCCTTCTTGCCCCACTCTCCAGTAAAAGTTTCCTTTTTTTAAATCTAACTGAACATTTTGCATTTAATAGACTTGTTTTCCAAATTTGCTCCAAAATTTAATGACTGCAGTTCGAGCACTGGTGCAACTGATGGATAGTATAGCATTCAAGTGGTTTGAGCTTCAGTTCTTGTTCCTATGCGGTTACAGGAATGTAATACCTATAGTCAGTATTCCTGGGAGCATCCTATTCGCTGTTCAACGAAAATTTGCAGTGAATTGTGCAGAATTTTCTTTGTGAACTCTACTTTATTGACATGAAAGTCATTCTACAACCGAAATAGGTTCCCCACAACTTTGGCTAAGTTCCCCACAAAGTTCGCTGTACACAGATTGGCGGTTCGCTTTAACAGTAATTTAATTTACAAATGCGTACCGCGTTGTAATCCAGAGGTTCGAGTTCGAATCCCACCAGAGGCAAGAATGTTTTCTCAACGGGTATCGCCTTTCGCGAGGAACTGGCAGGTCCTCCGTTAGTATTCATTGCCATGAAAAGCGCTTTCTCGAATTAGCCGTTCGGGACCGGCAGAAAATTGTAGGTCCCTTCCATTCCCTCACAAGGCATGGTTGTGAGAAATGCGCTAGGCCCAGGGGCTCCTCGCTCTGTTGCGCCACCCTATTTATTTATTTTATTTAAATTAGCCGCCTTGGAGCTGCGCTTTCACACCTTTCGACTTTTTTTAAAAATACTTTCTGTGGCGCATTAATTTACTTCCAAAAAAGCTTAAGACACAATTTAGGAATAGCAGGTTTGCAAATGATGGTTTGTGTCACGGGCTGTGACATAGACATAGAGTGCGATCCCTCAACGCCAACCGTTAAGCAATACATTGTTTCCGCAGGCTCATAAGTAAAAAAAGAAATGTTCCCATGATATTACCATAGACAGCGCGGGACTCCCCCACACGCATCAACTCTGTCACTCAATGTGGATGAATTAGCTTTTCGATAATAACGTACGGGTTTTCTGAGAACTTTTGTTTGTTAACATAGTCGCGAAGAAAGAACGCACTTGGCATTAAAACTTAACGAATCGTTTTCTAATTCAATCCGTTTTAAGGCCTTAGCTGCAAAGCAACAACAAAGCGGATCGACTTACATATTCAATACCTACTTCAAACGAACATTGAAATGCTGAGCTCTTTCATCGTGATATCGATGAAAATTGTGAATTGAGTTTCAGACTTTCGTCTACAGCAGATAAATTTTAGTCAGTGGGCAGCTTTCGAAGACGTGGATCATGATTATTGTCACTAAAATTACTTGCGTACAGTAGATACGATGGGTGCCTTATTTCGACCAAAACTTTATTTGAAAAGACGCAATTTGGGCTGCAAAGCAGTCAGTTTAGAAATAAGTTTTCAATATACGACGCTCTTCAAGCGACAAGCGAATCAATTAGTTTGACGAAATTAATACTGACTTTCTGTCAAGATTTTGAGCGGAAAACAAACTGTCACGAGTGGTGAATATCATGTTCACACCAAGCTGACCAACTGTTCTTCAATCGCAAAACGAAAGCCTTCTGACTCTGGCCTGAAGTCAAAGTATGAGTTGCATAGTTTTTCTTTATCAAATTATTTCTCAAACAAAAACTTTAAAATTCAAACTGCTGTTGCTATTGCTTGAAAGTCATTTACTCGCATAAAATTTTTTTTTATTCCTTCGAAAATTGTGTCCCTTTAAAAGAAGATCGTCCTTCGTAGCATTACAAATAGTTGGACTTTGCCCTTTCGGAACTATTTGCAGAAAAATGCGATTCTCCTTTCTACATTCACCCTTTCGTCCAAAAGTTCCAGCTTTCATCAATTTAGCAAGTTATGAAATTAGTTGGAGCTCCAAAACTGAGATCATCACTTAGAAAGGTATGCAAGCTTTATGCAATCCGGAATTCCTATATAAAGCATTTCCTGGAAGCCCGCATTTGCCTGAGACTTTATACATTCCCTGCAAAAAGTCCCAAGTTTCTCCTGAAAAGTTTTTTGTCGGGAAATGCCTTAAAGTCGGACAGAAAAGATTCCCACTCCAAAAAAAAATGCAACAAATTGTGAGAAAATCAACACACCGTCTAAACAAAAAGGAGTCCTCCTCAATCCATTCCCGCTCCATGTTCTTTTTTCATGCAATATGCAGTCAAGAAATTCCGCTCATTGCACCAAGCCTTGTGACCTTCTCGCATTGCAACTAAAATTGCATCTCCATCAATTACGCTAGAAAGAACTCTAAATGTGTTTAGTTGTAGAATCTGTTTTTTTCTCCATCACCCTATCATATCCAAAGTGGAATACAAAATTCCATCATCATCGCCGTCATCATCGCAACCACCGTCATTTTGCGCCGCCATCGGCATCGCCATCGCCATCGCATCGCGCCTTGTTGCAGCATTAACTAGAACCACGGCCAAGAGTGTGAGAAACTCGTTCAAATATTTGTCCCTTTGTGCGCGCTAAAAAATCAAACGAACCGCGAACCAGGCCCATCAGCCGTATCCATTTCCCCGCTCTTTTTCTAGTCCCTCGTTGCCATCATTGCCGGTGGAAAATCTCATTTATTTCGCATTCTTTGAAGGAAAACATTTTTACTTGGGTGCCAATGCACTTGGAACAGAGGTAGGTACCATCCCCAACCTCTGGCTTGTAATGCAAGGCTCTGTACTTAAAGTCACCATGCGATTGTTTGTTTGTGTACACTGGTCCGGACGCAGCTTTGGACCCAATCTCTTCTCTATATCCACCTGTGCGCTGATGGAGATTGATAATGCATCCCAGTGGTTAGTTTTAAGTCAGAGGAACAGGCAGAGGCACAGGCACAAACACAGTCAACTTTCATCGTTTACTCAAAGCCTATCATAAATCCGAAGCAGTTATTCTGAAGCAGTCCACAGCACCACCTCTTACACCGCACCCGGCGAAAAGGTGTGAACATCAAACACTCGGCTTGCAACAATAATTTTCTTCAAAGGAGCCCTCCGAGAGAGGTGTTAAATGCAAATAGACGGGGACAGGAGTATACACGCGAGGTTTACTTTTGCGCCTGCATGACAAACGATCTCACTGATTCCAAGGGGAGGTATTACCCCCAGTTCATTGTTATCCAAACGTGAGAGAATTGATATCGTTTCTGCTCGTTCTTCTTACTTTTTTGTTTTTTCTGTTGACTCTGTCTCCATATAATTTTTCAGATGCAAATCTAAGAGTTGCGAGTTGTTGTAGATAGAGCATAGGTACTTGGAGCTCTTGCAGCTGATAAAATACCTTTGATTTCACTCGGCGCACACTTTGAGGTGATTTGTTTGGCATTCAGCGGATAAGATAAGGCCAGAGTTCTGAATGGTGTTCACTGTTTTCCATTTCCAGGCTAAGAATTCTTCATAAGTTTGTTTTTAGATTTGCCTTCAGGAAGAGGTGAGGTTATCGTGAATCGGTATTCATAAACGAGTGACATCGCATTTGTGTTTGAATAAATTGCCCGTTTAGATAGGATTTTTGTGTAGGGAACAATAAGATGATGCGGGGGAGACTTTATCTGGTTATCGCTGAACGTTGAACAATGATGAAGTGTTTTGAGTATTTGTTCTTGACACTTCTGGAAGGTGTACACAGTCTTTCTTTTTATTGCTGTTTGTTGTGCGAGATTTCATTGGAACCTACTCACTTTTGTATCCAGGATCTACCTTTGCGTAGGTAAATATCGTCAGGTCCTAGGTTAGACAATCAATCGAGTTCGTAGGAAATTCGTTGTTATTCAGACCCGCGACGCTGAGTCGTTACTCTAATAATATCGACCAATCAATCAAGGCCACTCCAACTATCCACTCCAGTTTTTGTTTTGTTTCTGTTTCTGTTCTTTTTTTCTCACCCAGCACGTCCTTGATATGAGTGTTGAATAATTTATACAAGGTTCCTCGGTACGATTAATCAATTTCACCTGCACATAGAGTTCACTAAAATACGTCCGTATCCTTTTACTGGGAGTAGTAACAGCAAGAACGTGTAACTGGTTAAAATATAAACATTCAAGGTCAAACCGTTTAGCCAATAACCGCAGGTGGTACTGGCACCGACACTGGCACAGACACTCTACCATGCTACATAAGTTTAGTATGCATCTCTCGTTTCCAGCGCGCTTCGTTGTCTTTCCCAAAACGTGCTCATCATCACTGGGAATGCCAGCTGCTGGGGTGATGCAGAAAGTAATAATCACGCATACGACCACGGTCGTCTCCAAAAGTCACTTGCACTTTCTGTTGGCTGAAGTTGCTGCAAGTATTTCAACAATTTAAAGCGTTGTTGTAGGTACTCGAAGGTTTTGTTTGGGATATTGACACAGGGATAATATATTAGCTTTTCTGTTTTTCTTATAGACATTACATGTGACCTTTAATTACACGGTAACGTTATGGAAGTCCATTAGGCCATTAGCACTTCTTTTTACGTTTTTACACGCCGTTGGCGCCGCTTCGTACAGAAGTTTTTGCTATTGAAACTTGAGAGAGCTCATAGATTTTTTGATGTAAAACATCATCTGTTTTCAGGATAAATGTCCTTAGTTAAGAAAAAGTGCCAAGCCTAATTCCTTGTCAAATTAAATACTGATGGTGTTTGTGCAGAAGTAAGCTTCACTTTAGTTCCTATTTTAAGTGACAATATATTCAACAAATTCAATAATTTAAGTCCGTTATCGGCTCCGTATCCGAGGCTTGTTGGTGCTTCGCAACTAAAATGGCTTTACGTGGCCGGGAAGTCACCCCGACAGCACGACCCCCAACCTGGCGGGCCAGACCCTTGTGTAGCTTCAAAAATGGTGAGCCGAATAGACCGTTAATTATAGGTCTGAGCTCCAAATATGTTGTAGTAGCCCTATACGGTGTTCACTAAGTAGCTCAACCTGACTGGAACTGTAGACGCCACCGTTGATTCCATCTAGAAGAGGTGCCTTGGTGGGAACACCTCCCCCCCTCCCTCTCTCTCGATTGCTGCCACCAACAACCTTCCACTAGGGTTGAGACCCAATATCCAGTAGAGGTACCCGATGTTCACCACGTGGAGGTGAGAGTAGGAGTTGATAGACAGAGGTGGGTTTTAAGAAAAACCTGTGGACACAAGGATCCTCTTGGGTGCACGCAAAATTGGACGAACTTTAACGGTCTTGAAATATTCCTTTCTACAAAAAAAAAACGAACAATGATTGTCCTTTATGAACAAGAAATTAAGGAGAATACAAGCGAAGAATGTTTAAAGCTCAAAATTTGTACTAAAGACTTAAAGACTTACTTACCGGGAGACTTAGGCAGAATTGTTGTTGACCTGTGAGATATTAATGCCAGAGGACACCTCTTGTAGTAAGAAAACTTAGCCACGATGTCACTTCCGGTTTCCAGAGTCGGACCCAATATTAACGATTTCAAGGCAGGATAGATGATGGTGCTTTGTAAAACTCCTCCATCTGAATATCCTCTAAGGTTCTCCGGAGAATGGTATTTCTATTGACGAATGGCACTCCAACAGCATATGTAGCTAGACAAGAGCTTCCCTTTAGCTGCACGTTGACTGAAAAGTTTTGTAGTCGATGAAAGATACAGGGATGCTGCAGTTTATCCTGCTGGAAATGTTCTACAGAAAAGTAAGAAAAGATTCATCGCGGCCTGCAAGGATTTTCTTTATTAAACGGCAGCGCTGTGAACAGGTACTGTGAACACGAAAGTACCACAAATCATCTTCTTATCAGCTTTGGTTGGCGTGGTTAGTCCTGCGTCAAGATTAAAAAAAAAAAAAATTAAGGAGACGTCTCATCTAAGGCAAATGTATTCATTGCAAAAACAAGCAAAGATCACTTCGTCAAGCTGGTCAATGCGGCTCTGAAGAAGAATATCTCTCCAACGAACATCTCCAAAGAGCTAATTTTGTTCACGATTTAATGAAACTTCAGGTCTCCCAACTTTGATAAAATCAAGAAAGCCAAGTCCAAGCTAAGACTGACAAAAGTCCCGGTGCCGATTTTCTTCGGAAGTTTGAAAATAAAAGACATCACTACTATAACGGGAGGTAGTAAAACAACGGTAAAGTGTGAGTGACAGAGTGGATTTTTTTATCAGTAAGAAGATAAAGTATTTCTTGGAATTCAGGTCGTTTTCCACTGGAAGTCTCATCAGAACTATAGGTAAGAGATAGCCAGAGAATTTGTCTATTTTAAGCACAGGCGAAGTCTCTGCAACTTACATCAGTGCCAAAATTAACGGTAACTCCGCTACGGCTGTACGCTGCTTTTTTTCATTTAGCAGTGAATAACAACCAAAAAACTACCGAAAAATTCAAAACTCTCATTATTTTGGCACTGTTCTGTAGCTCAGAAGTCTGAACGCTCTTCAAAATAGAGAAATCTGGCATTTCAGAAACGTACCTTAATATACCGATTTCAAACGGTTAAGTGTGATTGCGCCTCTCATAGCAATGTTTTTACTCTCTGAGGACTTGTCAATTCATCGCGAAGCGATATCGGTGTTTAGCAAATTTATGTTCCTGATGGTATTCAAACCACGAACTCCCACCTAACAGGCAGTACCTGCCACCAGCACCACGAACCCTCTCTCAATCTGGTTAAAACAACCTGTGCTCCTTCCCGTGGCGTGATGGTTTGCATGTCTGCTTGTTAACCGGATGGATCGTGTGCAAAAGTGTTTTTTCACGGCTGTCGCCATTCGCGAGGGAGAAGCAGATCCTGCGATACTAAGTTAACTCTCATGAAAAGCGCTTTCTCGATTTCCTGCTCAGAAACGGCAGAAAATTGTAGGTCCGCTAAAGTCCATCACAAGGCATTGTTGCGAGAAATGCGCTGGGCCCCGAGGCTCCTTGCTCTTTTGCGCCACCCTATGTATGTTCGTAAAACTCCCTTGGTATCTTCGAGAAATGAGTAAGAAGTACGATCGATTTAGGGACCAGTTTATTCAACTCATAAATTTCTCCTTTTTCAACAGAAGACGATGCATCCAAAAAGTTTACCTATGTATGAAGCTCACAGCAACACCCAACAAGAAAAAGAAATCCGACTTTCACACAATTGTGTCTGTTCTCGACAAGCATAAAGCTACATTACCTAGACAAGAATTTCGCTCACTCAAATATTTACAAACTGAGTTGTTGCACAACCCTGTGCAGTGTTGCTAAATACTTGTCAATCACAGTAAGACTGACAAAAAAAAAGAAAAAAAATCGTCATTAATACTACGACACGACGCCGACGTTAGCATGCGAATTGCTGACCACATCCTTCCAACAAAGCAAATACCAAATCAGGAGGACTTCACTCTCGCCTCCACTGGGAAAACAGAAATGCGGCGTGAAATTGCTAAAGGCCCAGTGCGACTTCTTGCACTCCCAATTGCACTCAAGGTGTACAGATATAGAGGCACGAATTCAGAATTCATTGTTCGCACATGCACTTAGTCCCTGTGGAATGTACTAAACTGATTTTAATGCGGTCAATACAAATGGAGTTCCAATATTCTTGGCCATGAAATTTATGCGGGAATTCGCACAGACATGATGTACAAAGACTTGATTGACTTGGTTTCGTTGTGGAACTGGTGCACAGCAGTGCTGGTGTGGCACGGCACTGAGTATGGCTTGGAATGGACCTTTGTGTTCAATGTTCATCGATAAACAATCAATCTTCGATGAGGGCAGGTGTAAGAAGCTCGTATCGAAGCGAAACGCTTCCATAAATAAAATGCAGTGTTAAGAAGGAGCCTTGAATCGATGGTGATGGGTTGTGGCTGTTGAATGTACTTCTTTTGGGGTGATGGAGAATTAAAGTGCCTCGGGAGGATGTTGTTGTTTATATAAAACAACTTTTTTTACGTTTATCAGAGATATGCCTTCCTGTCGGATTTTTATCCATGGAAACTCGCTTGCAGATTGCAATTGAAGTTGGAATTAATTTCACTGTGGTGCGGAAAAGATTAACAGAATAGATTGCGGCATTTGTAATTTATTGGTTCCTACTTAGAGAATCTCTGCCACCTGGTGGACGAGTTTAAACTTTATTTTGCATAAGCAGGTAAAAGTAAAGGCCAACAAAATCAATCATATTATGGCGAGCGAATGGGAGATCCTTTCTTTTCGCAAAATTCCATTCGCGATCGGTTCATTTCGCATCCTCATACAACTGACGGACACGGTGGCTGCCGACAACATTCATTACTGTGCCTTGTTAGCCTTAAAATGAATTTCATGCACCGTATAATAACCCCTTCTAATGTTTTCATGTTTTCAATCAGCCGGAGCGAACATAAAGTCTCTTCTAACACTAACACCAACTATCGAATAAGTGCTGATTCATGCTCCAAAGCACTCAAAGTCAGGCATAAAAATTTCAATTAATGCAAACAGCACTATACTACAGGTAGCACAGTGCACAGTGTGGTTGAGAATAAGTTTTGAGGCAAAGTACATGACGTTGGTGGCCAATCAACTTGGCTTGCGGATCATTACACTTTGAAACACGCGTGATGTTACTGCTAACGGATACCTATCCCAGCCTATAATAAATCTATCATCGCTCAAGCTCGTTATCGTTCTATGTTCTGTGGCAGACTTGGTGTCATTTACGATCCAAAGGTAATAGCAGAATTTCACCAGGAAAGTGGTTTTAACTATACATAAACCTTAGGAAAACTAAAATTGGTTGCATCAATTTGTTGCTCGTATGCTTCCGATTTCAAGGATTGGGTTCCGATATTCTTTTGCTTGATCGTCAAAGGGGAGTGTAACTCTATTGGAAGTGTATGTCGGCCTGTTCGAAGAGTTAGGTATAAGTTCATAAATCAAATATATTTGTCGTTGGAAATAATGTGTAGGTACCTAATAAGCTTATTGGACTTTTTTGAAAGTTTTGGTAAAGACAGACAATACTAGGTTGGGTCGATTTTGTTTCTTTTTCGCCAAACACAAACGTACACAAACATGATCCACCTCGTGGTAATTAAAAACTTAATTAACCAGAAAGAATTCGTGTTACACGAACCAACACGAACCATTCAAGAAAGCGAAAGAGAGAGCGAGTGTCCATTTCCTCTCTGAACACACGTTAAAAATAATTTCATTTGTTTAACTACGAGAACTTAAAAGGCTTTGATGGCCTCTAAGAACAAGATGAGGAAAACAAAAGATTCCATACGGAACCTTGGAACCAGAGACAATAACTTTTTGCTAAATGCATTAATTGCAGAAAGCGCAAATGACAATGGATTGGTCACACACTGAGGAAACCAAACGATGATATTGCGAAGCAGTCCTTTGAATGGAATCCTCAAGGGTCACGGCGGGTTGGAAGACCAAGAACAACATGGAAATCTACAGTAATATCAGAAGCTAATTCCCAGAGAAAGACGTGGCCACAGTTAAGGTATCTAGCTGCTGATCGAGAAAAAAAGGAAGGATGCTTTATCTGCTTTAAGATTTTAAGAAAAGATACTCAGTCACCGAAAGAAAAAACTTTGGTTGATTTAAACATGTTTCATTGTTAATCAACAATTCATCTAAAGTTGTGAAATTAACCAAGTTTCGTGATGAATTCAAATAAGAACGCATTTTCAAATCAAGTATGCTGCCGTGATAAATTTTTCTTCAGGTAAGTATCATAAAAATGTTTAAATTAAGTATGTTCATAGTTGATTTGAATATGTTCTAATTTTTAACCAACAACTTGGTTGTTGATTTCATACTTGATCAACAACAAATTGTAATTCAAAATGTTACTGATACTTTAACCATTCTTTATTGATTAAAGAAGTATGAACATTGTTGATCAAACATATTGGTGATAGTTCAACAGTGTATTTGGTATTTCAATCACAAACATGATGGTTTTTGTAATTTCTGCCTTAATTGTTAGTTAAATATGTTTGTTGTTAGGTTAGGTTAGGTTGAAGGGGGGGTGCAGCCACAAGTGGCAACACCTCACTCGGATCTCAAATATCCATTGTGCTCCCCGGGGAATCAGAGGATGAGGAAATGGGAGGATTGGAGAGGTAGATGGTTATTGTGGTAGGGAGCCCCCACTGAACCATTTGTAGCCCTGAGTAAATTTCAGGACGTTGCTCGATGTGAGATTTGAGATGTCACCTAGTTCGTCGAAGAAGTATTCTCCGAAGGTTTTTTCCGAGCGTGGGCCAAGCTAGGACACTCACAGAGGAAGTGGAATGATCATTCCTCTGCCTCTACATCTTGGCATCCTCTACATTAGTCGGATGTGTTAATGCCCATTCTTATTATGTGGGTACCCAACGAGTTGTGGCGTGAGAATGCCAATCAACAGAGAGAGCTGATTTTAGTCTGTTTGAATGTCTATATCTGTATGGTTCATGATGGTTCTATGGCCTGGTATGCCTTTTCGAATTGTTGCATTGTTTGAATCGCAGTGCGCTTTTGGCCACCATCTCCTTAGTAAAAAGATGTAGTAGCCTAGCAACAGGAAGGTTTCCAGAGCTGCAGTTGGTGTTGTTTTCATGGCACTGGTTCAGCCAGTTCATGGAAGCCTTTGGATTTTGTTAAGGTCTTAAGGTTTGAAGCGTTCTCTAATGATGGCCACCAGACTCGACAGCCATATGTGTGTATTGGTCTTATTGAGGATGTCTACATCCAGTGAATAGTTTTGGGACCAGGTCCTCATGTTTGCTTAAAGATTCTACTACAAGTATAGAAAGTGATTAAAGCTTTTCATTCTATTTCTTTTAAATTTTCTTTCAAGTTAAGTTTACGATCAAAGACAATTCCGAGATAGGAGAATCATAAACTGTTCTTCCTGACCCATAGAGTTCCACATCAGATTAGATTTATAATTAAATGCCAACAGTTCAGAACCGACAATGGAATATAACTCCCGGCAGTGCCGAAATTGTCAGATTGTGGAAAGACTGTACACGAGCTTTAGGAAATTTGAGTGCAATCAAACATGTACGTATCCAAGCTTTCAATGCGGTCACTGCGAAGTACTAAAAAAAGAAGCTTCAAAAAAATTCTTCACGTAAATTTTTTTACTGTAGGAGAGCACTTTAAAGAATACGAGCTAGGAAAGCGCCTGAAAAGAATAAAACTGAGGCCTTAAACTTTTACAAAAGGAGGTAAGCATAAAATTTGTAAGAACTAACATCGTTCCTGAAAAATGTAATTGCAGTCCAGAGTCCACTTGTAGAGGAACTTCACGAACCATCCAGTCCCTCGGCAGAGTTCTTGATGGAAACTGAAACCACAGGTAAGGAAGAAGCTTTTACCCCGATGCAAACGAACCTACTTCACATTTCTTTGACCGATTTTATTTCTCACCCAGTAATTATTTAGGGCCGCAATGATTTTTAGATTCCCCATTTAGCTAAATATGTATCTCTACAGCAAAGGTGAAGAACTCCTCGCTTATTAAAATTCTGATAGTTTACCCTAGAGAAAAGATTGTCGGACTGATCGCAATAAAACAAGATTTTTTTTTAAGTTTTGATGGCCAAGGAGCTCTGCTTATAACTTAGGAGGAAATACTCAGAAACATACCAACCCTATATGGTGAAGGGATGTGTACTCGGTGACAGGCTGCCCTGGGCTTTTGGACGAAAGGGATATAAGTGCTTTGACTAGCTAGTATTCATGTTTTAAACAGAAAAAAAAAATTCAGAACACTTCAGCTGAGATGGAAAACTGCAGCAAGAAGAAACAAAACACTTGGATAACCTACCAACCCCAGTTCCATTTTTGTCAACGGATAAAGGCAATAGAACGAAATACTGGCTTTTTGAAAGACAGACTTCGAGCGAGAGTTGATTTTCTGCGTTTTATTAAAGTAGACGCCAAGGTAAATAATTGATGTTGTGATTGGCTAGGCGTCTCAGTTTTTTCACTCCTGGTTTTCAAGCGCTATGTATAAGTATGAGTTTGTATATTTATCAATAAAAGCAGAGACATCTCATTTCTTGTGAACTTCGATTAGTTTCCGGATTTAAATTTCAATTTTTCTAGAAGCTATAGAAGTGTTGACCCAGTCTTCAACAACTCCAGTTATAAGCTCCTTCACTGTTGATTGGAAATCATAAATTTACATAAAGCAGTTTCTAGAAGAAATGAAAGGAAAATATAATTTTTGTCAATATGATAGTAAATCAAACAATTTAAGAAGGCAGTGCAACCAAGTCTTAGAGTCTTCGAGGCCTAACACATTGCAGATATCTATAATTTTTGAACGATACCAATAACTATAAGTGGGAAATAGCTTTTCTTGGCAATGTTAATAGGCTTGGGTCTTCGGGGACTTGCCGAATCCTCGTAAGAGGCGCCATTTTCCGGTCCTTAGCAAAAGTGTGAGTTCGAAGCAGGTTGATCGATGCTTACCGTAATTTAGACGTTCACCATAGAGACAGTCAATGTAAACAGTTCATCTCGCCTAATTTTAATACGAAATTGATAAATAAAACGCCTGGAGAAATCCTCTTTAAATAGGCACAATGTTTTCTGTTCAGTATCAGCACCCATCTTCGACCATGAAAGTGATTTCGGTCGCGAAGTGCTTCACATATACGCGCCCTGATATCCTCAAAGTGCATTCTCAACACGCATCCAACTATGATACAACCACCAAACGGAAGTTGGTAATTAAAGTACATAATGACGAACCTCGTCCTTTTCATGTTTGAAGGAGTGCACACGGTAAAGGGAAGTGCAACGTGCTCGTGAATGGGGTCTGGTACATGCTAAAAAGCCTTTACCTCTAGTGTAGTGTTATTGTTTTCAGTGTCACACCGACAAACAAAAAACAAAAAAAAAAAAACAAAAAGAATTCATCACGTGACAAAATTATGAGGCTCAGCATTTTAGCCGTGAAAGCATAATAAGGCACAAGAGCCACGCACTGGAGCGAGTTAAAATAATGAGCCCAGACAAATGAAATGAAATTCAATGTCACACATTTTCCCTCTCTTCTCGAGTCTTATTTTTTTTAATTTAGTACGAGAGCTACGTACGAGCATATCTCTGTATTCTGTCCTCTGTATTTTCTCTGGATTGGGCTGGTGTATTTTTTTATTTCGTGTTCCAGATGGACGACTTGAACTCTATGAGTTTGCATTTTTACCTGGCGTACACTACTTCAGCCATTATAATTGTCTACTTGGATGCGCGGCGGCGGATGTTATATTGTTCAAGCAGGGACACAGACACACGTTGGTTGTTATTATTTAAGGTGTCTTTGCCAAAGGCTTTCCCAACTGAAGAATAAAGCAGGAAGCGTGTAATTAGAGATTTTCCTCTCTTGGCACATTTTTTTCTGTGTTCTATTCTCTCGTGTTATTTTGTCAGGTGTGCTGGGAAATTCCAAGCGGAAAATACTTTAGCTAAGTGCATAATGGCTCATAATGTTAATTTTGGGTTGGGTAATATGAAGTTGTCGTTATGGTTTTTGTTAAGAGCTTACGAGCTTGCTTATTACGGAATGGTTGGGCAATCTGTCTTTGGAAACGCGTGCTTTTTATTGTTGCCTTGAATTCCCTTTGACTTGACTGTGTTAACTCAACCGGACTTCTATCGAAGAAAACTTGCTACTTCCTGGAGAAAGACTACAGAAGACGTCAAGGCCAATTGTTTCAGTGGGTAGGTAGGTACATCGGACTGAACTTGAAACTGGAATCACAAAAAATGCCAGAGTGTGACTTGTAGAAAGCTAACATCCACTTTGAGTGGCCTTAATATGAAAAAATCAACCTATATTACCGCGGTTTGTAATGTTCCAACAAAAAAATGGGAAGAAGGGAGCCACTCCCGTCTCGGTTCTTTAATGGAAACCCTTTTATATCGTATCCTTTTCATGAATTTGTCATTTACAATTTGAAGTAATTCCAAAGGACACTTTTGAAAGGTATAATATCTTGGTTATCCTTAAATAGCCAAATGGGCATTACTTTTTTATTAGGAATTGCAGTCATTTCGATTAACAGTCAAGAGAGTGGAATAAAAAAATGAGAGCGCCAAACGATAAAGACTTAGAGGGGGAAGCATTTGAATTTTCTCTTCTTCTTTTTTTCTTAACTCTCAACATCCTTTGGAATGAAAGTGGAATTGAATTGCGCTTGATGCATCTTTAATGAGGACAATGGCGGATGGTACTTGGTAAAGTACCAGGTGGGTAAAAGGTGGACGTTATTAGGGTTGTTCCTCGCAGACCTGCTTGGAAGCACTTAAATCGTTAAATAGTCAGTCGTTTGGAAGACGATTCCTTCCTTTTGGGTGGACAATTTCTGTGATTTTTCTATTTGAATTTGTCTGTGTGGGTGAGTGTTATTTTTTTTATTCTATTTTCTTCACCACATTCATCCGACTGAAAGATGAAAGTTACCACCTAAAAAGCACTAGAAAAAGAAGAAGTAGGAAGCAATCGAAAGAACGACATTTTTAATATTTGATAAGCGATTTATGGTTTTGGTTCTCATTCCGACAGAGCACAGCTATTGGTTTTTTTTTCTGCATTTTTTTATTTTTCATCACTTTTCTGTGCGCTTTTTCTTGTGTAACCTTTGTGGTTTCAAATGTTCTCGCTAAGTAATTCACGAGAAATAGATTTCATTTGAATGAAGGGCTCTTTCCAGGAGTTTATTTTGGCTTTTTCTTTGACAGTTGGTGGCATACTTGCACTGCTATTAATTGGGATTTCTAAGAATTTTGTATAGTGTTAATTTAAAAAGCATTGTGGAAAGAAGTCTTTGGAACAAAATTCAAGTAGCATTGGTTGGAATTTGATCCTTTAGTGTGAAGTGACCGGAAATAGGGCCCTTTTCTGCACAGGTATTTTATTGACATTGCATTTTCTCACTACGAAACTTATAAGTGGTTCTTGTATATTGGGGAAAAGTTCAACGCTCGCAGTTAGAATTTCTCATATGCAAGTGAAACTAAAATAATGAATAAGAGGGATAGCAGCCTTGAGTGAGTGACGCTCCAGTATTAATGTTTCAAAATTGTGACTAAAATTATTTTAACAGGCAGCAAATTTATGATTCAAAAAACCTAAGAACATTCTCTCAAGAGTCATTTTTTTTAAATTAAACGTCTAATTAGCGGCCTCAGACAACGAGGAGTTAAAGTACAGAATACCAAATTACAGTATTATTGATAAGTTATTTCACAAGGCATGGCTCTGAGAAATTCGCTGTCCCCGGGGCTAATTGCTCTGTTTTCCCAGTCTGTTTATTTATTTATTTGAGCGTTGGATTGATGAGGTGGTTAGAAAACTCCTTCTGTGATAAGAAAATGCTCCAATAAAAGAAAGACTTTACATCGCTCTTAAGCGTCCAGCATTCATATACAGTTCATAATATTGAACAGTGCTCATTTGGCTTTTAGTCTCCTTATGTAACATTTTTATCGAACATGGGAAAAGGAACCGATTCCTCTGAACACGAAAGCTATACCACAGTTCGCTAAATAACTTTATTGCTGTTTTGAATACAAGAAGATTTGAAACGTCTTATGTTTTTTAAGACTATGAAAACTAAAGGCAGTTCTAAATTTAAAACGCTGCTCGAAATAAGTGTGTGATTAAAAAGTTGACACGAATTTCTGTCTCTTCATTTCAGTCAACACAAACTGTGTTCGAAAAAATAAAAATTGGAAGAATTAACATACTTTGCCCTTTGTGTTCTTGTAATACCGCCTAAGAAAATTATGGTAGTTTGCTCAGGGATAGGACATTTCAGTAACTGTTTGTCTTTTTCGAAACTTCGCCTTGTTGAATGAAAATCCAAGCCCTGAAAACGCATTTGAATAACCATTTGACTCAACGAAAATAGCTTAAAACATTATTTTCAACGTGTAATGGTTTCAGGAAAGAAAAAGGTTTCCTTCGTCATTTTTTGATCCAGCAATATTTAAACTCCCATTTTAATCAAATATTTTCATCTGTTGTTTCAAACTTATCCAATTTACTCATTCGCAAAGTCCTTCATCTTGTAAAACATTTTAAATAGCTAAAGTTTTTGGATTGCTAGTATAGCTGGTCAATACTTCAACTGGAAATCAAAATTGGAAAATTACCAGCAGTTTCAATATATTTCAACTGTATCAGATTTCATCATCCCAATGGTCATCAAAGAGGTCATCGGCACGGCGGTAAGTCCTTTTTCGAAAGACAGGTTGCTCTATACTTTTATAGGGACAGCCAATTATTCGTCTGGTTAGTTTTACTTGCGTTGGTATTGCAATAAGGCGCAATAAATTGTTTGTCTGTTTGTCCGTCTATGTTTCTGTCTGTTTGCTTGTTCGTTTATGTCTATTTCGGTCGCTACAAGAGCTACAAGTTAAATGGCTTTGTTAATTGATTAATCGGATGTATTTTGATATTTGTCGTTCTCAGCTAATATGTTTAATGTTTATACTCAATTCTATGTGCAAACCAGCTTGCCGAATCAATGATGGAATGTATTAGCAAGTTTCGACTTGTCTTAATATTTATTCTTTAAACTATTATGAAGAGGAATGATTTTTTTTTTTTTTTGTATTGCACAGGCTCAAAAACTAGTGAGCCGATTTGAGTGAAATTTGGTTTTGTCTAAAAACCGGGAAAGCAAACGAAAACTTATAGTTTGTATTGAAAAGGCTCTAAAGCTACTGAGCAATTGTATAGTATTTGAAGCAAAGATGACCTAAAGTCTGAGACATGAATTTGAACATAACCGGGACATTTGAAAATACTAGACCGATTTAAAAAAAATTCTCACCCTTAGAATGCTTCATTATTGCAACCAAATTTTTAAAGGTTTGTTTTTTACTTTTTCAGTTTTTTGAAAACGTGGTTTGATTTTTTTCAAAATGGTGAGAGCAACTGCGTCTAAGAAGGCCCGAGGATTCCTAGAGCCCAGCGCATTTCTTAAAACCATGGATATTTCTGCTGATTCCAAATGGCTAATCAAGAAAGAGCTTTTTATAGCAATGAACTTAGTATCGTTGGGCTTGCAGATTTCTAGCGAAAGGCGTTAGATATATATATATATATTTTTTTTTTCTCAATGCAAATGATGTGCTTAAATTAGTGTAAGCAAACCCCCATGTTCTGACGACGTGCAGTATCTGTACCTAAAGCTGCACATCAAGTGTACGCAAATGAGTACGTAAATTTTGCGGCCGATGTGCAGATCTCCCATTTACGATCATATGCAAATTTGCGATGTTGGACTTTTGCTCATTGTTTACTACATTAAATTAAAAATGTTAAAAAGAAAGTGGACTGCTATTGCTATTTTGGCATTGGATATGATTGAAAAAGATGAAGAAAGTGAAAGTCGCGAAGAATCGGGTGTGAAACAGCTACGGATGCGTACTATGTGGACAAAGGACTGGCTTCTGTATCGCCAAACGGAAGCTCAGCAATTAATTCGCTTTAAGGACAACGATCGCGAGAACATGGATCTGAAACAAATGAAATTCGAAAAGAGTTCACGCATTACTTCACCGAAAAATGCGATATTGAATGGCAATATGTTCCTATTTCAACAACAGAAAATTTTTTTTATCGATGATCTACGATTAATTTCAGTTTTTTTATTATATTAAAATTTAAAAAGAATCCAAATTTTAAATTTTAATACTCAAGTTAACAAAAAAGCAAAATACTCCACAGATCTACTATAATTCAAGTACATATTGTATACTATACAGGAACAAAAACACATCAGAAACAGTAAATTTTTGGCTGTGGAGGCCATTAAATAAGATGAGATTAAACTTATCTCAGCTCTTTCTCTAATTCTTCGGTCGAACCACGATGATCGGTTCCAAAACGTCTATACCTAGGCTTCCTCTTCAGTATTCTCGAGACCCGAATTAATTGAAGCGGTGACGAACGTGAATCGTTCTCTAAGAAATTTAATAAATATTATTTCAAGCCGTTCCGTGATTGATCAGCTTGGTCTTCAGAAAGATTTCTTTATTGGCACGAAAAATAAACGCAGAAGGTTAAATATCTGTTGCTTCTTGCAAACCGGAGACTAGGTACTGAGTTTGTTGGCGTTGTTGATGTCAAAATCAGTGTTAGACTTTCATAACCCCTTGTTGTGCGCGTTAATTATAAAAAAAAATCTCTTTGATTTCGTGCGTCCAGTTATGCTGCACAATTCGAATCCCGGATTCGGATTTCTTTTTGCGGCGTGACTTATTTTGCTCGGGGAGGTCGAGATCTATTTCGTGTACGCTCATTTAATTTTTTTTTTACTTTCTGCATTTCAACAATGATAACAACTACTTTTCAAAATAAATACTGGGGCCGAATTACGGCACACGCTATCGAATAATTCGTATCGGAATTATGGGAATTTGGTATTACCGCTCACGATATCGACAAGCATAAGCACCACAATTCGGCAAGCAAGTACCACAATTCGGCATTCTCTCATCAGTTATCGATCGGAATTTCATTCGATGCATAAAGTGCTCTCTAATTCATACATGAAAGACTATCGAAGCCATCTATTATCAATATTTCATTTAATAATACCATCCGAGTGTATTTTATGTTTAAATTTTCCGAAATTCTTACTAAATATTGTCTTTTTTTAACAAAAGCATGAATTTTACCTACAAAAAAATAATGAAATAAGTATAAAGAGACACCAGCGACATCTATGAATTAATAGAAACTCGAAATTTACTAGTGAATATTCGATGATACTAGTACAATGTTAAAGAGCAATACGATACGAGAGGTCACGTATGCTGTAATTCCAAAATGGTTACTCACTCACTCGATCTCTAATGCCACTCACTCACTCGATATTGTGAGCTGTAATTCGGCCCCTGATTTACGTAAAATATTCACATTTGCGTTGTCCTATTTTCGTGTCAATGCATATGATTGGGACAATCGCACATACACACAAACTGCCACAAGCAATGTGCGAGAATGTTCAGACGATTTGCAAAAAAGTCGTACACTTATATGCGGTCTCGTACATATGCGTAGCCAGAAATTTTTTAAGGTCTTTTTTTGAGGACAATTTCTCAAAAATCAATGAAAAAACAAGGACACTTTTTTTTGAAAAAAAAAAACAAAAAAATTAGGACATATTTATTGACAAGAATATTGAGAGAAACTTTAAAAGTATCATTTTTTGGTTTCTCTCCTTAGCATGTTCTGTAACAGCTCCGATTCCTTTGTTGTCGGTTGGGAAAGGACTTTTCTAATATGTGCAATAAGCCGAATGCTCACTTGCCTTTTTAATCTCATTGAAAAGTCTTCGTTTTTCGGCAATTTCGACAATTGTCCTCATTTTTTATGAATGTCCTCGAAAACAAACATTAATTTTTTCTTAAGAAACGCAGAATTTTAGCTCAGGTTGGGGCATCTGCTCCTACCTGCCCCTACCTGGCTACGCCCATGGTCTCGTAGTCGCACATCCTCCGACAAACTATTTGCGTGCATGTGCTGACTGTTCCAAAAGAGTGTTCAGACGAAATGCGTTGCAAATTATGACTCAAAAATGGCGTCAAAACCGCAATCATGCGCGACTTTTATATGCCGTCTGCACGTAGTTTTAATCGTACCAAAAAGTCCGATTATTAAACCTCTAAGGACTGCTATTGTGATTGTGCTTCATTCTATCTTCATTTGTGATACCACACAGTTTGTCAATATTATTGCGTAAGTGAGTGCCTGTTGAGACTTCAGAAAATTGCTTGAGTTTTTTAAAACTGTTTGAATAGTGATGATAATATGACACTGAAATGAGTTATCGAGAATCTTTTATGATGATATCAAATTTCTCATTGAATTTGTTTCCGACCTGACGAAGAACATAAATGGCGGTATCAAACTAAGGTCATGCAATTCGGACGAGTTTTGTCGGTATGCAAAGCAAGACATGGATGGCTTTGTATAGCTGGTCCAAGTGTAAACTTTCTGGTCTTAAAACAGATATCGAGATCCAAGATGGTGTTTCTCGATGAATAAGTTTTTAATTCTTTACAGAGCATTTTTGTTGGACTCGACAAAATTGCCATAAACTCTTTAGTTAAATTTTCAGCTATGGCGAGCTGTTGCGTGCTACCTTTCTATAGTATTACATGATCTCTGAAAGCTAAGCATTCTACTGGGGAGAAAGATATTGAGTAAGACTTTGGTTAGCTGTCGGGAAGTAAATAAAAAAAAAACTTTCTTTTGCGAACAAATCTAAAAACCTTACCGTTCTCTGGTTTCCAAGAAGAGACATCAATATTCCAATATAAAAACATAAGACTACGCCTTCAAGCCCAATATTTCCGAACCATCAAAGTCTTGCAAATTAACACAATTCAATGTGAAGTCTTGAAAACGAGACAACTCCATAAAAGTGACAGGGTAAAATTAGTATTCTGATGGCATCTGCCACCCGCAATCTCTTTACTTTTTTGAAATTTTTCTAAACTTAATGGCATCTGCCTGACCCCCGCTTGAACCGATTTTGAATTTCAAATTTTGAATTACTTATTCTATTTCATTTATTTGCAAACAACCCACAAATTGTTGTTTGATAATGATTCCCAACAATTTCACAAAAACACCCATACCAAATGAAAAACAAAGTTTTCGAAATTTACTCCGGGGCAACTTTTGGTTGCCATAAAACTGCGGTGTTGTATAATTTGCCAAAAAGCACCAGAAATAAAAGTCGAGAAAGATACATATTACTGATTCCCGCAGTCAGATAAATGCAAATATTCCCATCTTTAACGTCCAAAAGTATCTCCGGTGTAATTAATAAAATGTATTCCCAAGGAATTCATTAAGAGTTTTTGTATATCAGGCAGCAGCAAAAACCACAAAATGGAAGAAGCATCGTCGCACTGCCATCCCATTCCGTCAAATGAAAATGTTGTCAAAGTAAAAGAAAATCATTTTTCGTAGGAGGTACTTAGTATCTTGTGTACCTATGCATTTATTCAAAAAAAGGGAGAAGGGAATGGAATCTCTTTGTGAGAAAAAAATATTATGATTCCCCGAAGAACATCGTGTCCTTGGAAAGTAAAAACCAAAACAGCACAACAACCGCAAGGTACCTATAAAAGTATCAGTGAGCCACAAAAATATTCGCACAATTAACGTAATATCCTTGGGGAGGGGGATTTGGGTGGGCACCAGGAATACGTTTCTGTCCATGAACACATTTGCGAAAAGAAAAGCAAAGAAAGTCCTTCATTGAACAGCAAGGTGCCGTAGGAAACAACACCACCTACGAATATTTAGAAGGCATCTTGGTTCGGTCTTCTCACTTAAAGTCGTACTATTCCAGGCATCGTGTTCGCTTTATTTACTTTTTTTCTCTTTTGTAAATAGTGAGTCTCGCAAAGTGCGACCCCTGCGCGTGTTGGGCTTGGGTCATTAAACGGTAATTATTAGGGATTTTCATCTGTGATTTTTGGTGAGGTGTTGGTGCCGTGAACCATTTCAGGTTTAATTCATTTATAATGCCTGCGCCAATTATTTTAAAGAGGATCGCAGCTTAATTTGCAATTCGAAGGCATTTTTGAGTTGTCGGCGGGGGATTAGTTTTTGAATGAAATTGATTGCCAATGGACAATGTTCGAGGCTTTAGGGTGATTATTATTATTTTGGTTCTTTTTTTCTTTTTGGTCTCTGTAGGTACTACAACATTTCATTTTCTCTTCGCTTTGCTTTGGCAAACTTTGAAAGTGCCTTAAGCTAAGATTTGGTGAGTTGATTTACTGGGAAATTGCATTAGCATATATTGCTTTGGGGCAGGAATTTAAGTAAAGTGGTGGATGATGGAATTATACGTTTACATGGAAAAGTTTGCAAATAAACTTTCCGGAATACGAATGTACTCGACATCGAGACGTTCTTTAAACACACTCACAATTGACTACAAATATGCTATACATTTTAAAGCACACGTGGTACGATGCGGATGTAGGAGTGTATCTAAAGGAGAATTTAAGGAGAAAAGAGTGATTTTAATTTATTTTTCTTTAAGTCCTGTTTAAAAGCTGATGTTGAAGTTTCCTTTCGATTTTGATGGTGTTCTTGACGCAATGCCCCTGGTGTAATGGTTCGCATGTCTGTCTGTTGTGTGGCAGGTTCAAGGTTCGAAAAGAAGTGTCTTTCGCGGGAATCGCCATTTGCGTGGAATTGCTAAATGAAAATCGCTTTCTAAAGTAGCCTTTCGGAATCGTCATAAAATTGTATTAGGTCCTTCAAATGAGTAAGGTTTTGGGTTCAAATGGCTATCAGAAACCAACTGACACACTTTGACCAGTTTGAGAGACTTTGTGATACAATATGAAAAGTGTGAGGCATCAGTAGGTTTACCTCAAATTAACTAAACCGTTTGGAGCCTTTAATAGAACGGTAAAGGGAAAGGATACTTGTATTCATCAAATCGCTTGAATCATCAAAGAAAAAATCTTCTAAATGCTGTTTTTGATAAACAGAGAGTGCAGGACATGAGCATATATTGGGGGTGTGGAGTGTCTCTTATATCTCCTCGTCTAAGCAGTTTCTACAGAAGTCGTTTGATGGAACGCTGAGTTTAGTGGCGGGTTTGCCTATGAGGCTATGTCCGGTATTGACACCGATTAGATTACAGAGCCTTGTACGTTTTAGATCTATTTTTTGTCATATCTGTTTTGTTTTCATACAAGTAATAGTGTTTCTAACCTATTTATCGTTTTATCTATGACATCTTACTTAAGCATAAGAGTTTGAATGGAGCGACTGGTACACTAATATTCAACTTACACTTAGACCTTGCAGTTATCTCGGATATCTCGGTGCACCGGCGCCTACTAAAAAACTGTTTTGCTGAAATGTTCTGCCATCTCTTTGAGGAATAATCAACAGTTGATGGCGGTTACTGAGTGAGTGAGACACTGAGAAGAAGTTATGCTTGCTATATGAAAATATAAACCAAATAAGACCGCAGGTGCAGATGGTCTTGAAGCAGAGCATTTTAAGTCATAGCCGAAGATTGGAAAGGACCATGCACCAGCTGATCTGCATGATATGGTCGGCAGATAGTATTCCCGATGAATGGAAGCTAAGTATCATACGCCCGATACTAAAAAAGGGAAACTCTTACACTTGCGCCAATTAAAAAGGACTAAACCTCTTTAATGTTGGATATTAGATCTTTGGGAAAATCTGAAGCCCGAATTTGAAAAGTCCTCATCAATGTGGTTTTAGACAAGAAAAGTATACAATCGAAAATATTGTAACGTGCGCTTAGTTCGAAAAAAATAAAACTTCACTTTTTAATTTAATTTTATCACTTTTATTCAGTATATATGCTTAATTCGATCTCAACTCGACTTTGGGACTATCACTTGTATTTACTCTTAACTTTATCACTCTATAAACCAAACTGACTTCTGGTTGCCTCGGGCGGGCTATTTATATCGAATGACACGCCATCTAGAACTCTCCAGTAACTTCTACATTGTCGCCACATTTGCTGTCTACTCTCTGTCTGTCTGTCTCTCTACACTCACACACACTGGCTTACAAGCAACGCCTGTCATTTATACCATTCCATTAAAGTGTTGCCAGTTGTGTTTTCGGTTGAACGTTTTTCGATTAGGAAATTGGTATAAAATGTTGGGTTCACGTTACACTGCCCCCTCCTTAGGATTGTTCGTCCCGAATAATTCCATCTGCAGCCTCGCCACTATATCGATGCAGCCTGTCACAATGAACTACTTTTAACTTGCCTCTTAGTCCTCTTTGGATGCGGTAAACCACGTCGTTAATCCTCGTGACTACAGTATAAGGACCTTCCCAGTTTTGCTGAAGTTTCGGTGACAATCCCTTTTGACGATGAGGATTATAAAGCCACACACGATCTCCTGCTTGGAATCCTGACGTTGTCGCTTTTGTGTCGTACCGTGTCTTCATCCGGTCGCTGTAGGCTTTCATCCGTTCCCTTGTTCTTTTATGGATGTCAGCGAGTCTCTCCTTGAGGTCTCCACATACTCGTTTGTGTCCTCTGGCTCCTCTGTGGGGCATCCAAATTTAAGTTCGCTGGGCAGCCGCATGGTTTTCCCGAACAGGATGTCAGATGGTGTTTGTCCTGTCGAGCTATGTACTGCACTTCTATAGGCCATCAGGAATAGCGGTACGTGCCTATCCCAGTCTCTTTGGTAGTCGCCTACGACCTTGGTGAGGTGTTCTTTCAAGGTCCGGTTGAATCTTTCAACCATCCCATCAGATTGTGGATGAAGTGGTGTGGTTCTCGTCTTCTTAATGCCAAGTAGTCCGCACACTCCTTGGAAGATGTTTGACTCAAAGTTCCTCCCTTGGTCGGAATGGAGTTCCATAGGCACGCCAAACCTACTAACCCAGTTAAACACAATCTGGTCGACCACCGTTTTGGCTTCTTGATTTGGGATGGCATACGCCTCAGGCCACTTGCTAAAATAGTCCATTACAACCAGAATGTATTTGTTTCCAGCGTTGGTCTCTGGAAAAGGCCCAGCCACATCTACTGCAATCCTCTCAAAAGGCGATCCAACGTTGTACTGATGCATCTTACCTTGAATCTTCCTTCCAGGTCCTTTGGTTGCAGCACACTTGTCACATGTTCGGCACCACTTCTCCACGTCATCTCTAGCATGTAACCAGTAGAACCGATGTCGCACCTTCTCCAGTGTTTTGTTTACTCCCAGGTGGCCTCCAGAAGGTCCGTCGTGCATCTCCCGAAGAACTTCACTGACTTTCGATTGCGGTACGATCAGCTGCATCACATGTGACTTACCGTCAGCGGATTCCCATCTTCGCCTGAGGACACCTTCTTGCACATATAGTGAGTCCCACTGTGCCCAATAGGCTTTGAGAACTGGACTCCTGTCAGAAATGTCTCCCCATTCCGGTTTCTCTTCATTTTCTTTCCATGCGAGAATGGGTTCGATATCTGGATCTTCCTGTTGAGCAGTCCTCACTTCCTCATTGCTCCATCCGCTTATGGGGTCAGCTCTTAGTCGCTGAGCGGTAATGATTTCTTTGTCTTCTTGCCGCTTGCAATGCTTGCAATCCATTTTGCAAGGTCTTCGTGATAATGCATCGGCGTTTGAGTGCAGCTTTCCTCTGCGGTGTTGGATCTGGTAGTCATAGGTCTGCAATCTTTCTATCCACCTTGCGACTTGACCTTCTGGATTTTTGAAGTTCAACAGCCAGCTCAGAGCACCGTGGTCTGTCCGCAGAAGGAATTTCTGTCCATAGATGTACTTATGGAAGTGCTTTGTTGCCAAGATAAGAGCTAGCAGCTCCCTTCTGGTCACGCAGTAGTTTCTTTCGGGTTTCGATAGGACCTTGCTGTAGTATGCCACCACTTTCTCTTCGCCATCATGCACTTGGGATAGTACCGCCCCGATTCCAACGTTGCTTGCATCTGCGTCGACGATGAATGTTTTGCCAGGTGTTGGATGTGCCAGCACTGGAGCGTTACAGAGGCGGTATTTGAGTTCCTGGAAAGATTTCTCACACTCACCTGACCATTTAAACTGCTTCCCCTTTTCGGTGAGCTGATGCAAACTCTTTGCAACTCCAGCGAAGTTCTTAACGAAACGTCGGTAATATGTGGCAAGTCCCAGAAAGCTTCGGAGTTGATGTTTGTCCTGTGGTGTTGGCCAATTTTTGACGGAGTCAACTTTTTCAGGATCAGTCTTTACTCCTTGGGATGAGATGATGTGTCCCAAATACTTGACTTCGGTTTTGAAAAGTGCACATTTTTCTGGATTCAGTTTAAGGTTAGCCTCTCGAAGTCTCTGAAACACGGCTTTAAGGTTCTTACAATGTTGGTCAAATGTTTTCCCGTAAACAATGACATCGTCCAAGTAGACTAGGCAAGCTTTCCACGTCAGTCCTTGAAGAACGCACTCCATCAAACGCTCGAATGTTGCCGGAGCGTTACATAACCCAAACGGCATAACTTTAAACTGCCAGAGCCCATTACCTGTAGAAAACGCCGTCTTTTCCCGATCATCAGGGTGGATGTCAACTTGCCAATATCCGCTCTTCAAGTCCAGCGTCGAGAACCACTGCGCTCCCTCCATGGCATCCAGGGTATCACTGATTCTGGGCAGGGGATAGCTGTCCTTCTTAGTTACATCATTCAGCCTTCGGTAGTCCACACAAAAACGAGTGCTTCCGTCTTTCTTTTTCACTAGCACCACTGGTGACGCCCAAGGACTTTTGGAATTTTCGATAAGACCTTCCTTTTTCATTGCTGTTATCATTTCCTCAACCTCACCTTGTTTGGCCAGTGGAAGACGTCTTGCAGGTTGACGAATCGGTCTTGCATCTCCTGTGTTGATGCGATGCTGCACCAACTGTGTCCTACCATATTGCCCCTTTTGCGATGCGAAGATATCAGTGTACTCTTGTAGGAGACTTTCAGCCATCCTTGTTTGTTGGTGATCAAGGTTGGATGAATTCAGTATTTTTGCTCTGATGGTTTCGAGCTCCTCCGGAGTTATAGGTTTTCTCGGAGCTTCGTCTGTGATCTTCGTAATTGCTGCAACCGATTCGCAACGTCCAACGACTTCTCCTTTCTTCAACCTTACATCGTACGGTCTGGTGTTTAGTAATCGTACGGGGACCATTTTGTTCTTCGGTGCTACCAGTGTTTTCCCAATGATGACGCTTTGGGAGGAACACTCTGGGTCTGGTTCCACCATGAGGTATCGAAGGCTTCCAAACTCACCTTCCAGTTTTGTCCAAACGAACACTTCAGAAGAAGGAGGCAGAATAAGATCTTCCCTGATGACAGTTCTCAGTGTTGACGTACTTTCGTTCGAATAAGTCATTGGAAGTTCCTTATTTTGGTACTTCAAAACCTGATTACCGATGTCCAAAATAACTCCGTGCTGTTTCATAAAGTCGATTCCAATGATGCACTCGTCACATATATCTGCCACCAGGAATTGATGAGTAAACACTAGGTCGGCCAGTCGGATCTTAAGACACACTTCTCCATATACTCTTGCTGCTTCTCCCGTTGCGGTTCTTAGACGGTAGCTATTGGTGTTATGAAGCCACGTCGTCTTTACCAGGTCTCGACGTACTATGGAGGCTGTGGCACCGGTGTCGATGGTAGCCACATGTTTGTTCCCGTTAATAGTAGTCTCCACAGTCAGACTTTTGTTGTCTCGTTTGGTCTGAGAGACCTGGATGGTGGTTCTGGGGCCATCGATACAAGAAACCAGCCTCTGCCCCTCGAAGTTGGTTCTTACTCGTTTCCCTGATGGGAAACGGGCTGATAGGCAACGCTGGTGTTGTTGTTACCTTGCTCTGGGTTGGATCTCTTGCTTCCACAATGTTGACAACCTGCTTTGTTTGGTGGTAGTCGGCATTGACGCTGTAAGTGCCCGGTCTTGTTGCAGTTCCAACATCTTGCTAGTCCGCTCCGGTTCTTTTGTATTTCAGCTCTTTGGCACGAGCATTCTTCGACTATGGCCTCTCTAAGTCGATGTACTCCCTGAGAAGCCTGTTCTGCTGCTTCAATTGTCAATGCGAATGCTAAAGTTTCAGAAAGAGTGCGTGTTCTAGCAGTTCGCACAGACCTCTGAAGATGTATGTCGGAAATAGCACGAACGAAGGACTCAACAGCAAGCTGGTTGATGATTTCTTCTCCAGCATCCGGGTATGCCAGGTGAACCAGTCTTTCGACGTCTGCTTGGAGCTGCTGTAGACTTTCACCCCTTTTCTGGACTCTGTTATTGAGTTGGACTCGGAAGACTTCTTTCAAGTGGCTATCTCCAAAGCGTTTATCTATAGCTGCCACGAGAGAACTGAAATCGCCGCTCTTACCAGCTGGAACTGTTTGAAGTAATTCAGCTGCTGGTCCTCTAAGAGCAAGAGTCAGTGCAATGTACTTGTCTTCGTCATCCCAGCCATTTGTTGTCGCGGCTGCCTCAAATTGTCTCTTGTAGACTGGCCAAGAAGACTGTCCATCAAATGTTGGGGGTTTCATCTCCTTTTTCTTTGCAAACTCCCCAGCAGACTCTCGAATTTTTATTTTCCGGATCTGGTCCAATTCCTTGGTCAGAACAGAGAACTGTTTATCACATCGGGTTTCTACGATTTCGAAACGATTCTCTACAACAGAAAGCTGTTTCTCCACACCTTCAACGCGTTCGTCTAGGGCACATACATTTTTCTCAATGTTACCCAGTTTACCTTCTAGAATGTTTTTCTGACCTTCCAAAACATTCTGCTGCGCCTCAAGTCTTTCGAGAATATTCTGTTGTTCCTTCTTTTGCTCGTTTCGTTGCTCTTCCAGCTTCTTTTGTTGTACTTCGAGTCGTTCGAGAACATTCTGCTGTTCCTTCTTTTGCTCATTTCGTTGCTCTTCCAGCTTCTTTTGTTGTACTTCTAGTCGTTCGAGAACATTCTGCTGTTCCTTCTTTTGATCGTTTCGTTGTTCTTCCAGACGTCCGAGAACCTTCTGCTGTTCTGTCTTTTGTTCTAATAAAAGCTTCATTATACTAGAAAAATCTACACTTTCACTTTCTTCCTCTTCCTCCACTTCTGTTTCAAAAACAAAAGTGTTTACGTCTTCCCCTTGCTGTTCCAAGTGGTTACGCAAGCGCAGGACGAGCTCATTTTTCGATCCCGCTCTAGAAAGATTTCGCTTACCTAACTCACTTTTAAGCTCAATGCAGTTGAGCTCTTCTAACAACTTACCCATTTTCACTGTATATAATTATTATTTTTCTTTTTACTTTACTTTTTTTTTTTTTACACTTTACTAGTCAAATAAGTTTTATTTACACTTCTGACACCAATGTAACGTGCGCTTAGTTCGAAAAAAATAAAACTTCACTTTTTAATTTAATTTTATCACTTTTATTCAGTATATATGCTTAATTCGATCTCAACTCGACTTTGGGACTATCACTTGTATTTACTCTTAACTTTATCACTCTATAAACCAAACTGACTTCTGGTTGCCTCGGGCGGGCTATTTATATCGAATGACACGCCATCTAGAACTCTCCAGTAACTTCTACATTGTCGCCACATTTGCTGTCTACTCTCTGTCTGTCTGTCTCTCTACACTCACACACACTGGCTTACAAGCAACGCCTGTCATTTATACCATTCCATTAAAGTGTTGCCAGTTGTGTTTTCGGTTGAACGTTTTTCGATTAGGAAATTGGTATAAAATGTTGGGTTCACGTTACAATATGTTCACTTTACGGCAGATCATAGGAAAAATACGGGTCTATAAATTCGATAAGGAGACTTTTGACGTCGAAAAAGCCTACGGCGAGGCCACAATCTGCAATGCGATTTCCTTAACATCGTACTAGAAAAGATTGTTCAAAACTAGAACGTCAACATCAGAGGAATAAATCTTTCAAAAATCTGTACAATTCCTCGCTTACGTGGACGATATTGACGTAATAGGAAGAAGGAAGCCTGATTCATGCCAAGTATAGCTTCTTTGGGCTAAGAAAGTGATTGTGAAACAAAACTCTCTCTAGAAAGTCAGGGTAAGCCTTTATAAGGCCTTAATCATCCCAGTCTTCCTTTGCGGCGCGGAGAGTGGAACTTTTCGAAAGCGGATGATTATATCCTTGGTCGTTTTAAAAGTAAAGTACTCTAAAGATCTTTTGTCCAATATGTGAAGCCAATGAGTGTGGAAGCTGATACAACAAGTTGTATGAGCTGAACATACAACTGGAGCAAGGAAGTCACCGAAAGGGAAGGCCTCGTCTTATAGTTGGTGGAAGAAAACCTCAAACGACTAAGAGTGCAAGCCTGGAGAGATTTTGCAAAATCGATGTGGTTACTGAATGTTGCTGGTTGAACCTCACGTTCTGAAAAAAATAAGTTGCTGGATGGTGTAGTTGGAGTGACTTGTGATTGATCTGAATAAGTTCAGGATTGTTGAGTGACCAACGGTTTTATTGAACCATTAGGAAAGGGAGAATGACTGCACGGCTATCTCTGTTTACCTAAGGGTGAAAAATTAATTATTGTTAGGGAGGCTGCGAAGTTTTTGATAGGAGAGTTCTAGAAAACAGAAATGTTTCTCCACGGGCATCACCTTTCGCCCGGTGTTGGCAAGTCTTACGATAGTAAATTCATTGCCACAAAAAGCGCTTTTTTTGTTAGCCGCGAGAGAATTTTCATCTATTTCCAATAGTTTTTTTTTAATAGAAAAGAATTACTTCTATGGCTTTCCTGATTCTTTCTTGTATTTTGGTTTTCAAGTGTAGCTTTTTATCAAGCATAATACACAGATATGTATTGCGCATACGTAATACTATTTGATGGAGTTATTAGTTCCGAAATTTTGTATTTTCTAGCGGAGAAACTGAGTTCAGTTTTCCGGCAGCTTAAGCCCACATCATATTTTCCCGTTCATTTTGTTTGTTAAGTCACTGTAAAAATATAAACATTTTTTTCTTCAACTGCGTTGAACTCCTACGTTTCCAAAGCTCTGTATAGTGTTTCAATATTTGCTTATTCGTTGGGGACCAATCTACCTCAGCCATGAATTTTCACCCCATATAAGAATAAATTCCACTTGTCACCCAAAGCAACAAAAATTTATGAGTTTTCGAACACTAGCCATACGGAACTCTGTAGGTAGGTACTTGATTTGCTACACAGCTGATCGAATGTCAAATCAAACTCAGCGTCACTAAATCCATTTCTTCCTTTGCGAAAAAAATGTGAATCGGAACCCCGTGGACATCTTCTGACTATTCATGTCGAATACCTACTAGATCTTTCTTTCCAATATTAACTCTTGCCGGTGGTAGATCTCTTCAACAAAACTTAACATCATTGTCCAATAACCTATTGCTTTTGTAAGCTGTTTATATAAAAAAGGGAAGAGGCAGTCTTGAGTCTAACTACCTTTAACTAACTTACAGTCATCTCATACCAGTCGAGTTGTTAGCATAGTGCCATCGAACATTTCTTAAATCAAATCCATCCAGCCATTCCAACAGTAATCTTTCGATTACAAAAGGAATAGCTTCACCACCGGCAGTTTCCATAAATGCAATCACACGTGACACAACTGTACCAATATCTGTACAGTAGACTTTAGCTCCAAGCTATCGCATGTACAGTACATGGTATTGCATGTTCTTGTCAGAAAAGCGATAACCTTGGACGTTGTGCATAATTTCAGCCCTCCTTTATCTGAAACTACATACATACTTTTAAAAATAGAAAAGAAAAAAAATATCTTAAAACATTCATCTAGCAATCATAAAAAGCTGGATAGTAATATTCATTGAATATTGCGAAGCTGGAATAGCTTTACATGTCGCCAGTCCTTAAAATTCCAACACCTGTAAGTAGTTGCTTCATATAGTTGGTGCAAAACTATACGAAATTTAACTCAAGCACTTTAACGTTACCATCTGTGAGTTTCCTTTGGTTTGATGTTAAGTTTTTTTTTTTGGATTAGGTGTATGGAATGACTCTTTTTCTAGACATGTCAAATAGGAACGGACGTTCAACAGCCAGTGCAAGATCCCATACCACCGATAGGCTGGTTTTTCGTGCATTTCCCGGGTATAATTACTTGAAAAACCTGTCACACTACCCAGAAGCTCCTGCAGGGATTCCTGTGTTCCTGGGTATCTTTGGGATTGTTGAATATCACTTTTCGTGTGATAGGGCTTTCGTTACATATTTATTTACTCATATTTTTATTTATTTATTTATTTTGATTATTACTAAACCGAATAAGAATGCTCTACACAACAAATGATTAAAATTTATAGTAAGAAAGCCTCTTTATACTTCACTTCCCACGAAGAGCTCTTCTAAAACAAAAATTAATAGTTTTACTATGAACCTCCAAGACCACACCTATCATAACTACCATCGTTGTCGAAAAAAAACAAAAACTTTTCTTTGAAAATGATGGACTACCAGCTATAACCATGACATCAAAGCAAAAACTAACATTATAAAGAAATAACCAAAAAGTATTTGCATATTTCTCACAACACTGTATACACAATTAATTCTAATTACGTTATTAAAAATGCATTCTTTGATTAAAAACGAAGAAAGGAAATGCTACTAATTAGCCACTAATTAAATGTAATTTCTGAATGCATTATGCGGAATAATATAAGGCTGGGCTGTGTTCTTTGAGCCGTCAGCACCCTTTTATTTATGTGACTACTATACTAGTTTGGATTGATAAAATTTAATTAAAACTCCGACAGCACTTTCTCACTTCTTCTTTCTTCTTCTACCTTATGCCCAGCTTGAATGTGTTTAGCATAAAATATTCTTATTTTTTACCAACTTGTTGTTTTGTATTTATTCAACTTTTTTAATTTTTTTTTTTTTTTGTATCTTTTGAATACACAGGGGCCAATGAATCTTTGACTAAAACTGGAAACGTATCTTTTGCCGAGGGCTAAATAAATTTTTCTCTCAACACTTGCCTTTTTGTCGTTGTTGTGGTGGCTGTTTGTTGGTCAAGCGAGCTTAATGCGTAGGCTCTTCGGGATGATCTACTGGGTTTGATAGTGGAATTATATTTAAAAACAAAACAAAAGTGCCTTTGAGACCAGAACCACCTGAATGCTGCCTCTCGGCTGGCGGCACCACTGACAAGAAATATAATATCGCATGCTCAGTGAGCCTTTACAAAGAGAAAAAACAATATTATGACGAACGAGAAATAATACGAAAAAAAAAATTATAGGTGCGGTTGCAGTCAACAGCATTCGAGAATGTTTATCTTCTTGTATGAATTTGTCTTACACGATGTTGTAGCTGCGGACGAAACTGATGGTAATCGACCACATGAATGCAGCTTCAGGTGACAAACTGGGAAATTTATGAATGTGAGTTGGTGCACGTGCTGAAGTCGCTCTTGTGAAGGGCGTGCTATTTTAAGAAATTAATCTTATCAACATTTGACTGCTTTTCTAAAATGTTGGTCTGTTAAATCACACTGCAGAGAATCATTTGAAACTTTTACGTGAGATGACAACCGCATTCCAGACTCGTTAGGTGTGAAGACCATGGGTAAATATTACAGGTGTATCAGTATAGAACCAAACGAATTTATTTTTTCCACTATTTATTGAAAATTAGAAGAATATAATTACTATTGTTAAGCAACTTTTGAAATAAAAGAGCTGATAAGCGAACTCTAGGCATAGTTTGTTTGCGTGACTGAGTAAGTCTTTGCAATAAAAATTAGTGTGTATCATTCACGCAAGTAAGAAATACACTTCTTCAGCAAAACCAAATGAAAATAGTTGAGGATTTCATCCCCGGTTCAGGTTGTGAGAGAATTACAACCAATCAATTCAAAACGTAAATAAAATGTACAAAATTTTAACCAGCCTAAGAAATTGATCCAATCGAACTGCTGCGCGGAGCACTGAATCAACCGATTGTTACAACCTCTTAGACTACTGTTTACAGTTATGTAAAGAAAGTTAGCTATTTGAACTGTTTTTGTTGAACTTTTCTAGTTTTGTTCAATTATTTTGTCAAAATTATTGTTAACTACCATTATATCGGTGACCCGTAGTTCGTGTGCAATACTTCGGGATGTGATTCTTGGTAATATTCTAAAAAAGTCCACTTTTCAAATTTGAATAGTTTTTGATGGATTAAAATAAGGATAACTTTGGTGTACTTTGCCTAATGTTAAGTTCGATTTCTTTGTAAGTACTGATGGTAATGGTACAGACCACATTTTGGAAATCTTATTTGGAAGAATTACTAATCTTCAAAACTGTATTTATATTGGACTGATATGATTTTAGGGTTTCAAGATTGTCAATTTTAAATTGTGTTCAAATTTTCTTCATTATTCTGATGAAAAAAAACAACAATGAAAAAGCTCATTAATAAATGCACCCAAAAAGCAACACATTTTATGATACGTACTTGGAAAAAATCTTTTTTCTTACCGACTTTCACTGCAGCACTAGGCAATTGGAGTCGTTTTCCAGGAACCCATATTTTTAAGGTAATTTTTATAACTCTGCACTGTTAAAAAAGGTTGAAAGTGTATTTGACCTGCTACTAAAATCTTGATTGACTTACTTCTTCTCAGGAAGATTTTAATTTGGAGTATGAATGTTCAATGGGTAAAATTACTACATGAATTATATATAAGATTCAGCTAGTTTAATCGTACATATTTCCATCAAGATGAAGCTCTGGTCTGCTATGGTCCTGAAGCTAAAGATTGCTTAAATGAAAATACGGTGGTCTATGGGTAGGCAAAAATGGACACATTCACTGACGATCTCCCGATCTCAATGTTCTGGATTTTTTTGCATATGAACAATTAAAAGAAACCAAAAACTTATCTGAAATAGCTATACTAACTGAACTATAGAACCAAGTTTTTCCGAAGGATCACAAAAAGTGAGGCGAGAGTAATCGTGAACAAAGATCTTAATGAAATCTTAAAAGTGGGCTTTCCCATGCAATCAAATATGTAAATGTTTGTTCATAAAATAATTAAATATTTATTGCTTCATTCAAACAGTTTTTTTTACCTCAAGGCAAAAGTCTTATTTTTATTTAACCTGTTAAAAATTTTTTCAAGTATCATGAAATGTACGGGTTTTTTAGTGCATTTATTTGTGACTACCGTGGTTTAAATCCCAAAAGAAGGGCAAAAATGTTTTCCCCCGGTTCCACGTTTCGAGAAGAACTGGCAAGTCTTCCGATAGTTAATTTATTGCCATAAGAAATGCTTTCTGGATTAGGAACCTGCAGAGAATTGTAGGTTCCCTCCATTCTCTCACGAGACATTATTTATTCATTTGTTAGTTTATTATTTTGTTCACCGTCTGGCAACCCTAATACCTTTACCTTATCAGCGTAATTAAAATGCAATTTCTAAGATTTTTATTTCTTTTAAAAATAAATTCTGAAATGAGGTCTCTACTATCAGTACTGATATTGAAACCGAACTTTACATGGGTGAAGGTTCAAAAACGTAATCCTTTTTTTAAAGCGTAAAAAAGTTTTCAAAGTTGAAAAGTGAACGTTATTATACAACAATTTTTTCGAATAACGACACAACCTGTACACAAAACTAATAATTACAGCTTCATCATATTGCTTTTTAACCGTCGAGTTGCCTTCATCATGACGCTTTTTGGCTGTCGGTGCTCGGTGTGATCAAAAGAATAAAATTTCACTCTCATACTTTCCCGAAATGCGCAAAACGTAGAACATTTTTCCAAATGCTCCTTCAATCGGAATAAAATTTAGGTAACAGACTGAAAATCGTTTTAATAAGATAAAAAAAAAAAAAACATTAAGGCTGCAGCACTGTTTTCATTGATAGTCTTTTTGTCATCTACCATGTAATTTCTCATCTAATGAGATAAGTGATCGTATGAGAATCATATAAGAGCAAAATATTGCAATGATTAATAGATACAGGATTCAGAAAATTAATCTTTCGCATAAACAATTGACCCACGATCCTTTTATGTCAAGAAAATTCATTGTAGCTTCGTTTAACAAACCTAGCATTTTATTTCCGTTCACAGCCCCAGTGACAGAATCACTATGTAAAGAAAATGACAACTTTGAATCAAAGTTACTCTAAGACCTTGAGTTTTAAGTTTTTAGATTCAAAACTGCATTCTTATGCTTAATCGAAGTTTAAATATAATGAGACGTAAGGACGTTGCAATTCCTAATGTTCGACGTAGAACCAAGTTTTTGCTACACCAATTAACTGCTTTGTTCAAATTATTTTGAAAATTACGCGACAAAAGTAGTTTTTAGAAGAAATGGTATTTTCCTTTTTTTGCTTCCAAATATTTTAAACAAGAGTGGACCTAGGTGGCTCCTTCGTGATACGCCAGATAAAGGTTTTGTTATTTTGGAAGTCTTTTTACCAAGTCCTACACACTGTCAGTAGGATAACAATCTCAGGAGCAGACTATGAACTCAAAAAATCGCAGCTTAGAAAGTAAAATTTCTTTTTTATGAAGACGTCTCATAGATTCTATCAACTTGATTCGTAAATTCAAGAAAGTAATTAAACGATTATACTCATCATATGACATGCTGTGTGATGGAAATGATTTGCTAAATGCTCCATATAAGGCCAATGATTTTAAAGGGGGCCCCATATGTATTTCGGGTGTTTGAGACACAGTGTCTGCGTTACTATTTTTGACAATTATTATTATCTTAACGGCACGGCGTTCTTTAAAACGAAACTGATACAAACAGAATCAATAATTTCACTATCAGCTTATTCGCAGTCATAATACAGGACCGATTTCCTCGACCATATTTGGGGCTTATTACCAAATTGTAGAAGAAGTAGAAAAAATGCATGTTGTTTTATTAATTTTTACTACTTTGATGCTAAGGGGCTAATCCAGGATGAATTAAGAGTACCCCCTGATGAGGTATGGAACCGCGACAACTTTATGACCAAAATGTCACCGCAGTAGGTGAAGTCGTTGAAAAGCTTCTTTCTTTTAATAGGGCGGCCTCAGATAGCCATCGTCTATACTTTGCAAATTGTGCCAACAAGCTCTGCCGGTTGTCTCAAGGCAACAACTTCTAAAAACCGCATTTCTACGTTTTTTTACCGGTTTTTCTATTACCGGTTCTATTACCGGTTTTTCTATTAACTATATATAAAATAGGTAAGCCTGCAACATAAACGTGTTGGTCTAAAAACAAAACAATTGATATAGCAAAGTTAAATAACTAAAAAAATAAATAGTGTCTTGCACCAAACCTCAGGAGACTTCGGAGGCAAATACATTTCAAGAACCTACATTTTCATGAAAGTTTTGAGCCAAATAAGTAAGAAAATGCTCAAAGAACTTTCGAATTTCATGCGAAAGGCGATACCCTTGAAAAGCAGTTGGATACTTTTGGTTTTTTGGCCTCAAACTCTAACGTTATAGACAGAAACGCCACCTATTACACCACGGGCACCATTGGTAGTAATAAAATTGAATAATTCACAACTATCCACCATTTTGGATGGCCGCCATTTCCAATAGCAATACATGTTTGTGAAATAATTAATTAAACGTCTCATTCCAAATTTTGATATTAGTGCTAATGAAGCACATGCACAATTGCACATCCATGTCAAAAGATCCTGCTAATGTCTTTATTTACTCAACATTGTCTCTGAATCTTAAAGCATAGAAAAGACCGCATGCAGCACACGTGCCTTGCTACCCGACTGCTAATTGCAAACTTCCAATACAATTAGACAATACATCACATTGTAGTTTGACGCAAATAAAATACATCAGCAGTGTCCTTCAACTTCACGTCATGTCAGTCTGGCTTTCAGGGTCATTTCTTTATAATTCCTTCAAATTCAAATAAAAAGTATCTAATAGGACTCGTCCTTGATTGTTTCCTTAAAAAGAAATGTCCCTATTAGTGTAATCTCTTTATATTCTTCTTTTGTTTTACTTAGGAGGTTCTTCAATGACATTGAAGTAAATTACGGTCAAGTTCAACCTTCGAGCCCAACGACTATGAACATAAACAAACTGCACACTCACAGTTTATTTTAAGTCGTGTGTCCCTTTAGCAAGGACATTAAATGTTGTGATAATGATTATTGCATTTTCTTCGAATCAGTTATTTTTTGGGCTCAAAGAGAATCCTTAATGATTTTACTTAATGCCCTTGATGTGCCACACGAGTGAAAATCCTTCCCACACGCAGGCTGTGTGCAATTTGTATGCCACGTTGGATGTCATTTGCGAGGATAATTCGCACACACGCTGAGCGTAAAGCATCATAAAATAATTATCAGGGTGCAGTTATTGCATCCTGACGTGGTGTCAATTATTTTCGGCTTCAGCTGGAGCAGGCAAGAAAACAAAAATTTTAAAAAAATAGAAGGACAAAAAAGAAAACTCGGAGTGTGAAAAATTGAGGATTTTGTAAATTCTTTAATTCTCTTTAAATACGATTTGGATCGAAGGACAGTGTCTCACGCTGTGATCTTTGAACGTCCCTAGTGCTTGTCCCATTGAACAATGCCTCTTAATGTCTTCTCAGGTAAACCCTTAGTTAAAGGGAAATATTTTAAGAAAAACAAAATGATCTCGAATTCCCATGAGAGGGTCTATTTGTGTGTTTTCATTGGCATTGTAAAATTGCAATTATGATTGCATTGTGGTTGTCCTTTGTATTTCTGCAGACTCTGATGTCCTTTTGTGTCTGGCTGTTGCTGAAAGTGATTTATTTTTTTGGAAACAACTCACAGTACGGCTGATTGTGACATACTGGTCAATAGCCAATAAATTATTTTCGTATATCGAAGTTATTGTTTGGGGCCTAAATCAAAGTGCCTGCGGAACACACCAGGTGGTTGGCATTGCAGTGGACATGGACATCTTTTTATAGTGTTGTTGATATCACTGGATGTCATCGGCATGTATACAATGGTGTGTTTTAGTGAAAACAATAGAATTTCGTATAACAGCAACAGCGAATGGTGATTAGTTCTAAGCACGAAATGGCGTTCAATTTAACTGCCAAATGAGTGAAATTCAAGTCCAAATATTTTATTCAGCTATGTTCTAGTATAGCAGGTCTGCAGGATGTAGGTGTTTTGCATTGATAGTCATAAAGACAGAAGCCCCTCACGGCTTCACTTACTAAAATTTATTGGTTCTTGTTCATAAATTGCATGTGATCAGATGCTTTTGAAGGCATGCTGGGCCTGGGATTTATGTCTGGTGTCAGAAACTCGGTAGATTACAGTGTAGAGTGTATAGATTTCAATTTTATTAGTCTACAGGAAATGAGTGGATAAAGCTATATAAACATTTAATTGTTGTAAATTTCTCTTTTGTGTGTTTCTAGCCAAAGCGATTTGAATTAGTCGTCATTTGCGTCTTTTTTTATTGAGATACGTTCTAGTTAACATGTTTAGCCATTCACACCGAAAGTTTGCTGGTTTTGTTTGACATTTGCATACTTTTGCGTTCTTTTTGTGAAAAACCGCTTTTAATTGGTAGAAGAACAATTACGACTGTCTCTCATAGGCATTTATTATCGCAATGTAGTAAATTAGCGCATCTTTATCATTTCAAAGTCCCAACGTTTCGATTGTATTTAGCATTTTCCTCAGGGATAGTTCTTTATTTTTTGTAAAATATTTGTATAGGTGTTAACATTTACGTATACAGAGGATAATATTATTTACACTTGATTTCTTAACGGATTTTGTTTTTTATTTGGTGGTGGAAGCTAAAGAGCAGTAGTTATACTAATAAGATATTCTGCGAGTGGGTTTTTGTTCTTGAGAATATGCAGCGTTTCAAGAATGAAGAGTTTCGATGTGTGGCTCTCTGTGTCGAGAATTCTTACTCTGTCCAAGTGCTGAACATTTTCAATTTCAACAGTGTAATTTCCTTAAGAAGTAATAAGCAGCTTAATTCTTCGCCAATAATCGGGAAAAGCGGTGCGTGTATTCATAAATAGCAAAAAGATTTTAGGAGGTAATAAAAAAAAGAACATTAGTGACAGCTTCTAGATGAACAAACACAGTTGCTTTCCTCTTTACCAATTCAAAACCAACAACGTATAGAGATTAAAGAACGGATGTGACTTACAAGATGAATTGTAATGGAAAAAGTGATTCATCCTCTAATGTTTGCTATGTCTGAACGACGAAAAAAATCATTCGACAACGAATTTCTGACCATGAGTCAGACATTAAATCAAAAACTTTTGGACATATTCCGAACTTTTCAAATTTTATACTAAAAAAAATAATTGTTTACTCCTTTAAGATCTATTTACCAACTACCAGCTCCTAAAATCCAGCTCCTCAGAGTGCGAAACTAGAGAGAGCTCGCCCGAAATCGAAGTCGTTATAGAAGGATGTTGGTTGAGGCCCAGGTTCACCCCGAACTGTAATGACCTCCTTAGTAAGTAAGTAAGCTCCTAAAATCGTTGTTTTATTAAATTATTTATTAATTAGAGAAAGCCTCATTGCTTTTTTGTGGTACACGTTGTGTGATGCTATTGCATGTCTGCATGTTGGACGAGAAGCAAAAGCAAAAATGTTTTTCAACGGATATCGCTTTTCGCGAGGAATTGGCAAGCCCTCCGTTAGTAAATTCATTGCCATGAGAAGCCCTTTCTCAATTAGCCTTTTGTAGCCGGCAGAAAATTTTGCGTCCCCTCCATTTCCTCACAAAGGCGATGGTTGTGAAAAATGAGCTACGCCTCGGGCTTCTCGCTGCGTTGCGCCACCCTATGTACTTTATACATCATTGTTTAAAAAAAAAAAACATAGATGAACTCTGCATTAAATTATTATAACTATCACAATTTAAAATTAACAGAAAAAACTATTCCAAGTGCTTTTGGTATTGATCTTGCATGTAAAGTTTTTTCCTTAATAGACATATATCAAACAAACAAAAAGTTTTACCTCATTTATCGAAGCATCCCTGTTCTTATAGCCAACTTAAAACTGTTATTAATTAACATTCAATGCACAAGTGTCACGAGAGCAGAAATGCAGACAAAAAACTCTAGTAGTAGTGATGCTCTCTTTGGAATGTTATTTTAAAAGAAAGTAAGAACATCGATGAGCCTACAATCAATACTAATAATATAATTAAGGTTTGTGCCAGGACTTTTTTACCTGTCCTAGGAACGACTAAACCTGAACTGAAACCTCTGCTATACAAGGAGCCTTATATGGATTTTGATTTCTTAACGTCGAGTGCTAGATTACAGAACTGACTCTTGAAATGTACTGTAGCCTAGAATAAATTTTTCTTTTCATATACATATTTCTGCATTTGGTTTTTTCTTTCTCTGCGCAATCTGCACAAATCGCAGTCAAATTCAACAGCGCGCAACTAGAGTGTAGTACGGATATACTTAATTAAAAATTTGATTTCTTTTGGATATAATAAAATTATAACAAAAGTTTTTAACATCATAGTTTCTTATAGTGTGTTTAAATATTGGGAACTCAAATTGATGTTCAATTCTGTCTTTTGGCTTCAAGACACGCCGCGTTTTCCCGAATTGGAAGACGCAAGACGAGCAGCTTATAGTTTTGGTCGTACAGAGCATATAGAGGTGGCTGAAACCGATGAAAGCGAATACAACTCTAAGGGTAAGAAATCATTATCTACTTTGTGATAGAAAAGGAAGAGAAAAAGGCAAAAAATAAAATGAAGAAACGTGTCTCGGGCTCAATACAAGGAAATTGGCTATCCATTTTAAGAGTTTTTGCAGGAGAATTTTCCTCTTTTGATACTCCCGCTGACTTATTTTCTTTTATTTCCACTGGAAAAGTATTTGAGATGATTGTTGAGGAAAGTACCAGAAAAGCATTGCAAAAAAATACAAATAAGCCAGTCAACATTAGCTATTGTAATTGAAATGGAACAATTTGTCGGTATTTCCTTATTTACGTCACTCATAAAATTTTCTTCCAATAGAAAGTGTTACAGTTACTGCAAAATCAACAATGTATGGCAAAAGTTATAGTTTTTGAGAAAATTATTATGAAATTTTTATTTTTGCCTTATTTTTCCTGATTGAACTATACGAAATATAAGAAACGAATATAAGAAACGAAAACGTCAAAAAATAATTTTCTTTCTCACTGAGCCATTGTACGAAATAAATTAAAGCAATCAATATTTTTATACTCCTATCTATATCCGGTCAATCATTTTACAATAGCAAGGCTTTTTCATAAATCATCATGCACAAAAAAGGGATTCAATATCCTTACAACACAGAGAGAGCCCTTTTAAGAACAGAAAAGGATTTAAGAGGAGATGGCGATGTATGTAAATATTTTTTTAATTTCTATGAATCATAATGAAGGTGAAAAACATAGTCTGGCAAGCATTTCACATTCGGAGAGTGCGAATCTCTTGACTGTACGCCCGAAGTTGGGGTCAGGGTAAGACTGATGGGCGCTTCGAGAGAGGCAGTTGTTACAGCTAAACTTTTGACAGAGCGGGAAGTTTCAGGAATGAAGTCATTAATCAAAATACCAAAAGCGTTAGGGGTAAATCGGAGCCCTGGGGCACACCAGCATTAATAAAGCGAATATCAAACTTCAAATCATCCTATAAAACTTGCATTGAGCTGTTCGGAATCTAGTTTCCAATCCAACGAAGAAGATATTCATCGATAGAAAATGGCGCATGAGATTTTGTTGTAGGTTTACTAAAGTCATTCTAATATTTTTAAACGAATATTTCTGAATACATAGTCTGAAAAAAAACATAATTGACTACATTGCTTCATTCGTGACTTTTGTCCCTTAAGAAATGATACACTGTAGTCTGCTGATCTGTTCTGTTAAAGCAGATCATACGGACTGCAGCCTTGCAAATCGTAGAGAGTTGTCCGAAGCTTTATTTGCGTTTGATCTTTTAAATGGAAATATTAACTCACCATTTTTGTGTTCCAAAATATCTGTAAATCCTAATGTTCGTATTTTAAGACATACTAAATTTTTAAAGGAGAGCAACTCAAGGACTAATTATGCTTCTCATGAATGTTTCAATAGATGTTCTAAAACTTTTAACAAATATTTTGACTTGTTCAATGTAAATATGAATAGAGAAAATTTCCGGAGAAAAATCCTGAATAGAATGATGTTTGAAGACTCTTCTTGACTTTCTTTTATTTAGCAAATCTCTTACAAATCCGATTTATTAATGAAAAAAAAAAAAAAAAAACAAAAAAATTGTTTTTATATAATACGTAGTAGAACAAATGTATTTTACTTTATTTATATGTAATGTAATCTTTATTTTTTTATGATTAATGTTGTCTTACTTTGGCAAAATACACTAAAAAAAAAAAAAAAAAAAATATCGGGATTGACGTCCCTTGGTTGTTGGCTGGTTTTGACGACTACAATCATCTCGCAATGCGCAATCACCACTTTTGTATTGATTTATAGAATTTTTATTTTGTAGTTCAATTGGTAAGCCATCCTTTATCATAAATGACAACAATTTAAAAAATATTATGACACTTCAAATGACAGCTGAATTCGACAGTTGTCAAAAACCAATCCAGCGCTATGAACTCTTCTCTGTCAAAACCCTTTGTTCAGCACCTGCTAAAAGTTTGTTTTGATTGTGCTGGGACTTATCCTTATAAAAAACCCAAAATTATGTCATAGCCGATAGTTATTTGAGGGAGAGTTACAACAAACAGTAGTTTTGAGTTATGTATTATGTTCTACATCCATGACAACAAACAAGCGCTGTGATCTCCCCCACTGTGCTCGCTGAAGATGATTGATTGTTCAAAATTGTGTCGTTATTTTGTTTATTTATTTCTTCATGAAGTCTGCTTTTGAATATTTATAAACTCACCCATGGTCTGATACTGACCCTTCCAGCTTTCCCGCTGAGAAAAGCATTTCCTCCCAAAACACCGAACCATACAAAATTTAATTACTCAAGGAAATGCGACACACACCGTGCTACACCACAAGACACCACCTTCCTACACTCCAACCTACAAAAAAAGGCCTAAAACAACATAAAGGGCCATCAGCAAATTAAAGGCTTGCCCAAGTATATCTGCGTATCTCCTGCGTTTGGATATTAATGAGTCTCTTGGTTCGTAAGCGTAAAACATTTTTCCCAAACGTTTTGTTCTGCTTGACCCATGCATCATCTAGAAACACGACTGACACCTGCTGAGCATTCAACATTATCTCCATTGCCAGGGCCAGCACACAATAGGCAGTGTTTTCATTTGAATTTTTATTTTGTTAATTTTAGCCCCCAGACAAACGGATATCATCTTTCCACTAGTGACCATTGACACAATTGAATAATTGATAAAGAAACGCAAAACAATGACAGCCTTTGAGAACATAGAAATGTTTACGTATATATTTATAAGACACTTGGTCGAGATACTAGGAAATTTATCAACCCAATTCGCTGGTCTGGTCGTGCAACGTGTTAAGTCGTTTGTGTAACCCTTTCATTTGACCTAAACGTCGGATTCTCTATTCTATACAACCTAGTCAAGTATTATCTTCCCATGGCTAAGAACAAGATCTAAATTAAACAAAATTTGTGATCGTTTGTTATTCCTTATGGAAATTCTTTTCATTATTTTTTGTTGTATTTTTATGAGACAATCAATTTGGAGTCTTGAATTTCATTCGAATGCGCACCATAAATCTTGTCTCCTTTTGTCCAATTTTTTTTTCTTTGGATGTTTGTAAAGCTTGGTGATTTCACTTAATTGTCGAGAAAAAAAAACTGTGTTAGGCCATTTTGTCTCAGTTTGTTTAACGATTTAGTTTAACATTTTTCTGTTGGTTTTTTATGGGTTAATTCTAATTTAAGCTTGTGATAAAAGAAAATTAGTGTTTAATTTTATGGCTGACAATGAAAATGTTACACGACTGGTGTCAGTTGCTTCGGCCAGATTGTGTGACAAAAAAAAAAGAAAGAAAACAATGACTTTTCACAGCATATGACAAGATCGTTGCTGTATAAGAATAGGCAAAACTTGCCTTTTGATGTGTTGAAACGTAGTGGCAGCCTTATCTTTTCCTTTTTTTTGCATGTTTTAGAGGATATTCTGAGGAGGCCAAATCTCTTGGATTAACGTTCTATCAAGCTGATGGATATTCATGAAGTTTGCTATTCTTTTGGCTGTGTTGTTAAATAGACGCTACACTATTCCTATTCTCCCATGGTAGCCTTCAAACAAAGTGGAGTCTAATATTTTGTATGTATATGGCAACTAAGTGGACTCGTGGCGTGATGGTAATCATGTCCACCCAGTGGTTCGAAGTTCGAATCCCAGCACAGACAAATATGTTTCTTCACGGGTATCGCCTTTCGCGAGGAATTGGCAAGTCCGTCGTTACTAAAAATTTATTGCCATGAAAAGCGTTTTCTCAATTAGCCGTTCGGAACCGGCAGAAAATTGTAGGTCCCCTATTCCCTCACAAGGCATGGTTGTGAGAAATGCGCTAGGCCCATGGGGCGCCTCCCTCTGTTGCATCATCCGATTTGTTTATTTAACTAAGTGGACCCTATTTGATGTCAATAAATAGTAGGTAAGCTTCAAAGCATTTTTTTTATTATTAAAAAGAAGAGGCTTATGCTAACCTGGAGAACTCAGACCTTATTCGGTCCATTACTACCAGTGTAGCAGCTTTCACTTTTTTTGTGGTGCAGTATCCTAAAATAAGGTGGATGTAATTTCGTATTTAACTTTAAGGGCGGCGCGGCGTTCAGATGAAACTGGGAGGCTGAAAGAAAAGTAGATGCCCAGAGTGGGATTCGAACCCACGCGTCCGGCCTACCTACTGATCACTCTACCACTGCACCACGGCCACCCCCAAAGCTTCAATGCATAACAAATGAACTGTGTATAATTTTCGGAATTATAAACAAGTGAAGTTTCAAAAAAGTGTATTCAGAATTTTATAGTAAGACAGCCTTGTTTAAGGTAGGCGTTGAGGGAACATTCAAACCTTACGTCATGTTCACGTCCAGTGCGTTACACAATGGACTAAGTCGCTTTCCATTACGATTTCCTACCGTCTATGCAATCTCTTGCAGCTGCGGTTTTTCTTATGTGATGGCGTTAAGCCAACGAAGAATTGCCACTCGTCCGAAAGAACATATCAGCAATGTCAGCAAAAAACAGCGGGAATAATCATTAATAGTCGAACACATTTTATACAATCCAGCCAAAAATTACTGGGTTCACTACAGTTTATGATCATGAGCTTCACCATACATTCCTCGCCTTAATCGTGAAGTGATTGGATTCAAACGACTTCAAAGTTTCAATCGCGACGATAGCATCAAATAATCGCGTACATGGGTCGTTGTCCTCAACATCTCACGGTTTATTCAGATAGCTATAGAATCATCCAACGATATAGTGAAAACTGCCTGCATTCAATTTACTACCCACTACCCAGCAACAACTTCAGCTTCGCATCTCTACCGTTTCTGAAGCCGAAGAAGAGCATAACATTTCAAGAGCAGTTTGCCGGTGACCATGCACTATGTAACTTGTAGCGAAACGTTCGAGGTGAGTACAGCATTGCACTCACTTAATATTTTAATACTAACGCGACTAATTGAATTAAATCTTTATAATGAATAAGTCATTTGGCTAACAAAGAAATTGTAACTGTTTCTGGAACCCGAGTCTATAAGCTGGTTCAAGTGATTCAACTCAGCAAAGATCTCAATAAACCTACCTTCGGGGATTGTCTGACCAGAATGACCAGCCAACCAGAATTATGAACATTGGAATTGCGTTAGAAGTTGAATTGCTACCTAAGTTGGGGCTTCTATTTTTATATCAATGCATGAATTTTAGCCACACGAAATTAAAGCTCGTACTGTAACAAAGACCGTGTTGTAGAAGAAATTGGTTCGCAATTTCATTGAGAACATAACGGAAAAGAATAATGCACTAAGCTATATCCAGCAGGTTGAACTCTGAAGGATAAGAATCAACAACTGTGTTTCACTCAGTGCCGAAACCGGTGGTCTGCATTTTGCAGTGTGAGCGTAAATTCCAAAAAAAACTCTATTGCAGCTCCTAATGTTGCTAAAACTGACCCAAAATTCTTCCTACATTACAAATCGAATAAACAGTCAATTCAATAAGTTTAGATCCTTAAAGAAATCCTAGCGGTATTATGCCCACCCAGAAATTTGATTTTGGTGAACCAAAAGAATCAACACCGTTGATCGACTATCCGCCTAGCAAATTTGCAGCCTCAGCATTTGTACATACTAAATTGATGGTGTTAACTTTCGCTTGGTGAAGCCCAGATTCCTCGGGGTAAAGCCTTGGTACTGGAATCCTCGAATCGGATGGGACCTGTTAAATGGTAAGTGCTAGTGTAAACGAAGAGACGAAGAAAAATAGAGCAACGCTCTGCGGGCAGTGATAGACTTCAACATTTAAAAGTCAGAGTAACCTGAATTAGCCAGTCCCATACATACCTTTTCAGTTTGAAAGTCTTTCAAGGTCTTTTATTACTAGGACAGGGCAAAACATTCCTATTTGCCTACTTGCCTATTTCGGCCGAAGCCGAAGGTTTAGTTTTCTGTTTACGTGCGTCGTAGTAGGCGTTAAGAAAAAATATATTTCGTTTTTCATTGAACGTAGAACCGTGTTGAGCTTTTTTTTGTTTTTTTTTTTTTTTTGCTTAATTTCAATAAAATATTAACATTGTTACTAGTTTAATTTGTTATTATTTTTGAAAAGTCAATCAAGCTTATCCCCCTAATTTGGTTACCGCATGCATACATTAAGTTCGTTGAAATTTCCTCAGGGCCGACCCTGGTTTTCTTGACAACCCTATTAGTTTTCAATAAAACATGGGTTTTCCAGTCCTCAAAAACATTAAACCTTAAAATCACTACACCTGTCATTTAAATAAAAATACATGCCATTTGACAGCCCTCAACCCGCCCCAGCAAAACCTATGGCGAGTTGAGGCAAACCCTGGTGAACCCCAGGGCTCAAAAAGCACTTAGTTTGACATATGCAGGGTGAGTTTAGGCTTTTAAAAAAATGGGCACGACTGGGTCGCACGAACTTGCGATTGTGTTCTAAATACGATATCAAAATCTTAGGGCTGAGTAAAAGGTTTTGGTGTTCGCTCTTTATAATATATTTGGTGGTACAGGGTTGCCAACTATACATTAATTAGGAAAATTTTATTAAATCACGAAAAACATTGAAAAAAATTCAATTAAATATTCCAAAGGTCTCAAGCGAAAATCTAAAAACGCCATTCTTTTGCAATTTTTAATACATATAAACGCTAAAAATTTTATCAAAATCGTTGGACCAGTTTTAAAAATAACGGTTTTTTATTTTACATTTTTTTTAAAAAAAAGTTTTGTAAAATTCAAGTATGCAAAATTTAAGATCTTAGCAAAAGTTAATTTGACAAAAAATTTGAGAAAAATCTAAGTTATGGTTTTGAAGTTATTTCAAAAAATCTACATTTTTTTAAATTTTTTTTAAAAATTTCAAAAATTAAAATTTTTCAAATCTTGTTATGCAGTTTTCCTTAAACAACTTAAAACTTCTAAAATATAAAATTTCGTAAGCATCGTGCAAGCCATTAACGAGAAAGTCGGTTTTGAAAAAACGGTACTATGGGAGGTACCGTTTTTAAACTTTTCCAAAATTTTTTTTTTACATCATGAGAAATACAATCGAAAATTAATTCTACACACAAAATTTTATTGAAATCGTTGGAGCCGTTTTCGAGAAAAATAGGTATTATCATATCGGTTGTATGGCAGGTACCGTTATTTCAAGACCTAGAGACTCAATTCCAAAAACCCCTCTTTAGGCTACCCCACATACCCTAACTGCAAAATTTTAAGAAAATCGGTCCAGCGGTTCAGGCTGTAGAATCATATACATCCAGACAGACAGACACACAGACACACAGACAGACAGACAGACAGACAGACAGACAGACAGACAGACAGACAGACAGACAGAATTGCAGGACCCACTTTTTTTGTATTCTCTATGATCGTAATGTCATGTTTAATTGTTATCTCAAAATTTTTTTCCGGCACGATTGCAAGACTTGCGTTATAGTACCTATAATCGCAAGTAAAAATGCTTTGTGGCGACCACAGGGCGACTCCATAGTTTCAACAAACGTAGCTGTTCTAGACAAAAATCATTATTTTTTTCTTTTTTTGTCAATTTGAAAGAAAAATTCGGCAAATCGGATGTTGTAACCAAGGCGCGAAAAGGATACGACTCGAGCGAACCAACGGTGTGAAATGTATGACGAAAACTACAATCGCAAGAGATTGTCCAAGCGTTTTTAAGTCGTCCCTCTAACTGCACTTGAATCTTATGCCAACATTGAATACAAGTGGTAGCAATGCCATAAACCCATTAGAACCGCTGTCTCTGATGAGGTTCTCTTGAAGAGTGCAGGCAGGCAAATACAGCAAAGCAAAAGTGTTGATGCAAAAGAGAACAAAGGCTGGTGCGTTCGAAAAGTATGACCAGATTAACGAGGAGAAATTCAAGGAAAAACACCAGATTCTCAAAAGAAAAAGAAGCAGTATGAGAAGCTCTAGTTTGATGAAATTTAGAGATTTAGAGATGGAAATGAGATCCGAAAGAAGTGAACTGAAGCTTGTCATAATTTTAATTCTAAATCAAATAAAACTGCAGGTGCAAACGGCCTTAAAGTTGATCTGCATGTTATGGTCAATAAAAACAAACCAGTACGGAGCCAAACGTGATGAGTATTAATTTGTTTATTTGATCTTATGTTTTTTGAGTTGCGAGAAAATGCACCTTTTGTCAACAATATCTTTGAACAGCGCATTGAAAATCGACAACCTTCCTATTCATTCACAAAGCTAAAAAGACCAAATAGTAAACGACTCACTCAAATAGAACAGAATTTTTTTAAACAACACTCATGAGTATTTGAAAAAATTCGTCGATTTTATATAAGTTTCCTTATCACCTTTTTGGCTTAGCAGTGTGCCAACTGCTTCCACAAAATTTGTTTTTGTTTCTTGAACATCTATCCAAAATAGGCTCCTCTTCTTTCTTTTTTCATAATTTTATTAAAGCTTCAAGAAATAATGGCTTCTGGTTAACACATTTGAGCAATGTATCTTCCCTAAGCGACCACAACAACTCATCCATCTTCATACCGAACCCCAAAATGACATTTGATATCCCAAAACACTTGACTCACAGAGTATGCCTTTCCCAAAGGTCGTTTGTAATTCGTCCCAAATACATAATTTTGCCATAAAAACCGTTGGGCTCACATAATTCTCTATGATTTGAATGCTTACGCCTTGAACTCCAACCCATTCCCTTCTAGGTTCTCTCTGATTAAACACTCATAATTTTGTAAAGAATCCTCTTAGTCGACTGCGCGTTGTGACTGTGTGACTCTTATAGTGCGACTAAAATATACCAGCTAAACCCTTCGATTTTACTTCTTCCGGCTCCTAAATCAAAATAAATCGCCCATTGATGTCTATCTCCAGTTTCTTTTGCCTTAACACAAATCCATACGGGCGGCAGCGGCACAGCTCAGGCTCACGGCACGCTTTCAGCCCAGCCAGCTATCAAAATTATGATGATATACTTCACTGCCAAAGTGGGTCAAAATCTCCAGAGATATTTACCTTTCCACAAAGTGAAGCCCGTTGGATTTATGGAAATCTACGATTTAATTAATCGAAAATTATTAATAAATCAAATTTGAACGCCAACAAGCAAACACACAGCCGAAACAGACAGACGGCCCGAGTGAAGCTTTCACTATACCAATAGGTGGTAGTGGTGATGGTGTAGTTGTATACAAAGAGAAGAGAAAGAATGCAAAACCCACAAGCAGCATATTTTGTTGGCCAGGCTAATAATTTACTAGGCATTCTCGACAAAAAGGGGCAAAAAATGTGTCTCATAAAAATGATATATTTCACCCGGGCGGTTGGTGGCTAAGAGGGCCCACCCCCGAAATATTGGTCTTTGGGTTGGTTACCTTCTGTCTCAGCAGGTAATCAATCAGGGGGGAGATTGTGTGCGTCTTCTGTCTCTGGCTTTTCGAGAAAGGAGGAGGATTACGTCCCTTCCGTTTCAAATTTGAATTGGCTTTGTGTTTATTTTGGCTGGGCCACTAGCTAGTGTTGTTTCTTTGGACTTTTGAGGTTAATCTTCCGGTGAGGAGTTAACTTTTTATTATTTTTGTTTTGTCTGGAAGTTACAAGTCAGGCTATTAGCATATCTTTGGAATTATATATCGAAGATAATCAAATTCAATGATTGGAGTATTTTGTCTTTTCCGGGATGGTATGGCGCTAGGAAGGTTAGATTTTCGGGTCTTAAGGTGCAGCGAACTGGGAAACCCAATTGATTATACAATGGATTCCAAAGAAAATGATACTCTTCACATTGCCCTGATTTTTTTTACTTTTTTTTCTAACAGAAAAGAGTTTTATTTGAATATGTAGATGAATGCTTGATTTTATAAAAAAAAAGGAACATTAGAGGCAACTCGAGGAAATTAAGTCTTTTGTTTGTCTGGCAGTTGATGACCCAGATTAAATCATTAGAACTTCGGTAATGAAGTGCTGAAATGTAAAGAATTAATTCTTGTGAAACGGTTCTACAGATGCGTGTGTATGATTGAATGGGACAATGCGGTGTCCGAAGGTGCCCGATTGTGAAGGGCATGTAGCTTTTGGGATCTTCTTGATTATTGAGATTAGCTTTGTAAGATTTTTGTGATTGTTCAAACTTTCTTAATAGATAGTTGAGGCTTTAATGGGCTTTTGTTATTTTTTTTTATTTTATCGTTATCAGATTCTTAAATTTATTTATGAGCACACACTTGACAGTCCTGATAACAGTTACTCCGTTCTTGAACTTGAACGAAGAACTGAGTTTTATTTACTGCCTTTGTTTGTTTTTTGTTCAAACTCTCAAGGTATTGCTTTACAGAATAAACTTCAATAGACTGCAAGCAAATCAAATATTCATAATCAAAACATACACAATGTGGTGCCCGTGGAATGATTGTTACGAGGGAGTTCGAGCCCCTGAAATCTTTTCCACTTTCCATAGGTATCGCTTTCCACGAGAAGTAGTACAAGATCAAAATACACTGCAATGAAAAGCGCTCGGTTGATAAGGCCTTCGGAATCGGCAAACAATTTTAAAACCCTTTCATTTCTCACAGGGTATGGTTGAGAAAAATGTGCTCGGCCAAGGCTCTCCGCTCTGATAATCGGTCTTCCCACTTACTTATTTTCTTATTTACGATGTTACTAGCGTGAACTATAACAACGAATGATCCAAAAATGACTACCTCGAGAACTTGCAAAAGTAAAATTAATGATTTTGTCGTCAATCAATACTCGTTGGGTTCTGTTCCTTAGATGGGTGTTTCTCTGCTATTTGGAAATTCGTCCATACAAAGGTGTCCTAAGCAAATTTTATGAAATATTGAGAATATTTGTTAATTAAATGAAGGGCAATAGCATACTAAAAATATATCTTTAAAAAGCCCACACATTTTCCTCTTTGTTTTTTAATTATGGACGATTTTAAGCAGGGGACTGTCGTAACTATTCTTTTAAGAACAAAAACGAGTATTTTGGTTTATTAAAGCAATCAAAATCTTTATTTTTCCTTATCGTTTTTAAAATATACAATTTTTGGGAATAAATCAACAGTATTAAAACAAGTTTTACTTATTATAGTGAATTTTCTTAGAGCTCATAACATTTGTGTTAAACTTAACAAAATCAACTTCATCAAGAACGGAGTAACTGTTATCAGAAATACAGTTCATCGGTATTTTAAAACTAATTGTATGACACTAAAGTCAGTCTTTATAATATTAAAAAACTAAAATATAAACAAAGAAAAATTACTACAGCTAATCAATTATCACAACCATGCTAAGAAATGACAGGGGACTGTTGGCCAGGGGACTGTCATTTTTTCATAAATATTTAATAAAACAAAATCATTTAAACATTTCAGATTATCGAAACAGATGTGGTTCCCTACTAGATAATTAATTATTTTAAACGAGTTGTCGTTATTAAAACTGTTAAAATGTATTAGAAAAGGCTTACCAGGGGACTGTTTCTCTAACGGCCGAGACGCGTGGATCACTAGCAGATGCAGTCGTCAAACTAAAAAAATGGCGGCTGCTCGCTTAGCTCCACAACCGAACGAAATGCACTTCGATTGCGGTTCGTTTCACGATCTAAACGTTTCGCGCCAAAACAAAATTTGACTTCTGCGCGGTTTTCAAATTTTAACAGGGGACTGTTTCAAAAATTTGAGGACAGCATTCGCACATAGATATTTTGAATAAATTATATTGTAAAAAATATAATTGTGTAGTATAAAGATATTTAATTTTATTTTTATGTATTTGGATATTTTTTGTTCAGTTATCAACGGCAAAAAAAATTAATATTTGTAACAAAACTTGTAATTCTTTAAAAGGGACGTTCCAGGGGACAGTTTTTTGGGGTATTTGGGGTTTAGTTATTCAAATATAACATTATTAAATTACTAAATAAGCTGTGGCGTGCCAAGAATGCATAATACTATGTCATAATTGATACAAAAAGCTGAGAAAAATTTAAATTTATTACATAAAATTTGCTTGGGACAGCGATTTTCCATTTAGTGGAGAAATGTCCAGATAAGAAGAATGAAAACCAAGATTCTGAATCATTTTCAATGTCATATTACATTCAACTAGGGTGTCCATCTTATCTCTTTAAAAGAGAACATGTTCTCTTTTTTTAGGTCCGATCTATTTTACACTATCTTTTCTCGTTAGGTTCTTTTTTATTCTCTTTTTTCTTTATACATATATATTACTTTTTTTATTCGAATTAATTTCATAAATTTTTTAACAGCTCAATTAAATGTAAACGTGGTGTAAAGAATTATTGCTGTGATGAAATATATTGGCGTGATGAAATATATTTCTTCTAACTAAAAAAAATCTAAGATTCAGCCTTTCTTAAAGACGTCAGTTTAACTACACTACTTCAAAATCATTCATCTCATTCTCTCGTGCTATATTTCCTGTAAGCTAGGAAGAGAAGCAACAAAGACATATGCAGAAAAAGCCCATTGCTACCACAAACTACATAAATACTCATGGTATGTAAAGTGAAAGCCGGTGGTCGTTGTTAAATAAAAAAGATCACTGTCTCTATTCCTCTTTAATTGTGCGTTGTGCGAACTGCGGCGATATTTTCAAAATATGTAAGTTATTATTTAACAAGAAACCAGAGTTAAATATTCTTTTGAAAATGAATTAATGTATTCATGTACCTAAAAATTTTCGATTTCATAGAAAACAAATGCGATGATCACAAAAAGGAAAAGCACTTTTCCGACGAAATGCAAAAACACTATACCGATCAAAAATATTTCCTTATTTTCTCTTCTGTTCTCTTTTTGTTCTCTTTAGTATTTTTCGAATGTCTCTTTTTCTTGGATTCTAGAGCAAAATGTTCTCTTTTTAGACAGACCTCAGATGGACACCCTACATTCAACGGAACTGGGGTTCAAAGTCACATTGTAAATCTGATACTCATTTTTGAGTGAAAAACTCCATTTTGTTTCTTAAACTACTTTCAAAGAGCTTAGGTAATGTCAACTACTACTCTGTAGTTACTTAGACCAGGTTCTTATAATTTTGACACAAGGCAGGATTTGTTCCAAACCGACAAAAAGAAGGTCACAAATAAAGGCAGAGCAAGAATGATCACCAATGGAAAAAAACTGTTTTTTTTTTGTCCTTCAGCGCGAATAGTTTGTTTTCATAGCTAAATTGATTTCAACTAATAAAAAAATTTTCCTCGAAATTCAGCAGAATATTGGCAGTGGAAGGTTAGAACGACTAAAGAAAAGAATTGAATATCGGAAGATTGCACTGCTTTGGAAATGACATTAATTGATACCAACAATTTATAGAGGACGAAAGCAATTAACTGTTAGATTTTAGGTCTTAGATTTCTTATGTTGAATTGAGCTAATATAGGTCTGCACACTACGGTATTAAGGGGGGACGCTGGTCTAGAGCGTGAAAAATTGGACATAATTTATGAATTTTTAAGACTCAACAAAAAGATCAATCGAAATTCTGTGAAAGAAGTCTTATAATTTGGGTTTCAATATAGAAATAAAAATTTTTTCGTGTGAATCAAATTCAAAATGGTGGCTGTCCAGCATTTCTCCGGAAGAACCTCATTTTTTGATGGGTCCATGGTCGAAAATGTAACCTCCTTAGTTTTGATCCTGAGAGAAAATCCCGAAAATTTTTATTTTCTATATAACAACAGCAAGAGCCGTTTTTTCGATATTTTGTTTGTTCGCGGAACGGTGCACGTTTGAACAAAAAATTAAAATTTTCACTAAAAAAACTACCAAATTTTTGATTAAAAAAACTGTGCAATATAAAAAAAATCCTCTGGAGAAAGATATATTTCGAATGTACTGTCAAAATTTCGTATAGATCAGTGAAGATTTGCTCGAGTTATGTTTTCGGCTATTTAAAAAAAATGATTTCGAGAGAAAACGCGTTTAAAATCTTAAGAACTATAAAGTCATATTAAATGCGTATATACTTTTAATCTGCAATGCGTGCGCCGCCGGCCGCCGTACAATTGTCCTTCAGAGACGCTACAAAAATAAAGTCTACACAATGCAATGGCATCAAAATAAAGAAATATAGAATTTCTATGCTACCCAAAACAGTTTTTTTATTGAAAAACCTGGGGGAGTAATGTGGTTATATTAATGCACCTACAGAATGCATTAATGGTCTGGCCGATACGGGTATGTTGGTATGTTATTTTTAAGACCCAAAAGTACCTATATTTTAAGACAAAAAAAAATTCTAGACCAGCGCAGCGTCCCACTTTAAATTGAAACCTTTTGTGACAATTCATACGTACTTTCAAAGCAGTTCTTTCGCTCCTGAATTGGAGCAGAGTTAATGATCCTCTGTAGATGAATAAGATCAAGTTTGTCCAAGGTAATAATCTCACAATTAAGACTCTGCTTTCCAAAGCGGAGGATTGCTGGACATTCTGTACTGTAATGATGTACAAAGTATTCATTTCGAAGCATATTCTGCACCTCATCCAATCTCATTTGGTTTAGATGTTTTTCTTGAAGAAGATTGACCGTTTAGTAGTCAGGATTTGTTAAATTCTTCTATTAATATGTTCTTGACTGTATGTTTGAATTGGTTTTTGTTCACTACACAGAATGATTCAGGGTCAATAAATGATTTAGAAACATCGTCAGCAGTCTCGTTACCATCATAGCTCTTGTGTGCTGGAATCCAGTGGAGGATAACAGAGTTTTTCCTATCTATAGTTCGGAGAGTACCAAAGTTGTCGATTGTACTAGTTTGGATCTTATGACCGTTGAGTTCAATTTCTTACGTGCAAATGTTGCTCAAATCTAATAAAAATCTCACTTGCACCAAATTTCTTATCACCATTTCCAACAACATTTTCTATTGAACAAATAAGAATAATTTACACGTATAACACAATAGCCGTTGTGAGGTAGGTTTTTTCCTAGTTACTTGACACTTAATGTCGTATTTAGGACAGCTCACACAATATCTTTATAAATTGTAGCCTATGTGTTATTCTGATGTATAAGCTATATTATTGGAAAGTTTAATTGAAATCCATTAAGTAGTTTTTGCGTGAAAGAGTAACAAACATCCATCCACACATACAAACTTTCACGTTTATAATATTAGTATAGGATGTTTGATGAACTCATTATTCCCTCGGTAAGTCCCTGCAAATTCCGGAACCTGTGCAAGTTTCCATTTTCGTGCAGTCAGTATATCTGTTATACTGACCTCTCTTGCTTTTAGGGGTGGGGTTTTGTATTCTTTCAATCTTTTTTGGAGTGATTTCTAAACACATGCTAAAGGTTTCAAGTTTTCTAAGCTGTCAATAATTGAGAGGTGACTCTTCGGACTTGGATTCAAGATGTGTTACTCTTGATGGAATAGGCGGTGAATTGCCGGTCTTGCTTTAATTCTTATGAAAAGGTGGGTAAGCGATAGTCTTAGAATAGCGTTTAGAGCAAATGAAGGTGTGGCACGAATTCAACCACTAGTGCATGTCGTTGTAAATCTTTGAAGTTTTTCCAATTGTCTTATGTTTTTGGCCACCACACCACAGTTGCATACGACAAACTCGGACGCTTAAAGAAGGGAAAGAAGGGAATAAATTGAAATCATGCATTCAGTTTAAAGATTAAGGATCCTACTACAACACTTCTGCTCGAGTTGAGATCTAATAAGATTGATAGTAATGTTCAAGGCCTTCGAGTGCCCCTTTTCTAATTTTGGTTTTTGATCTACACTAAAAACTTTTTTATCTTGAAAAAATCATATCTATCCAACTTGTCAGACCCACACCAAGATAGAAATAGAGAATCCAATAGAGTTAAACTCTGAGTTCGTTGTTAAGCCTCCCAGTTTCTCCTCCATCGTCAACAAAAAAAAAAAAAAAAAAACTGATGTTTTTAGATATGACCAATACATTATCTATAAACACGTTTTCGAAAAACATACAGATAAGTGAAGAGCTCAAGGCACTGCCTTGGTGCTATGACCTGGAATTTTCCGGTCTTTGAAGTACCAGCTAGAAATCTTACTTTTGTAACTGCCCCTTCCTATTCTCGATCATATACGACATACGCTATACAGGAGCTCTTCGTTTTCTGACGGTTACGAATATCAGATTTCGTATTTGTCAATCGAATGCATTTGCAGAGTCAATAAACACAACAAGCAAATATTCTTAAAAATCGAGAATATTAGACTTTGCGTAGAATTGGTCATCAGGCTGACCGAAAATTTTTTGCAGGCGTTTACCCAATATCTTCTTAGCAATCTTCAAAGGCTTGGACACCATCTTAATCGGACGGTTGCTATGGAAAATCAGTAAATCTTCCCACATTTTGTACATTGATTGATTTAGAATCAATTTCAACTTCTATAAGTTTAGAACCCGACGCTTAAATCACTTTCTGAGACTCATATTAGTTTTTTTTTTCGAGTTTTTAATCTTTTCAAAAAGTTCTATTTGTTCGCAAAGGGTCATATGTGATCCAAGCGAGTGCTCCAAATATTTCACATATCCTAAATTTTTCTGGAGTTCTAAGTCGTAATGGTGTTTTATGTAGGCCATCTGTTTTGGTCTCCTTTTATTTGATTGAAACTTTGCATCAGCTGATCCAAATGTTACATGATTGCACTGATTGAAATGTGACATAAAATGCTTTTGATCCATTTGGTCTACAGTCTGCAACCGAGTCAAAAAAATCCTGTGATTCAATTGCTTCGTGGGATCCAATTCTTCCGCCTGATCCACCAAATGAACCCCTGGATTCATGAAGTTCACCTGCTTTATATGGTCCATATGATTCAAATGTTCAAAATTTTAAACCAAATATTACATTTCTCTCGTCAAAAACCAATTGGTTCAATTACAGAATTGCGTCGATACAAGTCTTGGCTGATACTCCTGAAGATACCCAATCAACTATGCCTGCGGAACAGGCTACGAAAACTCGTATAGTGAATTTGGGATTTCAATTCCAATACCTGTCTTAACTTAAAAGTAGCTAGTAATTATATTTCCTCAAATGTATTCATACTATTTATTTTGATGTTAGTTAATGAGAATTTAGGCAATTGTTTTTTTCATTTGAAAAATCTCGAGCCTGTTTAGGATTTTCGTTTAGCATCCCAACAGCACAGTGCATTGCTGAATTTTCAACTCTTCAACGCTTTTTATTTGAAGGTGTTCTATGCAAACACTAGCCAATGATTACAAAAGGGGATATAAATGATGAGCCCAAGCGAAGCTTAATCCACACAAAGTGTAATTATCTAAATCAAGGATTATCGTTCATAATACAACATTATTACCTGAGCCCTCAGAAAGCACCTAAATCCTCAGCGCGGAAGGCAAATGCACTGCTGTTATTTTATAAACCAGTCCCTCTTCACTGAGGATTATTAATTTTATTTTAATTAAGTTAATTTATGCTAACAAAAGAGAATTTTAATTAGCATACAAAACCGCATCCGAACGACAACTATAACCATGGCCCAGGTTGGCCGTGTCGGCCAACGCACCGTGCCGGCGTTGGTTATGAAGATTATGATGATGGTGATGGTTAGCCGTACCCATTCAAAGACAAACAGGAATATGAAGAACATTGCCGCATGCATGGCCAATGAAGCATCTGGATTTTAGTTTGAAACACACAGCTCTTGCAGTGGATGAAATAACTTGCTGAGAGACTAGTTAGTTAGTCATCCCAAAGATTATAATTACATCTCCTGCTGGTTGCTATGTAAGGTTACTGTGCTACAAATATAAACATACATCATCCAGTTTGTAATTGAAAAAAGTTTTGCTGAATGACTGCAACTAGAAAATGTTTCTATTTCTCAGGCGATGAGGAACAGAAGAATAAAATGGAAAACACTAGCAGGGTGTGACTCACATTATTGAAGTGATTGTTCTGCATAAACAGCATTGAAATTAAGATATACAAATCATTTTCGGGCACTGCTTGAACAAAGCTTTTCTTCATTAAAGTTCTCTTGGCAGAATGCCCAAATTGTCCATAGCCTAATTGGCGCCCAACACTCATTTGGTAGAATCAAGTTTTTTTTTTAAATTTCAAGTTTTAGACTCCTAATAAGTTGTATATGGCATGTGCCTTGGAAAATACTTTATTGATTCCATGCATTCCATCAACGTCTAGAGAAACGAATTGCAGAAAATTCGATAACATGTATCAGTTCATGTGAATCTAAATTGAAGTTATCAACTTTGTTGTATACTTCTTGATGAGTTTACTTTCTTCTATCAAATTTTTGTCAACCTCGAGTATATTTCAGTTAGGCCTACCACATATTGCTAAGTCTGATACTCACTTTATAAGAGCTGTTGTACTCCATGGCTCTGTTTTGCTTCCGAAATTCTTCCTTTACTTTATATAGAACCTTTTATCTGAAACCTCTTATCCAAAAATTGATTTGCTGACGACTTTAGTCTCAGTTTTTCATGTTCGTTTTCAACTTCATGTTTCTGCTTTTCGGATGTGGAACTGAAACGGTTGCGTACGACTTACTCATTGAATTCTGACTTTCAGTCTTCTTATTTACATTGGGGAGCACACGTTTGGTGTGTCTGCATCCAATGGAGGCATGTTATCTACGGTTGTACTCTTGGCAGATCCAATTGTTGATTGAAGCCCTATCTCAGGATGCTGGCAGACCTTTCAACAATTCAGGCCATGAGAAAGCTGTCTGAGATCCTTGCCTAGCAAGTTCATCGGCGATTTCATTTCCAGTTATGCCGTGATGGCCTGGAACTTAAATGCGACTCAAGGAATTTAATCTTCCGACCGCAGTCAGAGAGCTCTTGCATTCCTGTATCACTTTCGAAGTAGTAGAGGGTTGAGAAGGGCCTGAAGCACTGCTTGGCTGTCGTTGAAAACACAGATACTTCTCCCCGATCAGCCATTGTACGCAACGTGGTTTAAAGCCATTAGGATAGCATGCGCTCCCTCTTGGTAAACGGATGCGTATATGTTCCTAAAGAGGCGTGCAGTCGTATGTCGTCGTTCTCTACATAGGTGCCAGACCCCTCGTAGGTCTTGGAACCATCTGTGAACATTTGATAACAGTTCCTTCCAGGCTCAGATTCTGGGCCGAACCAGTCCTGAACTGAAGGAAAGTTGACGGAATATTTTTTACGCAGTTTGAGTATTGGGATCATCGTGTCTAACGGTTTATCCTTCGGTGATATAGTTAAGTACCAGAGACTCGCATATTATAGCCGCTCAACCCGAGATAACAATGCCCAGAAACACAAGAAAAATAGGCATCGACATCTCATTTCGTATCGTTTCCTTATTTCCAAACACCCTCACTGCGTCACAATCCCTTGAAAAGCGTTTGAAATATAAAAAAGAAGTCATCAACTGTGTGTAAAGCATTCAAATCATCAGAACTTGGCCTTAATTCAACAGCTTCCAGAAATCTCCTTTGGCACAGTCTATTACCTCCTAACCTTTACAACACCCTAACATTCACTTGGTCCTAAAATGCACTTTTATCAGTGTGGCACTTGAATAAAATTGATGGGGCTTCGCTTCCACACACCTAGCTTAGGGCTATTCTCCAAGCAGATGATTCAATTTTAATTAGAGGATGATTATAGATGTATGCAACTCGATACTCAACGATGCGATGGCATCCACCAAAATGCCCGATGGCAAATAAGCATTTGAGAAAGTGCTCTCTCATCGACGCAGGAATTCCTATGTACGAAACAAGTGGAACCTGTTTGCAAGGTCTAATCAAATATATAATTTTTAATTAGATAGTAATACATTTTCGCTCGTCCTAAGGTAGGTATAACATCTCAAACACACCACAACACAGTTGTCTTTAAGTAGGAGACGATTAATGAATATATTCAGTCGCTGTGACAGGTTCCTAGACGCAGATTCCACTGCAACAAATATAAACACCACAAGAAGGGAGGGTAGTCTTGGCTGCCTACATACGGCATACTATCTGGAATGGATGGCCAAGTCAAGGGAAACCCTCAAGCGTTTTACAATATTTTCGCCAGACTGGAAACGGATGACAGAGTATTAATTATTGGCTCCTTCACCCGAGGGTTGATATTTATCGTCGATAATATTTCAGTTGGAGCATATGAGTATGCTTGTTGCCCGTTGCCCGTTCTCGCCGAGACAATGTGGATGCATGAATGAATTTTAATTGCATGTTGGATTTTGCGGAGTATAGAGAGCCCACAAGGAGTCATTGACAAGATCAAGCAACGAATGCGAATTAAGTTGCAAACATTAATCATAGTAGGTAATAAGTCAACAGGAATAACGTGATCTAGAATGTTGGAAACATTGTTAGGTACGTTGAAAAGGGGAAATGACTTAGGGCAAAGAGGGGCTTTTAGTTTCCTAAAGATTTAACAATTGCGTTGAATTTAGAGAGCTTTTGGAATTTTGGTATGGCATTCAATTCAAAAACAGCACTGGACCGACTAAATATAGCCTTTCAACTTAAAAGACGCATGCCAACGATTCCGTGTCCCGTCTAACTGACCATTCATGGTCAAAATAACTTTATCTTTATTTGAGCTTAAAATTAAAGGCTAGATGACACCATTTAAGACAAGCTAGCTGCTTCTATTCTTCTTTCATTGTCAATTAAATCTTCTCCTTCGACTTCTAAGAGAGTCCCTATATTTTTCGTCAACAATCTGATTAGTTTCCATGTTGTTCTAGGACTGAAAAGTCTGTCATCGACTAAATAATGGATTTTTAACGGGTCTAAAAAAACAAAGAACTTTCAATCGGTATTATTAAATATGCGAGTATCTTACGGCAAAATGCTCATCCTGACGTTAAATTTCCTTGTCTACCATCTTTGAAAAAACAAATACGAGTAGATCAGAATTCTTAAACCAATATCAAAATAGAAATCTTTCAAAAGTGTTTTCAGAAAAGTGCGTACCAATGACATTGTCAAATGAAGGCTGTCAAATGAAGGCAGACCGGTGTCAGCAGAGCATTAGCGACTTTCAAAAAATCTTGATGAGCTTAACGATACCGAGGGCTTGCCCAAGTTCATACTTCTTCTGTCAATGAAACAACGGCAAACTTTGACTTTAAAGTACTTTTGTATTGTGTTTCTATGCGGTTACACTTCAGACATTTAAAAAGAAGAGATTGAGTTGCAAAGTTCTTTTTTAAGAACCAAACTACATTAACACTTGTCGTTATTCCTAGCCTGAAGAAGTCTCCTACAATAATCGATATTCCTAATAGCCCCAATAGAAATGAATTTAGGCCAATTTCAACTGTACCATTCTTTTTGAAAGTGTTTGAATAACTCTACAGAAGCAAGTTAAAATCCTTCTACGAACACAAAATATCCTTTCGTTAACGCAATCCGGTTTCTGACAGGTGCAAAACCTAGTTTCTTTAATGTTTTTTTTTTTGCGTTTTTTTATTAAAACATATTCAAACTATTGAAAAATAGGGCAAACCTTAACAGGTTGGTTTTTTGGATTTCTGTATCTAAAAACAATCTTTTTTTTCTTTTAAATTTGTTTTTGTCACTGTGCGATTTCTATACCTAAGCGTTTCTTACTAAAACTGTGTCATCAACTTCAACCGCTTTTTCTGCGTTGAAAGAACAAAACAATCACCAGTTGACCTGAGAAGAAATGTCTATCTTAATCTTCAAATAAAAATTGGCAATCGGGAATGGCTATGTGAAAGGTCGATTTCGGCGCCGACTATAATGAGACAGTTAACGATATAAACTAATAAATTGTGTTTGACGTATTGGGGGATGTTGTCGAATGTCTATCGATAGACAATATTATGGACACTAGCAAGTCACGTCATACCGTACAGAGTTTCTCAATTTTTTAGGATTATTAGAAGTGGCAGCAAGTTGGTGTTCCAGTGCCAATAATAAGTAAACCAGAATTGAACACAGCTACAAATTACACATCTGGGATGCGGCACTATAAAAGTTTTAATAACGACTGGAACGGCAAAAGAAGAATACCTATTGACTCCCCGTTTTCCTTTAATTTCCACTGATTTGTCATTACAAATAAGACTCAGGCACTTAAATTTTCAGGTGCTCATTTAGAAAAATAAAATTCTTATGGCAACTCTATGTGGCACGCTCACGTGTATCAAACCTGCAAAACCTTTATATTTTGCAAAACTTTGGTAAAAATAAGATGCAAAAATGTACTTTAATCAAATAATATAACAATTGTAATTTAAATGCATGAGTGTGTTTTATTTCCAAGTTAAATAGCCAAAAAGTTAAAAATGCAACTGAAATTCACTATTCCACGCGGGTGAAATCGCGGACACAGCTAATTATAGAATAATTCATAAAGTTTTCATTGCACTCAGAGAAAAAAACCATATTTTGAATAAGAATTCCCATTGTTTCAATGAATTTTTACGATTAAAATTGGTCAATAGGACACAGACCATTACCGTAACAGTTTTGGAACTATTATTATAATGGTACGTCTGTATTATTGTTTTAAAAGTTAAATAGTTTTGAAATAATAGTCTCTCTTATTAATAATCAATGGTTGGTACTATAACAGACTAAAATTAATAAGCAATGTCCTATTGAAAATTAATCTGGTAATACTATTGATTCAACAGTGGAATACCATTGCTTAGTTTCGAAATTCGAACTCGAATGTATATATTGGTAAACGGATGTTTAGTGTTGTACTATTGCTTTAATAGTATAATCTTACAATTTCTATGGTATGTTTTTCAAAAGTGTATAGTAAGCATTATTGTTTCAATGCGATACCTATTAATTCAATGGTATATAAACTATTAAGATCTTATGGTAAATCGCCTTTAAATAATAGGAAAACCGTATTAAAACAAAAATGTAGTACAATTAAAACAAAAGTGTTGTACTATTGTTCGTACTATTGTTTTAAAAGTGATGCACCATTATTTTAATCGTCAAGTACTAGTATTTTAGTAGTGTAATACTATTATTTTAATGGTGTAGTACTATTGTTTCAATAGTGTTGTAATATTATTTCAATAGTGCAGCACTTTTGTTTCAAAAAGGTAGTACTATTGATTGAATAGTGTAGTACTATTGTTTTAAAAGTGTTGTACCATTGTTTTAATAGTCAAGTACCAGTGTTTTAATAGTGTTATAATATTATTTCAATAGTGTAGTACTTTTGTTTCAAAAGGATAGTACTATTGATTTTAGACTGTAATACTATTATTTTAATAGTGTAGTACTATTGTTTCAAGAGTGTAGTACTATTATTTCAATAGTGCAGCACTTTTGTTTCAAAAGTCTAGTACTATTGATTGAATAGTGTAGTACTATTGTTTTATAAGTGTTGTACCATTGTTTTAATAGTCAAGTACCAGTGTTTTAATAGTGTTATACTATAATTTTAATAGTGTAGTATTATTATTTCAATAGTGTAGCACTTTTGTTTCAAAAGTGTGGTACTATTGATTTTATAGTGTAGTACTAATTTTTTAATAGGGTTGCACTATTGTTTTAATAGTTAAGTACTTTTGCTTTAATAGTATTATGTTATGACTTTCATAGTATACATTTTTCAGAATTAATGCCACGCATTATTGTTTTAATGTGATATCTATATAAATTTAATAGTAACAACATACGCTTTGCGTTTTATGAGCTATGTACTATTAAATTGGTAGATATGATATTAAAAAAACAATACGTACCACTATGTTCCAAAAATAAAAAGCTGAAAAGGTAAAGCATTATTGCAGATTAGATCCAAGTTCTTTTGAAAATATACTCACTTTTACATTATACTCAGTGATAGTTATCCATAACCTGTTTAAATAAAAATCTACAAAAAAAATTGTAGGTCCCCTCCATTCCCTCACAAGGCATGGTTGTGAGAAATGCGCTAGGCCCAGGGGCTCCACGCTCTGTTGCGCCACCCTATTTATTTATTTTTATTTACAAAAAAAATTAAAACAAGTATTCAAGTAACATTTTACAATTTTACTTTAACATTTATTTAAACTTTTTAAAATATTTTACAATTTATATTTTCTCTTAAGTTTAAGTGTTTTAAATATGTAGGTTTTATTTAACAAAAAACTTAACTAAACATAATTTCTGTAATAAAGATACAAATTTAAAGTTATGAGTTTAAAATAATTTTGTATGTTGAGATACCTATTTTTATGTTAAGCAAATGTTTTTAAATTTTTTTTACCCGAAACACCTTTAATCCATTGTGTAAATAATGAATGTGAATTGGCGGGCTGTCAAGATCATTAACTGAGTGCAAGGAAAAAGTTTTTTGGTGGTTGTCTATAACAAATGCCTGCAGATGTTCATTGAAATATTTTACGTTCCACTCTTCACAAAGAAAATAAAACTTTGATTCAAGTATACAAATTTCTTGAATTTCAAAAAGCAATAAAGATTCTTCAGCTTTAGTAAAAAAGAAATGTTTTTTGTATAGTTTTCCCTTAAAAATCAATTTTAGTATGCAATTCACGTCATAAAGAGCTAGGCTAGTTTTGCCATAGTTAATGTTCTTATAGAGGAGATCTAAGTTACACGTATAAATTGACTTCTCATCAAAAATAAAATCGCTATCAAAAAAACTTTGTTTAACAAGCGTGTCAGAAAATTTTAGTCCGGCTTTAAAAGCAAGAGTATATGAAATATTGATCCTTGAGTTTGTAGCTTTTGCAGCCTGCTTGTTTTGTCTATGTAAAGCTTCAAAACGCATGCACCACAAGATTCTCAATGGTCCGCACTTTCGAATTGCAGACGGATAATGCACCAAAAAGTGAAACTTAGGTTTCAGTGGTTCTTTGAATATCTTAATGTACATAGAGTTATGTTTGGTAATTAAGTTTTCCAAGGAATTCAGTTGTGATTCATTTATTTTTGTTAAGAGTATTAAATCAATTATTTTAACCAGTGTTAAAAGAAGTTCCCATATCTTATTATTGGCTGGTACAAGATCTCCAATCATCAAAGGCAAAAAATGTATAAAAGTCATTGTTTCGCGAGCAGTCATTTTTAAATTGTTAACTCTTAACAACGACAGTACAAATGGAGGCGAAATGTTACCTATTTCCGTTTCTCCATAGTTAAACAACTGCTTACGATTGTTAAGGTCCTCAATAGAAAAAAATTTAGCGCAATCGATAAAGTGCACTAAGATTTTTGATATATCATACCGGCAAACGCCTTCGAAAATATCATGCATGATATCAAAGTAAAAATTTTGCGTCACATGAAAGGACTTAATTTCGTTAAAAACGCAATTTTCTTTAATACCAGTTAATTTGTCGTTCTTTATTTCAAGATCAGCTAGATAATTATCAAGATTACGTAGGTATGAAGCATGCTCAACTACGTCAGATTGCATATCACTTTTGCTTCTTTTGCAGGCTCTACAATAAAAGTTTGAATTAAAGCTGCTTGAAAATCCTAAATAAGTGTTGAGACCTAGGTTATCCCCGACAACAAATGCTAAGATAAAATATATGTGGTACCTCTTATTATTTACATTTATCTCCAAACCAACACTTCAAGAGTTTTTATACGATCAACAAATGGTTTCATTGAAAAAGAATTACCAAACGATGACCTATCTTTTGTTTTGAAAAAACCGGCAACAAAAATGTTTCTCAACTTTGATAGATGATGCTTAGGAATGGTTGGAAAAGTATAGTAAACACCACAGATCGATTGATCTTTTGCGTGTGAACCGAGAGGATTGTCTATACAAAAATCATCAAAAAATAAAATAAAAGGTAGTGTTAATTTATTTTCAAAACTCTCTGTCTTTTCCTTCCAAACTTGTCCATTTATTAAGCTGTTGTAGAAACCAGGTGCACAACTATTTAGCATGTTTGTGTTCTTAAATGTTTCATATAAAACATTTTTAGATTGAAAGAATTGTTGAATTTGAAATTCTAAAGGCATGATTACTCCTGTAACCTTATTAGTATCTAATGTGGGGGCATTGTTAACAATTACTTCACATACTTCTTCATTTATGGTGTAATACATAGGTTTCTTAAAGAAACCTTTCCTTTCTAATTCTTGTATTAATTTATATTCTGTATTGATAGACTTGAAAGGAAGCAAAAACTGATCTAGTAAATGAATAGCAGTAGCCCTATTTGTTTCAGTTTCAATAAAGGGGAGAATTTTCAAAACAATAGCTTTTGAAAGGGGGTCAATGACATGCATTTGAACTTGATTGATAATATCTGAAACGTTTTTTCTATTGAAATTATCATTTTTGTGTAAAGATAGGGCAAAAGTAAGTCCAGCTAAATCAACTGCGAAGTCATCAGAGCTTGTTGTAAGCTTAGATAGTATATTCTGCGTACATGTTTGATCAAGAGATTCTGAAATATAAGAAGGACAAGAACTTGAACTCGGATTACTTTCGTGCGGAATTAATTCACTTTGAACTCTTTCGTTAGAAATGGGATTTGTTTTTGGTTTATAAATTTTATTTTCGTGAACTCTTTGTAAGTGGCGTTTAAACGTGTAAATATTTTGAAATTTTTGAAAGCAATCTTTTTCTAAACATAAAAAAAAATCCAAACCTTTCAAGATGTGATCGGATTTCAAATGAGATATTAGACTTTCAGACGAAAAATTATTTCTAACACACAAAAAACATTTCATTTTGACTTTAAGTATAGGTAATCAATTTAGTATATAGATGATTAATTTTTTATTCACGCAATGAATTTATGAGGCTATTTATGTTAGGGTTTGGTTGACGAGCAAAATTGTAGAAGAAGCTTTCAATAAAAAGGTAAAAATTTTTACCCTCTTTTGGGTATTTGAAGTTCATAACGTGGTAAAGCTTAAAAGTTATGTCTAAACATTTTAGTAAATTTGAAAATTTATACAAAATACCATCATAAAAGGTGTAAAACGTTTCTAAATTTTGCTTATCTTTACCTATTGTAATTATTAATGGCTGCAGTGTAAGTCCCTTTGTTGAATATTTTTCCCTCAACGATTCTACCCTCTCTTTGTATTCCGACACTGATGAACAGCAAAGAAAACAGGAATCCTGGGCATCTTTAATTGATGGCTTCCATTTAGATTTTTTTGCATCCTTTCTTCCAATTGATATGACTGATGGCTTCAAGACAGCATGAAGAGAGGATAGAATTAAAAAATCGCGTGAATCTGAAAAAATAATAACATATTGAAATCGTATTAATTAACTTATTAAATTATTTTGTGTACAAATGTTTCCAAACATTTCCAAAAAAAGGACTTTTGTTGAGAAAATCTATCCGCAGTGGACTGTATCTGAAGTGGAAATTGATTCTCCATGTAATGCAAATAAAACTGGTTGGAATTTCATTTGGAATTGCACTTGCCTTGTAGACCAGTGCGAAAAGTTTTTCTGCTTTATATTTATAGATAAAAACATAATACGTAAATAAATAAAATTTTTATCTTACTTGTGTCAGTATCTTGAAGTTGTTTCAGTAAGTCCAATGAGGCCTTGTGTTTAATTTGCTTTTGCAAAATAGGTATAATTTTTTGAACGAATGCTGGCCAAAGTTGGAAAAGGTTGGATTTATTCGTTGGCTTTAATTTTTCGTAGTCGAGTTCAACCTGCAATTATTAATTTTAAGAATGTTAAAATTAACTGGATCAATGTTTCATATGTCTTTTTTAAGGAATACATAATATAAAAATACATAAATATGTTACAACTGACTGATTGTAACCTTTTTTAAGTAAAATAAAAAAAAGAGATGTCATATTGACTTACAAGCGTATGCCCAAGAGAATGCTTAAACAGTGGCCATTTTGTTAGGACATTTAACCCCTCAGTTTTTATATCCAAGCTCCGCTTTTGGAATACTGTAGTCCATTTTGTCTGAACTTCGGACCATGGCTCATTATTGTGCGTCAGCCAAATAATGGTTTGCTCAGCTTCTTCGGAGTTAACTTCAGCTAATAACTCATCATTTGGGGGATCACATACGAAAGTTTCTATAGGAATAAACAGAATTACAAAAAAAAAGTTAAAACCGATTTTGTTTTTTACCTTCGTCCTCGATGCCCTCGGTTATTAGTTGTCTTTTTAAACTTCTCAATTTTATCCGCGCATTAACGGCCTTATCGTGAAGCTTACCGGTTGGATTAAGCCCACGACCTCTTTTGTGCAGATAATATTCCTTTAGCAAAATGAAAATATGAAATTAAATGAATTGAAATGACCGATGATCATGTAAAGTTCTGTACTTTTTTAGTTTGTGTTAGTTTAAAGTAAAAAAACTCACTTTGCTTTCAGATGGAAAAAGACAATGAATAGCATTTGTGGCTTTTTCAATATCTCGCATTGTCATCCCTTTCTTGCTAAATAAATAGCTCTCAACAATAATGGATATTAAAAGTTGTTTATTTGTTTCATCTAAGTTTTTTTTTTGTTCGTAGTATTCCAACACGCCCTGTCCCTTTTCTGTTTTTCTTAGTAAATTTTCGAGGGTGATACCATTGACAATGCTTGTCTCATCACCAAGAGAAGCATGTGAAGATGTGGGTGAACTTATGTTACTGTATCCCCCACTTGTATGTGGAGTAGGAGTACTGATAGAACAATTATTTTCGATCCAATCTCTACAGGCCTCTGAAACGTTCTTCGGCAACTTATAGTAAAAAAAACAATAAAAATGAAAAAACAAAATTAAGGATTGAAAGGACTATTGAACTTTAAAGTTTAAATAACCTACATTTTTTCTCCACACGTTTAAATGAAATTTGAATTTTGCTCTTGTACCCAAAAGGGGAGCAGGAAATAGCTCATTTATTTCTGACTCAGTTGCAACCATAAGGCTTTCAATATCAAACCCATTATCTATAAAAATATATTTAAGAACAATATTGTTTGCTTTATAATTATGATATGTATATCGTCATACCAATCACACGCTTGTACACCATTTCCTCAAATCCGAATTGCTTGCAAATTAAACTTTTGATCTCGTTTTGATCTTCGACATTCTCAACCAATACGGCCATTGATTCCGCGAAGGTTGGAATTTCTTCTGAATTTTCATTGCTTAAATAAGTTTGATCCTCAATGATAAGATCCTGAGCAGCAAGCTCTATTACATCTCCGATATTACATTTATCCATGACTGTTTGTGATAAAATGCATTTCAAATAGTGCCACACGTTTTAAACATACATTTGGAAAGATACATAAGCAAAGCTTGTTGCAACTAAATATTTTTTTAATAAATGAAATCAATGTGCCTGTCAAGAGGGTAAGATTTTTGACTAAAAACAGTTCAAATCATATTCCTAGCACAAACAGTTTAGGAATGGCAGCACTTCCAACATTTTCAAAAAAATGATTTTTTCAAAACCTTCAAAGTTTTTGATTTTACGGGATATTGATTCTGCCATTTTTGCTAGGAATATTATTCAAACTGTTTTTAGTAATAAATAATATCTTCTTCACAAGCACATTTATCAATTAAAAAAAATTAATTAAACTTTTTTGTTAAAATGAAGTGAATCAAAGTTTCATTGAAAAAACCCAATTTTGAGGGACATTGACTTGCTGCCATTACCTTACTATTTTAATGGGACATACTATTAATTGGAATAAAGTAATGGTATACATACCATAAATTTCGTAAATAACTGTGCCCTTTAATGGGATATACTATTATCGTTTTGAGGTAATGGGATAAATACTATTAAAATTTAACGGGACTTTTAGAGAATGGCTTTATCTGAATTTGATTTTAGAGAACTTGAAAAATGTTAATAAAACACTCAATGAAACACATTTATTATCAAGATAAATTATATAGAAAATACCTGAGTTCAATAGTTTTCAATTTCGTTTGTTTTTTGTCTTTTTTACTAATTTTTTGAACAAATATTTTATTTCACTATTAGCAGCACAACTAAACGACAACTACCTATATAATGGCAACGACTGTAATGGCAAAATATTTTCCATCCTAAATTAGCGAAACCTTACTATTTCAATGGGATATACTATTAATTGGAATAAAGTAATGGGATACATACCATAAATTTCGTAAAGAACTGTGCCCCTTAATGGGATATACTATTATCGCTTTGAGGTAATGGGATAAATACTATTAAAATTTAACGGGACTTCTAGAGAATGGCTTTATCTGAATTTGATTTTAGAAAATTCGAAAAATGGTTGTTAAATTGTTAAATAACTCGCTTATTTTAATGTTTCGACAAAAAACTTATATAATGAAAGTTGTTCAAAATTTAATTTGCTATAACTTTTTTGCCTACGATTGTTATTTTTTGACTTAAGTCTCTAAAACAAGTTTACTATCGTATCATTTGGCCTAGTAAGAATAAATACAAAGTTGTAGGAAATTACATTTCAAACAACCAATTTTTGTATGTACATTTTTAGAGGTAGGGGTCTTAACTTTGCGAAATTATTTTATTTATGCGGGTAAGGAGAGCCCTTAGAAAAAAATTAAATATTGTTCATTTTGATCATTTTAAAGGTTTTGAATAAAATGAAAATTTGCTTTTAAAACTATCCGTTGAATTAAATATTAATGATATTAGTTATTATAATAATACAAACATTATATACGTACCTGTTTGTTTCATACGCAAAATATACGGCATTGCATCACTTTTCACTTTCACAGAATTTAAAATTTACTTTTTAACAAAATTAATGCACCCATGGCAAAAAATTTCTGATTTGACAAATCAAGCTCAACCAAATCAAGTCAATTGAGTTTTCATATTTTATTTTCAACTATTTTGCATTTTTTAAAACCAAAATTACAAAAAGCATCAATTTTGAATTAATAAAGGATAGTGTATTATTACACGAAACTTAACTGTGAAGCCAAAAAACTTGTAAGCTCAATGTTATCTTGTGTTTTTTCAAAATTTCACGCAGCACTGCATTTTTTTTACATTTATTTTCATAGAATCTTTTTTTTTTTATCCCAGCGAATTGGCAAACGAAGCTCAAATTGTTTTTTTTGTTCTTCAAGTTTGTGGCTTCACTCACGTACATTATTGTGTATGCCTTTACCTTATGTAGTTTTGAACTAATTATCACGTGGAGAGTATTCCTACTCATACGCCTTATATGTTAAATAAAAGACGAAGGATGTATCGGAAATAAGGTTATTTTTGGAGCAAAAACAAACTATACAACTTGCAATAATGAAAACTCAGTATTTTCTTTTCTTATTTTACAAGAAATATACAGGTCACCCTATTGTTGAACTATTCTAGTTCTACAAGAGCAAAAGGGCATACCTACTATAATTGCTAATAGTTAAAGTTGTTAAATCAATAGTATTTCATATTAAAAAAAAAAAAACTTACTATAAGTGTAGTAGCAATCATATAATTTCAATGATGGAAAGTTATTAAAGTTATAGGATGCGAGAAAATGTAGACAAATCTTCTAATGATAGGGTGAATCTCAAAGAATTCGATAGAAAGCTGAGGGCTGTTTTTGAGTAGGTACAGAAAACAAATAATTCACAGCTATAACCTAAATTTTCTAGTTGAGATTATACACGTGTTTTTTATCTAATAAATAAAAGATAAAGTTAAAAATTCAGCAGTAAAAACAAAAATGCAAAGCTGTCATCTTCAGTGAAGACGAAATCCTTGCTTTCGAAATGATCATCTAAGGAAACATAAAAAAAGTGTTTTTACTGTTGAATTTTTAACTTCATCTTTTATTTAATAAATTGTAGCGTAGTATTTTTAAATTTGAGAAATTATTTTATTTATGCGGATAGGGAAAAAACCTTAGAAAAAAATGAAATATTGTTCATTTTGATCATTTTAAAAGTTTTGAATAAAAATGAAAATTTGCTTTTAAAATTGTACATTAAATTAAATATTTATGATAATAGTTGCTATAACAATATGAATATTATATACGTACCTGTTTGTTTCATACGTAGAATATACAGCGTTGCATCACTTTTTCCTTACACGGAGTTCAAAATTAACTTTTTCGTGGCACATCGTTTTTCAGGGAAAAATAAAATCATAAACTTAAATTTTTTAACCATTTTAATTCAAGTTAAGGAACCGATCTTACGAAAGATTATAAAATATGAACCTTTAAACATGCAAATTCTCTTTTATTTAGCTTTGGGAATTCGTTTTACCATATGGCTATGCTAATCTTTACTTATTTTGTCAGTGAACCTTTATATATATTAAATAGGATACATGAAACTATAAAAACAATACTCCGTGTTCTCGAAAAAAAATTGTAAATAATAAAAGTTTGTCCTTATATATTATCGAAATTATTTGATTTGACTATTCTGTTTTTTAATGGGATAATCTATTAATTTATTTTTGTTTTTTTTATAAGTATTAAATTGCCTACATAAAACTATTCAAGCAATAGTTTGTGTTATTAATTTTTTTGGTCATAATAATAGTATTTCCTATTAAATTAACAATGGGTGTTACATTTCGAGCGATAATTTCGAATATTCGAAAATATTTAAATTGAAGACATTGATCTTATGGGATACACTATTAATTTAATGTTTTGATCTTGTTTCATAACTATTTGATTACATGAGACTATTGAAACAATAGTCCGTATTAATAATATCAATAAGATAAATCTTATTCAATCAATAGTTTTTAATGGTTCAACAAAATGAGTACTTTATCTTGGATAATAGTGTCAACATTATTGAGTTAATAGTCAAATACTATTCAATCCATGAGCCGTCCCATTGAACTAATTCGACAAATTATTAACTATGATGTTCTTTAATGGTATCGAAACTATTAGAAATTTATAGTATTGGACCTTTAACATAAAAGTACGTGGTATTAATTATTAATGGTAGGATATTATTAAATCAGGAGTATTTCCCATTAAATTAATTATATACGTCGTATTAGCATTAATAATTTCAAAACTATTGGATCAATACCCCAAATACCATTGAATTTACCAAGAAACTATTGATTTCATAGTAAAATCTTATTAAAAAGCGTCTTTTTAAATCAATGGTCGTACCATTGAAAGTTTATGGTATTTTTTTCTCTGAGTGTGATACTTCATTCTTCATTGTACATCAATTTTTCAGTTTTCTAAAATAAGTTTGAAGTTGAAACTTGCCACTAGCTCAAGATATTATGTCTTAAGGTGCAAGCAAGAAGGCCATCGGGAAACCCTTTCTTTAAAAACAAAGTAAGTAAAACACCATGATGATCTCAGTACTGCTCTACCGAACGCATGGACCTTATCGAAAGCAGATGAGAAAAACCGAAAAGCCTTTCGTGTAGATAAAGTGCAAATTTTACCAATCAATGTTTGCGTAAATGCTTCATTCGCGTAGATATTTATACCGATGTGCTTTCTATCAAATTTGCATTTTACTCTGTTAAATTTTTTGTACTTGAAACTCCTTACTGACTCCTTTTAAGATCGTCGTACTATTTATTCGATTTCCATTTACCAAAGTCCATATTTAGGCACATTATTACACATTTGTGTATCATATTTGTAAAACCAAAATAAAAACAAAAAAAAAACACCAATATGATCAAAAGAGTCTATTGCATTATATTCGGTGTGTGATTAAAACCACATCCACTTCCTTTCACAAGTGCTTTTGGTTTTGGCAAATCGTTGCCATAAACCACAACCACTTTATCCAACCCGCAGCACAAACCATTCCACCACATTCTTGCTTAAGTTTCTCCCCCTCTTTAAACACTACTGAATGATTTTGAATTAAAAAACAAAAAACAAAAAATGGTAATGAATTCCTTTCTAAAGTCATAAAAAATTATTGCCTCTATTGAAGCCAGTAATGGCCTCATATATACCATTGCTCATCGAAATTCCAGGAAGTCTCGAGGACCTCCAAAATAAATGTTCAATCCGTTGATTACACCTCCATATCTACCGAACGCTGACTGTGTTCATGGGTAAAGTCGTCGTCGGTCGTCATAACCATTTGTTTGGATTATTCTCAACAATAAAAATTAATTTTTAAGTGTCAATACAGAAACGAAAGCCGGTTAAAGTATACATCCCAGAATCAGAAATCCTCTTCTTGTATCCATTTCCAAAGGACACCTCAATTAATTTAATTATCTCGATGCTCAAGAGGCTTTTTTCGTGTGTGTAAATGTCGATATGGAAGGCGAGCATGGGTAAACCAGACAGACTCCAATCTTTTTGGATTCGTATGTGGTGTTTGTTCGGATGATACGAAGTATCTTTTTCATATCGCGTTGACCAAACACTTGACTTATTTTTTTAAGGTGGGAGCAGGTATACGTTCAGACTACAGACAAAGAAGCTACGGAATTAAATAAATATGCCTGTATAATCGAAAATCAGATAAAGTTATGATTAACGATATTGGGGTATCGACGATTTGGGATCTGAGAATGGAAATGATGTGGGAACATGCGACTAGGTACCAGAGATGTCTTTATTGGAGTCTAGGTGCGGATAAGCTATGACAATGACAAAAATTGAAACTTGATGTGAGTTCAAATCAAATAAGGAAAATTGTGGCTTACAGTTTTTCGTCTGCTTTCATCAACATGTTTCTTACACTAGAGTAGCTGAAAAGATCAAAATATGTATACCCCACAGCTCTAAAAAAATTAAAAGGGAACAACTTTTGCCTCAAAACGTTAAAATTTTTTTGAAGAAAAATGGGCACGACTGGGTCGCACGAACTTGCGATTGTGTTCTAAATACGATATCAAAATCTAAGGGCTGTGTAAAAGGTTTTGGTGTTCGCTCTTTATAATATATTTGGTGGTACAGGGTTGCCAACTATACATTAATTAGGAAAATTTCATTAAATCACGAAAAATATTGAAAAAAATTCAATTAAATATTCCAAAGGTCTCAAGCGAAAATCTAAAAACGCCATTCTTTTGCAATTTCTAATACATATAAACGCTAAAAATTTTATCAAAATCGTTGGACCAGTTTTAAAAATAACGGTTTTTTATTTTACATTTTTTTAAAAAAAAAGTTTTGTAAAATTCAAGTATGCAAAATTTAAGATCTTAGCAAAAGTTAACTTGACAAAAAATTTGAGAAAAATCTAAGTTATGGTTTTGAAGTTATTTCAAAAAATCTAAATTTTTTTAAATTTTTTTTAAAAATTTCAAAAATTAAAATTTTTCAAATCTTGCTATGCACTTTTCCTAAAACAACTTAAAACTTCTAAAATATAAAATTTCGTAAGCATCGTGCAAGCCATTAACGAGAAAGCCGGTTTTGAAAAAAAACGGTACTATGGGAGGTACCGTTTTTATACTTTTTCCAAATTTTTTATTAACATCATAAGAATGACAATCAAAAATTAATTCTTCACACAAAATTTTATCAAAATCGTTGGAGCCGCTTTCGAGAAAAGTAAGTATTATCATATCGGTTGTATGGCAGGTACCGTTATTTCAAGACCTAGAGACCCAATTCCAAAAACCCCTCTGTAGACTGCTCCACAGACCCTAACTGCAAATTTTGAAGAAAATCGGTCTATTAGTTCAGGCTGTAGATCCATATACAGACAGACAGACACACAGACAGACAGACAGACAGACAGACAGACAGACAGACAGACAGAATTGCAGGACCCACTTTTTTCGTATTCTCTATCATCGTAATGTCATATTTATCTTTCCCAACTGCTTTCACAAGCTTCGTAAGTTGTAACATATTACTTTCGATATGGTTATCTTCTTTCTGGTCGGTGACGGATTTCTTGGACGCACATAGTAGTATGTTTCTTTTTCGGCCTAGCAGTCTTCTTTAGTTCGAGATAAGCATGGCATGATCTATTTTAATTTTGGTTAAATTTTCGTATTTCAATCCTTCTTTGGCTATCCTTGACTTTTTGGAGCGGTTACATTTTAGGTTCCTTCTTTTTCATTGTAAGACACGATGTTCCTGCATTGGTTCTTACTCTAGAACAGCTCAGGTTTTTGTACCCAAACTCTTGACGATCTCTTTTTGACTAGGTACATTTCTTTTTCTAGTTCCTCGTCGAAACACACTCCAGTATTAAAGGTTTAAATTGCCTGCTTTTCTGACTGGGCTGTTGTAATTGTTGTCACATTTATAAAATGCCTATTCGATGTTCGCGGTATAGTTTTTAAGTGACAATCAAAATACACTCTATTCGAAAAGTGACTGACTAGTGACTACCTCTTATGTATCTATGTGCTTAACCCATCGTTTTAATTAGATGTGAACAGAGTATCTTTATTCCTTTCTACTATTAGTCAATGTTTCGAATCCTTGCAAGGCTCAGAAAATAAGACTATGTTAAGAGTGATTTTTTAAACGCAGTTTTTTGAAAAATGGAATAAAACACTAAAATATATGTTTTTTGAATCGATAAACTACTTTTAAAGATAACTTCATGTAAAAGCTGTCCGTGGCCTCCTTTCAAATTGCCCACTCGGAAGCTCAAATTTTGCGTCATTTTTTCGATTTGACATAAGCCCCACAGAAATAATTGAAAGGCGATAAGTCGGATAATATTGGAAGCCAACTCACAGGCCCATTTCGAGAGGAAAAAATTCATAATTTAAAATGTCTATTGTTTCACGAGCTCAAAAAATTCGCATGTCAACAAATAGCCAGTTCGATATCGTTCGACGTTGACGGTAACGTTTCATCCACAGTCGTCTTTGAAGAAAAGTGGACTGATGAATGATGATGCCACCAGCTCATAAAACACCACAATACTGTCCTTGAGGATTGCATCAGTAGTTCTAGTATGGCATGTTTATGTTTATCAATCCAGATGCGACAGCTTTGCTTATTGAAGAATCCGTTGAGCCAAAAAATAGCCTAATCGTTAAACACAATTTTCGTTGAAACCAGCGGATTTTGAGAGAGCTGTTCTAAGGCTCATTGATATACAATAACTATCTGTTGTGGTATGTCATTCGGCTGCAATTCTTACAGAAGTTGAATTTTATTGGCTTTCAAACCAAAATTGACACTTTAAATTTTCCATGTGGAAAACGCCCAATTGCTGATAACGGCGACAAATTGACACTTCACGATCCTAATAAGCACTGGACTGCAATATTCACTTTTGAACGCACTGTAGGTATGCATGCGAGATAGTTTGAAAATAAATTTGGTGCGAAATTTGGTGACAACAGCACGATTAGCTGATGCTCATTTTTCACAGAGTATGAAATTTGATAGTAAATTTAAACAATTTGCAATCGTTGCTCGTTTGAAAGTCTTTCCATGATTATGATTATGATGATTGGCAAAGCGTATTAAAAACTTTTCACCTTAACAGATGACGTTTGATTGTCAAACTGATCTTAAGGACCAGTAAAATCGGAAACACACAACCCCCAACCTTTTGGGCTTGTCCTTTTGTTCAATTTCTTAGTGAACATAAGCTCCGCTGGTCTCAGTACCCAGCTGAAGTGGTTTGAAAACTGCCTTTGGGTTGGCTCACCAGCAGCTCATTCTCTAATATAAAACATTGTTAGTTGCCTTGCCTTTCTTCTTAAGTCTACCCTTTTAACCCTTTCGGCTACTCACTTCCAAGCACTACGACAATAGGAGCCAATTGCAGTCTAGATGGTCGAGTTGAAGTTAACTTTTTCTCAGTTGCAGCATTTAGTAGCATCCAATGTTTAACACATCAATGATGATCATGATTTTGAAAAAGAGTTGTTTTCAGAAAAACCCACGATAGATGAACACTCCCGAAAACAGTTACTGTGTCCGGTATAAAAGATCCTTACGCCAAAAGTTTCCCTGAAATAGATTCTTAGGGCACGGCCAAATACTGAGCTGCGAAATAAGATCAGAATTGGAAGCTAAGCGTTCGTTGCCATGCCCATAGTTTGCCGAAATGAAACATCACTTCGAACAACCCAAGTATCGGAAAAAATGAGTCAAAAGGATTCCCAAATAAATCAAACTGTTAAAAACTCGCCTGTCCAAAAACCATAAATAAAATGGCTGACTGGTTTAATAAAAGTGCAGTAAGGTTTCTTGAAGATCAAACAACTTTATTATCTCTTCAACATGTGTTGTGTAAATTAAACTTTTTTATGGAAACCTCCAGGGAATAGTTCCACATGGCAATGTGTTGCAACATCTGACAAAGTCATTTGCGGTTTATTACTCTCCCAACAAGTTTCTTTCTTTTCCACTTTCCACGCCTACAAATTCTGCACTTATAATCGCATGAAACATCACACCTTCTGTATCTTCCCACTTCTTCACACACAAAACCAAAAGTACTTCACACAAAAATCATTCGAATTTGAACCAGCACCCACGTTTTCGAGCACTCAAGAACCATATTTTCTACAAATATCTATTCTTTCCCAAAGTATTGAGATCATTTCTTGTTAACTGCTTTGAAGGAGAAGATATCCGTCATTCGTTCGACTTCACGCCTGATCAATGTGGTCAAGGATCAAGCAATGACCACGATGAGTGTATCAAAATAGTACATGCCGTGGTAAACCTGTTCCGTCGGCATTCTCTCATCTTGCAGCGGCATGTCTTTTAAAAAAAAAGACACGTTAGCGTCAAGGACTCACCCCTAATGAATGTAAAACGAATGAAAATTTAACGAGGTCATAACTGATCATAGGTTATTTCCTTCGTTTTAGTTTTCTTTTTAGTTTTCCCAGACCTCCATGGTAGCTCGTCCCGCTTAATTTAGTTTATGGTGTGAACATAAAAAAGTGAAACAAACGCCACACCGACAAAAAATAACTCATTTATTCGACGGCAATTAAAGATGCTCGACGATCAAACGGTGCTAGTGATGAGGTCCTTTTTCACGCCTCTGTGTATGAACAATGAGGGAACCGACAAGTCAACTCCCTGGGTTACTTTTGTATGGGATTGATTGGGAGTAAAACTGCTGATTTCGTTGCTCCCGATTCGATTCAGATGTGCGTGAAGAATTTGAAAAAGTTGCCTCCTTGGCCTGTGATCCTGGAAAGGCAATTATTTAGGGAGTTGTACATGGAGAAGTAGAAGTGTGTACGTAAAAGCAGTATGCGCATGCACATGGCTGTCGATGATTTGTGCGATCTCATCGGGTTGGTAAAAGGCTTCGCAATTGAGCCGCCAGCGTCATGCCAAAAGGAAATTAATGGCAAACAGCAACATTTAACGTTGAATTTAGCTAGCGAATGTTTTGCTCATCAAAGCGTTTCGAATTGTCTGAAATTGGATCGAAATGATCTTTGGCATATGGAGTTTGCAGACACACGTAATATGATGTCTGATATTAGGGTTATTTGTGAGCATAAAAAAGGAAATTGCTGAGAATGCAACTTGCTGTACTTTGGTTTACTGAACTTCGAAGAACCTTTGGTTTGGATTGAAACATAGCATCATCTACCTTATGGAATGTTCTTAAGCATCAAAGGGCACGAAATATTCTCGCTGCTTTATAACTCACTGCTGAGTAAACAGAACTAAATTCGTCTCAATGTCAGGAAACACAAACAACTGCACCGCCACTAATCGAAAACTGTCAACACATCACGGTAACAAATAAAACCACAGGGTTTATTACCTAAACACAAAGCTTTTTTCAGTAAACGCTGCTCACACTAAAGCAATAATACAAAATAAAATCAATAAGATCGAATCCCACACCATGCTTCCAAAAAGTGGTCGTCTGACACATTAGACGAAACAAGTTAATGGTCTCTAACCTTGACTCAACTTTTTTTTTTGGGATTTTTGTTTTGTTTTTCTAATAATCAAATATTTTAATATCCGATTGCTTGAGAGCAGAGTTGTTCCGTGGGAATTATACAAAATTAATAAACAAAAATTCGAATGCAAACGATGGAGTCAACAAAACATTTTATAGCTTTTCGTTTGTTATTTGGATATTTTCACATCACATATCGAAAATTAATTATATTTTTATGGAGACAATTAAAAGCATGAACTTAATTGACTGACTAGAATCTATGCTTAGCCACCTGTCGATGTGTAATCGGCTTATGAATTGCCTGACACATGTATTTACACTGTCCACTCAAATGACGTCCAGACTTTTTTATATCACAGTAGACAAAAACAAAAATTAATTTTCCATTCTGGATTCGAATTGGTCTTAAAAAGGTGGCAAGGTTGTTGTTTCAATATAAAATATAGAACACTCACAGAATTTAATGGTTTTGTTTTGGATGGATATTGAAATGATATTTTTGGGTACATGTCAAGCCTAAAATGGTATGCTAACTTATTTTGATCTTTGGTTGGCCAGTAATAAATTGTCAACTATGTCGATATAAAAATTTACATTTAAGTTGAAGAAAATGTTCTCGAGTGAGAAACAATCGAGTGAGAAACTCGATGGTAGGTAGGTACTCACTAATAAATTAAGTTTTTGGAGCATCAAAGAATGCGATAGAGGCTCATTTTTGTGGAAAGAGATAAAGTTTCAATTGAAATGAAAGTTGCTAGACGACTGTTTTCGGTCGGCTTTTACTATGTATACATGTACAAGTACATATATAGAATGCCCCAACAGAGCGACCAGCTACGGAACCTATCGCATTTCTCACAGCCATGCCTTGTGAAGGAATGGAGGGGACCTACAATTTTCTGCCGATTTGATTTGAACCACGAACCTCCCGGTTTACAGGCAGACATGTTCACCATAACGATACGGTCACCACGCAAAACTTCAAATATGAAGTCACTTGTAGGATTATGTCCGTTACATTTGTAGACGAACAAGCAAACTTATAACTTTGTGTTGTAAAAAAATTGTTCATTTGTCATATGTTACCTACTTGTATTACAAGTGTTTGTACTTTTGTATTACAGTCCCCTAATCACTCGGATTGTGTATCATGTTCCTTGATAAGCCTTAACAAGGAACCTAGGTACCCACATTGACCTCAGAATGCGTAGATAAGGCTTCCGATTTCTTGTTGTTCAACAAAGCTCAGGTTACCTCAGGCTCAACGCATTTCAAAGATCTATAAACTTCACGCCGATGCCAATAATGGCTGAGAAAACGTTTTTCAAGGCGGGTTATGTCCGAATTCCTCGCAAATGGCAATAGGCCGTAGTGAAAATTATTTTTTTTAGGTGCGAACCTTGAACAGCAACGTAATGGGTAGACATGCTTATCATTACCCGAACACAAGGCTATACTTCTTCACCAGAATAGAACAAAAACATTTCGTTCCGTAAGTTTGATAAAACTCTTTGTTGGTAAAAGGAATTGATAAAATAAAAGCCGTTTCCTTTTTTCGCACGCTTAGCCCAAAAAAGATGTGCATAGAAAAATCATCAAATAATTCGGTGCCACTGTCTCATGAGGCATTAGTTGTGCAGCTTGACAGGAAGCGTCACTCGTTTGTCCAAAACAAACTACGAACGATACACGAAGGAATAATTTGAACGCTTTATCACCTCTTGAGTGATGTCTTGCCGCTTTCGTTGCCTTACCTAACGTAAACTTACCATACCTACAGTAATTGTAAATGCCCGAAACATTTTAATATTTTAGATACCAAATATGTTAGGTTAGGTTAGGTTTAAATGGCTGTCAGGAAAACAAACTGACACACTTAGACCAAAATAAGGTCCATTGTGATACCATAAAACAATGCGAGTAAGTATCTCACTTAAAAAAAAAAAACCATTTAGAGCTTTTAATAAAGCGAAGGAGATGCAGGGGATCTGTGTTCGCCAGATCGCTTGGATCATCAAGAAAATATTTTACTAGATGCTGTTTTTGTTTAAAAGAGAGTGCAGGACATGAGCAGAGGAGGTGTGGGATTGTCTCCTCCTCCTCCTCCTCATCTTAAGCAACTTCTGCAGAAGTCATTTGAGGGAACGCCAAGCCTTATGGCGTAATCCAAATATGTTAGCTGTATTGTTTTCAAGGGGATGAATTTAGAACGAATTTCTAACACATTACTTCCACCACGTTCTTCAAGCACTGGCAGAGATTGCTCTTAAGAAAGTATAAAGTCTCACTTGCGTTACAAAAAAGAATATTATGCGCTTAGCTCATGATTGAAAATGTGCTTCACTTTTAGTTGCATATCAGTTTCATCAGAGTTGCTGGCCAGTTTCACCAGAGTTTTTTAAGAATATAAACTAAAGATGAAACTAAAACAGTTCATTGACTTCCACGCATATTACAAAACCAGTTAGTGAGTTAAAACAAGAAAAAAACAAAAAAACAAGAAAAAAAGATTTGCAACTAATAAATAACTCAAATAAACTAAACTTTGGCTACTTCACTGTAACTAAACAAGTGAACAGTGACTAAAAAGTGCTTTCGCAGTAAAAAACTTTTTTTTATCTGCTAAACGATCAAATCTATTTTTGAGTTTCGAATATGGTTTCTTTTTAGTCAAAAAACTGTCACTAAATGGTTTCAATCGCTTCAGTTGCTGACCTATCAATAGAAAAACTTAATTGCACTCCCCTAAGAAAGGATCAAGCATATTTTGCTGCAAAGGGTTTCATCTTCCGGAAGCCACACATATTGACAATGTTTTCTTCTCCACTATAAATGACTAAGTACGCTGTTTTTGTTGGGCGGTAAAGATACCTTAAACGACGTTTCTTTGAAGCCCACATACAAGGTCGGTTCTTTCATATCAGACTGATAAGGCATCTTACATAACTTTGAGACTTATTTTAAGCCCATTATAAGCCAAGATGAAGAATTAGAATCAAACAACAATAATTATAGTAGATTTTTAATGTGCTTAGCTCAAAACCAGTCATACGTTGCCGTCGTAGAATTGCTTGATCTCGTCGGTTTGCCGAGGTTCTAGCCCTTAAAGGCGAAGACAAAATAACCACAAGAAAACCCTTCAGGTAAACATTACTTAATACTTCAGAAACTCAATAGCTTGATAAGCCAATTCATTATCATTCATTAAAATTCGAAATTCAAATTGAAAAAAGAAACGAAATCACTTTAAGAAGATCTAGTTCGTTTTCGGCACATCAAAACAATAGCTGAGCAATTTATGAGAATATAGGCTCGATGGGGGTGCAACCGCAAGCGTCCACTACTCACTCGATTGTCAAAGGATCCGTTGCGTTTTATGGTTGACTCATGAAAAAGGAGGGGGGAAATAGGAATGGTTTAGCAAGTCACGATAGGCTGTGACTAGGTTCGAAAAAATTTTTATTGGAAATGTTTGGCCATAAGATCATAGAAATCCGGAAAGTCTCGTCCTTAGAAAGACCTGGCGATTTATGATCTATTCTTGGTTTGCTCTCTTGGCTTGGAAGTATTAGTGTAGTTGGATTTGAATGAAAACCCAATTTTGGCCAGTTTATCCACTGATTCGTTATCAGTTTTTAACGGTGTCCTGGAATCAAATTATATAGTTACAGTTTTATTTGCGCTGAGCAGCTTCATCAGCTCTCTATCGTTTACGATTACTGATAAGATGCTTGACTCTACTTCTTCGTACATTTTGGAACCTGTCTGCCAAGATGAAGACAAGAGTTAGTCTTACAATCCTGTTTTCCTTCCAGCATTTTCTTGCCGGATTGTCTGTTAGTGCCACTAGGGATGAAATCAGTATACGGTAGAGTGTTTGAATGGCTGCTTTAGTATATAGTTCATATTAAAACTGAGGCTTTAAGGACCTGATTTTCAGTTACTGCTTTTTTTTTGTAGAACACGGAAAGAATTCCGAGATCAGATCAAGGAAAATCAACTGTGAATCACGACTAATGAATCCAGTTTTAGACCTTGGACCAGATATTATCAAATTGCGACTTTTTGTTTGCAATTTGAAAAAAAGAGCGAAATGATGAAATTGACACTCAAAAATCGCATTTCAGAAATTTTAAGTATCAGTTAATATTTTGAAGCAAAAAATATTGTGACTCGCGAATCGCAATTCGAGACCAATTTGCAAAGCAAAAATCTAATAACAACCCCTTTTTCAATTTTTCAATTTGAAGGTAGGTAGTTAAGCATAGGGCGATATGGGACTGGTGAATTGTTTTGTTGTGATTCAGTGTCGGGGTTCATATGAGAAAGAAAACAATACTGGCTTAGGCGCTATGTGGATTTGAACCAGGGGGTCGATTCTGTAACTGTGAAGCTGTGAAGTGATAAAAATTATTTCATTTCAGTCTTCACAGAGATTTTTCATTTTATCACTTCACAAAAAAATCTGATGCGATTCCCGAACTCATAATGATAAATCACTCTGACAGTATGTACTAAAAAGTACTAAATGATAAATGTTGTCATTTTTGCGTCAATTTTAATTTTTATTTGTAAAAAAAAATATTTCAAAACATGTCAGGCATAATTATTCAGTTGGTATTTAACAATAGAGGCCGTAGTGAACAAATGTTATTTCATTACAAAAATGTCTTTTCTTATGAAGAAGCTATTTTTTATATACATACATATATTATTATTTGCCCAGCAAGAAAATGAGGATGTTGCGGCGGTTACTCCGAAATGGACAAAATACATTTGAAAATACAATAGAGGAGCACTTCATTCAGCTGTATCGTTTCTGTTCTCGCCCGTCCGTTTCTGGGAGGTCTTTGATTTTTTCCTTCGCGGTGGTGTCGTGACTTCGAATACTTATTCGTAGAGATTTCATGTTTGTCACAATTTTTTTACTTATAAAACTTAAACAAGATCTTTCAAATACTTCCTCCATTTCGGTCACTCTTTTAAGCCTTGCCCAAACCAATGCGGTGAGTGTGTGCGATGCGATTGCGATAAGTCAAATCCCTATGCCTTAAGTCAAACGTCCATAAGATTACATAGGGATTTGACTTAACGCAATCGCATCGCACGCACTCACCGCGTTGGTTTGTGCAAGGCTTTAAGGTCCCCTCCCCCCCCCCCCCCCCCCCCCCCAAGCTGTTCAACTGAACACTTAGTTCCGTCCACTCGTTTGAACGAAAATGTTAACCGTCAACAGTTATAGGTCTGCAAATGGAATTGTTTTGCATCGTAGGACTATTTTAAATTATCTTAAATTATGTACTTACTTAATCAATTAAAACTGTTTCTGGGTCTTTGAAGCCCTTTGTTATCTATTTTTGAATTTCCATTTTCAAATTTAAACATCACTTACAAATTCATTTGTGATAAATAATTTATCATGTGAAGAGATTTTGACGTTTGTTTTCATTTTTTCACAGAACGAGAATCGCATTCGCTGTGAAGTTGTGATATTTTTTATCACTTCACAGCTTCACAGTTAGAGAATCGACCCCCAGACGTCTTGAAGTTGTGAGTCGGCGATGATAACGTTGAGCTGCGAAGGTAAATAAAAAATGATCGCTTAAAATGTGAGCATAAACAGACAGTTAAAAAGGAGGTATAGTGTTCAAGAGATAAGAGAATTACGACTCATCATTTGTAATTTACTGTACAGGATTTTCGTAGATTACGTTTTTCTGGGGTTAATATCTAGATCATCCTTTAAATTTCCCAATTTGAGTATTTTGAGAAAGCGAATCGCCATACTTATTTTGTAAACCATGATAAATAAATTGTAAAACGAAATTGTGCTCCGGAAGTGTAGTAGATTGCGATTGAAAGCTTGTAAACTACTAAAAAGACGAAATTCTTAAACTACGATACTTGATTGCAAATCACAAATTAAAAAATTTTGTAATTTGAGATGACACTTTGAGTAAATTGCTATTTTTTCAATCAATTTATAATTAAAGCGGTGTAATTTACAAAAAAAAAGGGATTTCGCAAATTACAAACTAGAAATTCGCAATTGGCGATTTTTCAATTCTTTCCGTGAAGTTACGATAAGTCTGCAACCTGACCCAATGTACGCGTTTCGAAAAAAACTTAGAACCATATTGAAATGTATAAAATCAATCGTCTTTCCTTTTTAACGAGACCAATCGGTATGGTGAATTATCAATCGGACCTATTATTACCTACTCCAGTTAAGTTAGTTCTTAACAGGAACTAATGCACTAAATTTGGGTGATAAGAAATGACTATAAGTCCTTTCCATCTAAATATTAAGAGTTCGACCCATAGATTTCAGTACGATGGGGCTTATAATAAAAACTTAGTCGTCATTTTGATTAAAGACTGCAGAAAATGGATGAATGTATCCTTCCGTTATTGATCCAGATCGATCTTGTTTCTTCAAAAAATGATTTTAGATTAATTTGAACTTTACAGATCGTTGAACTGCCTCAAATCAAACAAATAATTTTTAGTTAGATACTGGCGCAGACGCATTTGGTACAATTGTTTTCGACATGAACATCCGTGATTCAATTCTTGACACTGATGTTCTGCTGATGGCAGCCAGGACAACCGTAAAGTATTTGGACTCTGTAATAAATCGACCTGAATCCAATGTAATTTAAGCATGGTACAATAATAGAATTTTCCAACACTACAGTTTTCTAAACCCGTTTTTGGGCTTTACTGCAAATCATGTAACTGTCAAATCAAAAAGGTGAATACGTTAGACGTGCTTCGTTTTTATTTCGTTACTTGAGAGCTGTCTTATGAGAATATTTAATAGAATTACTGAGTGTTGACATACGTTTGCTTTCTCTCCCACTCTGCTCGACAAAAGTTTCTCAAAAAACATCACTTAAATCTTCTGCTTCTGAATCCCTTATCTCAGGGATATGTAGGTAAACAGCATTTCAGAACAACACAAAAATTCATTAATTCTTCCCCTAAACTCAAAGTATTCACCTGGCAGTTGAGAGAACCGACATCAGCAAATGCCATGTTACATCGCGCATCAAGGAGCAAGTCTAAAGAAACAATTAAGGCAAAACGTTGTTCCCAATCAACGTCAACACAACACGCAGTACCATCTTGTTACCCCCTTACTCTAAGCTTAATCGGATTAATTAAATCAACAGCTAATTAATGTAAACGTATTCATAACCTCACAAAGCATAGCTTCTTCTCCAGACCGCATCTTCTTTTTCCTTAACTCATTCACTTACTCACTCACAGCTAAGCTGCGATTATCCACAACAGAAGTATTTTGAACTTTTCGCGCCCCAAAACTGCGCAGCCAGCGCCTTGCATAATCCATGGAGACTATAGCTGAGGAACTTTTTGGTTGGTATGGAGATGTATATCAATTCCCATCACGCCTTGGCTAAATCTCTCACTCTTTTTCGCGAGTTTAGATTGGCCGAAGCCACAATTAAGTGGCCACGTTTCATCTTTGCCTTCGTTACTCCTGTCCCTCCCACTCCACCTCTCATTTGACTCCCCGCTCTCTCATTGGAGTTGTATCTTAAAGATACAGTTTTTTCTTTTTTTTTCTTGTTAATGTTCTTTGCAGCATGACCGACCTTTCAGAGCAATTTCGCAAACACAAATCTTTTACTTTAGGTACGTCGTCGTCGTTTACTGCCACCTCCGCCTCCTCCTCTGCTTCCAATATCCCGACTCTCGGGGCTAACATGGAACTCCCGAACAACATGTATCTGAGAGGATTTTTTTCCTTTTGTACGCCAAGCATCAAGGCGATAACCATCGCACCTTTTGCCTTGTGTGTTTAAGAATTCCCTTCGATCTTTCAACACAGCAAAAGAATTATATCATAAAAATAGCAACAAATTGGAAAAACAAAGTGAAAACAGCAAAAAAAAAAACTCAACAACGAGAAACCATACCATGAAAAAAAACAACAAAAACTTTGCAACAAAAGAAGAACTTTTCAAAGGAGCGCAACTTTTGTATCTCTGGCGATTGAAGGTATGTGTTTTGCTCCCAATAAACTCGACCTGACCTTTTTAATTAACTGCGCTATACTCATAGAGTCTCTGGTTCAGAGGAGGAGTACAGCAACAAGAACAACAACAACAACAGCTAGACCACATCATTGCACTGGAGAATACCAACAAGAGTTGGATCGGTGGCTAAAGTAAAGTTGTGGAACGTTTTTGTAATCCATTTTTTTTTTCTTTTTTGGGGAGATTTAATAATGAAATAGACAGCGTGTTGGGGTTTGGGCAAAGTGTTGATATTTACCGACGATGACGATGACGGCGACTATCTCATGGATGTAGTTGCTGACGTTGAAGGGGACTGGGTCAAAGGATCATTGTGAGTGTTTGGTTATAGTTTTTAACCCGTCAGTATAAAGTGATGGCCTCCACTTGGCATCTATGGGACTTGGTCTGCTAGTTTTTTTTATGCATTTTTTGCTATTTGTTCACTTTCGTTTAAAGTCTGTTAAGGAATGTGATGCAATATGCGTTTTAAGCACACACTTTGTATATAGTTCCCATGAGAATGGAGAGGAGAGGTCGAAACTATCCGTTGCATCATCCCGGCGCGGCGTTAAGTGATTGCTGAGTCGTGAATTTCTAGTCGGAAAATAGTTGGGCGAAACTTTTTAATGGATTGGGGACAGCCAAAGCTTTTAGATATGAGAGACATGAGGTCTACTGTTATTTCCAATTCATTGCATTTGAACTGAAAGAGTCTCGCTTGACTACAAAATTGAAACAGTTTATCGTTGACTTAGTTTTTTTTTGGGTGGGATATTTTTTTGTAGAAGGGTGGGTTTTACTTGTCAGAAAAAGTTTAGTAAAAAGGCAAGGCAAGTGAAGCAAGGATCGCTAGTCAGCTTTGTAAGCGTCATTTTAACCGTAGTCTAATTTGGCAGGTTATAGAAGACACTATTGCTCTACTTTATTAGTTTTGTCCTTTGCAAGGAGTCACCGAAGAATTCCAAATAACAGTAGGTGTACATCAGGGAAGTGTCTTGAGTCCACTGCTCTTTATTGCTGTTCTCGATTATTTGGAAAAGTAACGGACAATAAAGTACAACAATTATTCTTTGCTGACGATGGAGCCATCATAAGCGAGGATCCTACATCCCTGCAACGAGCACTTGACGTTTGGATTGATGTTCTGGAAGGAAATGGGTACCGTATTAGCGCTAAAAAGACTGAATACCTGTGCTGCCCTTTTTCAGATCCAGACAAGCCTATTCCAGACATTTATTTGAATGGAAATGTACTTCCCAGGTGTGAAAAGTGTAAATATCTGGGATCTATGATCAATAGTGAAGCAACTTGTGATGACGGCATCAATCATCGAGTAAGCGTAGGGTGGATGAAGTGGCGAAAAAACTCCGCTATCTTCTGTGATCGAAAAATGTCCCTTAAGCTGATGGAAAGACTCTACACAGCAGTTGTCCGTCCAGCTCTGACATACGGTTCACAATGTTGGTCAATGTACAAAAAGTATGAGAGCAAATTGACGGCAGCCGAAATGAAGATGATTCGGATGACAGCAGGAGTAACAAAGCTTGATCGAATTAGAAGTACTTAGATCCGTGGAAGCCTTCATGTCAAAAGTACTATCTTGGACAAAATTCAGCACGACCGGCTCAGTTGGTATTGTCATGTTCAAAGGAGAGATCCGCAGAACCCCGTCCAAAAGGCAATATCGTACAACGTTTCAACAAATTCGCGACGAAAAAGAATAGGCAGGCCAAAACACTCCTGGTACAATCAAATGCAAAAACAGCAGCATTTGGTTGGTTTCAGACATGGATCAATCCAAAACCGGGAGGCATATTGATGACAAAGGGTCCGCCATCTAAAGTTTTTTTTCAACCAGTGCTCATTTCGTGAATGGTAACGCGTAGCTCATGTTTAATTTGACGGATAATTAGTTTTGTCCTTCCGCTAAACGAATATGATTATGTATGCGCTTGAGCAACGCTGGGAAATATTAATAACTTTGAAAATCCAATATCAATTTTGCTAAAAAAAATCATCTTTTCAGATGAAGTTCATTTTGATTTTGGCGGGTATGAAATAATCAAAATTGTCTCATTTGGAACACAGAAAACCCGCACGCATACATTGAAAAGCCGATACACCCAAAACAAGTCACAGTTTGGTGCAGATTTTGGTCCAGAGGCATTCTTCGAAGACAAGCAAGGAGTCGCTGTTAAGCAAACGGCGATCGTTATCGGGTCATTTTTGTTCCAGAAATTGAAGAGGAGGAGGCAGCATTTGGTTTCAACAGGACGGCGCTATATGCCACACAGCCTAGGCTACATTCGATGTTTTGCGCCCTTTTTTGAAAAGAAAAGTTATTTGGCGGCCCCTTTATTATACTTAAAGCCATTTTAGCACTTGGTTTCGTTTAAAGTTGGTCAACGGAATTCTCCGATCCTTACATAACCTGATCTCTGAACACTACTTTTGAACGCCTACTCCTTGAATACGCCTGCCAAGTCTGGTTCCCTTTCCAACAAGTTCACATTTCTAGAATTGAAAATATTCAGTGCCGTTTTCTTCGATTTGTCTTGAGAGGTCTTCCTTGGAATGATCCCTTGATTCTTCTTCCTTACCTAGATCGCATCAATCATTTCAGCATGTGTCCTTTCTGGAACCGTCGACTGCACAAGCAACATACGGAATCCTAGTATCTCTTACCTACCTCCTCATCAAACGTCATATGGCTCAAATGAACCTATCTCCCGAACGCTGAGTTATGTTAATTTGAGTATTAAAAGTTTCGGCTTTAACCTCAGCACCTTCGGTTAAGTCTATCTGTCACCCGTCATCTGTCACCTGTCACCTGTCATCAGTCCTCTGTCATCTGTCATCTGTCATCTGTCATCTGTCATCTGTCATCTGTCATCTGTCATCTGTCATCTGTCATCTGTCATCTGTCATCTGTCATCTGTCATCTGTCATCTGTCATCTGTCATCTGTCATCTGTCATTTGTCATCTGTCATCTGTCATCTGTCATCTGTTATCTGTCATCTATCATCTATCATCTGTCATCTGTTATCTGTCATCTGTCATCTGTCATCTGTCATCTGTCATCTGTCATCTGTCATCTGTCATCTGTCATCTGTCATCTGTCATCTGTCATCTGTCATCTGTCATCTGTCATCTGTCATCTGTCATCTGTCATCTGTCATCTGTCATCTGTCATCTGTCATCTGTCATCTGTCATCTGTCATCTGTCATCTGTCATCTGTCATCTGTCATCTGTCATCTGTCATCTGTCATCTATCATCTATCATCTGTCATCTGTCATCTGTCATCTGTCATCTGTCATCTGACTTCTGTCATCTGTCATCTGACTTCTGTCATCTGTCATCTGTCATCTATCATCTGTCATCTGCCACCTGTCATCTGTCATCTGTCATCTGTCATCTGTCATCTGTCATCTGTCATCTGTCATCTGTCATCTGTCATCTGTCATCTGTCATCTGTCATCTGTCATCTGTCATCTGTCATCTGTCATCTGTCATCTGTCATCTGTCATCTGTCATCTGTCATCTGTCATCTGTCATCTGTCATCTGTCATCTGTCATCTGTCATCTGTCATCTGTCATCTGTCATCTGTCATCTGTCATCTGTCATCTGTCATCTGTCATCTGTCATCTTTCATCTGTCATCTATCATCTATCATCTATCATCTATCATCTGACATCTGTTTTCCTTTCTGTCATCGCTTTCTTTTCTGTCATCTGCCATCTGCCTACAGCCTTGAGCCAACAATGTTTTTCTTCCTCTGAAAATTCCCGATTGCTCTATTTTTCAATAGTTGACTTGAGCTACAAAAGATCCAACAAGCTTGTGCTAAAACTCCACCATGGCATTTGACCTTAACTGTCAAGTCGCCGTGATCAAAAAAGTAGCTGCTACTGTTTGCAATTTTAAAAGAAATTGCAAATTGCTCCAAAAGCAGACGGAAACAGTAACAGCTTGAACAAGGACTCCTTTTCTCTCCTACTTCTTTAAAAAAATGAATGCCTTACAAGGTCTTCGAGCAGTTCTTCGGAAGGGCAAAAAGTGGTCGCCATAGTAGGTATTCCGACTTCTTCTCTATAATACTATTTTCTTTATCAATGGTTTTTCTGGTGAAACTAAAAATGTAAGCTTGAAACACTTGCAGTCCCGTTGATTCAAATAAAATTTTCCTGGAACCAGTTGTTTCAATTTTTCTCTAAAACACCTCCAGAGTCATTTTAAATTCTTACAACACGACTCAAGGACTTCCAGGAGTTTCTTTGAATAAAAAAAAACGTGTTAGTTTCCATAACAGCTTTCAACAACAATCGTGAGCCATGTTCACCTCATAGTTGGCCTAATCACTATCCTTAAGTATCTTTAAGCACGTTATGTCGACCAAGACTATATACGACGATGCAACGCTTCGTCTTTCAATAACCAATTGGTAAGGATTGTTTTGTTTTTTACAACTTAAGATTACAATCTGGAATTGAATTAATTTTTGTGAACACGAAAAGGGCTGCCCTTCGCAACCCCACAAAAAAATAAAACATGTTAACACAAATTTTCTTCTCATTATTGAATTGACTTAAACAGTCAACAGTCCTGCTTTAGCCAACAAACTCCCACTAACACTACAAGACAGAAGAAGGAACAAGGAATACCTAACTAAAAAACATATCTGCGTCAAATCAACCGCATAAGGTTTTTTGAAGACATCCACAGCTCACTTTGGCTTTGGCATGGCACAAAAGACGCGCTCGTATAACAATATAATGCCTCGAACCATAAGACGTCTTCTAGACATCACATAGTGTCATTGTTTTTCATCACGACTTTCCTGTTTTTCGCTTATTTACCAGCTCTATTCCCCGACTCTAGATATTCTGCGATTTATATTTACGAAGAAAACGAGAAACAAAAACTTTGTACGGCTCAGGGGTGGATTTGGTATGTGATTTAATGGGGATCACTTGATAAGGCTTAAAGCCGGTATAGTGACTGTTAATGCGTTTGCTTTCTAAGCTGCATTTTTACATTTGATGTACAAAAAGGTCTGCTGAAAGGACAACTTCGACGAAACGACAAATACCACTCGACAGATAAACTGGCATTGCTTCTTTCAGAGTCAGAACTGCGTCTAGGCCCCAACAGATTCCACACGGCCGGTGCAACATATGACTATGGCCCCATCATCGTTGTCTACCTCATGTGATGCTTGAAAGCTTGGCTAGAGGAGGTGAAATCCTTTGGCTTATCTTTTACGAAGATTCCGCTCTAGTTTTATGTTTTCATCTTCTCGCAACGTCCCGCACAAGGCACAATCCTCCACCACAATTCGCTCACTAAACCTATAATTCTTTGTTTGGTGAATGTTTGCAGTGCCGACACAACCCGACGGATGGTGGATATCTTTTGACTCGTCTACGTCGTCGTGGTCTTCCCTCAGTTTATCTTCCTTTCATTATCGCTTCATTAATTGCTAATTAACAATGTCCTACATGAATGAGATACAAAGGAAATAACAAATAAGGAAAGAGAACGCTTCTGGAATGCACACGTTCCTACATAATACAGAAAGACGTTAAAATCGAGGTTTTATAATCTGCTGGCGAGGCGGCTTCTAGTTCTTTCTGTTTTTTTTTTTTTTTTTTTTTTTTGTATGGACACATCCTCTCAAACGGCTGTGGGAGGATGTTGCTGAAATTGTCATAAGCTTCTGTGACTTTATACTCTGCCTGATGATGGTGAAACGTTTGGGTTTTTTTCCTGAAGAGGCAAATTTATTTTTACTATGTGAAATGAATTGTGAAAATGGGGTTGGTGAATGGGAGATAAAATCAGCCTTGGATTTGACTAAAAAGAAAGAAAAAAGACGGTTTCAGCAGCTACAGTAGCAGATTAAAGCAAAAAGATTATGAAGTGGGTTTGCTCCAAATGGCAATGGAGCTTAACCAAAATAAAAATAAAAATGCAGTTTACGATTTGAAGAGAAAAGGATTTGCGGAATTCGAGAAATTCATCGGCATTTAGGTATGGGAATGACTTTACTTTTCAGTTTGTAAAAATATTTTGTTCGAAAAACCAATTTTTGAATTTTTTATTAGCTCCATTACAAATTTATTTAGGTGTCCTTTAAGTTTCATTAGTTTCAAGGATACTTATATTTGTAAACAGATCCATGTAACATTAGCTTTCAGTAAAAACCCTTTGTGACAAAATTCGAAATTCACTCATGAAGCAAAGATATCAACAAGTCACTATCCACTTCCTGTACTCTTATTCAAATAAGAGGAAAACTGAAACTCTTGTGGTGGAACTCAGGGCTATTACCGCTCAGAAAAAACTGTGGGAAACTTTTCAAACGAGCTAAATATTCTAAAGATAACTCGGATTGGTATTTATTCCAAAAGACTTACTAAATCGGGCTCGTGCAGGAACTTCTGAGGTAAAATAAAAGAACTTCGAATAATGTTCTCAAAAAACCCTAAAGATGCCAAGTTCTTTGAAAAAAAAGCGGCTCTTGTACTAATTTCCGCGAAAAATCGATTAACTTACTATCTACTTGACACGCACTTTCCAGGACGCTCTCTAATCATATGTGGTTCTGATCCAACTTTAGATCAAGAAATAAAACATAGGTTTGACTAAAAACAAGAAAATACAAAACAGTTTTTGTACATACATAACAGTTTTCAACATTGCAAAATTAAAAGCGATAATGCCAAACATATTTTGGACACACTGTTTTCTCTATTGACAGGCTCTAGTTGAAAGCAGTACCTTCTGATTTAAATGACGTGCTCATGGAGGTATTAAAAATTGTAAATTCTATCAAAGGCAAAGCCTTGCAAACCCGGCTTTTCAGAATCGTTTGTGAAGATACGGGGTCGCTTCATCAAAATCTTTTTTATCACAGGGAGGTCAGGTGGCTATCCAAAGGAAGGGTATTAACAAAAGTTCTGCAATTGAAAACCGAATTTTTTATGTTCTTAAAAGATGCAAAATCTGGCTCTTGAAATTACCATTTTTGACAGATAATTTAAGCCACCTTAACAATTTAAAAAAGAACCTTTAAGGAAGAGAAGAAAATATTTCAACTGCCAGTAAAAGTATTTCACGCAAGACTTCGTTTGTGGCCAACCTATCAGCAAAACAAGATGTTCGAGTCTTTTCCAAGTGTTCAGAAGATTATTGAAGATCATGCAACATAACAAAGTCTTGCATTACCGACTCACATTCCTTGTATGATACAGAGCTTGCATAATTTACAATCGAAGCTTTTAACATTCTTTCCGGATTTGCACTCTGATGCTGACAATGGGCGTCGATGGATTGAAAACACTTCTTTGGACAAATCAATAGATCTGGGTTTGGCTATTGTCACCACAGAAACGAAAGAATGACTTCTAGATTTGGCTATATCTGCAGCCAAATCTAGAAGTCATTCTTTCGTTTCTGTGGTGACAATAGCCAAACCCAGATCTATTGATTTGTCCAAAGAAGTGTTTTCACGTTTCAAAAATAGCACCACAATTCAATAAACTTATGAAAAATAAAAAAGCGCATCTCTCTAACTAAAATTATGTTTTTGTTGTGTTAGAACCTCTACTTCACGACCCTCATCGGCGTCACGACTCACGACCCACATATTGGAAAACACTGCTATAGAAAAGTTAGGTTGTTGAAAGTATTTCATTTTCCCAATAATCGCTCCCCATTTCGGTACGGTTTTAAAAAACAAATTTTCATATTACGGCACATTCACATTAAAAAGCGCGATGTCATAGGTGATTTTGCGAGTATTGAGACAGAAGCGGCAAAAATGAGTTTGATGGTTAATGAGGGCAAAACGAAGTATATGTTGCCATCAAACAAGGACACAGAACATGGACGAATTGGACAAAAGGTCACAATAGATAGACATTATTTCAAGGTAGTACAGGACTTCGTCTGCCTAGGATCCGCTATAGACACGGAAAGATAGCAACATCAGTGCGGAGATCAAACGGAGAATAACTCTTGCCAACCGTTGCTTCTTTGTGTTAAGAAAGCAATTGAGAAACAAAACCCTCTCCAGAAAAACCAAGGAAACTTTGTATAAGACCCTAATCATCCCAGTCCTGCTTTAGAAGCATGGACCTCATTGAAAGAGGATCAGGAAACCCTCGGTCGTTTCGAAAGAAAGATAATCAATCAAGTGGATGAAGACCTCAACCAACTTGGAGTGCGAAACTGGAGAGAGCTCGCCCGAAATCCAAGTCGTTATAGAAGGATGTTGGTTGAGGCCCAGGTTCACCCCGACTGTAAAGCCCACCTAAGTAAGTAAGTAAGTTTAAGAAACGTACAAAAACTTTCATATTTACACAGCACATTCTGTAGCCTAATCAGGTGGGCGGCCGACCCAATCAAATTGCCTTACAGCTCTTATAAATGTCATAGAACAGATAAAACAGCACCTGATAAGGATAACGTTACATTTCTTGTGTCGTTCGAATTCTTCAAAACATTCAGATCAGACTATCGTGATGTGGGATTGCTCACGCTCTAGATGACAATACAGCTCTTTTGCTACTTTTATTATTCTGAAGTAATTTCGACTTCAAAGTCAAAAAAATTTTTGAAATATTTTTTTTTTATTTTTTATTAGTTTTTACTGATATCTAGAATTCGTTTCTGCAGGAAAGTGTTGCATCACTTAGTTGTCTTTAACCCGTGTGTCTTTTGTTGTACCTCGACGTAGGGGTGTCTGAATTTTGCGTAGGAGGTTCGTATCACGGAAACATTAAAGAAAAAGACATTTTCAGGTATCTCGTTCGTACAATTTCTCCGATAGCGACTTCATATAATGAAAATCTCTTTTTCGACAAGCCATTGGGAAATGTCAAAAAATTGTATAGGTCCCTTCCATGCACTCACAAGGTATAGTTGAGATAAATGCTCCTGTTTGCCAAGTTTATTACTCTGTTGCGTTACTTAGTCATTTTCTATTTATTTTTATATGTCATTTGTCCAACTTATCGTTCAAGAGAAAAATGGGTGGCGCTTGCCTTAAGGCACCAACTACTCGGTTTAAAGGCTCCAAAGGCACAACACTCTCGTCTGCAGTGGTGTGTATGTGCGAAAATGTGTGCTGTGTGTGGACTGGTACAAACACCGAATTTTCGTTGTCCACACGGAGCGAGATCTCATTAAAACAGCTTCTGTCAAGTTATGTGTCGAATAGAAATCCGTCTGGTGCAAATCAAAAAAACAGCAAATCAATACTAAACAATTTTAGCTAAGCCTAACATTTTGTTGGCAGCCATATTGGATTTTATTTTAATAGAGAGCTCAAACGCTTTCATTTGATACCCATATCGGCAAAGTAGTCAAAAAATATTTAACGGCAGCCATATTGGGCTTACAGTGATACCAAATTCCTTCAACTTTATGGTCCTCAGAACTAAAGAAGAGTGTTACTTTTCAGATCATACCATCAACAGGAAAGGGGTCAAATTTCAACCACGATTTGACTAAAATAAGTAAATAAATAAACAAGCAGGGCAAGCCTCAAGCTTGGTAAAAACGTTTGAAAAGAAAGACCTCTATACAAATGTCAGATGGGTAGGTAGGTAGGTTCTTTACTGAAATAGCCAAAAGGAATACACTCGCTACTTCCATTGGATTTTTATGTTTCTCAAATACACCACTAGCCGCACATTTCAACAAAATCCTCAAACAGCCCAATCCTTTTGCCACTCCTTGTCTACCATCAACAATTGGTTCCATTAGACACAACACAAAGGCATGTCAATAAGACATCAATCAATATTGTGGCGTACATCGCTGGTACATCGAAATGCACCGATGTTGTTTGCTCATCTTGGTCATACCACAATCATGTGTGTTCATGTATAGTGTCAATCTGCAAGACATGGTCGCTCACCATGCACCTTATGCCAAACGACGAACTTCCAAGGAAACAACAATTGCGTAGTACCTATACAAAAAACCTCAGAAGGCCATTTTCCGTTTAGAGACATCAAACAAAAAAAAAAAATACATCCATCGGAATGGAATCAACACTCCTTCGGCGACATCAGTATCTCCAGATACCCCCAAACATAATTGCACTTAAAAATATGGTGCTTGCTATGGGGGGAGTATGCCAGGATGACCATTTACGGCTCACAAGCAACACACTTGGCGAATGTTTTGTTGACTCGATGCGCCATCCAACAACCGCGAGGAATCCAATTCATTGGCGCCGCATGAGTGTGCACAGAACCGGACGTATAAGGACATGACAACGAAAGTGGTCACCGAGACGCTTTTATGTGCAGGTGGATGCGTTGAGAGTCTCCACCGGAAAAAGAAGGCTGTAATTCGCAGAAAATGAAGTTCCTCTTAATGTGCCCTAATTGGACCCTTAAAACATTCACTCTCTCTGCTTTTCTTCGCAGTAGAGTCTGGTGTGTCTTAAGGTCTAGTGTGACCAGCTTGCCTGAAAATAATTTTAAATATAAGAAAACTGGAGTAATAGTTCTCATAATACCGATGCCCACGTAATATTCTGTGGCTCTCTCAGATAATAAGTTCAACATTTCATACCGCACAGGAAGCAGGACTGACAAAGGATACTGCATAAGTTAGGAAGCTAGGATCATTTATGTCACAAAAAGGGCATCGTGATAATTTATACATGGTTTTGTTTTGTTTCAGTACTATGGCAACACTAAGACTCTTAGCTTATGTTGAATTGCAGGATCTCTTAAGCATAATTCTCTAGTGTCACTTACAGTCGCAATTTATTAATATTTTTCTTCAGCCCCACTATGCTGTGTTCCTTCAGTGAGTGCAACTTCATTCTTTTTACATGTGGCATGCGAATTAAAATGATTTATCCCATTTTGGCGCTAATAGCCCTCAGGCCTTTGTATAGTTCCAAAGCCCTCTCAAAAGCACTGCCACATTCAATTACAATAATTCCACGTTTCGTACGTCATCATTTTAGCGGGCGCTCGTTCGGTCTTCACTTGCGTTCTTTTTCTCGGTCTGCTTTTCTTTCTTTGCTTTTCTACAAAAATTTCAGCTGCAGCTTTAGTTGCCTTCCGCCACGATGCGGATGTGTAATTGAACAATTAAAGCATAATGAAAGAGTTGTGAGTGGATCACACGCGTGTGATGCCACAAAACCCAATGAAGACGACCAACCGACGACGACGCTATGGCGTCTGTAGCAGTTCGCTTTCAATTGTAATTTCTTTTGACGAAATTAATTGAAGCGAAGAGAGCAGTGCGAACGGGCGCATGCTAAAGCTGGTTTCTGGTTAATTGTGGAATTGTGATGCTTTGTGATGCACCCAAGTTGAAAGAGTGAATTGTAAAATAAGGATTCAAAATGTATGATGGCCAACCGCAAGGAGGGTGTGCGGCGGTGTCTTTCTTTTTGTGTGCTTTATATAATTGACCATACTGATGATGGTTGCGTTGGGTTGATGCAAGCGGTGGCGGTGCGCTGGTGGTGTGCTGGAGAACACTTGAAATAATTTTAGCAAACAAGTTGCGGAAAATAATGAAATGAGATCCCGAAATGAACGTTTGTCATTGGGAGTCTCCAAACGTCAGCTCACTTGGTGTGATTATTTAATTGAACTAATTAATGGCAAACTGAATTGAATTAGCTTTTGTTTGAATATAATGAAACATGAGAAAGCTGTGCCGAAAAATGGACAGTAAATTTTGATGTAATACGGACAAATTTTACGTCAGCATTTCATTGGGATTTTAGGAACTGATTCAAGTTGTAGATACTTTGAAATTCATTGTTTGGTTCAAGTCATACAAGCAAAAAGTGACGAATGACTTAAAATGATTAAATTGTGCCTTAGCAATGAGAGAGATTAGAAAAATAGTTCCTGCCTATTTCATAACGTATTAAGATCCTGAGTTCTCCTTTCAATTTCGCAATAATTTTTTTCACTAAACAACTTTTTATAAATTCCTAACCGATGGTAGGGGATAGCATGTGAGTTAACCAGCAAACCGAGTGCCTCATTTTCAAAGACTTAGAAAGGATGATTTTTCAAACGGAATTGTTTTTTTAATCCGAATAAGACATTCAAATTTACAATAAATATTCAAACATATTTTTCGGAACGATAAATCGGCTTTTACTATTTACGTTTTAAATATATCTTCATGTAAATGTTGTCCGTGGCTAGGTTTCAAATGCTCCATTCGGAAGTTTTGTGTCACTTTTTCTTGTATTTCAGGCTGTTTTACGCGTGTTACGTTATCCTGTAAGGCTTCTGTTATGTTCAGCTTGTCGACATAAACAAACGACTTTACATAAACTCTCAAGAAATAATGGAGAGGCGTTGAATCAAATTATGTACTGCATTTGATTTCACTGATATGATACTTTGAACAGCATCGGTATGTACAACGTATACCTTCAGTCTTGTGAAATGAAAGAGCATATCATCATGTTTAAGAACAGATTCGATATAAAGTCCAAGAACAAAAGCAACACGAGGAAATGGCAAAACTAAGATTGGGTTGATTTGCATCGATATTTACCTCAACATTATTTTTCCTATACCGACTTTTTCCAAGGTATAGTTCAACTAAAAACTAAACTTCTCGTTATAGGTCTGCCGTTGGGCTCCCTGATATTTCAGGCAACTTCGTGACCATATATCACTCGCATGACTGCGGCGTACTCTACGAGCGGATCGCAAGCGTGATGCAATAAAATGTGAAAGCTGTGATCCATTCAATATCACGATGCTCATACGCACATAAATAAGGTGAAGCAAAAGAGTGGGGAGCCACAGGGCCTTGTATGAATGGAGGGGACCTACAATTTTCTGCCCGTTCCGAACGGCTAATCGAGAAAGCGCTTTCCATGACAATGGATTTACTATCGGAGGATTTGCCACTTTCTCGCGAAAGGCGATACCCGGGGAAAAACATTTTTGGTTTCTGTTGACATTCGAACACAGAACCTCCGCTTCGGCATAACAGGCATTGGTTAGCATGCCACGGACACTACACGATGTAACACATCAATATCTTCACAGTTCACACATACATACATGTCAGTGTAAAATAGTCAAAAGCGTAGTGGTTGAATGTTGTGAGCTTGTACACTTTATAGTGATGTAAAAATTATCAGATTCCAACAAACATTATCATTCACTAAAATCTATAAGATAGAGTTAATATTAAATTCAAATTATAGTAGAATTAATATTTCCTAACTTGAAAACAAAACCAAAAACCAATTAATTCCGATAAAAATGTCAATCGAAAAAGCATTGCGAACGGAAGAACTAATAATTGGTGTTTCAATCAACACTCATGTTTGTAAACTGGCACCGAACTGACTTTGAAATTCGGTTGGGTGCAGCATTCAAAGGACTTGAATGAAATGAAAATATATTTTGCATTGCATTTTGATTATTGTAGGTATATTGTAATTAAAACCCAATTAACTTCTGATTGGCACTGAGAATCGGTTTTTAAGCTTTTAGAAATGATTAGCTCTGGAAACTTTATCGATTTCGAAAAATATTTATGAGAATGAACAGCATCAGTTCATATAACACTCTTTTATGTTATAACGTCAGAAATGATGCTTTTATCAGGAAGTTGAATATAAATTCAATGTTTGCACTAGTTCTTTATATTTTATCCCAAATAATTACTTAATTTCAATTCAATGCAACAGATCAACTTAGGGAGCATTCAAGTATTACGTAACGCAATTTTTGATGATTTTTGAACCCCCTTCCCCCCTTGTAGCGCACCGTAACGTTTTCATGTAACCCCTCCCTCCCCCTCTCTAAACGTTACGTAGTACTCAAGTGACCATTAAATAAAAAATAAAATTACTATTTTTACCTTTGGCAATGCAATTCTAAACAGAAACCCAAATGAATTTAAGCATTTTACTCGAAATAAAATCATATTCTTAATAAAAGGTCTATAAAAACAATTCGATTGAAATTATTCCTCTGTCCACGGTTTTGCTAGCCACTCAGATTCTTTCATCACAGGCACCAGGAGTGCAGAAGAAGACGGTTCTGGAATTGTTAACCCATTGCATCAAACAACATTAAATGACGTACAACACAATCTAGGAATTCCCCGTGAAATATAAACGAAAAGGTTTGCCAACTTGCGAGAACAAATTAAAAAGGAGTTTTAATTCTTTAACTTAAAAAAAAATGTTACGCAACGTTTTGTAAGAAGACCCCCTCCCTCAAATTGTGTTACGTAATAGTTGAACGCTCCATTACTACATATTTTGATTACATTTGCAATAAGTACAGGGTGTTATAAATGAAATGCTAAAAAGCACAAGACTTAAAGGTTGACTTTGGATATGACGTCAGTGTCATAATCGTGTCACATCCGAGTCATTAAATTTTGAAGAAAAATACATTTGGCAGGCTGTTCGTTTCCTGAACTCGTCCCCGCAAAAGCTTAGTGCAAAATCTGCGTCAGTTGAGAGCAAAAACGCTTTGTGGCGACCACAGGGCAATCCCAGGGCTTCAACGAACAGACCTTATAATGAAATCCTGGTGTTTGAGGTACGGTCATTCCCAATTTGAACCATTCAAGATTTGAATAGTTTCTTTATGAAAGTGTTGCTCTTACACAATGTGATTCTTTGCGACTTTTCTAGATTTGAATGGACATACACTTATGAAATAGCAACAATCCTGATTGGCTTGTAGATGTCTTACAATCTTGAAAGTAACTAAGCCCACACACGTCAAAATTCAGCTGGCTTTAAGGAACTCTGATTTGCGATTGATATGCGTTTTCGATCATCTGCTCACGATTAGTGTCTTCTTATGTTTACATATGCACTTTAAAAGTTAAAGTTTAAAAGTTTGTCTAGGACCCAACCTACCCGTCCTTAGCTTTTGTTGCATCTTATGCAGAACACCCACAGTTTTTTCTGCTTGCAGTTTTTTTTATTAACATTAGGGAGCATAAGTTTGGTCAGTTTGCACCCAATGGATGGTTTTTCTATTTAACAGATGAAATCGTTGAAGGCAGCCCCCACTGATAACCAAAACTGACCAAGCGATGGCTCAGTTCTTAAAAAAGCTGTCTGAAATCCTGTCATGCAATTTCATCTGCGATATCGTTCCCATAGGTATTCTGTGATGACATGTAGCCGAAAAAAGAGACAAGGAATTTTGTCCCCGACCGCATTCAGAGAAGTCTTCGTTCCTGAACAAATTTCCTAGAATGTTGAGTAGAACCTTTAGAAAACTAAACTACTACAGCAGACATACACAAAAAATGCTTTTTCATATCCAGTCATTCTTCAAAACAAAGCAAGACAACATACCGCCTTTTTGGATAAAAATAAATAAATTAAACAAATACTAATGGGAGCAGAAAATATGTTGAAGCTGAATGGAAAGCTATTCGAAACGTCACATTTCATAAGACAAACTTTGATTTTAATCGCTAATGAGGCGGTGATTTAAAAATGTAATCACTTGGTTCCATGGAACCCCTTTCTACCACAACTACATATGACCACATCAGCTATCATTTTCGATTATTCCATTACATGAAACACACAACAACAGCATAGGTTCCTTTCGAGATCTCAATCAAAGATTGTGACATTAGATTGAACAGAAAATATAAATGTATGTTTGGACAGCCCTCATAATCCTGCAATCAATTCGAACAACCGCACGACAAGAACTCAAAAAAAAAAAAAAAACCGATGTGTGCCCCTCAAGGATGCTGGTTGGAATTGGAATTGCTATCGAATCAAAGGTGCATTTTCAAATAAACAACTTCAGGCAAAGCAGGACCCCATATCACAACCGATCGTAATTTATACGTTTTTCAAACTGATTGTTAGATATTATTGCCATTGATGTAGTTCTTTGCAGCTGTCGATGGTGTTTATAGCAAATGTTCGTTCGCTTACGATCGTCATCATCAGCATCGTCCTGCAGGCGTAGCTCATATATAGGTACACATCCGAATATCCTTGATGTCATTATAATGGCTGAGTTTTTCAAAATAGGGTTTTATTGAGTCATAAAGCGCAAGTGTGACAATACGAAATACTACGCAGAGGCAGACAGTGAAAAACGAGTCCTTTCTGGAAGGGATAAAGGATTCAAAAATTACACATGCATTCATTTCGTACTGTTGCTGATCTTAAAAGCGGTTTTTCCAATCGGCAATTATCACCCTTGACTGTTTTATATAGTTTCAAAGGATGAGGGGTGAAACTCTAGTCGTCGTCGGGTGTCAATGACAATATTCAAGATGATTTGTTGTTCTGGATGTTTGCTGTTTTTCCTTTTTTTAATATTTTTTTTTTCTGTTTCCTTTTTTGGAGAGGGGTAGAAAAGAAACGAACCTTTGTTTTTTACAACTCACAACACAGGAAAGAAAAAAAATCCCTCCATGGATTTTGATATTTCAATTTGAGTGCAACACATTTGACGGAGTTTTAGTGGCGCCCCATCTGCGCCTATATTTCCATCTATGCTTCTGATGGGTGTAATTGTTTTTTATTTCGTCATGGGTTGGGTGAGGGCACACACAAAGAACAGATTAATAAAAAAAAAGAACGGTAGAGGATATTAAATTGTGGAACGGTTTGGATGCTGTTGGAAAACCATGATTAATCATTGTGGTAAATGGACAACTGCAATGAACAGTTTAGATATATAGGGGCTTGTCGCTTGTGTGGTTATTTGATTTTCGTTTTGAATGCCTAATAATCACCGCTGTATTCAGTGAAAATGTTAGAAAATGGTGGTAAGTGGAAAACTAATAGAAAAGGCGAAATTGTGTTTTTGAACAAACACGAATAAATCAATAGACTTTCATCGAGGGTTCTTTGGTTAAATGTGTTTGAGGAATAGAGGAGCTTGTTTTGCTGTAACTTGGAGTAGGTACCTACCTAGTTCAAACTAGGTAGGGTAAACGCACTGGTATCCGGACACTTAACGTTTTTCTAAACTTTGACTTCGGTCCCTATTGTAATCATAAGTGCTACCACGGAAATTTATATTGATTTAAAAAAAAGTCATAAGGACATGGAGGATCTATACATAGATCAATTGACCTCAACTCCAAACAGTAGGCTCATCAGTTAGATGCTGCCGTACCCTTCTAAGACGCAAATTTTTGGTCGGATTCTACCGACACTACCCAAAACGCTCGAAGAGTTTGGTAGCCCTGAACTGCCTGTAACTAGGTTCTACCATAGCCATAGGTGTTCTTATGGGACACTGTCTAATAGGGAGATACGCCAAAAGACTTGGTGTGTTTTCCAATGATTTCTGCAGAAGCTGCATGGACGAAGAGGAGGAAGAAACCGTTCAACACCTTCTTTGCTCATGCCCTGCACTACTTCATAGGAGGAAAACTCATCTCGGTGAATTCTTCTTCGATGATACTAGCGACTTAGCTTACATAGACCCTAAAAGTCTTTCGAAATACATTAAAAATTCCGCGTGGTTCGACTAGCAGGTGATTAACCGGATAGTCCCGTAATGGAAAATTAATAAGTGATCAACTCGTTAATCTTACATCAGGTTTCTGAGATCAGTAGGTGATTAACTTGCTAATTTCTGTGGTATCACAATGAGCCCTTGCGGCCTAAGTGTGTCAGGCAATGTACTCATTGGCTGACAGCCACTTCCACTTAACCTATAACCTCTACCGACACTTATAAAATTCACAACATTGGTATGATGTGAATTTTATATTTCTAAGCCAATGTAAACATTAGTTATGCTTAGAAAATGTTTTTGCCATGGTCTGTTGGCATCAATTTAAATAAATGTAAAAATATTTAACAATAACCAAAAAGTTTTGCTATTGTTTTTTACCAGAAGTTGAACTAGATTTAAAAAAAAAAATATTGATTGTAAGAATATAGACATTTCTCAATAATATGGCGTTCATATAAATTGCAAAGAAATAATTGTTAAAATTAATAAAATAAAAGCAGAGTTGTAAAGACCGCAGCCTTTTTGGTACTGCAGTTAAGTCACGAATAAGACTAATTTTTTTTAGTCTTTTAACTTTGATAAGTACTTTAACTGCAAAAAAGCAGTCAGCAGTTAGTACTAACTTTTAACTGTGCAGTTAATCAATGCAAAAAAGTTAAATGACTAAAAGTTAATTCACTACAGTCAAAAGACTTGCTGACTAAAAATTTAATCACACCAGTACAAAAGAATTTTTAGTGACTAAAAAGACTAAGCCCAGTTAAATGTACTGCAGTTAATTAACTTTTAGTCAATTAACTGCATTGATTAACTGCACAGTCAAAAAGTTAGTACTAACTGCTGACTGCTTTTTTGCAGTTAAAAGACTGGTCACCGTAGATTAACTGCATTCAAAAGATAAGTTAATTAACTGCGACTGCACAAGTACTAGTACCAAAAAGACTGCAGTCTTTACAACTCTATAAAATAGTAATCAGAAAAGTAGCATTTTCGTTAGTATCCGAACAGCAATGTTTAGTATCCAGACACAATCATTAAGAAAAAAGCCCTGTCCGGATACTGAAAATACATGATAATTGCACACATTGTGCTGTACGGATACTGAAAAACATCTTCAATTTCGGTATTTGTGTCCGGACACCACAAATAATGGCAAAGATTTTTTTTTTTTTTTTTTTCTTGCAAATTGTTTTAGTTACTGATATTTCTAACGACATAAATTACTTGTTATTACAGTAAATGAATCAATTACTTACTGCTAAAAACAGTTCGCACTATTTTTTTTTTTTTTTTACACAAAAAAGGTCCGGATACTAACACTGTCCGGATAAATGTGCGTTTACCCTATGTACCTATGTGGGGGCTTCCATTTAAAGGTAAGTAACAAGGGAGCATAGGTATAGGTACTAACCAGTACACCATGCCCAAAAAATAGACACATATGGTGGCGCAAAAGAGCGGCGATACGGGAGCCTAGCGCAAATCTCCCAACCACAACTTGTGAGGGAATGGAGAGGACCTACAATTTTCTGCCGGTTTCAAAAACCACTTAAAGAGAAAGCACTTTTAATGACAATGTACCTTTTTGAAGTCGGAGGACTTGTCAATTCGTCGCGAAAGGTATAATTACCGTGTTAAAACAAACATCTTTTGGTGTCTGTTCAGATTCGAACCACGAGCCTCCCATGTTACAGGCAGACATAACCTACAATCATTACACCATGGACACCAGCCACAAAATGTTATGTTCCATTTTTCGTCCTTAAAGAAGTACATACATACTTTTCTTTGTAGTTTAGACAAAAAAAAGTGGTATAGGTATCGAGTCTCCGTTATAGGAATCAGTAATTTGTCGGTGTTTATGGCAAGTGTTTGAATTCAACGTCTAAAGAAAACTAAGCAGTTTATTTTGTAGGTATACTCAAAAATTTGATTTTGCCTTATTGCTTACTCTATGCCGAACGCTTACCAACAAACGAGAAGAACATCATGAGATAGGTATTGACAAGAGTGAGGCAGCAGTTATCTGACATAGGTAATTTACTGCTGGTAGATTTGCTATAACCCCCTTGAATACTAATTCTAAAAATCAGTTAAATTGTTTGCAAAGAGAACTTCTTGTGTTATTCTTTAATGAAAAGCGCACGAGAATACATTACGGGAATTCAGTATAGTTTTGGAAGCTTGAGGGAGCATTTTGCTTGGCTACGTCTTAAGTTGTGCGCACTCATGCTTATTATAGTTTGGCTCTTGCACCAAATTTATTCAAATTTGAGCAGAAAAGAAAACGTACGTTTTCTCTGGCTTGGCTAGCAAAACTTGCATTTTTTGAATTCTATATTGGTGCTAGAAGTATTTTTTTATGTTCGTTCGGACTACGACTGTCCTTTTACTTAGCCTGATAAAGGGGTTTCTTACTTTCGAAAAATCGATTTTTTTCTCTCTTATTTTATTGTCTAACATTTCAAGAATATGTCCTTAAAATTTTAGGCCAATAGAAACAATATTCTTAAAGTTATTGTCTTATTAATCTCCTGGCCTTTAACGCTCTTACTCTAACAGCTACGGGCAGTTGGAGTAGCAGTGCAGCTGCTTTCAGATAATTTCCTGCCGAGTTATGGTGAACACCTCAAATAATTTTTTTTTTTTTTTTTTTTGTCAAGATGTTCTGGGAGAAGCTCTGTTACCGGCTTATGCTTTATTAGTTTTTTTTTTAGTTTTTAAACGATTTTTATTTCATGAAATTTACAATGGTTTTGTTTAACTTTCATTATTTGACATGGCCTACGCCGTCTGCCAGTCGGCAATAAAAATTCTTAAATAAGTGTATTATGCTTTATTATTTCTATATGAAAAAATTACCCTATATTGTCGAAAGTATGCTAAATAATGCACGAAAGGTCTGAATAAAATTACTCAATCAATTATAAGAAAAAAATTCGAGAAAAAGTTTTTTTTCTACCTTCAAACACTTAAAAATAATAAATTTTTTTTTTGAAAATGCTATAAAAACAACTGCTGAATATTTTCTCGAATTGCTTTTTTTATTTGAAAGTACAATCTCTCCGGTTAACAATGGAAAATAATTTCATTCAAATGGCTGCCTCGGCTGGCCATGCAGTAACCTACACGATCGGTTCAATTTTTAAGCACATTATTGCTTTTGTGCAGCTGTATTTCACCAATGGCTTCAAGAATATCGTCCTTTGAAGCGGCAATTGTCTCTGCTTTTCGGCGTAACACTCATCTATTAAGGCACCCCACAAATAATATAGAGTCCAATGGTGTCAAATCGCAGCTCCGCGTTGGCCAAACGACATCAGCTCTGCAGCTGATAATATGATCTTCAAAACAGGGATAGCTTCGGCTGTGTGGCACGTAACGCCATCCTGTTGAAACTAAATGTTGCCAATATCCTCCTCTTCAATTTTTGTGAACAAAAATTCGTTCAACGTGTCCCGATAACGATCGCCATTAACTGTAACGGCCACTCCTTGCTCATTTTCGAAGAAAAATGGCCCAAATATGCTTCTGGACCATAATTCGCAAACAGTGACTCGTTTTGGGTGTACCGGCTTTTGAATGTATGCGTGCGCTTTCTTGTGCCCCAAATACGACAGTTTTGTTTGTTTACACACCCGCCAAGAGCAAAATGAGGTTCATCTGTAAAGATGATTTTTTGGCACACATTCTACAACATTACCATAATTTTCAAAATAATGTCGCAATGTTTCCCAGCTCTGTTCAAGCGTATAATCCTATTCCTTCAGCGGAAGAATAAAACTTATTAACTGTCAAATCAGACATGACCTAAGTGTTACCATTCACGAAATAAGAACTAGCTGAAAAAAAAACGTAAGATGGCGGGCCGTTTATAAAGCCGCAGTTAGATATATTCCATTCCTTGCATTATTCGATTACTTAACCAGAAAATTATTTTTCTTCCAATAGAACTTCATGTTTTCTAGTAACATAGATTTGAACAATCAAATTGCGTCACCTAATTTTTTTAATTTATTTTATTCACTTTACTGTTAGGGTTTCAGCATATGTTTCAAGTAAGAACATAGAGTCTCTCTCCCATTGTTTGGTAGGAGTTTGTTTTGGGGATGTTGTTTTATAATTGAATTGCTTCTCTCTTTAATTGCATTGTATACCAATTTCAAATTTTTATTCTAATGCTAGTTTTAATTTATGTATACAGAAATATTTAAATTATCTTCCCTTTTTTTCTAATTCTTACTTTAAATCTTAAATTTTAATCGTTAAATTCCTTGAAATTTAATAATCTTAAATTTTGAATTTTTATATACAACTTATATTTAAATTCAAATTATCAAGGCATGGTTCTTCTTCTTCTTCTTCTTCTTCATTTTTCGGCGTTACGAGTAGTGATCTTGAAGCGATCACAACTCTCCCACTTTGCTGCTTCACACTAGTGATCCGCCTGTGGGGTACGCCGCGTTGACCTCAGAAATCGTCGGCAAGCCTCCCGGTTTTGGATTGTTCCATGTCTGAGGCCAACCAAATGCTGCTGTTTTTGCATTTGCTTGTACCAGGAGTGTTTTGGCCTGCCTTTTCTTTTTCGTCGCGAAATTGTTGAAACGTTGTACGATATTGCCTTTTTGACGGGGTTCTGCGGATCTCTCCTTTGAACATGACAATACCAACTGAGCCGGTCGTGCTGAATTTTGTCCAAGATGGTACTTTTGACATGAAGGCTTCCACGGATCTTAGTACTTCGAATTCGAAATTATCAAGGCATTGTTACCTAAAAGTATTGTTATGTACGTTGTGGAAGGAAAAACAATATATTTATCTTGAATCTTGAACGTTAATTGAGAATAATAAATATATAAACAAAAGTCTATGTAAACTTAGAATACAAACTAAGTGAATAAAGCTTGAGTGAATTAAATATTTACAACAAAAAGACGTACATCTTAATATTAAACTCTATATAAATAAATACAAATACAAATAACAAAAAAATAATGCAGGTTGCTGCTCCATCAGCATTATTACACTGTCCTGAAATCAAAGCACAAGTCTTTTTGAGGTAATCTAGAATTTCTTTGAGGATGCACGTTGGTCTCAAGGTAATAAGCAAAAAGATAAGATTTTGTTTCTTTGATAACCATTGAGTCAATATATTAGCCGGAAGCAAGCATCCGCAATATTACAAAATTATTTATTATTTGAAATCTTGTTGCTTTTCCAAATTTACATTTAAATTGCTTTTAAATTAAGACTATCAAGACATGTCTCAAAAAAGTCGGCTGTTTCGTAGACGTAAGATGAAGCAAATGTATACTTATTATAAAATGTCTAAGTAAATTGAATTTAATTAAGTTGAAATTTAATTCAATTTAATAATCACTGTCATTGAAATAGAAAATTTAGAAACGGTGGATCATATAAAAAATTCCAAGTTTTTTCAAAGGTTGACACAGCATATCCTGATAAATATAGTTGACTCAATATAGATGGTCCTTGAAACGAAAGAATAATTCTTAGTTCATATATATTACCATGATCCATGATGGACTTTGGATAGGAAAAGCAAAATTACTATATTACTTTTTTTATTTCAGCAAAAATAAAGTCAATTTTTACGTCAACTATCTCCAGTCTCAACTACTCATCATCGCTACCTAGCTATCTGCAACCTTTGAAGCCAATGGTCATCTTTTATGAGTTCCTTCCTGATGGTTGACATTTTGTAATTCATTGGAGCACACAATAAACCAGTAATAACATAAACTGATTATACGAGCATGAGTATTTATGTTCGCTTTTGGTGTCACCAAAGCTCTTGATTAACTATTTCGTTGACTTAAATCCCAAGCACTCTTCGTACCTATAATCCAGTTGGCCAAAAGCAAAGGATTGTGTGGCTATTTTGGCAAAGGGAAATAAATTACTTTTTCTATTCGGCAGCTTCGTTTTCATTACATGGCTTCAACACGACATCCTCAACAAATTGGAATCACATTTATAATCCTTACACGAGTGTCACCATTAATAAACAAAACCCACACTAGACACTGGACTGGACTGGACGAATGGAAAAGTATAGAGTCTGAATCCAAATCCGAACCCTAGTAAATCCTCCGCACACACTGTGGTTCACTGGATTGAGTTTCTTTCCTTGGATAGGTGTTAATCTTATTTCGCGTTTGTCTGCTCTTCTTCACAATATACGCAGATAATCCCATCACCATAAACAGCCAACAAAGACAGGATCACACATGAAATGTATACCCCAAACAAAATATATACATAAACTTATATAAATCCATAAAAAACATCATGCCTGAACCTCAGCTAAATCCAGAAATTGGTAACAAGATTATCCTAAGGATAGGACTAGGATTCAATAGTAAGGAAGGAAAGGAAAGCAAAATTGCAAACATAAAAACTGTTGCAAAACACAAGCATTGTTGTATACAGTCGCCTTCCCATCGGCGTCGATGCCAATGCCAACTCCCGTCTGTCGACTGTGGGTCATAATCAAAACAGAGAAACAAATAAGCGGCCAAAATGAAAAGGATATTGGCTTTCTGTTGAACACACATCAAGGATCACGATGAAGATGACGAGAAGGGACAGAAAGAAAGAAAAAAAAAACAAGTAAATAGCTAGAAAAACACAACAAACAAGCATTTCATCGCTCCCTTGGGTATTATCCCGCAGGATTATGGATACTGAAAATTATGATGTACCAGAGAGGATATTAAAATTGTTCCTTATTTTTTTCTTCTGTTTGTTTGTCTCCGTAGGATGTCTTCTTATTTTGGTGAGCGGATCCTTTGACACGATGCGACTCGGTGAAGTTAATCCTACCAAAAATTCATTAGCCAAGGGCATGGATTATTAGCTTCTTTCCTTTTCGAGGGACAGACCCGAAAAACCATTTTAATGTCTTAAGAATACGTGTCAGAGAAAACACAGCAAAGGATCCTGTTATTTAATTTTTCTTTTCTTTTTTTGAAGGATTGCCGTGGTCATGTTTGCAAATATTGATTATTTACTTACCACTGCGGGATTGAGCTGCAATTTCGTTTCTTTTTGTACTCTGCGCGGTGATCCTTATTCGAAATGACATATGTTCAAACGGGATAGAAAATTTCATTTGTTTGACAGCACAGAACATCTACATCAGTCTTGTTCTGTTATAATTCCTCTTCAATGTTTTCATATTGAATTAAGAACGCACCCTGGTGTTTTTGCTTCTGCGAATTGATTACAATGGTTTCGGTCTTCTATTGTCCTCAAATGAGTGGAAGTATATTTTTATTACCTACAAATCGAAGCCCATCTCACTTCAGTCGAATTGCCAACAAAAGGGACGTTGTGCACATACGCAATTCGATCATAACCATTAATGCGCACTTGGAATTATGCATTTTAATTGGAATTACAATTTTTATATGGGTCCTCCTCAGGCCAAATTTGGTGTATACTCTCTATACAGTGCATGCTTTCGAAATTGTCAAATTAATTATTTCAATTTGAATGCAGAATTGTGTATGCCTACGTAGTAAAGGAATTGTTTATGGACAACATGGCTTCTGCAAGATGAACGGGAGGGTAGTTTAATTTTGTGGAACTGAGATGACCCAATTAAGAATGAAATACTCAACTTGTGAATATTTGCGAGAGAACAATTTTAAACGTTACAGGGACTACAGCCAGAACAACACAGGCCTCTGAATTATTTAATGGTCCTGATTGATGGGGTATGATTGGTGCGTTCTCCAAATTACAGCACTGATTCCAGCAAATTGAAAACACAATCATTTGAATTTACTCGTGTAGGTATTTTACTAACCAGAAACATTGAAGTCCATGGCATCCATTTGGAATAAAACTTACATTTACAAATATGTCAGTCTATAGCTGGGGGAAATTGGGGTATATTTAACGTAAAATTTTTGAAAATAAGGTCAGTAGCTTCAAATTAAATAAATAAATCGGGTGATGTAAAAGAGCAGGAAGTACCGGTTCCTATTGCATTTCTTCCAACCATAACTTATGAGGAATGGAAGGTATCTACAACTTTTCGCCAATTCCAAAATCGAGCGAGAGTTTTTCATTGCAATGAAGTCACGCTATTAATCAGTGCCATCAGATGACTTGCCAATTCCTAACGAAAAGCGAAACCCATAGAAAAATATTTTTTTGTTTTTCTTCTGGAAACGAATATCCTACGTAACAGACAGACATGCCAACCATGACGACACGAGAGTTCGGACTGCTATTCGCAAAGATCAGAACACAGTAAATTAGCCAAAGCCCAAATCATTGAGCTTAAATTTCTGTCATTAATATGTGAACGACAACAGACTTGCTAAATACGACTAAATTTTTCGCTTTTCCGCAAAATATGTTGCTTATTCAAGGCAATTTTAATAAGTTTATTAAAAACATCAAGAAAACAAGGGAAAAACAAAAAATTACCTTTAAGAGCAAAAACAGGTTGTCATAAAAATGTGGTTGTGGAGTACCTAAGTTACGTTCCCAGGTTTGGCCTCACCTTTAAGAATGTAACGGTACGTAGCATTTAAAAAAAGCAAGCATGGTACAAAGACTTATCTAATGAACCACAGAAGAAGTGGAATATCTCATACGATGGAGTTTTCTGTATGAAGATGCCTATAAAGACTGCTTTCTAGTTGGATAAGTTAGTGATATTTATGCTAGCTGCAACGATGCAAGGAACACCGACTGCGCACAGAGAAGGCTGAATCAAGTGATGTAAAGTGATGTAATGTCTCTGGCTGCTAAGCAGGCTAAGGTTGTTTTTCTAACAAAAACTGTAGTTATGAAAAATTAAAATGTTTAAAATATGTATCTGGCAAAAAAGATCGATACGAAACTGAGCTTTTGGGACCAGATGTAGAAGCTACTCAACGCTTTACAAGTTATCTATCCCGGCTGATGGAAAATGTTGGTGAACCATCAGCAAACGAAGGCTTCTTCTGGCAACAGCACACTCAATGTTACTGTACGAAAGTGAGATTTAAGCTGATGCACTAAAAAAAAAACCGGAAACAGCTGGCAGCGCTCAGTGACTGAGCCTGAGCCAGAAGTTCTTGTAGTTGCAGGTGCCGTAGCAATTGATCTACTAGCAGCATAAAAAACATACATAGACGAAAAGAAAGCAGGAATCGGCGTAGCAACGGCGAAAACTGTAGCGAAAGCGATTACACAGCAGAAGTTGCACGAACGAATGGAGTCGGAAAGCAGAGGGCGCTAAACTGTTTGGCTGATCGGAGACTTTATCGAATAGAGGAGGTATCCGAAAACACTGTGCAGTGAGCTACTACGTCGAAGGTCGAACAGCTTCTCACTGGACAGTGGACACGGGTATTGCCACGCATTTTTGGGATATGATTTGAAATAGAAGAAGAAGTTTGTTCATTGGCAAGCTACCGCGACGGCGGAAGAGATATGTGATCAAGAATATGATATGAAAAAAAGATTAGATAGAAAAAGAAAAGATAGCTAGAGAAGTATACGCATTGCGAGATTTCGATGGCTGAGAAATATAAAACGGTTGGAGGCCAACACTCCGACTCGACGGGTTTTTGAATGTATTTCGCAGAAAAATTGCGGAAGATGAACCCCTCGTCTCAAGTCACGCAATCAAGTGGAAGAAAACCCGACTAAGAGTCCAAAACCTGAGTTGGTTCACCCCCAAGCAGTAATGCGCATCTAAGAAAATTAAAACTCGACCATAGCTTGGAAAAGTGCTCGGCTTGTAAAAGGCAGTGGCTTAGAAATGCAAATTTGGCTTCATAAGAAAATGCTGTATATGCCGGGTACTCTTACATGCAATGTAAACAAGATTTGTTGAGATTTCTACTCTTTTCTTAGTGCATCAACATATAGTACTTTTGTTAATAGGTTTATGCTTTTCATGTTGAAAGAAATGAAAGATAAGTCACTTGAACGAGAAATTATGATATCGAAAATCTTAAAACTATTGTCATCTCCTTGATATTTCGTACCATCTTTCCCTACTTTATAAAAAAAAATGGAGAAATCTAATCAATCTGTAATCTGTCATTTGCCATCTGTCATCTTTCATCTGTCATCTGTAATCGGTTATCTAACGTCTGTCATTCGTCATCGCTAATCTGTCAATTGTCATCAGCCATCTGGTAGCTGTCCAAAACCAAGAACTGTTTTGAGAATTCTAATTTATTGTAATTTTCATTATTTTTTATTGTTATAAATAAAAATAATAAAGTTTTACGTCGTGAAAATTTTTGATTATTACACCCCATTCCCTCAGTGTGACTTCTTTTTTAAGTTTTTGCGATGAGATTTAGTTTTGTTTATATACACAAGTAAAATATATAGGTTCTTATGGGGTTAAATACAGTTGGAAGGCCGAAAAAAAGCGAATTTTCCAGAATTTTTTCTGAGACAACTTTTAAATTTATTGATCTAAAAGTTTGTACTTATGGTATTATGGTATCTTTCAACTGTATTTTAAGACTAAGTTTTAGTAAAAATATTTATTTGGAAAGGAGCTACAGCTGATCTTCGGGAGCTCCTCTCAAAAAAGACGTTTTGCGCTGACCATTATATATCTCTGAACTGGATCCTCCAAAAAAAAAAAAAAAAAAAAAGGAATAAAACTTTAATAAGTTAAAGTAATGTTAAATCTAGTAACTAATCGAGCGAATAAGCAAATTTTTTTTTGACAAATGGTTGTTTCTTAAAAAAATCGATTTTTGACCAAATTTCCTGCCTTAAATTATTCCTAAAAAATGAATTATTAATCGGTAACAAAAAATCTTGATTATATATCTTTACTAGCGGCCCGTCCCGGCTTCGCACGGGCACTAAACATGACATTTACACACATATTCACAATTTTTCGCTTCGAATTAAAAAAAAAAAATAGGAAATTTAATTCTTAGATATTACTTAAAAACTTTTATTGTAAAGAGGTCATAACCCCAAAAGAAAAGTGAAACACCCTTGAAATGATGTCGTGACGATCGAAAGATCGCTGACCACGTAGAAGTTCCGCTTTAATTTCAGGCCATTCAGGATTGCACTTAAAAGTGATAAATATGTCTGTTCTCCTTAGTTTCGGACATACGTCATCGCATCTTGAGTTTTTCCATGCATATAACGATATTTGATGGATCAACATTTCCGTCTTGATTTAAAGCGCCTCTGCTCTGAGATGAATGTATTCTTCAGCCCTAAGTCTCTGTTGGTGACGACATATGAGATTCAATCGTTCCGATATCATTTCTGCCATCATATCGACAATAAATTGACTAAATAACTCCCTGTAGTGATGTAATGTATTTAAACTGTTAGCTCTAACCATCAACCTGAATGCATAAAATTGCATTCATGTCACAGATTTGTTACGCGCCGTCTGTACCTTCCTGTGGAATGGTTAAATAATAACCATCTTCTCCTTTAACGAACATTAGGGGATACTGTAGTGGATCATACGATCGGTGTTACATGCAAAAAAATGGGGTGCAAGGTTAGCAATTGCGTTCGACACCGGATTTATCATTCGATGCACTGTTGAAATGCATACGCCAATAAAATGAGCAATGGCCAATTGTATTGACCTGAGTGCAAAATACCTCAGAACTATCAATAATTGGGTAATTGGTCGTAATTCGTGCGATCTACACATAATTTAATACTTTTTAAACTGAAAAATATTCAAAATATTTCATTTCGACGATGGATGACTCTCAAAATAATAATTTTTTATTTTAAAAATATTTTTATTTACATATGCAAATCCAAAATAACAGACTGACTGGAGCAACAAAATGTAGTACAAAATTAAATTTCACAAACAACTCTTAAGTTTAATCATTCAAATTCTACTTTTTTCAGAAGTTGAGAAAATCGGAAGTTAATCAACTCGAGAGTTGAAAATCGGCAGTTGAAGCTGTCAAATTTGAGTGAAGAAAAACAAAATCAAAAGTTATGAATAATATCCTCCAGTTGACTTCAACTTTTAGTGAAGAAAACGGACCTAAGTTTATTTTCAGCGTTAGGGCTATGTTTGCCCTCAACGATAGCTGATCTGCGTCTGAGATAAAATATATCTGTAAGCATTGTGGATTCTGGCCTGATGGTGGTAAAAGGCTACAAAAATGATATTTCTGGCCCTCTATTTTAAAAGTTGGCATAAAATTATCTTCTCTTATTTCTTTGGCGCCAAACGAAGTCATTTGAAAACGGCTATTGTACTTACGGATGTTGTTTAGGAAATGTCCAGATAGCGAATAATTACTTGTCAAAAGATTTTTTATTTGTTGTGTAGGTTCTTGAAAATATTGGGGACACTAACTTTTCCATGTTAGTATGACATTTATATGATTGATTAATTTTGGTTTTGTTGAAAACATTGCATAGAAATTTTATTTTTATTTTTGCCTATACCCGTCACATTAATGTTTCGAATAATTAAAAAGAAAAACCAAAAAGCATTCATCGTTTCAATCAACTAATGACAAATCTTTGTGAAAAGATCTGTCTTTCAAAAACAATCTGTGTTTATTAATTAAAAGTTCTTCGTTGACGGCCATTGCAAATAAAATTTCATGATCATTTGCTTCGTCATGAATTGCTTGATAAACGTCTGAAACAACAGAAAAATTAAAAACATTTTCTTAAAAGTCAATATAAAAACGAAATGTGTTTTTAATTCTCGATGTTTTTTCAGCTCGTTTAATAGCTTCGGCTTTTGCGTTGGATTCTCGTTGCGAAACACGGCGTGGTGCATTTGACAATCCACTTTTCAGTGTACTCGGCGATTCGTTGAGCAATGGGATCTTTGATTTGATTTGAGATGCGTTTTGCGACAAAATTTTGGATGAACTTTGCGATAGTTTTTCCGCTTCATCGAATAAATCTAAAACATAGTTTATCAGTAAATTAAAAAAAATCAATATATATAATAGAAACAATATTACCAAATGATTCATCATTAAAATCGATGTTTTCTTTGTCCCAATCTATTATAAAAGAATTGAATATATTGAGATTTATATATACACACATTTTACACAAATTAACAAACCAAAATCTGTTTCTGTTTTTTTTTTCTTCGGCGAGGAGCATTTCAACGCATCATCACCGTCAAATTCAATGTTGACTTCTTTGTAAAGTTCTTTGATTGGCACCTCCCCATTATTTTCATTTTGATCAGCTCGTGATTCTACAATATAATTGAAAAAAAGTCAGTGTGCTTATTTTTGAAAATGTTAGAGCAATTCACTGACCGTTTTTTGTTTTGATAGTCTCGTTTTGGACTGTCGTTGAAGAATTATCCAAAATATCCTTCGCTTCGTCACTGTTTTCACGATCCATTTTAATTGATTCACAGTACTATTGAATATTGAAATAAATATTCCAAAATTCACATTCTTTACACACATTAAAATGCATTAAAACACTACAAAATTTGTATTCGTTCAATTTTCCATAAAAGTTGAATAAGAAGTTTCCATAAATCTCTCTCCCTCTTTCTCTCTCACTCTCACTCACTCTCTCTCTTTCTCTCTCACTCACTCTCTCTCTCTCTCTCTCACTCTCACCCTGTCTCTCACTCTCACTTTCTTTCTCACTCTCACTTTCTTTCTCACTCTCACTTTCTTTCTCACTCTCACTCTCTCTCTCTCCCACTCTCACTCTCTCTCTCTCCCACTCTCACTCTCTCTCTCTCTCACTCTCTCTCACTATCTCTTTCTCTCTTACTCTTACTCTCACTCTCTCACTATCTCCCTTTCTCTCTCACTCTCACTCTCTTTCTTTCTCTCTCACTCTTACTCATTCTCACTCTCTCTCTCTCTTTCTCTCTCACTCTAACTCTCACTCTCTCACTCTTTCTCTATCTCTCTCACCTTCTCTTTCTCTCTCACTCTCTTTCTATCTCTCTCTCTCTCTCACACACTCTCTCTCACTATCTCTTCCTCTCTTACTCTTACTCTCACTCTCTCACTATCTCCCTTTCTCTCACTCTCTCACTCTCTTTCTCTCTCACTCACTCTCTCTTTCTCTCTCACTCTCTCGTCCTCTCTCACTCTCACTCACTCACTCTCTCGTCCTCTCTCACTCTCACTCACTCACTCTCTCTGTTTCTCGCTCACTCTCTCTCTCTCTCTCTCTCACACTCTCTCTCTTTCTCTCTCACTCCCACTCTCACTCACTCACTCACTCTCTCACACTCTCTCTTTCTAAAAACACTCACATTTCAATATCGAATTGAACACTACACTGCACTTGTCAGCAAAACTCGAGCAAAAAAAAATGAATGATGCTGGAAAAAATTAGTATGGAAAATGAAAATAAAATTTCTGGACACAGGAAGGGCGCGAAACGCATACAAAACATTCATACAACACAGGCGGTTATTGAAGGAAGTGTGTGCAGAGAGAAAAAAAAAGCGCTCGCTCACTCTCACATATAACGAAAAGGCGAAAATATGTTGACCGTACGCATACATGCAAAGCACGCGAAGCCAATACAAAATATTCCCGTAAGCTATATATACACAGAGCCGCTGCATGGTGCAAATAAGACGTCCAATATATACGAAGAATTTGAAAACGAACCAAAAGTGTGTGTGTTTGTATTGATTCTTTTCTCTTCACGCATTCGCCCGTTTGTAATACATAAGAGTTTAACAAAACAAAAAAAAAAATATTCTTACCGACTGACTGTTCAGAGAAGTGTTGAATTCTGTTTTCTTTTTTCTTAAGCTTGTTGGCAAATGATATTTTTTCAGCTCGTTTAATATCTTCAGCTTTTGCGTTCGATTTGTTGGATTCCGTTTTCTTTCAAATTTTTAAATAGCGTCTTTTCCGTTTCCGCTGAAATTTTTCGAAATGGTAGTATTAGCGTAGATTTTTTAGATAAACTTAATTTAATTTTCAATAGACTTACCTAAGTCGGGCTTATGGCTCAAATATTTTATGTTTAAACGACGATATTTTCAAACGACTTTTAATTGGAAATTATTTGATGAAATTTGAAAGCTAAGCAAATGAATAATAATAATAATAATTGTGAAGTTCATTAATCGGCCGAAATGGGTTGTTTTTCCTATTTTTATCTATGAAAATTGTAAGATAAATTTTAAAAAAGTTGCCTATGTCCGTCACACTAACATTTCGAATAATTTAAAAAAAAAAACCAATTGAATCGGTGACTTAATTCTCGAGATTTTTGCGGACAAACAAAATATCAGCTTTGCTTTATATATATAGATATATATAAAATTTCCCTGTCATAATGTTATTTACCGTACTCCTCCGAAACGGCTTTACCGATTTTTACCAAATTTTATATGCGTATTCAGTAGGTCTGAGAATCGGCTACTAATTATTTTCCATACCCCTAAGTGATAAGGCCATCTACCATTAACATTGTTTCTTTAATTTACACTGTGACACCGTAATTTTATATATTAGATTTTACAGTCTCAGTGTAAATGTCATAAATTATGAACTTTATTCTAAAATAAATTTATTATTAATTTATTTTATAAAATTGTGACATGGAAATTTTATATATATGTATTAGATTCTTATTCATTTGATAGAAAATATTGTTGGGGTGCTTAAAAAGTTCGGTGTAATTATTACTTAATAGATTTGGGCAATTTAATTTTTGGGTTCACTTATAACAGCTCTAACTTCCACATAATTTCAATGGGTCGGGAAAAGGAAAGGGAACCGTAACGGGAACGGGAACTCTTAAACTTACATAATCGCCTGCATAGTCTATATTTCATGGCCAAATTCCTACAGAAGTAGAAGAAGTAGTTTCCTACTACAGGGGAAACTAGAAATTTTCGGGCATTCTTAAACTTAGTCTTCTTAGTTTTCGTTTCTAGACAGTTTGGTGTGAACAACGCTTTAAATAAGTTAGACCCGTGCAACGCCGGGTGGGTCATCTAGTATAATATATATATGTATATTTAAAATGCTCGTGTTAAAATTTGAGACTAATCGGTATAGCCGTTTTCGAGTAATGTTTGTTTTCAACTTACACCATTTTGAGAACGCATTCGAAGTTTTAAAAGCACTTTACATTTGATACAATTTTTTTTCAAATTTGGGTGTAACTTCGGAAATATTCACCGGAACAATGTGAAATTTTCTGTGAGTCGCGTATGCGGACTTCTAAATTTTAGTTAGACATAAAGGGTTATATACAGTTAGAATTTTCAAAAAATTCGAATTTTTTATTTTCTTAATGTACATATATTTAAGAATATGTTAAATATATGTACATTAAGAAAATAAAAAATTCGAATTTTTTGAAAATTCTAACTGTATATAACCCTTTATGTCTAACTAAAATTTAGAAGTCCGCATACGCGATATTTTTTTCAAATGCATGTAATTATTTTGATGTGCTGATTGCACATACATAGCTACGTATGATCAGAGCGATGATTTTATTATTGTGTGTTTTAATGAGTAAGTAGCAGTAGGTACATATATTCAGCTCAAAAATTTCAAAAGATACCTGCAAGTCACATAAAGCTAGTTATTAAAGTTGGTACAAGTCAAGTATTGGAAAGAAAATGCAAAAACTTACAAGTCATGGTTGACACCTATACCCATTACCCATATGTCTTAAGACTAAAGCCCTCCTTTCCCACTTTTAGTGGGCGTCGCGGTCGCATTGCCAGTTTGTCTTCGTTGTTAACTTTCTTTGTTACTCACGCTGAAGTGAGTTTCCAGGGAAACACTAAACTGACGCTGCAAAACCACGCATCTCTTATTTAACGTTGCCAACGTAAACATTGAATTTACTACCGTCATAACTATTTATTGAACTTCATCTCAAAATTTAATACCTCTTCCATCGTCGTCAATGTAAGCAACTCATATGCTAACCAAGCTTCCTCCATTCTGCGGTCGCAATATTTACACACCCAATGTCACACTCACCTCTTATCTGACTGACTAATCCCACAAATTAACTTGTCACATATTTCTCTCGCTTGCTCCTCCAATCCAATGTAAGGGGCCAACTTTGTTGTGGCTTAAAGTTGAAATTCCAAGAATTATACTTGTGCTTTTCTTTATTGTTGTACCTACAAACATTTGGAAACCTTCACCGTAGTCTTTACAAGATTTTCAAGTTTAATAAAAAATAACTCATTATCAATCAAAGTACAATCAGATGACAGCTCGCATACATTTTGGGCCGACTTTGACCACAAAAACCCATTGACGGTTCAGCTTTCAACAGCAAGGTGATAATTTTTTTGCCACGATTCTTTGTACAGGAGGAATAAACATAAAGGCGAAAACCGCAGAAAGCAATCAAAGTCAGTTCATAAAAATTATGACATCATCGTCGTCATCTTTAGAGAGCAACACACTAAGATTTAGGTAGGTACACTTTGAGCGTTGAGCCTCATGGATGCAAGGGCTGCCGCTTTAAATCCTTTTATTTGAGGAGTTCAAAGGAGGATTCAGACCCCTTGCCGACACGTTGTAGTTCTTCTTTTTTTTTTTTCAAAGCCAAACTAAAGTAAGGAAACAAGTCAAAAGAGTGTGTATAAACAGACAGCCTATGTCATCACTTTCAAGCGAGGGCAACATCGTTGGCATGCCTTTGGCTCCTTGGATGTAAAGACAGAAGGCATACACCGCCTTAAAAAGAAACCAGAATCTTACAAGCAAAGGTGGAATCGCACGCCACCTCACCGGAAAGTGTATACAAAAGATTTGAATTGCGCGCGTTCCTTGGGTGCTACGGCTGCGCACAGCGCACACTGTGCCAGAAGCTAAACAAAAAAAGAACTCACTCTTCACTCTCAGCTTGTTTGCTGTGTGTTGTAGTTTTTTTTTTTTTTGTATTGTTGACTATGCTGCTCTTGGTCAGAATTTAAAGGTTTGTATAGCTTATGCCCGGGGATAGGCGGCACAGGCACCTAAATACAACAACGTTACAAGTACGAATTATTTCGAGCATGCGAGTTTGCGCTGATTGATTAAAGCCAAAGATTCTAAACGGGTCGCATGAACTTGCTTCTTTATGAGACAATTTTGCATTTCACTCGCTGTTTTATCGATTAGGTACACTGCTGATGATTCGGGGAAGGCTAGTGCAGGTTCTGACTTCTGAAGCTAAAGCTTTTTTTTAACACTAAGACCAGGGATGCGTTCTTTTTGGGAACTTTAATCTCATAGAGGTGGTTACAGAAAGTCCCAAGGTATCGAGAAAGTACTTCTACAGGGTCACAGTACTTATTTTGAATTTATGAAAATTTGATTCAACTCCAGTTGTGGTCCATTGAGCGGCAACGGAGTGTTGAAAAAGTCCACATATTTTTCACCAAACCAATACTTTACCAATCAAAGAGTAAGTGGTCCCTGTATTCGGGCGTGTAGTGCACGCATACCTCATCCGGCAGGTGCGCTATCCCGTCCCGATTTATTCGCACTCTGTTCCTATTTGCATGTGCACTTGAAAAGGATTTCCCCTCTCTTATAGCTCACGGCGGTGGCGGCGACTAAGTGTTCACCATACGAATGTTTATAGCGTTTACGTGAGCAATGGCTAAAGGGGTCGTAGAGCTGCACTACTGCTGCGCAGAGCTCGAAAGGTGGCTGTAAAGCTGATACTGAATTAGCTTGATTATTGGGTGCATATAAGTGGCTTTGTGGTTGTACCCATTCGGCATATTTTGTGTGTCGGACTGCATTCTTTGATTGAAAAGCATAGGCAACGTGTAAAGACAGGCTTTCAGTTGCGGTGGCACAGAAGGATTATGGCTTTATTGTAGGGTTAAGCGAGCAGGTTTGTTATTTCTTTTTCGCAGGCTGAAAGCAATGAGAAATTACAACGCATTTTGTAAAGTGTCTATAGAAGCCTCGTATACAACAATCGAAATTGCTTTTGCTTTGTTAACATTCGCTTTCGATTTGTGGTCACATTGCTAAAAGTCGCTTAACGTTGGGAAGTTATTCAAAGAATGAACGGTGAAAGGGGATTATTAAATCAAAAAGTGAAGATACTCTTTTGAGGGGATTTGTATTGTCCTTCGAGGCTTTTGAAATTACTGTTACATTCGAAAAAGATCGCTTTCTAACTGAATTTGCTTTTAGTAATAACCACGTAGTTATTGCGAATTCAGATTTAGGTCACTGGTTGCTGTGAGTTTTTTTCAAATCAGAATTTTTCAGGCATGTCATTAGATGGAGCTGATGATGGATGATCATAGTTACAGTTTGACTGTTGAATTAATTTTGAGATGGATCACTGGGTAATCAGTGTGTAGGCTATTGGCCTTGCCGTAGGCGTCTGGAATATCAGAGAATAGGTGCGGTTACTATAATTTTTTAATTTCTGGGCCTTTGTCAGATTTTAGCCGAAAGTAGACATTTCAGCTTGATGTGAATTTATTAGACCTAAAACCGCATTGCCAGCGATCAACGTTGAAAAGTTTAAGACTATGACTTAAAATGCTAAGCAAATAGGTACTACCTTACAAAATTAAGGTCATTATTGGAGACATGGAGTCATTACCTCATTTCCTCGACGGGGCAGATGTTCCTGAGGTCCCAATAATCCAGACCTATCGATCAATGAGAATTTGATGACGAATTTAGTTATAAAACAGTGGTTGTCCTTGTCCTTGGCTGCGTTGAGGAGCTATTTGCTTCTTTTGTAGGTATCGTTAATGTCTTCTGCTGTCAATTCAATGAGGTTTTGGAGTGCTGTGAATCAGCCTAAGACTTAAAAATGTATACTTTTAGTTTAGTTTAGTGTGTATATTTCATCAAACAAAGCAAAGATACAATACTTTAGTGATTACTAGAAAAAAAATAACAATAATTGGATAATTAAATAAAATATAAAATAGTTACATAAAAATTAAACATGCACTCGTACTTATCATTACCACCATTAAAAATTATTTAACAACAAAAGAAATTTATTTTTAAATGAAAATCTGCTCAAACTAAAATCAATCATTGCATGAAATGAATTTGCAGTTTTTAAACATCTATTCAGTGGTTCATTGGCTGCATATTTTGTTCTGTGGTAAGGAATATTAAAGAAAACTTGGTTTCTAAGAATCCTCGCAGGAACACTGAATCCTATCAACGCCAAAATGTCAGAGCAATCAATACGGCTAGTCAATAAGTCACGAATGAACATCACTTCAGACAACTTTCTTCGAGTTTTAAGAGGCAATATTCCAAATAACTTGCACCTGGTGTCATAAGAAGGCATATCTATTTCCCAGTGAAGCTTCTTTACTAAAACTCTTGTAAAGCGTTTTTGGATTTTCTCAATTCTAAACGAGTGAACTTCATACATAGGATTCCAAATAATACTGCAATACTCCAAGTTAGACCTTACGAACGCATAGTATAGACTTTTTAATGTGTGAGGATCACTGAATTCTCTTGAATTGCGCAAAATAAAACCCAACATTGAATTTCCTTTCGCAACTAAAAAAAGTGGTACCCGTGGCGTAATGGTTAGCATGTCCACCTGCTAACCCAGAGGTTCGAGGTTCGAATCCCAGCAGAGGCAAAATGCAAAAATGTTTTTCCACGGGTATCGCCTTTCGCGAGGAATTGGCAAGTCCTCCGTTAGTAAATTCATTGCCATGAAAGGCGCATTCTCAATTAGCCGTTCGGAACCGGCGAAAAATTGTAGGTCCCCTCCATTCCCTGACAAGGCATGGTTGTGAGAAATGTGCTAGGCCCAGGGGCTCCTCGCTCTGTTGCGCCACCCTATTTATTTATTTATTTATTTATTTATTATTTATTTTAACTAAAAAATCTATATTATGTTTTACAAAATCCAGTTTTTGGTCAAAAATAACTCCAAGATCTTTCTTGAAAGTAACTTTTGATAAAAGTGAATTATTAATTTTATAAGCAAAATTGATGGGAGTACGATTCCGACTGCAGATTAAATTTTGACATTTACTTATATTTAGGGATAAGGAGTTTAACGAACACCAATTCGACAGTTTCTGAAGGTCATCTTGCAGTAAGATACAATCATTTTCAGCAGATTTCTCTCATTGCTACTTAAAAAGAAGAGAAAATACGGCTACAATCGATCCCCATCCTTTCTTATCGGAAATCAGCTTTAAGGCGCTTCTATAAAAACACGAGTTATAAAGGTCTTAATAGTCTGTGAAGCCTTAATATAACTACCGGAGCTTTGCACATTTCTCCCAAGTGGGGGACTTCAGGGGACCTACAGCGTTCTGCCGGTTCCGAACTGATTACCGAGCAAATTCTTTTCATGGCAATTAATTATTAATTATCATAAACAGCTAAGCGGCCATTAAAGCTGTCTCATACATTATCACAAAATCGAAGTTAGTAAAGAGCTTACGCAGTGATTTAAAACTGCTAAGCTTAACGAATATCACAACTTTTGGGTTTCATGACAACGTAAGCTGCGAAAATTCGGGTTATCACTTGAATCCAGTGAGACAATCAACTCTGTACTCATCCCGCAATAAAAATTCAGGGTCCAACGAAGTTTTCTAAAAAATTCGAATGACTGGTGCTTATCTTAAGAAACCTGCCTGGTTTCCAGCAAACTATGCCCAGATAGTTCTAAGAAAAAATCAAAATTTCTACTTCAGTTCGGGTCTGTCCGTTGACTGACATTCTCACAGCTAACAATTCATTAAGTACTCACATTATGCGAGTTGGCATAGACACATCCGACTTTTGTAGGGGATGCTAAGACGAAGAGTCAGAGGAAGGATTATTCCACTTCATCCGTGAATGCTCAAATTTTTCCTTCAGAGAATACTTCTTCAACGATATGGATGACATCTCCAACCTTACACTGAAAAGCATCCTAAAGTTAATGCAGGGCTCCAAATGGTTCAGTGAGGATTCTTAACCTCAATAATCTAGTCACCAAATTCATCCTCCACTACTCATCACCTTAGATTCTGTGGAGCGTAAAGCTGATGGAGCTCTGGGCGATGAAAACCAATTATGCGAAGCTCTTAAGAGTTAGTGTAGTGAGGTGCTATTGTACCACTTACCCATTTCTATCTCTAAACATGAAGGCATAGACATGGCACAGAAGGGTTTCAGCTTTCAGTTCGTTTTTTCTTCTCGGTTCTTCAATGGTGTAGATCATTTTGTCTTTTTTATTCATCTATCTTGTAAATACTAACATGCTTATGAAAAAGTATCGAGCTAAAAAAATAATCACCCTTATCACAAGGCTCGTCATAACAATTTCGGACTACGGTTGCCAAAAAGAAAAAACTCGTGAATGTTTCGACACAAAACTTGTTAATATCTTGATAAAATTATTGTTGACAAGTTCAAAATATGTGTTGAAAACCATTCACTGCGATGATATTTTTAGTGCTTTCGTATAGTCCGAGATCGTTACTACGCGACGGGTGAATAGCTTAGCCAACGAAATGCAGATGTCGACTCATTTTCCTGTACCAAGAGCGTTTTCGTCTACTCTCCTTTTTGTTCCTTTACGAACGTGTCTGAGCGTTGCCTTTTGATGGAGCTCTCTGAATCTCTACTTTGACAGTGGCAATAGTGTTAATAAATGCCAATCTATGACTATCATACGCGCGTACGTACTATCAAGTTTCTTTATTACGCCCTTAGTTTCAACGCACTTTTCTGAGCCATACTTTAGTGAGGAATGGAGGAACGTAACTTTTTTTGTGAGTTCCGATCCAAGGGAAAAAGGGCTTTGAATAGCACTAAAACTAGCCTCGAGTGACCTGGTAATACCTCTGGAAAGGCAATAATCATAAAGAATTAATTGGAAGGCTTGGAGTTTCGAGCCTCAAGCCACGTAACAGGCAGTTCGTTTTTGAAGTCTTTACTTCTGCAACGTCTGGCTATTCACTTCTTTCTATTTGTAAACAAAGCTCTCAGTTTCCGATCTGAAACTATCCATAAAATTACAAAAACAAACTTTCCCCTTGGGTTCATTACATTCGAAGAAAGGATCTTATCTTATGCGGAAACCTTTGGTCTTTTCAAAAGAAAAATACTCCAAATGATCTTAGTGAAGGCAGTGTATGGAGATTGGAGAACAGAACAACGAACACCATGAACTGTTCCGCGACAAGAGTGGTACAACTAGAAAACTACGAGTCGCAAGACTACGCTTGGTGGGACATGTAGAAGGGAGGGACATCAGCGTTCCGGATCAACGAGATTTTGGAAAACACACTGCAGCAAAATCTTGGAGGGGAAGACCTCGGTCTTAGGTGGTGCAATTCAGAGGAAAAAGACCTCAGCCGACATAGAGTGCAAAATTTTTATCGAAAAATGTAAGCTGAGGCCCAGGTTCACCAACAACTGTAATCCCACTTAAGTAGATAGGTAAAGGTTTATTGGACGCAATATACATACAGTAGACGCTCGATATAGTGAATCTCGCAAGAGTGAACTATCCAGTATAGTGAACACCCAAAATTTTACATGCACTACTCTAAATAGTGAACACATACTTTTTCTCAGGTTTGAACAAGAATATTGCAGCTGCATTGCGTCTACATTATGTCGACTGCATTTGAACAAATTCTACCGTACATTCATGTACACCTCACACTGAATCACAAAGGAAAGTAGTCACTTGACTCAGTAGAACACAAGTTCTTGCTGTTTTTATACTTTTGTACAACAAAATTAACCAACTACTTTCCAAAAAATTGATTGATGCTAATTTGTACATGTTATATTTATGTACATTAATGTAAATTTTTCGTTTTTTATGAGTTAAAATGTTTTTGTTTTATATTATTTTACATGAGTACTAGCGACTCGCCCCGGCCTCGCATGGGTACAGTGTTGATCCTATTAATATTATAAACGTGAAAGTTTGTATGTGTGGATGTATGTTTGTTCCTCTTTCACGCAAAAACTGCTGAATGGATTTCAATTAAACTTTCCAATAATATAGCTTATACATCAGAATAACACATAGGCTACAATTTATCTCAAATTCCCTCGGGAACAGGAACGTATACGGGGACTTAGAAACTACAACACCGATTTCAAAAATTTTTCCACTGTTTGAATGCTTCAATATCCCCGAGTAACATAAAAACTAATTCATCCCCATATTCCTACGGTTCCCTATATTCCCACGGGAGCGGGAACGTATACGGGAACTTTGACACTAAAGCACCGATTTCAAAAATTCATCCACCGTTGGAATGCTCCATAATCCCGGAGTAACATTAACTTTAACTTATCCACATATTCAAACGAAAACGGTCACCATATTCCCACGGGAACGGGAGTCTTTACTAATATTGAAAATGCGAATGTAGCTATGTCGGTATGTTTTTCGTATGTTCAAAGTGCTAAACAGATTTTATTAAATTAGCTACAGAGATGGTCTAGAACATGCGGAAGGATAAAGGCTATATATCTATCCTTATATTCCCACGGGAACGGAAATGGGGATTCAAAAACTACGGTCTCAAAAGTATTTTAACAGGGCTACAAGGTGTTGAAATAGGGGTTCAATGTTTTTTTTTGGAAATATGTACCGCTATTTTGAAGGCTAGAAGTTTTATTTCCTAAAAAGTTAAAAATGCTGCTGAAAGTCACTATTCCACGCGGACGAAGTTGCGGGCACAGCTAGTACTAAATACACTACAGACTACAGAAAAACTGTGAACGTTGTATATAACAACACAGCGGTCCGCTATGGCTTCGCGCGGGTATAAAATAACAAAAAAGCAAACGCTACGTCCCGCAATTTTTAAGTCTGTAATATCTTCGAAAATATTCATTTAAATCACATACTGTAATGTATTAAATAGGATAAGGAATGATACTGTATCGTTTAAAATAGCTTGGTAAATAACACATACTTATTTTGTAATATGTAAAAGATGAAAATGGTTACTGTGGGTTATCCTTAAAAGATAAGCACATACTGCCGTGAACTTTTAATTCATCTTTTTAAGATATACAATTCCGTAGTTCATAAATTTGTTCAATCTCGTAAGATTTAGCCAGCGTTTGCAATGCAAGCGCAGAAAAATATGTTGTTACGACATCGCATTACAAATCTTTAAATTTCTCGGCTTTTCTCTGATATAAAATGTATGTTTTATACATATAAACCTTCTTCTTGAATCACTCTATTCATTGAAAAAAAAAACGCATCAAAATCCGTTGCGTAGTTTTAAAAATTTAAGAATGCATAGTGACATAGGGACAGAAAAAAAGACTTTGTTTTATACTTTTCATATAGTGATGATGTATTTAGAATTGTTTTTGTTTTTAGCAGTCAACTTGATTAAAGTGTTTGTTTATAGATTAAATAAATATAATTATCTTCACACTGAACAAAATGTGGATTTTTGATCAAATTTAGCTTTGGAAAGCGTTTCGAACCTCCCGCTCGAAATAGTGAACACTCTCCAAATAGTGAAAATGGCTGGTTTTTATTACTACACTATATCGAGCGTCTACTGTATATTAGAATATATTTGCAACCCCTTCTTTACTACATCCATATTCACCGGATAATGCCTAGCCTATCCTTTACTATGCAGATATAGATTGGCCTCCTTTCAAAAAACCATATCGCATAGAGTTGAAGTTGAAGTTAAGCTTTCTTAGAATCGGTTTCCGAAATTTTCTTTGAAGTGATCCCATTATCTCATAACCTTATTAAAAACGTTCGCATTTTCCAATTTCTGTTCGGAAGCTATGGTTTCATTAACCCTTTGCCATTTCGTATATTTTTGTTGACATAGTTTGGAAAAGCCTTTTTAACTTTGATGTCAAAATATCGTTTAACCTTCTTCCATCACAAAGAAAGAATCGGTCTTATACTGCAAAATATTTCCTCTCATAATCCCTTGCTCTTTAAATGATGATCACTTAAACATTGTATGATCTTCCATTACACAAGTCGCTCAACAACTATCGATACAGATTGCTTTTGTGTCAGTACTCCACATTCACGTCCAGTTTGTGTGGTATAATGAAATTCCAATCCCTAGCCAAGCTAACACATTCCACTGAGCAACAAGAATAAACCACTTAACATTAATCTTTCTTAAGACCGCACCTGTACCCACGTCATATCACAAAAAAAAAGCAGAACTGTGGGGGTATAGGTGTATAGATAGCTATGAAGCTGATTGGTGGCAGTGTTTCTGTTCAGCAACAGCAGCACTTGGTCTAGGCAATCGCCACAGCGGAACTAATAAATTCCTTTCAATTAAATTGTATTCTTCCATTCAAAACTGGCCGGCTCTGCGCGGCGGATCCCGCAGGCGCATAATAATGATATAACCTCGTCGCGCAGCCTAGCATACTCATGACAGTTTTGATTAGTTGTACCTGTCACGTGTATATGTATATTACATAGTTGCAGTGCACAGAGCACACTTCCCCCATGTTGTGTTTAGGGCGCCTTCGGATGGCAACGAACGGCCACAAGCGGGGACACACCTAGGTGCACTCATTCATCCATTTGGATGGTTTATGTGTCGTGCTTCTTCAATAAAAATGATTCGGGGATCCAGAGCAGAGAAGAGACTGCGCGAAAGGCTCATTTAAATGTCAAATTAGCATTAAATGTCAAAACAACACGATTCAGCAATTTTATTGTCAAATGCAAGCCTATAACCTTCTTAAGCTGTCAAATGGATCATGGAATAACGGCTGCTGTCGTTTAATTCATTTTGACCAGGACAGGGGTGAAGTTCACCGGTTTGGTAGTGAGTGACAATGCACTGCTACGAGTTTACAATTTTATTTTACTATCATTTGGATGAGGTTCAATTTACATAGGCTTGTTTAAGCTGAAAATGTCGGTCAATTTGTCTCTGATTCCTTTTGACAGCACAGCTCTGCATTATTTTGGTGTCTTTCTTGTGGTCGCTCTATCCTCCTCTCCAATTTTATAGGGACTTTGTCTTTTTTCATGGATCTGGAACTTGAAAATCATTCCAAACTCAGCAGTCCCAGTCACACACTCGCTCGGTGAAATTCCTCCAGCCATGGTGAGTCAACTTGATTGAGTGAATCCAGTTCGTTCCACGCCAGCTAATTAACGCAACTCACCCTGTCTCCGTCTTCAGAAGATACGAAATTATCTGCTAAAAGAGATTTGCACACAACACTGTTTGAGTGCTTAATGGACTTTCAAGTCGTTCTTATCTTCCCAAGACTGAGAATTTCGCCTCGAAATTCCTTCGTCTCATTTCGCAAATTGGCAGCCGCATAGCCACAGAGATGAGAAGCAAAAAGGAATGTCCAACTTTAACGACAAAATTGATTACACACAAATGATCGGCAAGGCACCTTTGCGTGTGATCAATCCATCAATGTCAGGCAGGCTTTTGGTTCGCCTCAGCCGACACACAGTCACAGAGCATGGCTTAAATAATGACGATTGACCACCGCCAACGCGAGTCTTGACAGTTCCTCTTTTTTTTTCTCGACTTCTTTTTTGCATGAGTGTGCTTCTCGACTTATTTTTGGGGTCACTGTGTGAATTTTACGTGGTTCGGGTTCGGGTTTAACTACCACGTAGTGTCACCATTAATTGGGGGTTCGATGGCGTTGCTGGATTGTAGTTGTTTGTTATCGTTGCCATGAAGCTCGTGTCGGACGTATTACACGATGCTCAAAGAGCTATTTTATCCGATGCATTCTTCTTCCGAGAATCGGAAAGACTATCATTGTCGTCGAAGAAGACGGCCAGGCCAAGGCGAAGCAAAATGAATGCGTAATGCACTTTTGGAATTCTAATTAGCAAGCGGAACCATGGTCGGTATTGAATGTAAACACAAACACATATCGACGATTTTAACTTTAGATTTAGTGAACGACTGAACGAGTCGTAGCTCGCAGTTCGCAGTTGATTCAATTGACGGGTCATCGTTTGATGTGTGTGTTTCTATTTTTTGTGAAGTCACGCAAAGGCATTTGTTTAATACATTTCCTGGGAAACCGACATGACGGTTGTGAGTTGTTCCTTTATTTTGTGGTGATTTCAATAATTTATTTGGAAAAATAACATGAAATTGTTGTGTTGTGGGCTTCTGGGGATGGGTGCGTTTTGGTATTGAATAGCATGTGAACTAAATAATAGTTCTAACACGAGTCGAGTAAACAAAACGCAATTACACCTATCATAATTTCTAAGGACTTGAACGGGGTAGCTTTCAAAGGGTTTTGTGTTTCACAAAAGCATTGCACGAAAGGAAAAACGACAGCTTTGTGTAACATAAAAGGTTGCTATTTATAAAAAACTAAAATTCTTTGTATGTTGAGCAGATTTGTAGCTTAAATATCTAATATCTTATTCGTAAAATAAGGTCTGTAGGTACGTATTACCAACCCATATAAGTAGTAAGTGACACGCATAGGGCGCTGGAATGGGACATTTGTTTTTTTATGTCTAACCTTAATAGAAAAAGTTTTTATTTATTTGGGTGCTTTTAAGTCATTTAGCTATGCACACACCACACACGTCACAGACTTATTGTCAAGAAGAATTAAAGATTGAGGGGTGTTTATTCACAGGAACGAATGAGGACTCCGAAAATTCTAGCGTACCTATTCCAGTTGAAATTTTTGAAATGCACTGTATAGAATGTTTTGCGTCCGTCATTTATCAAAAAATCCTTTTTCAACTGGTAGGTAGATATGGAGTTTAGAGTTTCGTTCTAAGCTCGTTTTTGAACTTGTGTAGATTTTTAACAAACTCTAAGGAAAGTGATAGAAATATAATTTGCGTTGAAGTTTAGAGAGACTTGCTTTTTAGTTAATTCAATTTTGAAAAAAATGGAACTATGACAGTTCGTAGAATCGAAAAGCAAATCCACTACGAAAAATTTTTTGTTTTCAAATTCATCCTACTAATATTATAAACGTGAAAGTTTGTATGTGTGGATGTACGTTTGTTACTCTTTCACGCAAAAACTACTGAATGGATTTCAATTAAACTTTCCCACGGGAGCAGGAACGTATACGGGAACTTTGACACTACAGCACCGATTTCAAAAATTCTTCCACCATTAGAATGCTACACTATCCCTGTGTAACATTAACTTTAATTCATCCACATATTCCTACGGGAATATAATTATATTATATTATACTAATATAATAAGTGTGAAAGGAGCTCTGTCTGTCCGTCGTTCTATGTTACCATCTCCCGCCCAAACTAATAATCCGATTTAAATGAAATTGTGTACAAAGATTGCTCAGAACCTGAAGAAAGACATAGACTATATATTTTTTCCCTATATTCTCACGGGAGCAGGAACATATACGGTAACTTTTACACTACAGCACCGATTTCAAAAATTCTTCCACCGTTGGAATGCTCCATAATCCCGGAGTAACATTAACTTTAACTTATCCACACATTCTCACGAAAACGGTCACCATATTCCAACGGGAACGGGAGTCTTTACTAATAGGTATTGAAAATGCGAATGTAACTATGTCGGTATGTTTTTCGTATGTCTCCCGTTCAAACTTCTAAACAGATTTTATTAAATTAGTTACAGAGATGGTCTAGATTCTAGAACATGCGGAAGGATAAAGGCTATATATTTATCCTTATATTCCCACGGGAACGGAAATGGGAATTCAAAAACTACGGTCTCAAAAGTATTTTTAACAGGGCTACAAGGTGTTGAAAAAGGGGTTGAATGTTTTTTTTTTTTTGGAAATACCGCCATTTTTAAGGCTAGAAGTTTTATTTCCTAAAAAGTTAAAATTGCTGCTGAAAGTCACTATTCCACGCGAACGAAGTCGCGGGCACAGCTAATTGAATATAAACCTAAAAAGTAAACAATCGAAAAAATTTGACATCACAGAAAGTCTTAGAAAGAACCCGCGAATACAATATCAGCATAATATGTACCTAGATCATAATTTTATCGATTCCGATTCAAAACGCGTTTGATAAAGAAAGGAGCTATACAGAGCCATGTCTAATTTTGGCATTGTTGCAAGACTCTTATGCAGTTATTGCAAATTTACTTTGGAGAAGTCACACTGCTTCATCAAGTTCAATAAGGAACTCACCGAGACCTTTAATGTCAAAACGGCTTTCGACAAGATAACAAACTGTCATGCGATTTCTTAAACATCATACTTGAATAGATAGTGCAATACTTAAACATAAACAATCAATTACTCGCGTAATTGACGTAATGAGGAGAAGCAAGTGTGCTGTCATACTTACGTATTTTTGTGAGCATTGAAACAGAAATGGCAAAAGAACGTTAACTAGGTAATGAGGTAAAAATGAAGTTCAAAAGTACTGCATTAAACAGAGAATATCGACGAATTGGGCAAAACTTCACGAAAGACAGACATTGTAGTGAACTGCCCGACAGAAAATTCTATTCCCTCACAAGGATAAGTTGTGATAAAACGATAGGCTTAAACTTACAGCTCTGTTGCGTTACCGTTTGCGTTGCGTTTATGAATAAAGCTTCCAAGTATTAAGACCTTACTCAAAATAACGTCCTGACAAAAAATTAAAAACTAAAAATAAAGATAAATTTTTCAAACGTAAATCCACTATAAAATGAAAGAAGCTGTATAACGGGAGGTACTGATTTCAGATTTCTTACAAAAAAATTTAGAATCATAAGAAAGGCTAACCAAAAATATATAGCTCATATTAGACATAATCATAATCGTTAGAGCGGTATTTGGAAATATAAGTAGCTATTATACTCGGCAAATATTGGTAGGAGAAGACCTGGTGACCCAATTATAAAACCACTCTTCAGACTGCCAAATAGACTCTAACTGATAGAAACATTTTATTGATAAAAGAACAGTGCCTGGATTTCGTGCCGTGAATCGCTTTTTTAAAAAGTTCTTCCGCGGCAAACAGTAGAAGTCCTGCCCTATAAAAAAAAGAATTTTTGCATTATCTACATTATTTTAGAATTTTTCTTCGCAAATTGCGACGTTTTAAAAAAAAATTTTCGACAAAAAAAGTTGACTGTAATAACTTTTTTTGTTGTTAATCAACCGGTAAAATCGTGTGTCTGTATATACTTCACTACACTATATATGTAAATAATCCAATGAAAAAGCAAAAGTTCAAACTTCAAGCCAATTGGATGTAAACCTTTCAGTTCAACTGGTCGCCGATTTTGAAAACATGATTTTGAGAAAAACGCATTTAAGGTTTCAAAATGCAATCGTAATAAATAATTTTCAATTTAAATCAGTAGGTACTTGGGCGTTGTAGATTTTGATTCTAGAATAGTTTTAGCACGATTTTGTAAGAGACCTTATCACAGTATGTGCTCTCCAATTAATGGTATACCTGGCAACCCATTTACGATTTGCTAAATGTCAAATAATGAAAGCTTTAATTTCATCACACATATTAGATCTCTCTTAAATAACAGAATGACCGCACGATCTTTGCACAAATTACCATAAGATTACTGTAATGTACAGCTTATTATATGCTTCTTAAAAGCTTCGCTCTAAACAATTTTTGTAATCACAAGACAGTTGTAATAAAGAAGTTGCCAAGAGAAGACGTCTATGGGTTTTATTGTGCATGTGCATGTACTTTTTGTTAAGATTAAATATTACAATTTAAGCCCATACAAAAATATAAAAAATAAAAATTCGGTGGATATTACACCTTGAATAACCAACAACCACAGTAATACATCTACATACCTATATACTGAGTGCTTCTACAAAAATTGTTAATCTCTCGATGTCATTAACTAATGACATGATAGTAAAACGATGTATTATTACAATTCGTTTATTAGCAAGTGATTTTAAAACATCCTCCAAACTCAGCTGCTTGTCTTTAGATAATCCTTCGTCGTAATATCGTGTTTTCCGGAATGCGATATTGATAAAATTATGAGCAGAAGTCCATCTATCATACACAAAATAGTAACCAAACTAATAGGAACCACTAGAAGTTTGAAAAGTAAGCCCGATCTGGGTGGTTCAGGAAATTTACTCAACAGGAATGCCGTATTATTGAAAGAATAGGGAAAAGAACCCTGAAAATAAGTGCGCTAAATATAACTACTGACATGTCCAATTAAACAGGTAAGCCATGCAACCCCTTAACGATTTTTCGAGCGCTCCACCAGCCCCGTTACCACGGTTGGAATATTAGAAAGATAACCTTCATAAGCAAATTAAATCGCCAAAATCGTCTTCTATTTGCAAAAACTTATGAATTCAAAGGAACCGACTTTTGGGATAATGTAATTTTTTCCGATTGACTGTATATTTGTTTACACCTTCAAAAAGTAGAGGCTTCAACAAACAAAAAGTTGAATGACTTTTTTAAAAACAAGTATTTTGACGTGAGAATTTTCGATTGAATATCGATTTTGATTGAATATAAACAGTGGTTTTATCGAAACATTTTAAATGGACTGCTTTTTTCCCTTAAATCACCAACCCCTCCAAATTTCCGACCTCTGATCGCCTCTAGATTATTTTACCTTTCACTCTTGTTAGATTGTCTTCCTTTCAAATTGTCTTAATTTTACTACCACCGTGTCATTGTATGGGCTCGTTAACTCACTGTCATCAGTTTCAGTGCTGTGTCATTTATTGTAAGAAGCGGTTGTGAGATAATAAGAATCCTATTCAATCGTAAGTAGTTTTTCTAGAATCAAAATAGTGATAATAAATTTGAGCTTGTGTTTCTGTTATTTTATTACCTACTACTTAAGTCAAGGGCAAGCTTTACTTTACTCTTATCCTATAAAAATTGTTTGGCAAAAAGTGCATTTAATGTGCTTTTTTGCATTTTAATCATGTTAATAAGTAGTCACAACTCTTTGATAATAGCTTTTTTAGCGACGTAAACTTCGATATCTTCCAGCTACGTGATCTGAAAATGACTTGGTGTCTCCTTCCCGCGAAGTAAAAAGGAGAAGCTTTGGTCATAGAAACAAAGCTGCTGGTAGGCATAAAGGTATAAATAAAATTTGATTTCAATTTTGAACAGCGAAAACACTTTTTTTATTTCCGATCATTTCGATCTTCAGTAAGTCTTCAGTTTCCAGTTTGTTAAAAATAAAGAAAACTCATAATTTGAAGACAAAGTCCTTATCACCCCAAAGGTGAATGAGGCTTACTGAAAAGGATTTTTAAACTGTTGAATTTAATTTTTGTCTTAGCAGAAGTCCCATGGAGTAAAGGTCAGCATGTCTCCATATCACAAGGGAGGTACCTACGACGATCGAATTAAAACAGGAACAGAATTTTTTTTTTTTCGAAAGTCAAACACTGCCCCGGAAAGTGCTCACTTAAACGTTCGGAATTGGCATTAAATTGCTGTGCCACCATATTTATTTTTACAAGGCAGAAGCTGCCATGTTTTTTTTTTGTAAGTAATACATTTTTTTGTAAAAAAAATAACATTCTGATAAATAATTTTTGTTTTATTTCAAATCTTCCATGCCTAAACTAAGTCTTATTACCCACTCCTACCATTTTTAAGTAATGGGGCCTTAGGTGAAAATTAAATTTAACTTGTTGCATTAAAGTTTATTCCCCCTAGGTAATCATTAATTGAATGTCTAATGTAAGACCCTTTTTAATGCCAAAATGACAAAACGTTGAAACACTATCTAATTATACACACAATTACCGTTGCAGAATTTATTACTAATGCACCTAAGTTCCTGAAATCCAAGTTGCGACTTGCATTTAGTTTTCTGTTTTCCTTTTTCTACTTCTTTTTTTTAATTCTACTTTTTCATGCAAATATACACCAGAGAGCCTTCTCCAACGTATTCAACCACACAAAATTCCCTAAATTACCATAAAGTTCTCAACCCCGGGTTTATTTAGGGCTTTACGCTTTTATTATGCACACGAAGTAGTAAGCGAACAATTTAAACAATTTTCCTTTCGAAAAAAAACCACGTTCACTGTCAGCAGCTGTGGCATTCCGAATGCTTCTTGCACTTTTGCCATATAATTTTGCATAAAATTTAAAACGAAAGATAACTTCGCAAGAAGCGCAACACAAAACCTCACACCACTCCACCGCTTAACTAAACATTCAACCAGACCAGAATTCAATATTTGCTATAGTAACTATATGCACACCCATCTTTGTTGAGCAACGTAATGCAAAAACAGGTTCAAACTACGTATTTTGAACAACCCACCGTACTTACACCTATGTGTGTAAGTGTATACTGTTTCCTGCTTCCTATACTGGCGCGGGATGCGTTGAAAACTTCTGCCACCGCTTTTGTGGTTCTTCCGTGGTTGCAATCCCCGAACACGCATCTTTGGCTATATACCATGCTTGGCTTGCCTGTGGTTTTTGGTTAGAAAAAGGACTCATTTTTTGTTTGCCAATTCGCTCAGCAGGATACCGCGTATTAATGACAAAAACACAAAACCACAAAAACAGTTTAAACAAAAAAAAAAAAGAGAGTAAAACGTCAGCTTGAAGAAAATCAAGTGCATCCACTTCCCGGGCGCTCAATGGGGTGCTTCAATTGGCATGGTTTTTGTGGAATGGAAACACACAAAAATATTGTTTTTCTTCCACCACCCGCTGTCTCCGTTATTGGCAATTGAAACCGGATCCCATTTGAACTAGATAGGTATACGAACCAGCATTTAAATTGAGACATGGTGCTTCATTTTCACCAATGGATCTTGTTGATGATGTCTTCTGCAGAAGCTGTCATGTCTTTGATGGGAACATCAAATAAATAAGGGTAAACACGCATTTGGTAACAATGCAAATAAAACGCAGTTCCCAGAGTCCCTTTTGAGCAGCGTTTACCGCGTCATGTGTCACGAACAGAGAAAGTCTATGACTTGCGGGGTGGGATATGTTCCATTCTTTGACCGTGTGCGTGTTCGTTATTCAACTGAACCCAATGCCCAACTCATCTGTTCTAACCTATAATTATACAAATATTTGCATAATGCGTTTGAATCGACTTCATATCATTTTCTTTTATTTTATTTTTATTTCCACCAGAGATCGAAATTCCAAAACACGATGCGCATTATAGAGAAACTGTAGGTATACCCATTTTGTGCGCTGCAAATCTTTAAGATGTTGCTCGCTCATGGAGAGCTACAAGACCCGCAGGCCATCACATGCGATGATGTTGATTTGGAATTGGAATTTGTTTACGTAACACTATAAGACCGTGATTATGCTGCAAGGAATCAATTCGAATGCAGCTTTGAATTGCATATGAGTGGCTGTATCGGAATGAGCTGATTGGTATTCTTGTGCGGTGCGGTGGTGCTGTGTTGCAAGAAGTCTAAACGTGCAGACGTTTCGAAGATTTCGGGAAACACTATCTGTGGGTGATTCAATTTAGCTATTAATGGAAGTGAAAATGAGTATAATTGTGGAAGCATCAAACGAAAATGATTGGCGATTATATGGAATGTGCTTAAAGGGGTTTCGATTTCGATTGAATAATAAGAAAGTTGAAAGGCGATGCATTTTGCTCGTTATGAATTAATTACTGTTTATGATAGATGCGCTTGGTAATTTATGGATCTATACTTGAGATAGAGATCTTTTGAAGCTACAAGCAAATGCTCGAGGCTCGTTATTGCAGCTCATTAAGAGCTCTGTATTCCTTGAGGAAGTTCAAAGGGAGAAATATTCCGCTTTTCATCGATATGAGTTCAACGAGGGTTTACGTATTTAAATTGATCAAGTGGTGTCGATCAGTTTAGTCTTGGGTGGGTAACCGCCATCAATCGTAGGAAAAAACATTGAAAAAACTGTCAAGCAATACACTATTCAGTACTGAATTCTGAGTTTTATGCTGTAGAATATGGGCGATTCCGCTATAGATGACTTCCGACATGGTTTTTTTAATAACGCTATTTGTTGGTTTTTTTTTTATTAAGTGCAAAGAAGAAAGTCTAAATATAATAATCAATTTATTTTTATTTGATTTTATACCATATCTTCTTTTTTGGCGCGTTTGAAAATATTACCATCCGAAGAATTGGTATAAACTGTGAAATCATAACTAGCAACACTGGCGCGAACAGTTGTTGTTGACAGTTTGAGGTTATGTTTTACCAGCTAAGCGTGAAGTGGCAATATTCATTTATCTTCGTCTGTCAAAAAATTTAAGTATTTGTTGTTATTTATTAAGAACAATTGATTGCTAGAATACACTGTCAATTTGTTGAACCCGCGATGCAAAAGATATAAAAGTTTACTTTTTTCACAAAAATAAAGAGCTAACGTTTTGAAACTTTCCAAAAGTAAGAAGAAATCAAAACCAAACTTAAATTATTTGTTTTTAAGAGTGTAATGAGTGTAAGGTTGAAGTTAACGATAACTTAAATTGGTTGCACCCGCGATCTCAATTTGAGATCGCGGGTGCAACTTTTTTTCACGTAACGTTTTTGGGTGATTAATTTATACATTTCCTTGTTTTGATAAACCTTTATACTAATTATATATGCTGAAGACGATTGATAATATATATTTAATATGTGTGTCTATATTATATTCTATATCGTGAAGTTGGAAGCGCCAAAAAAAAAATACTGATGGAAATAATACTTTCATAGAATTTTCGGCAATTATTGACGTATTTCAAAAGAAATAATTAATTTAAACGACAAAAAAAGTAAAACTGTTAGTAATTAATATGATTTGATCTCTTATTTGGTTCCTATATAAGTAAAATTGATGTTTATGTTCACTTAAATTAGACTGGTTGCACCCGCGATAATTTAGTGTTGCACCCGCAATTATTGAAAAAAATAATAATTCATTGTTTATTTTTGTTTTGTTTAGAGTTTATATTTTATGTTCTTTGTTACTTTAATATATTTCAAAACATTAAGGCATAATATATTAAATATGTAAGAATTAACAGATTTATGTGTTTTTTGTTTGTGATCTGGAAAGGTTGGGCCAAACTTGTTGCACCCGCGATGGCAATTTGAACCTTTCTCCTAGCTTTTCGAGTTCTATATTAAAAAATTTGTTAATTAATATAAAATAAACATATTAAAATGTAGTCTTTCATAGACTAATGAAATTAAAAATGTTTTTTATTTCATTTGGTTAAACTAAAACAGGCGTCTAAATGTTGCACCCGCGATAATGGAATGACCCATATAGCATTTCGGTAATTTGAGGAATATTAAGAAATTAGCCTTAGGTGGTTGGGTATGAACTTTTCTGGAAGGCTCACATTGATGTCAACTTGGCGGCGGCGGTAGGTGCAACTACCTCCAAGCGGTAGGTACTGGGAACTGAGATCCTTTACACGGAGATGATCTGCTTAACTAATGTGCCGGTGTTGACAAAGGGACAAAAGGAAATATTGAACAACACTACAATGCTCTGCGAGTAATGACTGACAGCCCGAACCTCAGTGGTCTACCAGAGCTTATTGGAAATGTCACAACGGATGGATCGACTTAAAGAATCAACGGTGGACTTTAGCAATCAAAAAAGCAGAAACCCCTGAATGAGCTAGGTACTCCGACTTATTTGGTTTCAAGACCTTTCAGGGTTTCTCAGTACTACGACTGTGTAATGAAGTAGAGATGGTGGCGGATGACCTCTTGGCGGGCCAATGACAGCTCTCACAATCCTACAGCAGGGTACTGCTTCCGGATTATCCGGCCCTTTATTTTCAAAGGGATACCTCCAGGTTGGGGTTAGTTCGTGGAATTAATTACCCAAATACGAAAAAACAAACAGCCTCGGATAACAAAGATTGTTATGATTTCAAATCGTTGACGAACCAAGCAAACGAAAAAAAAAGGACAAAGACTTCCAGACCTGTTTAAGTTTTTATAAAATTTTTTAAAATACACAACTATTTTTGAAAAAAAATAAAAAACCAAAAACATGAGCATCAGAATTTTTGACATACATTTATTATGTTATGCGTTATATAGGTTATGCGAAAAATAGTAAATACAAAACTTGTAGATCTTTTTACTACCAATAACTTTGCTGAATTTTTTTTTTACTAGAGACTTACAGTTCTACCAGAATCAAACTGTTACGCGGGAGGTTCATGGTTCGACTCCCAATAGAAAGCAAACGTTTTTCTTCCCGTTTCGCTTTTCGCGAGTAATTGGCAGGTCCTCCGATGGTAAATTAATTGTCTTGAAAAGCGCTTTTTCGATTAGCCGTGGATACAGCAGAAAATTGTAGGTCCCCTTTATTACCTTACAAGGCATGGTTGTGAGAATTACACTAGGCCCCACGGCTCCCTGCTCTTAAGAGACTCTCAGTTTATATTATTTTGTTTTTAGCTTCTGTTTTAGATTCAAAATGGCAGAATACTGGAACCAAGACCCGTTGCTTGGATGTAAGGACAACTGCTCAGCAACAGAATAGAGACCAAGCAATAGGTTCCCGTTATTGGTCCTCCAACCAAGTAAACGTTTAATTCTTGGATTTCATCAATTTCGTCCAGCTGGCGATCAAATGTTAATTTCTGGCAAATCAAATCACTCTGTGTGTCTGTCGAAACCAACTTATTTCCCAGTTATATAAATTTCCGTTTGCTGATTGATGAATTTTCTGCGTTGGTAGATATTGAATCCAAAAAATTTTCCCACCATCTTCGTATTTCACTATCTATCAGGTATCAGCAGGACTCCGTTAATATAAATAAGCGCATCTGCCAAATATTTACTCAAATGACTGAAAGCCACTTACAAAGAAATATTATACCCACTTTCTCCCTGCAGCTTAATGTTTATTTACAAACTTTTAACATGACTTCATGATTATTTATCTGCCATTCAACAAAATACGGGGTTCTAGGAGCGGGGTCAATACCAGTCAAATAATATAACACACAACACCAATGACAGCATCTAAATTAGGTCTTCAGTGTCAAAAGGACCAACAACACATCATCTTTTTCTTTGTCCTGTGAGGTATATATTCAGTGAGTTCAGCCACCAAAAGTCATTGCTGCATCATCCCCACAACACTATTCGTTTGGTATTCTGTCCTCTTTTTTTTATTTCATTGTGACACTGAGCTACATTCTGATGGTCAATTTGGTGACAATGACACTGCAGAGGGGCAAATCAAAAATATATAAAATTATTCCAGTTATGTATTATTATTTTCGTCTATGGGTGAAAGGTAGGGATCTCAAAAAAATAATAATAAAGACATTCTATGGCTGTAAGGATAGCCTTCGATTGGGCTATTGCCACCTCGGGTGAAAGTGCCACTTGAAGAATTTATTTGCCCTTTCATGTCAATTTTATTTCTTTGATACGGCAACAATGAAATGTCAAGAAAATGGGATGCCACCATGAGATCCTATTTTATTCTTGTTTACTGGGTGAAATGGAAAACTGGGACTCGTTGAATTTATGTCTTTTATTTTTCTTTAGATGAAAAAATATATTTGTTGTGTTGTAGTTTTGAAAATATAAATATCAGACAGTTTCAAAATGTTTGGAGTCTTAGTCGGTTGAGGTATTATCGCACTTGATTAAGCCACATATTATATTGACTTGAAAAAAGCATTCGATCGACAACCACGAGATCTGGAGTCGAATTACCGCATCAGTGATTGAGTGAGTGAATGTTTTTTATCGTTCAACATTCGCTCTATATTACACAACATCAGTCTGCTGCTCATTTCATTCCTCAATTCGTTCGAATACTGATGAAGTAATGTCAAATTGAGCTCCTAAAATGCTTGATAACGCGAGAAATAATGCCAATAAAAAACATAATTCAGTCACGTATTACTCCACCACGTGTGCCGTTATTCCTGATATGTGTGGCTCTCAACAACGCGGAGTTCCAAAGGCCTATGTACGGATGATCAAGGATATGCGTGATGGAGTAGTACCTAGTGACGAAGGTAAGATGCCCAGCTGTAATCACTGCAGCTTTAACAGTATGTTTATACCATAAGTAAGTAAGGTGGTGCCCATGTCATAATGATTAGCATGTCTGCTTGTTACGCGGGTTTGTGGTTTGAATCCTAACAGAAACCAAACATTTTTTCCCACCACGATAGTACGTTCATTTCCATGAAAAGCGTTTTTTCGAGTAACGTAATCGGTAGAAAATTGTAGGTCCCTTCCATTTCCTCACAATGCACGGTTGTGAGGAATGCGCTAGACTCCGGGGCTCCGTCTCTGTTGCGCCACTCTATTTATAATCAAAAATTAAGCGTCCTGAGTTCTCTACTTTTTATTAGTCTTTGACTATGTGGTGGAAGATGAAGTACAGAACGACAATCGACATCGACTATTTGGTGTGGTCGTTGAATTTGCCCAGGGTCGACACAGATATCGTTAATAGTCCTAGAAGTTGATTAGAAAATAAATAAATGCCATAATAAATGCCATAAATGCCTTAGCAAAAACCTAGAGCAACTTCACGGCCATTTGGCGGAAATCTCGGGTTTCAAAAACACTCAATTTGTCATTCAAGATGATTTTTCAAAAAAAAAAAAAAAACTCTTTGGGCAACTACAGGGCGGACCCAGGTCTTCAACAAACAAACCTATTTTTTGTTGAGCTGAAAATGGAGCCATCATGAGTTAGCATCCTACAACCCTGCAGGACTCACTCATCGTATTACTTTTAAAGTTTAAGAAGGTTGAACTGAGCACTTATGTTGTAGGTTTTCTATTCTAGGCATGTTTACTCCAGACAATTAAATGATTTAAGGCGCTTCCTATAAGCAAGAAAACTCCGCTATTTTCTGTAACAGAAAAATGATCCGTGGAGCATTTCTCGTTACAAACAACGTCTTGGAAAAAGTAGAGCACCATCAGCTCATTTGGTATCATGTTTATAAAGTAGAGATTCAGAGAACCACGTCGAAAAGGCAATATCATACAACGCAACGTTTTGATACGGTTACTTACTTACTTAAGTGGTTCTTATTCTACTTGATTGTGCCACCTAAGACGTGGTCTTCGCACCTTCTGGGATTTCCCTGCAATGTAATTTCAAAATCTTTTCGAGCCAAAGCGTGAGTGTCCATCCGCTCTACATGGCCATGATTAATCTGGAGATTGCCATATGTATGCCTTTATGAATTTTTAGATCCGGGAAGCGTGTACCTATTATTAACAACAAGATTTAGGCCCGCATTAAAATCATTTAACTTTTGTTCGTTTTCGGAGGTCTTGAGTTCTTTTGGTATCCCCTTCGACATTAAGAGAAAATTGGAAAATTTTATTTTTTCATATTTATGTATACTTAAATTTATTTTTTTCAATTTTTTAATTTTTTGCATATTTTCAAAAGAATATCTTTGATTTTTTTCAATTTTTTTTTGGGAAAAAATATTCTGGAAAGATCTTAAAACTGGCATACATACCTACTTAATTTTTGAAAAACTAATTTTTACAAGAAATGAAAAATTAAAAATCGTTTTATTTCAGCTGCTCCTAAAATTTGATTGAATTTTCAGCGTTTATATGTATCAGCAATTGCAAAAACAGGCGTTATAAAATTTTCGCTTTATGCCTTTGGAATCAATAATAAATTTTTTTTCAATATATTGAGTGACGTCATTCAAAGGAGGAATAGGGCGTCCTCTTATGTTACTGGTCGTGGAATTTGTTTCAGCTTGTTCCAGGAACTCATCATTTATAAAAATCAACGAAAAAACAAAGAATTCGTTATTGTTTTTACCCGTAGTTGACTTGAGTTTATATAAAAAAAAGTCAAAAATACATGAAAGATCAAGGGATCCAGTGACCTTAGCTCCAAAAATGAGTCAGGGATCTACGACAGTGGGCTCATCAGTTCCTGGGAGAAGCGCTCATTTTTAGAGTCTTTGTCTTTTTGACTTATTTAGACACTCTCATATCTATTTACCTGATGAAAAACTGGCAGATCGTCCAATCTTACTCCACACAATTGAAAAAAAGAAAAGCCTGACTCATTTATCACCCTTTGATTAAAAAAAAAACAACAACAAAGAAATTAAAACCAGAAATAATGTGAAATGATAACGTTTTCCCAACCCCAATTAGTTGTATACGACGTACGTTTTTGTGTAAATATCTGAGTAAATATTTGCGTTTTTCTTGAAAATATGTCAGCCATCATCTGAAAAGTAATACACTTTAGTTTTAAACGAATCCAACCGATTATTCCCAGAGCCAGAAGTCTGCGCGTGTAAACACAATTATTTCGATTATTTCACATACACAAACACACCCGATGAATGAGGGTTTTTGGGGTGACGGTGACCAATAAATTTCCATAAATTTATAATTATTGATTTTTGTTTGTTTCATTTCAATTTTGATTGTGGCTCGCTCAACCACACCGCTGAAAACAAAGTGCAATAATGTAGGGATCCATACTTTGATGTATTTTCCTCCTTTTTGTTTTTATTTTTTGTTTGTCCTCTCCTTACCCTTTTTTCTGTTGTTTGTACAGAAATGATAGGGCTTTTCATGGAAACTAGGTTAATGGGTACGAAACGATAGGACAGTTTAATTGTTCTTATATGCATTTCGATTAAAATTTTGTCATTTGAAAGATCAATGTTTTTCGAAAGTGAGTCAGTAGTGTGATGTGCAAACATAATAACGAATATAGGACGGGAAAGCAGTGTTGACTGTGATAATGAGAAAGGCTTTGTTCGTTGAGTGAATGAATACGTCAGCAATTTGCTGGTGAAATAGGTAGTGCAATTAATTTTTGAAATATTTTCAGTCCTCCTCTGTGAAATGAAAAGCGTTTGGGTGTGCAAATATGAAAATAGATTAAATGCATTGTTCGGAATTAAATGGATTTAAATTATTGGTTCCGAAAAGTCTCTATTTCCACATCAAAGGGATGAAGTGTCTACTTGTCTATTGTCGATTTGAAAAGGGATAGGTACGTGGTTTTCCGAACAAACATTGCCACCATCAGCAGGTGTGTTTGTTCTTCTGAATGGAATCACATAGCGGCGGAAATGGGTGATGGCTTACATTTCTAATCTGATCAAGAGAATTCAGTAGCCCGGAAAATGACCTGCTGACCATAAATTTTAGCCTGTTTGTTATTCTGCATTTACTTACCTTTTTCGTCTAAGGACCAAAACAACATTCGAAGGATATCGTAAATTCCTCTTTAGATAACGTTCCGTGGACCACAAACGTGTGTCAAGAGTACCTAGTCGACTGATCGCTTAAGGGACCTAGTACAAATGTACCTATACCGCCTATATTCCATAAATCAGTCTAAGAACAAAAACACCACCGAGATCATGAATGACTGCACATGAGACACACGAAGCCGCCCCTAGGCTTGAGATTAGATCAGGTTAGATCATTTAACTCGCGAGTATCAATCGATTAGTTTAAAAATCCCACACTATACCCAATAAGTTGGTTTCATTTATTATTTTCAGATACGAATGTATGTACCGTAGCGGAATTCGAATCAATTACCCACACTGGGAACCAATCTTCGGTTCGGAACAATCATTAAATTTAAAAAAAAAAAAACGATTTGCGGCAGACAGAAGTTGTTCCAAGATGCTGGTAGCATTTTTCGGTCCATCTTCATCAATCCAAAAGGGTCTATGGTTTCCAGAGTTCATTAATTACCTACACATTTATTTTACTTAATTTTTTTTTTCGTTGGAACGAAACTTCATTTGATTTCAAACCAAGTCAAGTTGATTTCGGATGGCGCTTCCAGATGATGCGATGATCTGCTCCTATACTTTCATTTTGTGAAGAGGGATTGACACTGATACGGGAAAGTATCATATACAACATAACATGGAATGTGTTGCATGTGGAACTTGATGCCATAGTCTTCTTTAATTGAAGTTAAACGCTTGTCGTCATTTTCTTGAAGTAGCAATCGTCAATTAATGAAATGAGTGTAAAACTAATTAAAAGCGGCTTTCAAGTAATTATGTTTCTCTTTTCTTTCAAATTGAAAGGGAAAACAACAACAACGAAAAAAAAGAAGGGACATCAACGACCAACAAGAGCTGCTCTTTGTGACAACTGACAACTAAAGAAGCTAAGTGTGTGGGAAGTGAAGATGCCATTTATATCAATTTATGGACTCAAATGGAGAGATTGTTTGATGGGATGAGTGCTTTTGTTTTTCACGAGAAGTTTTGCCATATGGTTTCGGTATTTATGCGCATGATTTACTCGTGAATTAAGATTGAAGCAGAGGAATCAAAAAAATATAACAATGGACGGTGACATCAAAGACCGGTCGTATTGCCTCTAAGAACACAATGGTTACGGTTAGTCCTCTAATCCTCAATGAGCAAATAAGAATTAGTAAATTTGATGTGTTCATATTTTTAGTCAGAAAATCTTAAGTGAATTTTTGTTAAAGAGCTGAGTGAAATGAGTCTAGAATATCCAAGTGGTTTGGCAATTTACCAGAAATAAAGTGCAAGATTGGGAGCAAAACTTAAAAGACTTTAAAATAAGGCCAAGCCTTTTCAATTTTGAATTGAATTTATTATAAAATTTTATGGATTATGGTGAGTACTTGAATTGCTGGGATTTCTGTAGTTTTGGGATTTCTGTAGTTTT